>CM041631.1:31326838-31344592 GCA_023333625.1 Bothriochloa decipiens
GGGTCGAACACGCTGCTGCGCCTCACCAGCGACATTGCTGCCTGCTTTTGATTGCTAGCTAGCTGCTCTGTGCTTGCGATTGCGAGTGGAAAGTGAGTCTGTGGATTGGAGGATTTCGCTGTGCGATGCTTCGTCTCTGGATGGAGATGAGATTGTGGGGTGATGTATTTATAGCTTCGTCAGGAGCGGTCGCCGAATCATCTCGAGTTCTCGCGGCTCTCTTTTTGAGGCTTTTCATTTGTGCCATTATAAAAGATTACCTAAATCCATGTGTTATTGAAAAATTTAACTCGGTCTGTGTGATCAATATCATCTTTGTTTTTCCCTCTGTGTCATTCTGTTCGTCTTCTGTTAGTTTTCAACGCTTTAACTGTCCTGACATGTGGGTTCCGCCTGTCACTATGTCCAAAATGCCCCTTATATCCAAGGGAGCACCCAGCCGGTCGCATGGCACGTCACCTTGGCTCGCGAGAGGGGCCTGGGCCGTCGCTGCCGCGTCAAGCGCGTAGGGTGAGGGGTCGTTCGCAGCAAGCAGAGTCTGCATGACGAAGAGCAGGGGCAGGAACGAGATGCCGGCGAGGACTGCTGGCGGTGCAGGGGTGGAAGTGCCCACGCGTGCAACGGAGTTGGAGCAGCTCGCGGAGGCCGGACGGCGGTGGAGGCGGCCGCGGCGGGGCTGCTCCCGCGCGCCGGCGAGGCCACGGCGGGTCGGCTCCCACGCGCCGGCCAGGCCGCGGCGGTGCTGCTCCCGCGTTCCGGCGAGGCCGCGGCGGCGCTGCTCATGCGCCCGGCGACGCGACCGAGCTCCAGCAAATGCCCACGCGCGATGGGGAGGGGGACGGCGCACGGGGACGACGACGATAGGTGCGCGCGGCCATGGCCTCCGCCTCGAGCTCCAGGACGATGTGCGCGCGGCCATGGCTCTCTCTCCTCCATCTTCACGCCCGTGACCGCCCTGCAGGTGGCTCATGACGCTGGCGCGCCAGCACCAGGGCCGCACGGCCTCCACGGGCCTCCACGCCCGACGCCGACGCCGCGGCCTCCACCGCGAGCGCCCCGCCCCACCACACCATCTCTTGCCACGCGATGAGAGCGACGACGAGCGCGCCAAGCACCAGGCGCGGGCGCGACATGCGGCTATGCAGGAACTAAGCACGGGCGTGCCATGCGTCATGAGCGGGCGGCTTCCTGCTCGTCTTGAAGAAAGAAGTGGGAGGAAGGGGATGAAGGTGTGGGTGACTGACAAATGGGGCCCACTAAAGGGTAAAATGGTCATGTTTGACACCGTTAGAGGTGAAACTGGACGGAATGACACAGAGGAAAAACAAAGATGATGTTGGTCACGTAGGCTGGGTTAAACTTTTCAGTGACATGAGGGCTTGGTGCATCTTTTATAATGGCACACGAAAAAAAGCCTCTCTCTTTTTGGTCTTCTTTTGCTCTGCGGAGGGAGGACAAGACCTTTCTTCCCGTTATCTCTGTCTCTATCGAGAAGGCCCCACATTGTTCCAGAGCAGTCTACGTCCTACTGTTGAAGACGATTGTCCTCTCGAGCACCGAAATCTTTGGATCTGATCTGAAATTCAAATAATTAAACGGACGTGAGGCGCCCAATCGGTGATCCACCACTTCCCCCCCGGTACCTTGTACGTCGAAAGCGAGAGGCCATACATACAACGCCTCTGATGTTTATGGGAGCTAAGTTGTTGTCTATTTTATCCCAAGGGAAGCATCCGTCTCTTTTCTATTTGGGTTATGTCCACTTTAGGACCTCCAATTATCGTAAAAGTTTGGATTTCAACCTTCAACTTAAAAACTGGATAACATTGGCCCTCCGACTCTTGAAAAAGTTCACTTTAGGACCCTGGGCGGTTTTCCAGGCGGTTTTGCATGGGTGCTGACGTTAGCGATGATGTCAGCACTCCTTTTTAATTTACAAAATTGATATCTTTTTATTTAGGGCTCCAAATATGGCAAATAATATATCAATTTTGATCCTCTCGATGAGCTTTTTGCAATAGCGTACTCCGTTTTATTGTTTGAGATAATTTTATTTTATAAAAAATAAATATTTCTAAAAAAATAAGAATAACAAAACTCGTAAAATTTGTTAGATAAATAATATTTTTTATTATATAACTTGGAATGTTATCCTTTTAGGTTCAGTTGGCCATGGAATGTTATCGCAATACCACGAATGAAACAGGCTGAATCTGAAGCCACTTTGTCATTCTCACATGTTTTGTATTAATATTTAATTTTGTTAAGTAAAATTTAAATTATTGTATTTTAAAAATGGTCAAACTTATATATTCTATGGCCAAATTAACCTAAAAAGGCAACATTTCATATTACGTAATAATAGAAATATTATTTATCTAACCAAATTTCACGAGTTTTATTATTCTCACTTGTTTTGTAAAAATATTTATTTTTTTATGAAATAAAATTATCTCAAACAACAAAACAGAGTACATTATTGCAAAGAGCTCGTCAAGATGATTAAAATTGATATATTATTTGCTATATTTGGAGCTCCGAATAAAAAGATATCAATTTCACAAATTAAAAAAGAGTGATAACATCATCGTTGACGTCAACACCCATGCAAAACTGCTTGGAAAACCGTTCAAGGTCCTAAAGTAAACTTTTTCGAGAGTTGAAGGACCAATATTATCCAGTTTTTAAGTTGAAGGTTAAACTTTAGACTTTTAAGGTAGTTGGAGGTCCTAAAATGGACTTAACCTATTCTTTTATCATAAACGTGTTGTGGCATCTCCATCGTTTGAGGCAATGCAAGCAACCAGCTGGCTCATTATTGCGACATCATATCACAGCACAATGGTGTGAGAATAATACTTCCTATAAAATTAGAGTCCACACACAACCACAACCTGCGGTAATAATCTGTCATGTCATGCCACGATGAAAATTTAGTGCTTACATAGAATTTAACAAAATTTGGAAGCCGAATGATTTTCAACAAAGCGATAACTGAAATAATGCCCTTATTAACCACAAATGCATTGTCTGATGTAAGTGTAGTTACTCATCTAATCTTCCAATTTCCAATTGTCTTTTCTAAACATCTGTCTATGGTAATTTCTTAAGACCAGTCTCAATGTAGGTTTATTAGGCATTAAATGAATTATAGCGGTACTAAATAACTCACAAGAAAATTAATTACCTATTGTTGTCTCACAACACGAAGGTTAATGGCCAATTTTCCTGTCACTCGACCAGGAACTCACAAGGACATGCTTAGGCACATCACCATTTTCGGTTTTCCACCATAAGTTTCCACGTCAAGCGTACGTGGACAAACATAAAGGAAAAAAAAGGAAAAAGGAGATCCTCGGGGGGCGGGGATACCAGGATTGGTGCGGTGGGCATGGAGATTGATGGTGAGAGGATGCATCCTGGTTGGCACCCCCATTAGCGACATTTGAGCCTATGTGCCACCCCAATCATGCATCCTCTCACCATCAATCTCCATGCCCACCGCACCAATTCTGGTATCACCGCCCTAGCTGCATATGGCGCATCCTGGCCGCCACATTCGGGGATATGCTTGGAAGAGTGACAACACACAAGGATGTCGTTCTCGAAGGTCTTGACGCCAAGAAGGCTATGTGCAAATTGAAACTCGGTGCACAATTGTGGAACATTGGTTCCTGTGCGAATTAGAGGACAGTGAGGTGAAAGGCCACCTCTCCCATCCTTGTATGCCCGCATCTAGCCACCTTCTTGACATGTCTACCTCATCATCTCGCTGCTGCCCTATATATCTTCATCGCCACTTCAGATGAGCATAGCTATGATGTTGCAGGTGGATCTAGATTGACGCGGTGACACTCCGGTGGAGTATATTATACTATAGAAATTGTCCTAGAAGAAAAGGAAAAAAATGGGAGATGTAATTCACAAGTTCATATGCATAAATTCAAATTGTTGTACACAGTTGAAATACTTGTTCTAATTAAATGACACAATACACATCACATTTATTTGAAGATAAAGCACACATTTATTTAGACGAATTCATGTATGTTCATGCGTTCATTTTTTAGCGGAAGACGAAAATAAAACTAGGAATACATGTTGTAATTAAGGATGAAAACGGAACAGAAATATCCCGAACCGAACCGCATCGTTTTCTACATTTGACCGCATCGATTTCTATATTATCGGACAAAAATTCGGACAAATAATTCAAATTCGAAATACAAAACACCAAATTCGAATTCAGAACGAATTCGGTTTAGTGTGTTTCCGACCGATTTCTACTTTTCTATATTGTATTCGGAATATTTCGTGTTCTAACCGAATTTAGCCCATTAGGCCGCGACCGTCACAACTCACAAGTCTCGGCCCAGCCCAAATACAAGTAACCCTAGCACCCTACCCGGTCGCTCCCTCATCCAGTCATCCCGTCCCCTTCTGAATCATGCAGCCGCCAGTGCCGCCACCCCTTCTCAATCTCATCCCCTCCCTAGGGTCATGACTGACTGCCGCTCGATGCTTCTTGGATCGGATCGATCGATGCTTCTGCTACAGTGCTAGACTACTAGTTGCCTGACTACCTCAATCTCAGTCAAGGGCTCGAGGCTCACTCGATCGTGTTGGTGTCCAGGCCGCCGTCTCTGTGGCCTGCGGCTGCAGGCTGAACCGCCTAGGGCCGACGAGACGACAGACGAGTGTCCCTTCGGTTCTTCCAGAATCCAGAGTTCCAGGGCCTTCACTGCATACACAACGCAGGTGTTTCTTATCCTTGTTAAGTAACCGAAAAGCACATTATCTAGCAACTGCTTTATCTCCTCATCCTAGTTGCCGTCATTCATTCATCTAATAGAACAATATGGGTATACTATCCCCGAAAAAAAGAACAATATGGGTATACAGAGTAGGTATACTGATATGCGTCAACATTTTCTTTCAAAGCATTTAGATCTTTATATACCTTGATTCGTATGATTTTATAGATGGCTAATTACATGTCATTCTTATGACTATAGTACATTTTTAATACACAAATAATAAGACAGTAAACCTAGTCACACGATTTTTTCAGCATACTTTACGAATATTTATTATTATGAGCGTAATTATCTTTTTCTAATAAAAAAGTGCACAGACCCTTTACTAATAGAGGGACCACAAAATCTTATTGCTAACCAAAGGGCGCCGCCACCTGCCAGGCCGCAACCCCCATCATTTTTCGGTGCGTGCCACTGGTCGACCGGAATCGGCCGGTCCCCGACTCCCCGGTGCGTGCTTGATGGCGCCAACTGGAGGTGCTTCTGCTCCTGGAGCGAAGGGCAAGGGTAGGACAAAGACCAAGAGCGTGCACCACCTTCTTGCACCACCGGCAGCTCCGGCATCGGCAGCAACGGCTTCTCTACCTCCGACAATAGGTCTAGCACCGGCAGCAACGGCTTCTTCTTCTCCAGCGCCAGGTACCTTACATACTGATAGCTCTAAAATTGCTTCTCTATTTGACACTCCATAGAGAAGCAATCTGTTCTACCTTCCATACTGTTTATTGATGCAATGGGGATTTTTTACCTCTATGTATTGGAATTTGGAAAAGAACAATGGTCTTGCAGCGTGTCCAAGCCAAATGGTTTGTTATGTCTGATGGTTGTTAATATATTATTATAGCATGGGGGTACATAATTGTGTGTTATCATGATGAATTGATAAATTGTCCTACTTTAGTGTTAAAAAACTCCCATCATAGTATGTTTTGCATATCCTAATTCCCAAGTCTCCGATGTGTTAGCTTTTTAATAACCCAAATGTGTTAGCTTACAGCTACAAGCTGGTCAGTTTGGCACTTCGGCAATCTATATAAAGATAAAACTCCAGATGACCCTATGTAGTACTCCAGTCTCCAGATAAAGATGTTATACTATCAAGCTTGTGTTTAATAACCCAATTGTCTTGCTTCAACTAGGTGTTACTCAAGCAGGTGCTTTGCCATAATGCCATGTACTCCCTCCGTTTCAAATTATGCTTCACTTTTGAAAACATGTAGTTGACCATGTTTCACTTGCATCTTGGCAGGATCAGGGGGTAAAAGATCTGCATCTGAAAGTATCAACCTTAGTGCAGAAGCATCAGTAGAAGCATCTTGTGCAGCAGCAGCAACCACAACTCCAATTATTGTCGGCGACAATGATGACCCAGAGGATGACGAGAATGAGGAGGAGGTTCAGGTTTCTAGCAATAGGGCCAAGAAATGCACATCGTGGGTTTGGGAATATTTCACCAAGAAAAGGGAGTATGTAGAGGTGGAAGGAAAGCAGATTGAGGAGATTTGGGGATACTGCAATTTCTCTAGGTGTACTCAGAAGTATAGAGCTGAGGGTGTTAATGGGACGACTGCATTCAAGAACCATTTGAGGTCAAAACACAGTATTGTGAAGAGACAACAACAGCTTCAAGTTGGTAAGAACAATGGTACTATTCAGACTTACAAATATGACCAAGAAGCTAGCTTGAAGAAATTAAATTTGGCAATAATCATGCATGAATATCCTTTCAATATAGTTGAGCATGAGTATCTTTTTGATTTCCTAAAATCTCTCCGTCCCACCTTTTCAAAAAAATCCCGTGTCACTATTAGGAAAGAAATAATAGAAAGATATATTCAAGAAAGAGAAACTCTGTATGCACACTTGAAAACTGTTAAGTGTCACTTTAGTGCAACAATGGATATGTGGACCTCATGCCAAAACAAAGGTTACATGTGTGTTACAATTCATTGGGTAGATGATAGTTGGGGTATGCAAAAGAGAATTATTGGTTTCTTTAATGTAAAAGGTAGGCATACTGGTGTAAAGTTGTTTGAGACATTCACTGAAGTTATGGTTAAATGATACATGGAAAATAGATTATTTGCTTTGACTTTGGATAATGCTAGTTCAAATGAAGTGGCTGTCAACGATATAATTTCAGATTTGAAAGAGAATGGTAATGGTTCCGTAGTGTGTAATGGGAGATTTTTTCATGTTAGATGTGCCTGCCATATTCTCAATTTGGTTGCTAGAGATGGGTTGAAAGTTATTTCAGGAACACTCAACAAGGTTAAATCACTTGTACTAGCTGTGAAAGGGTCTCCATTGCAGTGGGAAGTGCTTATGAAGTGTGCTACCCAAGCTGGGTTGGATACAAAGAGGGGTATTCAAATGGATGTTTCAACGAGGTGAAATTCTACCTATCTAATGCTCAGAGATGTCTTGTACTACAAGGATGCATTTGTTAGGCTGAAGTCTACAAATCGAAGAAGGTATGCCAAGATTTCTCCATCTTCTGATGAATGGGACAATGCATTGACAATTTATGGTTGTTTGAAGAAATTTTATGATCTCACTGAAATTCTCTCTGGCACTTCATATCCTACTGCAAACTTATTTTATAAAGGCTTCTGTGACATAAAGCTCTTGCTTGATGACTGGTGCTTTAGTGGAGATGATACAATTAGAGAAATGGCAGTTGCTATGAATGAAAAATTTGAGAAATATTGGGAGCAGTCCAACATTACTCTAGCTGTAGCTTGTTTTCTTGATCCAAGGTATAAGAAAAGGCTCATAGAGTACTATATGAAGAAGTTCCATGGGGTTTGTTATCAACTTAAATTGGATGAGTTTCTTAGTATGGTAAAAGAATTGTATAACTTTTATGTCTGTGCTAATACATCATCAACAGCAACTACTGAAGTGGCTGCACCAGCACCTACACCTAGTTACACAATTGATGTATTAATGGGACATGTAGACCATGACCTTGAAGAATTCTTAAATGATGCAAGTGAACCTTCTGTGGTTGAGACAAATGATTTGGAGAGGTATATGTTGGAACCACTACAGAAAAATGTTACTGAGTTTGACATCTTAGCATGGTGGAAAAATAAGAGAGAAGAGTATCCTATCCTTTCACAGATTGTTAGGGATGTAATGGCTGTACAAGTATCAACAGTAGCATTCGAGTCTGCTTTTAGTGCTGCTGGTCGTGTTATTGATCCCTATCGTAGTCGTCTTGATCCCGAGATGGTACAAGCATTAATTTGCACAAAGGATTGGGTTGCTGCAGCAAATAAAGGTGCTCATTTCATCATTTTTTTCATTTGGACACTAGTAATGCAGGAGAACATTGCTTAGTTTTGTTCCTTTCTAAATTTTTTCAGATTCTAAAATGGTTGGATCAATTGTGAGTGATCTTGAGGTTGACGCTTTAACTAATGTTGTGGCTAAGCTGAAAATTGAGGTATGTTTAATGTTTTATTAAATGCAATGCAATGCTACTGCTATTGCTATAATTTAAATAGTTGGTGTGTGTTTAGTTTGCTGCTGCCATGATCAAAGATCAAAAAACATTGTTTGTAGCTTTCACATAATGGTTATTTAGTCTCGGTTTAGTTTCAGATATTATTTTTTTAGTTCCATAAAATATTTAACATAGCTTCTGTTTCCTTACGTATAGGACAACGAGGACAATCCGGAGGACAATGAGGGAGAAAAAGGCATGGAAAGTGATAATGAGATCATGGATGATGCTGATGAATTGTAGACCGTAGACGTTCATGTCCTGTTAATTATTTATTCTAGACTTATTATGTATTTGGTCGTGCATTTCTTTAATGATATGCGCATGCATTCGAACTAGATCATGCACTTTGTTAGTTGTGAACTTGTTATGTATTTGGTCATGCGCTTGTTTAATACTATACACTGTGGTCTATGGGTCGGTATTTCGTATTGAAATTCCGTATACCGACCGTGTTCGACATAATTCCGATCGAATTGGTTCGCTTAGATTGTCCGACTTGTTCGTGTTCGTTTTCTTGTCCGACTTGTTTGTATTCGTTTCTGTTTTCGTATTTCAAATGTAAAAGTAGAAAACAATTGAGACGTTTTTCGACCGAGTTCGACCGCTTTCATCCTTAGTTGTAATAATAATTCAAAAAACCATAACTAGGACCTTTTGTGGAGTTTAGTCCAGGCTCTTACTGTACAACACTATCTGTAGATATAATTTGGAATCTCATCCTTTCAGGACCCTTGGAATAATAATTTCTCTTTTATTCGGTGTTGTGCCACATGTAGCTTCTTTGCATCACACTCCTCATGCTGCATAAACACATAGTTTTCAGACCTTTTACTGATGTCCTACCAAAGTTGTGCTAGCTGGCTAAGAGGTGCTGGCCAAATAAGATGGGGATCTCACCAATACAATGCAGAGAATAAAAACTAGCAGCCAATTATATATACTAACTTTTTGTGTATGTGACAAACGTGTCTATATAAACACATAGCAATGCAGGTCTGGTGTAAGGAGACGAAGATTTTAATGGGAGTAATCTGGAGTAGTCTTCAAATCTTCTGCCTCCCTTGTTGCTGTCCTAAACGTGCTATACAACCCTTGGTTACTTCTATCATAAAACGATCATCTGGTCCTTGCTGCAGCTGTCTACAACATCAGCAACCCCTGTCCCCAACTCCATCACCTTCACACCCAAAGTTTATGCCTTCATCACCACCATACCATCCAAAATTCTCACCACCGGCAGGGTCACCAGTAGCTTCGTCGGAGCCTCTCTTTGGAGAGAAGGTTTATGTGCCACCAAGCACCAGTGGCA
Source organism: Bothriochloa decipiens (assembly GCA_023333625.1). Taxonomy (NCBI): domain Eukaryota; kingdom Viridiplantae; phylum Streptophyta; class Magnoliopsida; order Poales; family Poaceae; genus Bothriochloa; species Bothriochloa decipiens. Next base: position 31,336,479 of record CM041631.1, read on the forward strand.
GCAGCGGGGGAGCGCACCCGTGAACACCACAAGTCACAGTGAAGCCATGATCACCACGCTGCCTCATCCATTGCTTTCATGTTCAACTCCACACGCTGGTGACGAGCAGTTCTTAAGGTTTCGACACTATTCAGCAGCTTGAGAGGAGGCCGGACATGGAGAACAGAAAACATAGCGATGTCATCTATCCTCAGAAATGATTGGTGATCAAGTGATTAGAGTTGATTGGAAATCAACTGATTCGAGATTTCCTAGCATGCTTTTTGTTTTGTTTTTTCTATTTCCCCCTACATGCTCCCACCAAAACAAAAGCAACTTCACCTCTGTCTAATACTCAATTGGAATTGGATTTCTATTCCAGTTATGGCCAGCAATTATTTAATTATTTATCTGAACCCTACCTTTCACTAACTCATCTGATACATCATCTTTGACACATGTAGTGCAATATGGACTATTACTCAACTACGACTTGATTTAGTGTGTAGTTGTAACACAAAATAATATGTTATATAAAAATAATGCATAAAAAATAACCAATGCACACAAATTATAGTTGCAACATGGACTATACTCCTTAATTAACAAGCACAAAAGTGAAATGCAAAATTATATCAATAGATACCCAAGTAAATTCTACTCACAAAAACAATGTTTTGAGGAGTTGCTTTTTCAATTGCATCAGAAATAGGACAATACAAAATGCTTGTCTATAGAATTATCATTGTCATTCAAACATGGATCCATAGTTCCGTATTATCACTAAATTATTTGCATTATTTGATAAAGCATCTGTAAATTTGGTACTTCGCTTTAATTGTCCAATCAACACACAGTTTTGTTCTTCTCTTATTATGTGTGTATATATAAAAAAAACAGCAAAATAAAATTACATAAACCAATTTAAAGTAAGGAAATAATAATATTTCACTTAAATTATAGTTAAAAGGTTCAAACCCCTATGTTGCCAACGTGTTCAATTTGAATGCAAATAGCATTTTGAAGCTTAAGTGAGATAGATAGGTTCTTGCTTTGAAGAAGCGCAAACACCAAGAGATTTTGCACTAAAAGTACCATAACCTATTCTAAGTTTATAGCAAAATATGACAATAACTACCTATAACAAATGAAGACAAAAACAATAACAACAACATAGCATAAACCAAACCAAAACAATGATTTTTTTGTGTACCATAGTATTTACATCTACACACTAAACCAAGTTGTATTAAGTAGTAATCCCATAGTGCAACTACACTTCATGTGTAATGCTTAGTCGTTTATTTTATATGATATTTTGGTAAAAAAAGTACCCTCCAACAACATCATTAAGTGATTATCCAAATATTGTTATCATCACACTAGCAAAAAACATTGGAAAATAAAATGGCTCTCGCAAACAAGATATAGAAAAGAGAGTGGAAAGATATAAAAAACAATTTTATGCAAATGACTCTTTAAATGATGATTTAAAGAGTTAGCTTAATGAAGACTCTTGAAGATGCTCTAACCTACCAAAAAATTGGCTCAGCCTGTCATCATACACACAACGGCCATATCCCTGAAAATATGGATGCATCCTAGCCAACCTTGCCATCAATTCAAACACACCCACCATGGGGAGAACACAACAATAACCAATCAATCTTCGAGAGAGCGACGTACGTCTGGAATAGAAAAGATGGTGGTATCATATTGTCCCGGTCCTAGCTGGCTCCCCTAACTCCAGTCCTCCATCGTTATTCTTGAGGATCATGATTCATTCTAATTCCATCCAGGTAGAACAAATGCATGCATCTGGCCATCGAATCAAATCAAGGCCAAAAACAAGTCAGTCCCATGGTAATTTCCTGTGGATTGTCCACTCCGATGGGTTCACTGTGGTGTCACCGCTGGAGGAGACAAGATCGAAGGGGGAGTCCTCCGCAAACTCTGTTGGCATCGCCTTCCAGTGCAGGCATGGTTCCCACTCTGCCTCTTTCAACACCTTCAGGATTTTTTCGACCACAATGTTGCTCCCCTCTTCAGACAGATGCAGCCCATCCCTGCAACACAGAAATTATTCTGTTTTATTATTCAGGCCGGCCACAAGAATAAACAGCAAATAACTCACGTGAAGCATGCAGTCATCCAGTCCTCCCTCTTCTGCATGGCATGCCAGAGATCAACCACCTTCAGGTTCATCTCCTTGCACAAAGCTATGCAGGCGTCCGAGTACATACGGCAGGTTTTGTTGGTTCGCACGATCTCACTCAGTATAGTACTGCAGCACACATATATATTCAGTTCCCTGTGTTATATTGCAACAAGCCAGGATTCACCATACAATTGATTGCCCACCTGGTTGAGTTTTGAAGCATCTCCTCGTTCAGAGGTGGGCAGCTCAGGAAAATGACTCGTGTCTTCTCAGAGAGGCTCTGACCACAAAGGCAAACCAACTATCAAACAACTAGCTACAGGTGCACCGCCATTCGAGGAACATCTTGATAACCAACGATCTACCTTTAGGTGTTCTGCAATCTTTCTCATGTTCCCTATGTACTCATCTAGCGGCACATGAGGCCCGAGACCAGAAGAGTGAGCAGCAATGGCGTCATTTCCACCAAAGTAAACTATTACCAAAGACGGCTGCATTGCTGAATCCTATGGCAAATAGAATAGAAAATCAGTCAAAATTTGGACGACAGCTAGCTATTTTTTTAATATCATCATAGATTATTTTGTAAATTGGATTATGATCATTACATCATAGTATTGGTCCTTGAGAACGTACTTGTGTGTCATCATATAGATAGGACACTAAAAACTACTGAAAATGATAAACAAGTTAAAGATGGTCAAGTAGTCAACAGTTTATCACAATGCTGTTTGCTAAGACTAATGGAAAAAATAGTCTTGAAGGGAAGAAACAGATTTCTTCTTGTTAGGGAAACTGCACAGAAGAGGGTTATATTACTTAGGGAGTAGCAGCTATCAATGATTGAAAAACAGGGCAAACACTAAGAAATTTATGTGCCCCAAAATGACCTTTTGTATAGAGAAAGATAACTGTGTTAAGATGGAGATACACAAATAAAGTTATAGCTACAGGCCATATATACCTTAGGGAACACTTTGTCCATCACTTGAACAGCCCGCCTTGTGTTCCAGCCGAGATATCCTCTTAGCAGGATATCAGCCTGAATAAACAGCAAGCTGAAATAAGCACCACTGAAGTAAAATCGTACGTGAATAAGTGTGTTTACCTTACTGGTTGCTCTAGTGAGGTCACAAAATAAAACTCAGAACACCCTGTTATACACTAGTTTTCTGTGTGGTTTTTTATAGTAACAAGAATGAAAGTTCCACGAAGAAACCAGCTAATGAAGAGCTGCATCTAGTGACTGTTATGACTCCTGTAAGGGGGTAGTGGTGGCGCTGGTGCCGACGAGCCTTGGCTGCACAGACAGTAGCCATGGGTAGTCGGAGAAGGTTTTAACCTCGGCTCCCTATATTGTTTAAAGGAGGAAGACAGGGGAAAAGATTAATTCATTGCTAAATTATATCTCAGTGTGCCTCCCGGCTTACATAGCCGTTAGGCTGCTTCGTTTCCCCTCCAATCACTGTCAAACACTTCCTGATAGACTTCTAGATTAGCACCAGCTAATCGTGGACCGAAATTGGCCCCAAATTGAGAGCATCTCAGCCATTTCCTGGCTTGCTGCCACTGCCTTCTTTCCTTTGCGGGTGAACCTGTTCCCCACATGACAGTGACCAAACCAAACTGTGCAATATCCTTGTATTTCGAAAAGTATGTTTGTTCTTCTACTTCTTTTTAAAAAAGTAGGGCTGAGTGACCTTAGCTGGATGTTATATAAAAATAGTCGGGTCACAAAATTTACAAAGTTGTCCTAGTAGTATCTTCTTTCTGGATTGATAAAATCAGATTGACAGATAAAAACCAGATGCAAATGTAATATGTCATAGTGGAAAATGTGCATTTTTATTTCCAGGAGTAAACTAGTTTGGTCCAGAGATTTTCCTAGTCCAGATGTTTTTCTTTCCAAGCATATATGTATTTTAAAGATGGAGTAGCCGATTTTTGTCTTTGGCATTTTAAAGATGATATATCATATATATAGCATGTCTTTAACAGTAGTATACATAGTCAAGATAGTGCAGATTATAATGCCTAGCTAGATATGAATATGCAAAATACAAAAAAAGTATCCTTGAACTGAGAACAAGCATAGAAGCCCCAAACTGGGTCCAAATTGAGAAATTCCACTGTTTGGTCCTTTTTTTTCAGTCTCCATGACCTTCCTCTGACTTAAAGTTAATGAGCTTGGCATGTTCCTTCAATTTTGTGCTAGTCATTGTATGGATCAAAGGAACCAGGGATCTAGATTTTGTCATAATTGGTGCCGTTCTATCCTTTAAAACACAGGCTAGTTAGCATAGGTATACAGTCTGAGGAAGCAGACGTACTGTGCAAAGTGCAAACAACAAACATGAAGAGGTGGAAATGGCCGGCCTCCATTCAGTTTGAAGACGATGAGAGTTGGTGGCGTGAATAATGTATCAGGGTACATTGATTCGTGCTGTTTGATTGTTTCAAAAAAAAAAAAAATCGTGCTATTTGGTTCAAGCTAGTTCCGGTTGAAGCAGGAAAGGATGCACAAGAAACAGACTAGCCAACAGAAACACACACAGAGGAAGTTTTATTCATCTCGGTCGCTCACCGGCAGCGCCACCACCGTCGCCGGCAGCTGGAGCCTGGAGGAGATGAGAAAAGCAGCAGCAGGCGCAGCGTACCTTGCGGGCGTAGATGTCGGCAAGCGCGGCGCCCCATCCGCCATTGCTGAAGCTGTACTGCACGATGGAGGAGCCGAATAACACGAAGAGGGGACGGCCTCCAAGCATCGTCGTCCTGCTCCTGCTAACTCTCCAAGTACTCTAACTGGATGTCCTGCTCCGCTCCTCTCTCCTTCCTTGATGACCTCGCTCGATCTACTCTGCTCTTCTCTCTCTTCAGTTTGGAGATGGACAAGTAGCAGGATAGAACATAATGGGATGGATCGGAAGTCGGAAGTAGCTGGAGCTACTATGAAAATAAAGGTGCATAGCACTCAGTGTCCTGCCTACTTCATTCGCTTCCTTTATTGCGACCGCCAGCTACTCTGCTTGCACACACCACAGTCGTCGTTAGACGTCACATTATTCTTTTCTAAATTTTGTATACAATTAAAATCCTAATAAAGTATAGTTTAATCTTTTAAAAACCATATAAGTTTTGTTTTAGCTCATAAAATTATCAAACCAGTTTCATAATTTTCTAAAATAATTCATGCTCCATCTTATAGTACCTAGAAAAAAATTATTTAGTGGTCGTGTAAACTCTTTTTTATGTAATTGGCAAACATATGCTTTTGATATCTATTGCAATTATTCATGTTAACCAACTAAACTACAGGTAAGGCTAAATGACACGGACTACTCTTTTTTTTTTTTTCAAAATCGTTCATTTGCACGTATTGCTTTATGGGAAGTGAAAGCTTGGTTACAGAGCTCAGTAGGCCAACTGTGAGTTGCTGCGGCCTATCCGGACACGAACTACTCTCGGTAGTATTCTCTCATTACATTTTTTTTAAAAGGTATATTTTATTCCAATTTTTTTATGTTGAGGGTATTTGTTGAGTGATATCATTTTTTTTGGAACGTGCATAAGCACGAGATTCATTAAGCAGGGGTAGAATGAAAACAATCAAATACAAATTTGTAGCAACAGTAATCTACTGATTATTAAAGTTTTGTTGAGTGACATCTATGAGTCATTGTCAGATAGAATCAAGTGACACTTATGCTGGTACTAAAGGTTTATTTAGTATACATTATAAGCTGCTTACTACCAAAGTAAACTAAAAGTACAAACCAAAATGACATGCTTTATTTGTTTAGTCCTTTCTAGCTATATACTTCTCCTTATTGGCCCCAACTTTAGAATAAAACGTTATGAAAACTAACGTGATGCCGTGTTAGAAAAATCATCAAGGGCATGAAAATAAATGATTTTAAAAAGTAGAGAGGTTAAAATCTGTATTTAGAAATGAGAGGGGATTTTTTTTAGTTCAAACGAGAGGAGAAATTCGATACTTAAGATGCCAAAAGGACTTTCTCCAAATAAAGCAAATTAACAATCAACGGATGGGAGGCATAATCCGGAGATTGGGTAGGAGGCGAACGCGGTGCCACCTGCCAACTGCCAACTGCCATCCAACCCCACCTCCCTATCTCGTAAAAAAAAACACACACATACACAACTACCTCCCCCGACAAAGTTTGCAGCAGGCAGGCATGGCCACCAGCCAACTCCGTCATTTATAAGATCTGCACCAAATTTAATAACAAGCCATGCAAATGTACATCATCATTAACCTTGACGGTGGCCTTCAATCATACAAGTAGAAACACTACAAAATTTCCATTTTTGTTTCAACAATGCAATATTCCGAGATATACGCCACTGCTGCCCACTGTGTCTGACCAACACTCCAACATCGTCTGATCTATCTTTAGATATATTGACGGCTTCTCTGCCGGCACAACTCAGGAGACAACACACTTTTCTTTCACACTCCTATCTTAATTAACTTCAATATATTACTCCCCCGTAGCCCATAACCCCAAAGCCTATCTTAATTAACCTAAATACAGTGATGCCCAATATTGCATTGGTGGTTTGAGCTACCATGTGACAGGGATGGCTTAGCCTTTACTGTCGACTTAATCACCAACCGGCAGTGCTGGCTAAGCCACCACTGTCGACTTGATTCACTAGCCGAGAGTAATGGCTTAGCCTCACTATCTGTTTCAGTCACCAACCGCATTGATGGCTAAGCCACCACAGTCCACCTGAGCTACTGACCGGTAGTGATGGCTTCGCCTTCGCTATCGTCTTGAGCCACCAACCGATAGTTTGTGGCTAAACCACAGTACAGGCCTAAGCCTGCAACCCACGGTATTTTTAGACATCACTACCAGATTGGTACTGCCGGTTCAATATCCGACAGATGTGCTACTCTAGATTGTGCATATCAATTAAAATATATATAGTTCTAAAAATATTGTAACTCACTGTTATAATTATTTGTGACTATATAATATAAATCTACGTTGTCCACACAAGGCCCCTCCCTTGTAATCCTTTGACATAGCCAGGCATGCTGGTGATCCTTCTGGCACAATGAGAATAATAAATAACTAATGCTATAAAAATGAAATAGACATTGTAACAAAAAAGTTTGCAACACATGCAACTACAAATTTGAGAAAATCTAAGAATAGTAGCCAAAAGTGGCAAAATTAAATGTATGACAAACATTATAAGCATCTAAAAAATTACATACCAAGAGATTGCTCATCCTTAATCTCGTGTGTCTATCTAGCTTTTTTTGCTTTGTTGGAGCTCCAAGTATAGGGAATGAGCTATATACGTTATATATGTGCCCCATTTATGCCCCCCATATTTCTATGCACAACAAGCTGCAAATTAAACGACCTGATGTGGAGAGTTAGCCATCAGGCACATGCATCAACTTGAACTCTAAACAATTAAAATCGTATATACTTTTGCAGAGCACGCATATCATCATCCAACACAATGCAAGTTCTAACCTTAAATGAATTTACCGTTGACTACTAGCAAAAATGATAAGTTCACGTCTTGTTTCAAATTAGATAGCTCATTTAGCCCCTTTAACTTAATTTGCACCTCGCGGTTCTCAGTCTAGAGCTTATCAACAACCATGTCCTTGATAGATAAATAATATAAATATCTACAACCTACATTGTCACACAGAGAAATCATGTTATTACCTTTGCATGTTGTGGTTGGCACACAACTAGAGAACAAACCTAGTGGGACTACACTTGTGTAGATAATGACCTGTACTCCATGTTTAGTGCATCATCCCGATGCTGAAGATCTTGGATGTGGTTTGCCTTTGCACCTTCAATCATGTCGTGTAATTCTGGTTACGGAGAATCGTGCAATGTCATACAAGAATTGGTATGGAGGAAATCAAGAAAATCAGAGGTAGAACTAAAATGTTGAGCATATATATTTTGAGGAAAAA
>CM041631.1:31344992-31497699 GCA_023333625.1 Bothriochloa decipiens
ATGAATAGCCATTACACATTCAACATGACATATCAGAAACCCATGAACGGACGTACCTCTTGAGCTTATTAGATTCTGTTTCCATGTGCTCCTTGAGTCGGTTGTCCTTATTTTAATCGTCTCCATCTTGTTTCCATGGATGCTGAGCAGTGGCCTAGGTTTGACTCCTTGTGGAGAGCTAATTAAAGAGGTATGTAATAAAAGAATATAAAAATATAGGTTAGAGGTTTCCCGCTGACTTTGGTAAAAAAATATTTACACAAAATTTAAAATGGAGGACATATTGGGTTGGTGTAGAAATTATGTTGAAATGTTGAGTCGGTGCAGGCACTATGTCTAGGGCAATGCAACAAATTAGCATAATAGTTATCTAATGCAACAAAAATAACAACCATTGCAACGGATAATTTTTTTGGTGCAACAGACACAACGACTACTACGAAAAATAAGAATACCAGCCACAAGAAATCACAAAAATGTATGAAAAACAATATTCACATTCATGAAAATACACACCAGATTACTCATCTTCTTATTATACCCATGTGTCTATCTAGTTTTTACGTATCAATGGACCTCAAACTATATGGGGGAGGGGGTCGGGTAGTCTAAAGGCAATAATGCCCCATTTTATCTATATACAAGACGCTGCAAAGTCTTATGTACGAATAATACAACTAAATGACATCCTAATTAAGGAGAGTCAGCATCATGCATGCATCAAACATAGAAATCAAAACTTCAATTTGTTGAATTTTATTTTGCTAGAGCAAATCATCATCTGACACACTACAAGTATAGGGGGGAGAGAGTCAACACAGTGTCCCATTTTCATACACAAAATTCTACAAAATCTTATACACGTGGATCTAACAACCGAATTGTTCTAAAGACCAAAATATATTATCCATTTCATCTAGACCACCATACCCCACAATGCTTTTTTGAAACATACCCCCACGATGTTAGCCATGGGTAATACAGACATTTCTATGTTTCGTAACAACAAGGTATAACTTCAAGAGAATAGAAACAAACGAGAAATGTTTGGAAAAAGTCCACAAATTTATTAAAATATTTTCAAAAAACATAAAAATATAGGTATTATGCTCAAGTAAAAGCAAATTAAGATGTAATTTTAAAGAATGACCATGAACGTACTAAACAAATGCAATAACTCATCAAAGTAAACTAGACAAAATTAAATAATAAAATAAAATAGTGCAATAAACAACGCAACAAGTTTTAAAACCAACGAAATATGACTTAGAAAGAATAAATATCATTACCACACATTACAAAGTCCTACTAGAATAATCTTAATGAAATATGCTTCCAGATGCCAAATGTCTAAAAAGAAATAAATATTATCAAAACTTCCTTGGTTGTTATTGTTCACCCAAGCTCATCATCAACAGCTTGATGTGGTTGTTGTTCTAGCTGGAGTGTGGTGTGTTCTACCATGTTTGGAGCTAGTGTGAGCTAATTAGATAATTCGAATGGGAATCCAGTAGTAGGTGCAAACCATTAGCGAATGAAGCACTCCAACTTGCCATATTTGACATCTTTGGATTTTGTATGCCATTGGCACAAAGCATATTGAGCTCAAGATGTTTTAACCTCTAGATCTTAGATTGCAGTAGATGATTTAGATCTATATGATGAATAGGGATTGCACCGTCGAATGATAAATTAATTGCAAATCTTATGATATACATTTCTAATATAGGCACTAAGTAGATTAAATTCTACATATCATTTCTAATATAGTCAGCATATTATGTTTCAGACACATAATTCAAAGGTTTACACACATTAATTCACCACAAGTATGTGATGTCAAACATGCGAACAATTAGATGCCACACATTCTAGCAATGTAGTACTATACCATTTGAATTTGCTAGTACTACTATCACTTCAAGCTGATCAACGGAAGCTAACAATAACTTGATTCTAAAAAATTGATAAACAATAATACATCATCTAAAATGTGTGGCATTTGTAATATAAATCTACGTTGTCCATAGCCCCCCTTACCTAATCCTTTGACACATTGAGGCATGCTTGTGATCTTTGAAGAAAACTTGAAATAGAGCTTACATGATTTTTGTAGGCATTATGTTTAGGTCAATGGAACAAATGGGAACAATAAATAATTAATGCAAAAATGAACTATGAATAGGAAAAATCTAAGAATAGTAGCCACAAAAATGCCAAAATTAGATGTATGACAAACGTTGTGAACACCCTTTTTTTAGGGAAACATTGTGAACATCCAAGAAAATAAACAAGTAAAGATTCTCGTCCTTGTACCCATGTTTTTATCTAGTTTACTTTTGCTATGTGGGAGCTCCAAGTATAGGGAAGCAAAGAGGGAAGCAAAGAATGAGTCTCAAGAAAATACCACATTTATTTTTTGTGCACAACAAGCTACAAAATCTTATATATGTGCAATCCAACAACTAAACAATTTGATGAGGAGAGTCAGCCGTCATGCACTTGCACCAACTTAAAGAACTCTAAACTGTTGAATTGTATATATTTTAGCAAATAATGCATATCATCAACTACAAAATCCAAACCTAAATGAGTTAACCCTTGACTACAAGCAAAAATGAACAAGCTCATATAGTTTCAAATTGGCTAGATCATTAATGCAGTCCGTTTAACTTTATTTGCATCTTACAGTTCTCAATCCTATAAGCTTATCAACCCTCTCCTAAATAGACCAATAATATAAATATGTACACCCTACAATGTCACTTAATTAATAAATAATGTTATTACTTTTGCATATTGTGGTCGCCACACAACTATAGAAGCAACCTGGTGGGACTACATACACTTGTGTAGATAATGACCTGCACACTCCATGTTTATTAGTTCATCAACCCGACATTGAAGGTCTTGGATGGAGGTTGTCTTTTGCTCTTTCAGCCATGCCACGTATTCACAAATACGTAGAATCTTACCATTTTGTATATATATAAGAATTTTTTGTGGCAAATATTCAATAGGTAATAATTGAAAAGAAGGAAGTTAAGAACATCAGAGGCAGAACTAAAATGTTGTGCACTTTGATAAGTATATACCCCACATGCATGGCCACTAAACATTCAACATGACATAATGGAAATCCATGCATGGACATACCTCTTGACCCTCTTAGAATCGGTTTTCAGGGGCTCCTTGAGTCAATTGTTCGTATTAATAGCCTCCATCTTGGCCATAGAGAACAGTGCTCCTTGGAGAGCCCCCCTTCGTGACATGTTGCTACTAGCACCAGCTCCAAAAGTTGTTGTGATGGCAACCCAGGTCTGTCCATGCCTCCAAATATCAGGTTTGGCACAGTTGGGATAGGGGTGGAGTTTTACACAGATAAGGTGATGTAGATCCAGGGAAGATTTGTTCTGGCACTACAACTTTTTCACTACAACCCGGGTCTTTAGTGCATATAGTTTGTCATACATTTAACTTTTTCACTTTTGCATGGCTTCTTTATGAAATACATGTGTCTTTATAATTTTTGCCTTTGCTGGAGGCCCAAGTATAGGGAGGGAGACAGTGAGTCTCAAGCAAATGCCCCCATTTTATTTTCTGATCCATACACAACATAGTGCAAGAAATTATATATGTAATCCAACAACTAAACGACTTGATGAGGAGAGACAACCATCATGGATGCATCCACTTAAAGAACTCTAAACTATTGAATTGTATAAGTTTTGGCAAAGCATGGATATCATCATCAAACACACTAAAAGATCTAAACTTAAATAAAACTACAAGCAACATTGAACATGCTCACCTTGTTTTAGATTGTCTATCTGCTTCAGCACCTTTAACTTTATTTACACCTTGGATAAACAAATAATATAAATGTCAACAATCTACACTGTCACTCAGAAAATAATGTTATTACCGTTGCAAGTTGTGGTTGGCACACAACTACAAAACAAAACTAGCACACAACTACAAAACAAACCTGGTGCGACTACACTTGTGTAGGTAATGGCATGCACTCCATCTTTAGTGCATTAGCCCAACACTAATGATCTTGGTTGTGGTTTTCCTTTTGCATCTTGACCCATGCCACATATTCCCGGTTATGGAGAATCCTATAGTTTGATACGAGATTTTATATGTAGGAAATTAAGAAAATATATGGTCTCTGCACATTCAAAATGACATATTGGAAATACATGAATGGCCATATACCTCTTTATGAACCTCTTTGAATATTTTTCATGAGCTCCTTAAGTTGATTGTCCTTATTAACCATCTCCATCTTGGCCTTAGAGAAGTAGTGCTCCTTGGAGCCATCCCTTTGTAACATACTGATGCTTGCACCAGCTCGAGCTGACAGTTGTGTTGGCAACTTGGGTCTATCCAAGATCCAAGTATCAACTATGGAAATGTCAGGGACGAGGGTGGCACTACTGGAAATCGGTTCTTTGTCGAGTGTTAGGCTCTTTTTGCAGAGTGTTAAATTTCGGGCACTCGGCAAAGAAGCTCTTTGTCGAGTTCTAGAGTGTTAGCACTCCGCAAAGAAAAAACACTCGACAAAGAAGGCTTTGCCAAGTGCCAAATCTGACACTCGGCAAAAACCTCTTTGCCGAGTGTTTTTTACACTCAACAAAGAGATTTTACAAAATATATTTTGAGGTACTAAATTAACTCAAATGAAAAGTTTTCAATACAAAGTTGTTTAACTCATCAAGATGTATAATGTTTATTCTGGTCATTTCTTCATATGACAAAGTAAATAAATTTATTCAAAAATCTTACATGTCTCTCCCTTAGTTTATGAAACTACAAGAGAGATATATAAGATTTACGAACTATGTTAGAACCACCATGCAGATCAACAAATGACTAAACACCTAAAATAAAGTTTGTAGATCTTGAGAAGTTATGAAATATTATAGTTGAAAACTTTTTTATTTGTGTTTCTAAACCTATGTGTGAATTTTAAAAATTTAAAATCCAAATTTTTAAATGACCATGGATGGAGAAACACCCAAAATAAAGTTTATAGATCTCAAAAGAAGTTATGAAATATTGTAGTTGAAAGTTTTTTCATTTGAGTTCATCTTTTCTGCTAAACCTACATGTGAATTTCAAAAATTCAAAATACAAATTTTTTAAATGACCTCGGATGGAAAAACACCCAAAAAATTAGTAGATCACAAAAAGTTACGAAACATTGTAGTTGAAAACTTTTTTATTTGAGTTCATCTTGCCATGCTAAACTTACGTTTCAATTTCTCAAATTTGAAATTCAAATTTTGTAAACGATCTAGGATGGAAAAATTTCATAAACGAAAAGCGTAGATCTCAAAAAGTTACGAAATGTTATAATTTACTACTTTTTTATTTGAATTCATTTAGAGCCTCAAACAAGAAAATTACTCTCGGTTTATTATAATATGTGGTTAAGCAGGAGACACGGGAAAGAGGGGTCACGAGTTCGATTCCCATAGGCAGCAAAGTGTGCGATTTACGCATGAAAAATTTTGTGACTTGCAAGAACGACGGCGCTGACCGATGGGTCCCTCTCCCAATTAAAAATATATTCTATTATTTTTAGGGGTTTTTGAGTTTTTTTTCCCAATTTGCCGAGTGTAGGACACTCGCAAAGCCTTTGCCAATTGCCCGATGTTTTTCAATTCACAATTTGCCGCGTGTAGGGCACTCGGTAAAGCATTTGCCAAGTGCCCGATAACGACACTCGGCAAAGGCTGCCTTTACCGACAAAGGCTCTGTCGAGACCTCTTTGCCGAGTGCTCTCGGCAGAGCCTTTGCCTCGTGCAAAAGAGGCCTTGCCGAGTGCCCGAGACACTCGGCAATGAAGTCGTCTGCTGTGGACCTATAGTGTGGAGTTTTGCATAGACAAGGAGCTGTAGTTCCATGGCATTTGTGGCTCGGCACTAATGCTGCTGCCACTAATGCTCATCATGTCTAACTTGTTCGCCAATGCCAGAATGGCTGTCCAACTGCCTGCAACGCTACTCCCCCCGTGCTGTGGTCGGTGCTGCTGCTCGCCGTAGATGACCACAGAGACAGCAGGTTGCTCTTGTTGTAGCGCTTGCTCCTCCGACAGGGCATGATATTAATGACCTGGCTCATATGAGCCCCGCGACACACAAACATTTGGCGAATACATGGGCATGTGACCACGACAGTTCCAGGGAATGCTGCTACTGCTACCGCCGCCATTGTTCACCTTGTCATGCACGCTTGCCGGCGTCGTCATGGCCTCCCAGGTTTTGCCAATATCAACTCTCTCGGCCGAGCCCTTCTTGTTCAGTTCACTGCCGCTACTGCCCAACTATAGCCTGTGAATGCCTTCTACTTCTGAGTTGGTGGGCTCCTTGTGCATGGGATTGGGAAAGCTCGCTGCTGTTCCATGACAATGGCACGATGCAAACGAGTGCACAACACTACAACAGCACTGAGCTCATCGCCGTCATCGAGTGAAATAATCTTGGGCTCAAGGCAAAGGGCAACGGCAAAGGGCTCTTGCTTTACCTATACTATAATAGTAGTGGTGGCATCTGCAGGCTCTCGGGCAATGGGGCCAACTCATACATCTCTGAATTCGATGAATGCTGCACGAAACCGGAGCTAGACTGATCGACAGTGGATGAACCATTATTCAGTGATAGCTGACCTAATGGCGTTATATATCACATTGTCGTATTTCTAGGCTCGGCGGCAATGGAGGCAGCTGAGAGTCCGATGACATTGGCTGCGTGTGGTCAGCCGAGCGTGATCAAGAGGACTGGAAAATGGTGGTCTTGCTAGGAAGAGGCACCAGATAGGTGAGGTGGAGAAATGTTGCGATGCCGTTGGCGGCTTGAATCTGGAGAAGATACTGCTGGGCAGATCGGTGGAGGTGGAGGACGGCTACATATGCATGCAGAGACGACACACCCAATCTTATATAAAAATAATCTAACAATTAATTAGTTCACGTGCTGAGGAGAGTAGTCCATCATCATGCATCAACTTAGAACTCTAATTAAACTATAACCCGCTGAATTGTTTCATGGAGCATTTCATCATATGACACATTACAAGTATAGGGACGGGAGAGGGAGAGAGAGAAAGAGGGTCAAGACAATGTCCCCTTTTTGCATACACAACAATAGGGAAAATCTTATTCATGTGGAATCCAACAACCAAATTTTTCGACAGACCAAAACAAAGTATCATTTAGATCTAATGACCACCATGCCCCACAGTGTTAACGATTGGTAACAGGACCGTTTCTATGTTTGTCAAAACAGGTGTATCGCTTCAAGAGGACAAAACATGCGAGAATTGTATGGAAAAAGATTTTGCACATTTGTTAAAATCTTTCAAATAACATAGAAATGTTGGTGTTACACTCAGGTTAAAGCTATCAAGTAGTAATTTTAAAGAACTAGTGATTTGCGCGCGCCCATGCGCGCGTGATAATTTTCTACGATATATTTACAATTCTATTTGATAAATGAAATAATCTAAATATATACATGACAACAAATAGATATGACTCAGATATAATATTTGATGACGACACATTACATTGACAAATTGGTTAATAAAGATCATATGCCAATTAGTTTGCAGAGTTTCAGATGCTATCAAGCTCATATATTACATGGATAAACATGACTTTTACAACGATTACTGTTTCGCAAGTCCATATCCTAGTAAGTACAGATTTTATATAGAGGATGTTCCTCGATTAGCAGTATGTGGAATGCGATTGTCCAAGGCAATAATGTTGCAATTCCTAAACCAGACTATGACACTACTTCATCTAGCTGCTCGCCAAGCCACCTAGCTACACACCTGAAGTGGAGATTGGAACTACCAAACTTGCTTGGATCATCAGGCAACCATTGGATTCATATCTAAGTTCACTCAAACCAAATAAATTTGGTATAAGTATATAGATGAGCTCACCATCTCATGCAGGTCTCAAGAGTACAAAAAGGCACGGCTAAAAGCTCAGAAGCATTTTTGGTGGACGATTGCAGGGCTAGATTCATTTGACTCTTCCTTGGATTTCCACATCGAAGATGACTGGGGTAAGCAGCCTATACTGTGAAAAACAATACTTCAAAACTAACAGGATCTATGGCAACAATTACAATCACTCAACACACTTTACAATTTGGTTGATTGTTTGGTTCCACTTTTAAAAAGGAACATGGCAAAAAAAGGGCACCTAAGATACCATCTCCATGATAAGATCATAAATGCTACGCCAACAGGAAAGGACCATGTGAAAAGTACCTACTAGAATGTGCTGAGTGTGTCAAGGATTGAACCACCATGCAAACAGTTTTTTCTCAGGAGGCACCACTGCCACATTTTCATACTGCTCGGTGCAAAGGCAGTAATCTCCTTGCTCATCTTGTTAGCAATGCCAAGGAATGCCAAGGAACATGTTCCACCACTGAGAAAAATGTTGCCATAGAGATCCTCCTGATACCAATATCATATTTCATGATAGAATTGTAGGTGGTCTCATGATCCCAGAGTGTCCATCCCAATCAGCGACGGCTGAAAAAGCACTTCTGGGCATCTAAACCTTTCTACACCAATGTGATGACATCAAGAAACTCGTAGCTCTTCTCAACAGTCTCGAGCTCAAATATTAATTATCTGAAATGAATATACATTATTTTGTGGGTTTGCTAGTTTGATTACGATAGATATTCACGTAACATGGAGGGGAAGTATACATTAGCCTGGTGTATGCTTTTTACTTACAGAAACTAACCTATGTATAAATACTTGCCTTTTTAGTGTGTGGCACAAAGGCAACTAAAAAATAGAAGCATAAAACAGATAGTGTATCTGAGTAAGCAACAATATATGAGCAAAGAAGTTTCACTCAAGCAAAGAATAACATTGCATGAACATACTGCCCTTAGGCATTTATTTATCTTAGTCTTCTCAAAATTACCTGACAGGAACCCATTTGGTTGCCACCACTATAAATAGTCATAGAGAAACATTCTCACATGTACAGGCTATTTCAATGAATATAGAGATTACCTGATCCCTCATATGAGATTCTTCAGAAAATGCCAATGACTCCATCTACATTTCCCTTGCCATTCAATAGCTATATAAGTCCTTGCACGTAATCTTCAGGTTGCTTCTTTGTTTGTTGTTTCTTCTTTTGCTACCGCTTTTTGTTCTACTGTTGCTCTAGTTTTTGTTGCAGTTTTTGAAAGTATAAAAGATGTCATATCAACCATAGAATCAAAAGAAAAGGATAATGTTAGACAAAATTCCTAAATATTCAATCCTCTAAACATGTAGCACAAGAAACGGCACCAGTATACCTTCAAATCATTTAAATTGTTGTCTATGGCCTTCAACAGATTGATAAAGCCATCCTCACCATCCAGACTCTTATTCTTAATCTAACACCACCGAGAAAGAAGCATCAGATGCCACCTATACAGTTATGGTGTGGAACAACATGCAAGAATAGGTAACAATCAACTATTGAATTCAAATATATACTTATCAAGAGTATATATTACTGAAGCTATCACCTTTCAAACCTAGACATTTTCTTTTATTTATATGTAGCAAAAGGGAGAGCCAATGGGATGAAGAATTGCTAGGAGTACAATGTAGAGTTGTTTGGCTTATGGATCACATCAAACAAAACAGAAGGAAAATAAGTATGCATAACCCCCTAAAATATTGAGAAGAATTACCTGATGATTACTGGACAACATTCAGATGGGAGTCATGGAGGGATTGAAAGGCTCATATTCTCTAGCCTTGCCTGAAACAACCTTGATTTCCGCAAAAGGAAATCCACAGAGTCGAAGTGTAATATGACCATTTAAATCACATTACCCGATAACAGTTGAATACCATAATCCATATATCAAACAAAAGAGTGAAATAGAGAGGTTTATAATAACTTGTTACATCGCCACTTGGCGGAATCAGAGTTCATGCAACATAAAATTAAAAGCTTGAAGGTGCGAAACCTATCATCTCCGATCCAACTTGAGCGTAGACACGAAACCCTCAATCGCTGTACTCCCTAGAAGAGTACTCACTCCTTGAACCTAAAACCAAATTTTTAGTATGATATGTACTGGCAACTCCCACCCTATGCATTGCTTTGTGGAAATTGGATGTAAAATCATGGATATATCAAAAGGAACCTATAAAGGCTGGAGTTTTTCTAAGCAAGTAATCAAGTATATAAGTAACATAGTAATCAAGTTTTAAATACATTCCCAACCCACACATCCATCACCATCCATCTCTAAAACACCATCCCAACTCCTCCAACACCATCTCAGACCCGTGTCGACAAGCCAACTCCCTCTCGGCTTGTCTTAGCGGCCCCTAGCCTCAACCTGGCTCATGGCCAAAAATCACACTCAGGGGGAAGGTAGAACACTCCACTCACTAGTCCGGTGCATCCTCCTAAGGAAAGGTCCATAGCCAAAGAATTGGCATATGTATCGATCGATCAACCATACACTCTGCAGAGGTTTTACTATTCCACCAGATAACCATCATCGGTGTTGATCACCACCTAGGCAGATTCCGGGCGCCAACTGCCATAGAACGATGCCATCCTACCTCTCAGCCCTGGAACGGCAGCTTGTTCTACGGCGAGCGGCGGGTCGATGGTGATGGCACATAGCTGTGGCCCAACTGCATCCAAATCCAAACTGAGGCAGGGCACAGAAGCGCGATTGGGTCACCCAATACACTCACGCAGCACCGGTGGCGACCTCAACTCATGGCGGAGTCCGCGCGAGTAGCATCACCCACGACGGATCTCCGGTGTGATCGCGTGCGCGGCCCGGCTGCTTCGGACGCTCCCCGGCCTCTGTCTCCTTCTCCAGCTGATGCAGCTCGTCACGGCGGAGGTGCTCATCATCTTCTTGTCCGTCGAGGCTGTCAGAGATGGTGGAGAATGGCGTTGCATGGCGGCGCTCTGGAGCAGCGGTGCACTGGCATGGCCTCGCGTCCGTGGCTTCCCGGTGTGGCTTCCAAGGGGCTAGCGGGCGCAACGGGTGCGCCTCGCCGAGGCGGTCATGGATCCAACGTCGAAGCAGCTCGGGGCTCAGAGATGAGGCAGCAAGGTGGCCTTGCCTCGGCGGCGTGTAGTGCGGCGACAGGCATGGCGGCGTTTCGGTCTGGCATCCTCCCGATGTCGTGGTCCTTGGGGCTTTGGCCGATCTGTGTGTGCGTGCGCGTGTGTCCAAGTAGGCTGGTTGAGGCCTTGGCCTACGCACTCCAAGGTGGAGTGCCATGGTCGTAGCAAGGTCAAGGTTGAAAGAGGGGTACTCGACGGGGCTCACCGGTGTTGATGAGGACGGAGGTGCGGTACGAGTCCAACTCCAGCTTTGGCTCGCGGTTCAGCTCCGATCCCTCGTCCCCGATGGCTCCGCAGCAGCAGCAGGTCCACAGCGGCGCTCCTCTTTCTTCTCCGGTGGTGGCGGAGCTCCCCCTTATTCTTCTTCCTCTTTCCCGCCCCCTTCTTCTCCTTCCTCCCCTTCTCCCCCAAATTGGACAGTCTGGTGGCGAAATTGGAAACTCGGAGTGGTGGCGGTGGCTGGGAAGCCCTAGGGTGTTGTGGCCGTGGTTTTATAGGGGAGCCATGATGGTAGGTGGCCGGTGGACGGCAATCGGGGCTCCTGAGTGATCAAGCGGCATGGGGAGCTCTCAGGGGTCATTTTCACGGCTCGGCCGGGGCCACGGGGTCAGCGAGAGAGGGCTAGCTGGTGTCGGGCGAGCCTAAGCATTACAGCGGCAGCGCTTCACCACGACAACAGCGCATCTGCGCGCGCGCGGGAGGAAAAGATCCTTGCGGCCATGGGCTTCTTGTGCAGGGGCTATCGACTCCTGTCGGCCCAGCTGGCGCGCGCGGGGATCGTCGATGCAGCCGGGCAGCGGATCGGGTGGCAGGGAAGCGAGCGTGGCGCTCATGCAAGCGCGTGGCGCGGGAAAAAGCAGGGGAGCGCCAGGAACCTGAGAGGGGAAAAGGTATGACAGGTGGGTCCCACCACAGGGCCCGTCGGTCAGCGGCTGTGGCCGGTTCCTTCGGTTGCGACGCGAGGCGGGCGGTCCTTGCTGGGCCGCTCAGCGGCTTGATGGGTCGGTCGACGCGGGAGAGAAAGAAAGAGAGGGAGAAAGGCAGCCGGGCTGGCCTGCACGGGAGAGGGAAAGAGAGAGCGAGCGAGCGGCTAGGCCAGCTTGTTGGGCCGATCGGGCGCGAAGGGAAAGAGAGAGGTGGAGAGTAGCTGGGCCGGGGCTGGGCTGGTTGGGCCGATCGAGCCAGATTGGCCTTTTCCTTTTCTCTTTTTATTTCTTTCTCTTTTCCATTTTCAAATAATGTATAAATACTTGTATAGCATGTTGTTAAATACTTCATGGTATACTTAGAGGTCATAGGCCATGTTGGGTATATTTCCCATAGAATATATTTATTTATTACATAAATAAATATTATGGGTCCATTTTATTTAACATGACATAAATCAAATAAAAACCAAATCACATATTAATGCAACATGACATGTTAACTAATGAAACATAGAGGGTGAAGCTATTGCAACATTTGGAAACAACATGTGAAACATTGATCAAGCATATTACTATGAAACATTGATCATGCTATGATTGCATAGGATGTTATGCATGACATGTTTAGGTTGTAAGCATGGTTAGGGGTAGATGATGACATGTTACACTCATCACTCATAGGTTTTTGGAGAAAAATTTTGTAGCTCGGATTTTTGGGTTGTTACATTGCCCCGAGCTGCTAACATGATGCTTCCTGTTGTCTGCTTCAACTTTGAAGAGGAGTATAGTTTCTTATAGTAAAACAAAAAGGCTTGTTTAGATACCGATAAATTAAAGGAAAATGATAATTAATAATGTATCACAGGTTGCTGCTTATTTGGAAGACCATTACGCTCACGAGAAAAGTAAAATGAACTGAAAAGTAACTCTTCGATGGCCAACAAATCGCTATATGATATTTCGTTATCCATACACTGCTTTATATGACCAAAGCCTAGCAATCTGACCTCAAATTGCTCGGATGCATTCCTGGTAAGGTTCTTCCTGACAGAGCCGAAGTCCATTGGATCCTCAATCACATCATGGTAATCAGGCAGCTATATCACTAAATAACCGTGATATCAACATTCGAATGCTCCCTCCCTGCCAAACATATCGACAACTCCAGGAAGCATGGCAAACGAATATGGGCTCCTTACCTCATCCGGCTTCGCGCACTCCATACTTATCCTTCCTGCGGAATAGAGCAGTGGCAAAAAGCAGGAGAAATCAAGGTCATTAAAACTTGATGTAACAAATCCCATCTGGCTTTTGCCACAAAGATGTGAACACGCACTTTCGAAGCCTCCCGAGAATCATCCCCAGTACAAGGCTAGAATTACAGCTACTCCCTTCAATTACCCTGAATATGACATTTTTCAAATAGACTAAAAAGTATGATACTGTTACCAAAATTTGGTCAAGTATACAACATTAATGTATCTTTTTTCTCTTAACCTTTCTTCTAGACAAACATACTTTCATATACAGCATGTACTGGATGTTAGAAGTTTGCAATTACAAAGTGTATCAAGATTGACTTTGAGCTCAAAACAAGGATAGGGTCTCAGTAACGCACAGGAGCACTATCCATACTTGAAGCAACTACTCCTGCGGTAGTCAGAGGACCAACGATACTTTGGTTAAAAATCCAATAGGGTCCCTACGAATAAATCACAGGTGTAGTACATTACAATATGATAAGCGAATGATTGGATAGCACTGAACCAATGGAAAATCAGCAAATGGAGCCATGGGGGCATTCCATTGAGCAATTGAAGGGCAGCGGCACTAAGAGTAAAGGAAACAGTAGAGGGGGGCTTGATCATGATCAAAGATGAAAGGAATCGAAGGCAATTAAAAGAACGACATCATCATATGAAAAGTAACGACTTACGTGGCCGTGGAGGTGAGGTAGGAGCGCCAATATTAGTGGCGCCGCTCGGGGATGTGGTTGTTCGCGAGGCCTTCGCTGCGCTTAGCGGCGGACACCCAGCTGCAGAGACGCGGGCACGGCTGATGGGCATATGCGCTCGCCTCATGTAGGGGCCACACAAGCGTCGGCTCCGTTGCGCTGCCAAGACCGGCCACCCTACTCGAGACCCAGGTCTCCACGCCGGGTCGCACAACTGTCGTACAACCTTGTCAGGTCTGTTGCGCCGCCATGACCGTCGACCCTATCTGGGGTCAGGCCCCTCGCGCCTTTTGGTCCGCCGTCCTGGCCCCTGGTGCCGCCGCACCTGGGCCTCTTCTCACACAAGCCATCGCACAGCATGCTCTGGCCGGGACCATGTAGCTCCACTACGGCGGCCTCATCGTTCGGCACCTGCGCCAACCGGCAAGGTCGGAAGGAATGGATCCGGCCATGGAGGCCCTGATCTAGTCATGAGGCCACGGATCGACCATAGGAATGGTGGGGTCGCCGTGCCAGGGCGCTGGGAGGTCGCCGCACCGCCGTCCACCTACCAGGACGTGCGCGACCAGGCCGCTCTACTGTCGAGAGAGAGGTGGAGGGCGAGAGGGCCGCGCCGGAGGCTTCCTCGCTGGGAGCTCACACACGAGACCGGTCGCGCCCTAGCCGCCGGAAAGAGACATGATGGATAGGGAGGAGCGCACAGAGCTAGGGTTGGAGACTGTATATATTCAGTAAAAGTGGTGATAGCTGCACCGTCGATCTTCAAATTGAACGGTCTAAATTAATTTTACTAACGTGGCTATGCTGAGGCCGCATCCTCGCCACAAGCAATGTACTTTTTAAATGTCTATGCACTAGGATAAATGCAATTAATAACCATCAAAGTAAATTAGACACAATTAAACAAAAAGTTCCAAACAAAATATATGCAATAAATGAACTACAATAAATAACTGAAATAAGTTCAAACCTTAGCAAGGATAAAAAATATATCATTCTCACACATTCCGAATCCTACTAGAACAGTCTGTAATTATGAAGTATCCTTCATGAAATGAAATTTCTAAATATAAATATTAATTATCAAAACTTCCATGGCTGACGTTGTTGACCCATATGTTCTGGTTGTAGCTGTAGTGTGTGCTCTAGTGTTTGAAGCTGCTATGAGCTAGTTGGATAATTGGCATAGGAATCCATCAATTGTTCGAACAATTGGCAGATGAAGCATTCCAACCTCCCATCGTCTTCAAGCTCTTTGGATGGGTATGTCATTGGCACAAAGTTGTTTCAACTTCTAGAGCTCAAATTTCAACTGATCATTTAGAGCTGTAAAAAAATAGTAATCCCATGTTGCAAAATTATTTGCAGATGTAAGTTTACAAAAAATATGGCAAAAAATACTGTATATCTAGATGAAATAGGGTCACAAAGGAGAAAAAAAGACAAGAATTTTAAACGTCCATAGATCTCAATTGAGTATAAATCTTTGAACTAGGAGCAACGTACGTCCAATCAATGAAAAACCCTTGCATGATTACAGCCTTGATTGATGAATTAAATGCAGCTTTTATGACCAACATTCTAATATAAGGAGTAAGCACATCAAAGTGTATAGATCATTTTTTCCATGTTTTTTTTTATTATCCAAGAATATTAAAGTGGATACTGCACTCAACATATTATATATGTTTCACACATAATTCAAGAATAGTAGCACACAAAACGACAAAATGAAATGTATGACAACAATATGAACACATACAAGAAAATCCACACTGAGACAGTATTCATCCTTATTGTGTAACCCAATAATTAAACGACTTGATGAGGAGAGTTAACCATCGTCATGCATGCATCAAATTAAAGAACTCTAAACTATTGAATTTTATATATATTTGGGCAAAGCATGCATATCATCATCTAACACACTACAAGATCTAAACTCAAATGAATTAACCTTTGATTACAACCAACATTGAACATGCTCACCTTATTTCAAGTTGTCTATCTCCTTCAGCCCCTCTAACTTTATTTGCACCTCGCGGTTCTCAGTACTGAGCATATCAACCATCTCCTGGATAGACAAATAATATAAATATCAACAACCTACATTGTCACTTGAGAAATAATGTTCTTACTGTTGCATGTTGTGGATGGCACACAACTACACAACAAACCTGGTGTGACTGCACTTGTGCAAGTAATGACATGCACTCTAGTGCATCAGCCTGGCACTGAAGATCTTGGTTGCGGGTTTCCTTTTGTACCATGATATGTGCCCGTATTCCCAGTTACGGAGAATCCTGCAATTTTATACAAGATTTGATATGGAGGAATCAAGAACATGCACGACCACTGCACATTTAACATGACATATTGGAAATTTGTGAATGGACATACCTCTACACTCTTAGAATCTGTTTTCATGAGCTCCTTGAGTCGATTGTCCTTATTAGTCGTCTCCATCTCGGCATCAGTGAAGTAGTGTTTCTTGGTGCCGCCCCTTCATGACATGCTGCTGCTAGCACAAGCTCCAAGAGCTGGCAGCTGTGGTGGCAACCCGGGTCTGTCCATGCCTCCAAGTGTCCGCTTTATTTGGCACGTGGAGGACGGGGATGGAGGTTTGCACAGACGATGAGCTGTATTTTCATTGCATTTGTGGCCCGCAACTACTGCTGCAACCACCAATGCACAACATGTTGAACTTGTTGGCTAACTCCGGCATAGCTGCCCAAATTCCTGCAACGCGCTGCTACCCTGGTCGCTGCTGCTGCTCGCAGTAGTTGAGCACACGCTACCGGAGAGCGCCTCTTTGTCGAGTGCAAAGAGATTTGCCGAGTACAATATTTCAGACACTCGGCAAATCCTGTCTTTGTCGAGTGTCCGACCCCGAGACACTCGGCAAAGAGCGGCACTCGGCAAAGGAGGCTTTGCCAAGTGCCAGGCACTCGGCTAAGCCTCTCTTTGCCAATTGTCGTGGCATTCGGCAACTCTAGCCGTCGACAAAGGTTGCTCAGCTGTTGTAGCGCTTGCTCCGCCGACAGAGATAGTAGGTTGCTCAGCTGTTGTAGCGCTTGCTCCTCCGACAGGGAATACATGGGCATGGGGCCATGATAATTCCAGGGAATGCTGCTACTGCTACCGCTGCCATTGTTCACCTTGCCATGCACGCTTGCCTGCATCCGCATGGCCTGCCAGGTTTGGCCAACACCAACTCCCTCGGCGGGTCCCTTCATGTTCAGTTCACTGCCGCTACGACCGCCCAACTTTAGCCTGTGCGTGCCTTTTGTTGTATGTTGGTGGGCTGCTCGTGCATGGGACTAGGAAAGGTAGCTGCTGATCCATGACCATGGGACACAGTTTTAGCGATTGGTAGCCATTTCTATGTTTGTCAAAACAGGGGTATTGCTTCTAGAGAACAGAAGCACGCAAAAAATGTATGGAGAATGTTTTTGCTCATTTGTTAAAATCTCTAAAAGAACATAAAATTGTTGGTGTTACACTCAGGTTAATGCTATCAAGAAGTTATTTTAAAGAGTGTCCATGCACTAGGAAAATGCAATAGCCCATGAAAGTAAGTTAGACACTGTTACATAAAATAAGTTCAAAAAAACCTGCAATAGATGAACTATGATAAACAATTGAAATAAGTCCAAACCTTAGCAAGGATAAAAATATATATCATTCTCACACATACAAAATCCTTCTAGGACAGTCCTCAATTATGAAGTATGCTTGAAGAAACAAATGTCTAAATATAAATATTAGTTATCAAAACTAGCTTCCATGACTGCTGTTGTTGACCCATAAGCTGCTAATCAACACTTTGTTGCGGTTGTTGTTCTGGTTGCAGCTCTAGTGTTTTCTAGTGTTTGATGAGAATGGGAATCCATCATTTGTTCGAACCCTTGGCAGATGAAGCACCCCAACCTGCTGTCGTCTTCGAGCTCTTTGGATTGTGCATGTCATTGCCATAAAGTTGCTTCAACCTCTGGAGCTCAGACTGCATCTGATCATTTAGAGCTGTAAAAAAATAGTAATCCCATGTTACATAATTATTTGCAAATATAAGTTATACATAAGATGGAAAAATTTATGAAATAGGGTCACCAAGGAGACAAAAAGGCAAAATTTTTCAACATATAGATTCCTATTGATTATGAATCTTTCAACTAGGGAGCAAATGTCCAATTGATGAAAAACCCTTACATGCATTAGTACACCCTTGAAAGATAAATTAACTGCAGCTCTTATGATCAATTTCTAATATAGTGAGTAAGCAGATCAAAGTGTCTAGATCTTTTTTTTTATGTTTTTTGTTATCAAAGAATATTAAAGTGGATATGAAAACTCAGCATATTGTATATGTTACAAACACATAATACACCATATGTGTGATGTCAAACATGTGAAGCAACAATAAGATGCCACACTATCATATCAATCTATGTGTGTCTATATTAACCCCCTCCCGTACCCCCTAATATTCATTGATACAAGTTGTGAATCTGAATTACACACCACGTACTACCACACATAATATTCACTTACTCTTGTAGATTAAAGTTCGAAAAGATACAATAAAAATATAAATATACATTGGAATTAAC
The DNA here is from genome assembly GCA_023333625.1 of Bothriochloa decipiens. Lineage (NCBI taxonomy): Eukaryota > Viridiplantae > Streptophyta > Magnoliopsida > Poales > Poaceae > Bothriochloa > Bothriochloa decipiens. The sequence continues at coordinate 31,363,635 of CM041631.1, forward strand.
AAAAAGAACTTTTTAGAAATAACTGAAAAAAGGACAACATGACTTTCAGTGCAATCACATAAAAATATTAAAACCATAAACATGAAAACTATATCAGGCATGTTATATTAAAAACATGACTAGATCAACTGTGAGACTTGCTGTTGACATCAACTGTCACAGAATAGTTAGAACCATCTACTACACATGGAATTCCACCCTGTACAACTAGTAATTGAGTTTGAGGCTAATAAATATAGAAGCAAGTAAACAGTTTATGTGCCGTCATCCCAACAAGTTTTAAGTATGACAAAATGAAATGTATGACAACAATATATGAACACATGGAAGAAAATCCACAATGAGTCACTGTTCATCCTTATTATTATACACGTACTGACTTTCGAATTTTTATCTTTGCTGGAGCTCCAAGTATATATAGGTGGTGTAACCCAACAATTGAATGACTTGAAGAGGAGAGTCAGCCATCATGCATTTATCAACTTAAAGAACTCAAACTGTTGAACTGTATATATTTCTGCAAAGCATGCATATCATCATCTAACACACTACACGCTGAACTCAAATGACCCTTGACTACAAGCAACATTGAACAAGCTCACCTTGTTTCAAACGGTCTAACTCCTTCAACCCCTTTAACCTTAGTTCCACCTTGCGGTTCTTAGTCTTGAGCTTATTAACACTCTCCTGGATAGACAAAACAATGTAAATATATATCAACAACCTACATTGTCACTCGAGAAATAAATATATTACATTTGTTATGGTCGGCACATAACAAGAGAACAAACCTGGTGCGACTGCACTTGCACAGATAATGACATGCACTCTATCTTTAGTGCATCTACGTGGCGCTGAAGATCATGGTCTTGATTTGCCTTTTGCACCTTGCCCCGTGCCACGTATTCCCGGTTACGGAGAATCCTGCAATTTTATACAAGATTTGATATATGGAGGAGATCAAGAACAACAAGAACATGCATGGCCATTATACATTCAATAATATATATTGGAAATTCATGAATGCATGGACGTACATACCTCAGGACCCTCTTAGAATCTGTTTTCATTAGTTCCTTAAGTCGATTGTCCTTATTAATCTTCTCCATCTCAGCCTCAGAAAAGTAGTGCTCCTTGGTGCCTCCCCTTCGCGACATGCTGCTGCTAGCGCCAGCCCCATGCCTGTCCATGCCTCCAAGCATCAGCTTTGGCACGTCAGGGACCGGGTTCCATGGCATTTGTGACCGGGCACAACTGCTGCTGCCACCGATGCTCAACATGTCCAACTTGTTGGCCAACTCTGGCATAGGTGCCAAACTGCCTGCGACGCTGCTCCCCATGCTCTGGTCGCTGCTGCTGCTGCTGCTCTCACTAGATGACCACAGTGATAGCAGGTTGCTCAGCTGTTGTAGCGCTCGTTCCTCCGACAGGGAATACATGGGCATGGGACCATGAAAGTTCCAGGGAATGCTGCTACTGCTACTGCTACTGCCGCCGTTGTTCACCTTGTCATGCTCCCAGATTTGAGCACATCGGGAGGCAGCTTCTAAGTTGGTGAGAAGGCTCGTCGATCCATGACCATGAGACGATGCAGATGAGTGCACAACAGCACTGAGCTCGTCGTCATCGTCTAGTGAAATAATCTCGGGCTCAAGGCAAGGGGCAACGACAACAGGCTCTTGCTTTACCTGCTGTAACAGTGGTGGTGTCATCTGCAGGCTCTCGGGCAATGGGGGCAATAACTCATACATCTCTGAACTCGATGAGGGCTGCACGATACCAGTGCTAGGCGGCGTCGGCGGCGGGAGACCAAACTGTGGTATTTCTAGGCTCGGCGGCAATGGAGGCAGCTCTGAGGACTGGGAAATGGTGCTCCCGCTAGGAAGAGGCGCCACATAGGTGGAGAAATACTGCGATGCCGCTGGCAGATCGGTGGAGGAGGAGGGCTGCATATGCTGCGGCTGCTGCGACGCCGCCAAAGGGAACCGGGAAAAGTTGCCGCCGGGCAGAGGCTGCAGACTAGAAAACGACGACTGCACCTGCTGTTGCTGCAATGGCGGCGGTGCGAACTCAGGCCCAGAGAGGCCTCGCATGGTGAGGGCCTGCTGCTGTTGCGATGGGGACGGGAAGCCGGAGAAGTCCCCGATGGGAATGGACGTATGATGATGGGAGCGGGGCTGGGGCATGGTCAAGGACAACGAGGATCGTGTCATTTCTTGCACGTTCAGATCACCGAAGATGTTGGTGCCCATCCTACGGATTGCGCTAAGCTCCGAGAGGAAGGGCGTGGGAAGGGAGTGCGTGATCTGGCTGCTTGGGCGAGAACGGCGTTGCGCCGCCATCCCTGGCGAAGGCGAGATCTGATGGAACTGGGATGACGACGAACCTGACGCGGAGCCACCAGAGGCTGCAGCAGAGCCGCGAGAGGCGAGGTGGCCGGGCAACGGTGCCGGCGGCGGATAGAGCGATGGCGACGAGCGGCGCTGGGACTGGGAGTGCGTCGATGACGATACACCGAGGAAAGCGGAGGACATGGAGCCGTGAATCGAGCGAGAGGAGGACGATGAAGGACCTGAGCTGGCGGAAGAGGAAGCGGCGGTGAGTTTCGCGTGCTGCTGCTCCATGGTTCCGATGAAGAGGGGCGAGGAATCTGATGGTGGCGGCGGCGGGGCGAACGGCTGGAATGGGAGCGCCGCCCGAGCTGGCGAGCAAATGGAGAAAGAAAAGCTAGACAGGAGCGTACTCGGCGGACTTTCAATTTTGACTGCTGACGCCTGAGGGTTTCGGGGGGAACTAGGTTTTCCAAGCTTTCCTTTTAAACGCCATCGGATATTCCATCATTCTTTGGTCGAGGTGGGACATTTCTCGCCAGATACGTGCATTTATAGGGGCTTTTTTAAGCTGTATAGGCCATGGGCCTGGTTAATTACAGAGTCTGTTAATAATTTGGCCCAGTCTGATCAATGCACATTCATGACATGGGACCGTGCCCCCAACCATGTGTTGGGCCACATAGGATGGTCAGCTCAAACGGTTCTCAGTTTTGTTTGGCTTTGAAATCCCGGTTTCAAGAACTCTTTATAAACCCCTTAATTACTTACACGTTTCCTATGTCTTTGTTGCAAGAAATTTTTTTGCTCCATCTTGCGACGTTCTGTCCGTCGATGTGTGCAGCGCGTGCCCTCCTCAGGTCCACCTTCTGCTGTTTTGTTTGTCGGGTCCGCTTTCCTTGTCGGGGTCCAGTCAGTGCACCCGGTTGGCATCCCAAAATGTTGAGCGCACCCGCTAGCGTCTTTATGACCTTGACGCCAATCCGGACAGGACGCTGTTCGAATTCCTCAATTGACGGGCCAGGACAGGAAGGGTCTCGCTGTTTGGTGGAGCTTGTCGCGCCGGAGGGTCACCGAGCTAAATTAAACATGACCTGAGCTCCAACCCTCTTCACAACATAAGAGAGAGAGCACACTCTCCCTCGTGAAGAGGGTGTTGCGTGATTGCAGCCCTCACATACGGTACCCTACCACCACATCCTTGTCCTCCCTTCTTCGATTTCATGTCTCCTCATTCCTGTTTAAAATCGCGGGCTATAGAATTTAGCGAAAGTTTGGTAAAAATGCTATAGCGGCGGTATTTCGACGCTATTTGGCGCTAAAGCGCGCTATAGCGTGCTAATGGGCATTGCGATAGGTGCTTCTGGACGCTATAGCGGCGCTATTTTAGCGCTATAGCGCGCTATTTTATACAGTGCTCATCGTGACAGCTAAGATGGTGACGAGAGATGAGGACACAATAGTGACCACCATCACGGAACTGTCGTGCCCGCTGCTGTGAGAGGTGTTAGATGGCGACCTGTACTGCTACTTCAGGAATCGTTGTGGTCATCTTGTTAGACTTTGAGGCCGAGCCATGCAGATCTGAGACTAACAAGATATCCACATGTGCTAAGGCAGGAGCAACTGAGCTTCAGCCCAAGGCCGTCGCTAGCGACTTGACCCCTAGATATCGATTTTTAGAGACAATTCTTTTAGGACAACCAGCCTTAAAAATCTAAGTTTAGAATAAGTTTTGTTAGGTTCAGGTCCACCGCCACTGAAAATGATTTTAAGGGCATTTGACTTAAGTAAAACCATCTCTAAAAATAAAGTTTGAACTTGTTAAAAATTATTTAAACGTTATAGAAATAAAAAAAATACATTGTAAGAGGTCTAGAGCACTGATTGCCATATTATCACAAGCTTTAACTTTTAAATCATTTCACACTAAGTGTTGCACGTACTCGAACACACATGACCTTTGCCCTCGCGTGCGCAAAATTGGGTGAGGACTGTTCACATGGAAACACCATACGGATGTATGGCTGATATGCGCCCCTTAAAACATCTAATCTACCATGCCTACGTCTAAGATGATATGGTGGACCACGTGTCAGTTGTGCAGTCCCTTTGTATCTACCATCTTGTACCACCACACCACACATTTACTTGGGCTTATATATGATGTAGGATTTTTGTACTAATGTGTAGAAATCCTGTAATTAATATTTTAACTAATTAATCAAAATATTAAATGGAAATCGTTTTCATCTACGTAGTTTTTTAATATCTCATCAAACACTAAAACTTTGATTTTAAAAAAAATCAAAATTGAAATTCAAAAATGTGAGAGCTATGTTTGGATCAGACGGGGTAGTTAGCCCATGTGAATGAGTATATATATACACGAGTAAAATTCACATATGGTCTCAGTCTTGTTCCACTGCAACTCAATTCCAAACCTCTGAAAGCCCTCATTAATTTAGGTCTCTAAATAATATTCGGGTCTCAGAACCAATCTAAGTCTGTATTTTATATACCTGACTTGAGAGGCCGACAAGTTAGCTCCACTTCACCCGCTCCTCATTCTTCTTCTCTCTTCTGGATCCATCTGTAGATCTTCCCCGAGCTCTCTCTTCCCTAGGTGCACAGAGATTGAGAGGCAAGTCATGCATCATGTGTCGCCTCAGCCATCACAACATGCGCCGCCACAAAGCACACTCGTCCTCCTCTCCCTGCTCCATGTCTTGGTGAGACAACCGAGATGGAGACTATTAGCAGGGAGTTGGGCAAGGAGCAGAGAATTGGGGATCAGCAGCAAAGATGAACAAGGAAGAACACGGAGATAGTAGGTAACGAGGATACATTAATTTGAATAGTTTTGTTAATTTGTTTGTTGTCGTTCCCTGCTTTGCTTCATCTCTTTTATACAGGGCAGCATGTGCCTGGCGTGAGCCACGCAGTAGTAGGAGCACCTGAGTCCTACGGCTCACGCCCACTCCCGAGCAGTGATGAGTCGGCTCGGCCGCTTGACGCGCGCATTCTTCCTCTCTGTTGCTGTCGTGTGTACTCCGCCGTCTACTGTCGGAGCTAGGTCAGAGACGAAGAAGAGAAGGTACCGCTGTCAGGTCTAGGTCGAAGATAGGGAAGACACAACGGCGCCGTGCTAGCTAGGGACAGCTCGGAGACGGGGAAGACTTGGTCACACATGGCAATCCAGCGATAAGAGGTGAGCCAAATACAAACATGTGGGCCACCATCGCTTGTACAAACATAGCTCCGTAAAAACACACTCACTACACCAAACTGGAATAGCCTTGACGGCCAAGAATTTCCTTGGAGGCCAAAATCAAACCTCCAAGAAAATTACATTTTCCTTGACTGTGCTATTCAACACTCAAGAAAACTTATATACCTTGGCGGTCTACATACACCGCCAAGGAATTTGGGTGTTTCCTTGACGGTTTCTAATAACCTCCAAGGAAATGACATACTTCCTTGAGTGTAATCATAAACAGTCAAGGAAACTACTATTTCCTTCACTGTTATTATTAACCACCAAGGAAACTACTGTGGCAGAACCTCCTAAATTATATGGCCCACACGCACCTATCATTATCTCAAAGACCTCTAATAGCCATGCATGTGTCCCATACAACTTAGAAAGCCCTGTCGGGTGCCCTCAAAGGACCCCGATTAAACCACATTTGTCAACTCATACCAGGATCAACAAAGGAGTAGCTACAACATTACAACATTTATGATAAAACATATATCAGAGTGCGGAAGAGTAATAACATATATCAGAGTGCGAAAGCAGAGAAGAACTTCAGAAGTCAACTTAGGTAGAACGCCTAAGTCAGGAGGGGACAACCAGATCACGTCGAGCCCACCGACATGAACTTGATTTAAACACCAATTAGCACCTGCAACAGGGGTTCAACAAACCCTGAGTACAAAAGTACTCAACAAGACTGACCCGACGAAAAAGAGGGGTGAAGACTCAGGAAATGCAGGCTAGAGGGACAAGGTAAGGCTTGCTGGAGATAAGAAATTTTACGAAAAAGCTTAAAAGAAAGAAATGTTGTCTTGTTTAAAAATTACCAACCAACTTTATTATTTTATTATATGAAAGAAAGAAAGAAAGAAAGAAACTTAGCATGAGATATGAATTTTCTTTTCTTTAAACATTAAATAAAGGCATGAAACATAGCTAATTATTTTTATATAAAATATGGTATGTTTCATATTTTTAATAAAAACTAGGCATTACAAGGAACACAACAAAATTTGGTTCACCAAAAACGGAGTTACGAAACTCCAGATATGAATTTTTAAAGTTTATGAAAAGCTGCAGCAAAACAGACAGGCAAAAACGGACCAGCAACATCGGACAACATCGGACCAGAGCAAAACGGACCAGCAACATCGGACAACATCGGACCAGAGCAAAACGGACCAGCAACATCGGACAACATCGGACCAGAGCAAAACGGACCAGTCGCGCGAGTTACTGTTCACCAAATTTACAGAACTGCCACTCGTCGAAAATTGTAAATTACTCCCAAAAATATATAGAAACTTGAAAATCTCCAAAAATAAAGTTTGCATAACTTTTCAAGAGCTACACTTTTCATTTAATAAACATTTTCAAATTCTGCATAGATTTTGAAATATAAATTCAAATTTAAAAAGAATACAAAAAGGGTCAAATCTCTAGAAACAAATATTTGCAATTACTTTTAATTTTTCTAAACAAATTGAAAATCTTCCAATCTATGAAATGTTCAGCTTATCAAACCAAACACTTTTCATAGAGAAAGTTTTCCCAAATTTTGAATAATTTTTGAAATATGAATTTAAATTGAAAAGGGGATAAGTGTTGGAAAACTGTATTTTCACTTTTATTCAAAATTATTTTTGGAAACTTGAAAAACTTTGAATACCAATATTGTAGCTCCTTTCAAGATCTACAAACTATATTTTGAGAGTATCTCAAAATTCCTTATAGATTTTAAAATATAGAAAAAGGGATAAAACAGGGTTTTGAAAATAGTTTTTAAGTAGCAATCAACTCATCATTTCATGTATAAAACAAAGCACCACATAAAAGACATTATTAAAACATGAATGCATTTATGTCATGATGCTCAATGATTATTCTTAATAATAAACTTGATTATAATTTTAATTGCTTACTAACATCTGGGATGTTACAACTACCCATTTCCTTGGGTGTTAATATAAACCGTCAAAATTCAAAATTCAAATTTCGTAAACGACCTCGGATGAAAAAATACCCAAAATAAAGTTTGTAGATCTCGAAAAGTTATGAAACTTTGTAGTTGATAACTTTTTCATTTGAGTTCATCTTACCATGCTAAAGCCATATGTGAATATCTTAAATTTGAAATTCAAATTTCGTAAAAGACCTCAGATGAAAAAACTTCCTAAACGAAAAGTGTAGATCTCGAAAAGTTATGAAATATTATAGTTGACCACTTTTAGATTTGAATTCATTTAGGCCCTTAAACAAGCTAATTACTCTCGGTTTAGTATACAATACGAAGAAATAAAACTAGTTATAGACACATGTGACAGAGTAGTGCAGTGGTTAAGGCAGAAGACACGCGAGAGAGAGGTCACGAGTTCGAATCCCACCGGACGCGAAGCGCGCGATTTTCGCGCGAAAAATGCTGCGACTTGCAAACTAGTTACCTTTAATGGTGGTGGGTCCCCCTCAGATTTAAATTTTTTTTTACTATTATGTTCGGGTTTTTTTCGGATTTTTTTTTACCCGAATCCGGTAGTGATAGGAGATTTGTTTTTACACCAAACTAGTTTCCTTGACGGTTGCTGACCCTCAAGCAAACTAGTTACCTTGACGGTCATAATATTTCCTTGGCACATTAGCAAGTCAAGTCTGATCGTAGTTTCCTTGGCGGCCAGCCTCCAAGGATAATTTCCTTGAGTGCCAAAACCGCCAAGGAAACTAATTTCCCTTGCCTTCTATCCTTGAGTGCGTTTGCTTGACGGTTTATAGTCAAGGATGATTTCCTTGACGGTTTTACCCCTTTCCTTGACAGTTTTTGGCCGTCAAGGCAATTCCAGTTTGGTGTAGTGTACTATTCTTTTTATCGTAGTCAGCATGCTAACATGCCTATTTTTTTTATCTTTCTTAATAATACAGACCTGAACATCCTGGAAAGAAACTAGGCATTCTAATACAACCTTTAATTGATGAATTAATGACTTTATGGGAGGTGGTAGACACTTGGGATGCTTCACTCAAGAAAACTTTTAAGATGCGAGCAGCGTATCTATGGCCAGTCCATGACTTCCCTGCTTAAGGGAACTTTGCTGGATGGAGCACACATGGTAGGTTTGCATGTCCAGTGTGTTTGTGTAATACTAAGGCATTTACACTTCGTTATGGTCATAAGGTTTGCTGGTTTGATTGCCATAGGCGTTTCTTACCTATAGACCATCAATATAGGTTTGAATCTGATGCATTCCGTAAGGAGACTGTGGTTCTTGATGAGGCTCCAAGGATTTTGACGGGGAAGAAATCTATGCCCAAATGAGCAAATTCGTAGGTGACACAAAAGCCTATGGTAAATTGCACAATTGGACCCATGTTTGTGGCCTTTGGCAACTTCTGTATTTTCGTAAGTTGTTGCTGCCACACAACATTGATGTGACACACAATGAGAGAAATGTAGTTGAAGCTATATGGAACACTTGCTTTGATGTACCTGACAAGACTAAGGATAATGTCAAGGCAAGGAAAGATTTAGCCGTTATTTGCAATCGCCCATCACTGCATTTGGAGTTGAAAGCAAATGGCAAGTGGGATAGGCCACGTGCCCCATTTTGCATTGATAAGGATGACAAAATTCTTAAATGGTTTCAACAACTTAAGTTCCCTGATGGCTATGCAGCCAACATTAGAAGAGGGGTTAGCTTGTTACAAAAGAAGATCTTGGGCCTAAAGAGCCATGATTACCACATATTCATGAAGCGCTTACTCCTTGCTGCATTCCATGGATTCCTTCCGCATGACATATGGTTGTGTTTGGCTGAGCTTAGCTTTTTTATATCAGCAATTGTGTGCAAAAGAGTTGAGAAAGGTTACCATAAATTCATTAGAACGGCAAGTTGTTGTTCATGTTTGCAAATTGGAGAAGATATTTCCTCCTGGTTTCTTCAATCCTATGCAACATCTTATAATCCATCTTCCCTGAGAGGCTCGATTAGGAGGCCCTGTCCAATCCCGCTGGAATTATCCATATGAGAGGTAAAATCATAACTAATATTCTAACATCTTTTGTAAAAATAACCTTCTCTTAATACTTTCTTTGGTTCCTATAGGAAAATCCAAAAACTGAAAGCCAAAGTACGAAATAAGGCATGTGTTGAGGGCTGCATTATTGAGGCTCAGTTAGTTGAGGAGGCAACAAATTTCCTCACTCTCTTTTTTAGGTCACAAGCTCGGTCAATTAGAAAAAAGATGCCTCGTTATGATGATGGTGCTGCTTCCTTCAAAAGTTCATGCAACATTGAAATTTTTTAATACCCGGGACGTAGTATGAGTCCTCGGGGTGTTCATGAGCTACCAATAGAGAAGTATGAGGTTGCTTTCTTATACATTTTGACAAACATGCCAGAGTTGGATGAATTCTTCAAGTATGTAGATGTTCAACCTGGACTCCTAGTATATTTTATATCTAGTCTGGTCACACTAGCTAACTTAATTTGGCCCCTTAGTAAATTTGATAAGGAACATTGGAAGAGTCACACTAGAGCAAGATCTAACCAACTCCATGAGTTAAGGTTGAAAGGGTGGAAAAACAGCCATGGGCAGCATGGTCCAAACTTCTTTGATTGGTTCAAAGAAGAAGTAATGTTGCTGAATGCTGCTAATTCACATTATCTTTGTGTATTAATTTTTGCACTCCTAAATCTGACACAACATTACTATTGTGGACCTGCAGTGCCTGAAGAATCCTACTATTGATATTGCGTTGTGTCAAATATCCTTTGGTTTTCGCAGAATGGTGACCAGCCATGGGTGTTATGATGTGAATGGGTATAGGTTTCGTTCAGAAGAGTATGAGAAAACAAAATCCAGATTAACAAAAATTAATAGTGGAGTTTGTGTTTCCTGTGTTGATGAGAACCACAATGAGTTAGAATATTATGGCGCTATCAAAGACATTATAAAAATAAAATGGGAAGGAAGCCTACAACTAGAGATGGTGTTGTTTGATTGTTGCTGGTTGGATCCTACACCTGGTGGAACAAAACGTACTAAAAACTTAGGATTGGTGGAGGTTAAGTATGCTTCTAGGCTTGCAGTGTTTGAACCATTTGTAATGGGGAGTCAAGTTAATAAAGTATATTATCTGCTTTATGCATGCAAAGATAAATCAGATCTAGCGGATTGGCGGGTTGTCTATAACGTGTATCCACAGAACTACATTCCTTCAAATGGCACAAATGATGATTCAGATCCTCCTAATGGGCCAACAGAAGAGCTTTCTATCAAGAGGATGGGCTGCCTGTCTCATTTGTCATTGATTTAGGGGCTGATTTGCACAATATAGTTCCAACTGCCTCCGATGAGATAACAGATCCAAATGATCTTAAATTTTTATCCCAACTGAATATTGAAGCTCAAGATGAAGATAGAGATGAAGATCTAGACTTGGATGAAGATATAGAAGATGATCTAGAGGCAGATGAAGACAAAGATGATGACCAAGATGATCTGCTTGAATATGCACCTAATGACCCAAATGATTTTTAGATTCATGTTTTCTCTTAAAAAACAAGTTGTACTACTGAATGCACTGATGTGATGCTTGCTGAATGGTTATCAGAACTGATGTGTTAATGAATGTACTGCTGAATATGCACCAAGACTATTCAATGTTTATTACCTTTGTGGAAACTGATGTTATGCTTGTTGAATGCTTACTTGTTATTTATCTGAAACATAAGGAAGTGTTACATGCCTTTTCATCTTACATTTATGTTTCCATTAGTATATGTGTTGTTTAAATATGTGCCCTTTAATCTTAATATTGTAATTATTATGCAGGTCATGTACGGGCTTCGACATAGAGGGCTTGCACGAAAAAGGTCATTTGCAGCCACAACTGCGGACTCGTGAGGGACCAATGATGGTGGGAATTCTGCAAGGACCAATGCTGGTGTGAACTCAGAAGGGCCCAATGCTGATGGTGGGAACTCCCGAAGGTCCAATGCTGGTGGAAACTCCCCAGGGACCAATGCTGGTGGAAACTCTCAAGGGACCAATGTTGATGCTGGCACTGCCAACTCTCAAAGGGTTGGTGATGATCATAGTAACATACAAATGATGAATGGTGTTTCTGGTGAGTCAAATGATGGTGGAAGTGGCACTTTACAAGTTATGGACCAACCTACCAAAAAAGCAAGAGGGAGAGGGGAAAAAATGAGACACAATTGAGAGTGTCTCCACCTAGTGGGAAGGTTATGCTGAAGCCTGCTGGTACCAAGTGCGTACAATTTTTGTGAACCTTTGCTGCTAATAGCCTTTTCTATTATTTATGCTATCTCTAGTGTTGACATTATATGCTTTGTTGCAGGCAATTCACCTACGTGAACTACAACCCTAAAGACTACAAGTATGGTTCACAGGTTGGAGCTCTTATCAAAAGGTTCTATCCTGGTATTGTTGATATCCGTGACGAGCAAGGCAGGATTGTTGAAAAAAGGGCAACAATGTCAGGGCATGATTATTACTGCAAAAAGGATAGACATGGAGTAACATATGGTAGACTACTCAAGTGTGAATTCTGGGTAATAAAACTAGCCATCATACATACCGATTGCCCCTTCTATTTTACTGGAAATAGCTGACAACTGACATTTCCTTTGCTATGCAGACTTTGTTCAAGGTAACCCGAGCTGATGTGAGAAAAGCTGAGAGCAATTTTGTGACATATCATCAAGCTCGTTTGGATGCTGTAAAGAGTCATGAGGACTGTGATGACAATCAAGCATGCACTATACATCTTACAGAAGAACAATACATAGCTAGCAAGCTATGGTGGTGTGCTAATGATGCTTGGGTCTATCTGTCTAAGTATTGGACATCTGAAGATTATATGACAAAGAGGAAGGCTGCTCAAGCTTCACACTTGAAGTCTGTAGATGTTGCTCAGAACAGAGGGCGATCGAGGCCATGGGGGAGACACAACAATTGTTGGTATGAAATTCTTATCCTGTTGTCTTTTGCTTATAGTATCAACATTGTTGACCTCCAAATGTGAATGTCACACACTCATGATTTCACATAGATCTAGCTGGCCTAGGTTTCAGACATCATGTAATGTCATTTCATTGTCATGTAGGCATATAAGTTCAGCCCTGAGAAGGCTAGCATTTTGAACACATATGGTGTAATGAAATCTGGATTCAAAAAAGTGGACAAAGGTGGAAAAAGCGCTCCTATTCCCAGCAGGAGAGCACAAACCCGCCTTGTATGTATTGCGCTCATGTTTCTACCTCACTCTTATATTTAGACGCTTTGAACCTTGCTGATTTTATTTTTATATGGTTACGGCCTTACTAATTTCATACATATTTCGCTCTGGTATTTTTTTAGGATGAATACAGTGCAAGAACACAACTTGATGAAAATTCAAAAGAGTTAGATGTACAAGCATTGTATTTCATGGAACGGGGAATGGCCCATGGCCGTGTGCCAATAGCTGATGGTTATGTGGATAAGAAAACACTTGCAGCAACTGCTAAATCCAATCATTTTTGCTCAAGCAACACAGCTGCTTATCAAGCTATAGTACATGAAAATGAGCAACTGAAAGAGAGGAATCATGCACTGAATGAAGCAAATAAGAAGTTGAATGAGAATAATGAGATTCTCGTTGAGGAAAGTAGTGTTTATCATGAGATGATGATGGTAATAGTCATGCCTTCCCATCTCCACATTACAACTTAGTAAATCTATATGCATTGATCTAATATTTTTGGACATTAAATTTTAGACAATTTTTGAGGATCTTAAGAAGTCTAGCAAATATCGATGCCCATCATCATCAGGTAAATTGTTTTGTTGTTCTCTCCATGTACTATTGGAGTATTTCCACCTGATGATTCTATACATACAAGACGACTCAATTTGTAATACAAGGAGGGGAGATGGCACCTGTTATTCTAGCTAAATAAATGTGGCAACTATCCTTTTTACTTCAAGTCTAAGACCATGAATGATCTCCTGCAGGTTTCTGGACCATCACATGTCAACACTAATCCAATTGAAGTACTTGTTAGTGGTGATGTTGTGGACATTGATGTCGATGATGATGACTACTATGATGAGATGAATGACAACAATAGCTATGACGATGACAACCATAGCTATGATGACTTTGAGGAAGATGATGGTAGTGATGGCATTAGTGGCAGTTAAGATGGTAGTGAGGACATCATTGCAGAGGATGACAATGATGACATCGAGGACGAGGATGCTACCGATGACGAGTGATGCATTTGAAGGTAGTAAAATCTGAACTGTTTTTAGCTCTTTTCATCCAAGTAATGGATGCTAGGCTTATTTTGCTAACCTAGGCTTATTTTGCTAACCAGCGACCCTAGGTTGAAGCAAAACCTTTTGGTGTTGTACTAGTTGACCTTGCCTATGTATGTGTTGGCTGCTAGAACTTGTGTTAGTTGGCTATGACTTATAAGACAATATTGTATTTTATTAATGTAATTGTGTGGGAGACTTTGTAATATGCTTGGAGTGCAAGTGTTGGGCACTTTGTGATATGTCTGGACTGAAGTTAGTTGAATATATGAATTGTACTGAAATCTGATTTGGACGGCCTATTGAAACATATTTCATGAGAGTTTGAACATGTTTTCCTGGTGGTGTTGGACTCTCAGAAAACCATATTTCATGAGGGTTGAACATGTTTTCCTGGTGGTGTGGGACTCCCAGGGAAACCATATTTCATGAGGGTTGAACATGTTTCCGTGATGGTGTCTTGCTCTCATGAAATTTATTTTTCTTGATGGTTTAAATTTATTTCGCGGTGATGCTCAACTCTCATGAAATACTGTTTTCTTGTGAGTTCGAGGCTCTCACGAATTAATTTCATGACGGTGACCCTCCACAAGATACTCTCATGAAAAGAACCCCGAAACCTGATGACACGTTAAGTTTCATGGAGGTGGCTCTCATGAATGTGTCTCACGAAAATAAATCAAGACGGTTAACTCTCATAAAATTTGTATTTTTGTGATCTCGTTATTGTGAAAACTAATGTGTGATGGTTGAACATGACGAATCATTTTCATGAGGGTAAAACCATATTTAGTGAGAGTATTTCCAATCTCACGAAATCTTGAGTTTCTGGTAGTGATATAGTAATACCAAGGTTAAGAGTTTTGGTAAGAGTCGACATACAAACAAACTAGATTTGTGGAAAATATAAGCAATACTTGTATCTTCAAATAAATCTATTATAAAAATAAGTTTAGTAATCTATCTAATGATGTCATTATGTACCCTAAATATTAATATTTTTAAATAAATAAGTTTAGTAAAGGTTGTTTCTCATAAAGTAGAACCTGACACTTAATAAGGGATAGAGGGAGTATGTGTGTTCACTTGCTAGAGATTGTAGGGGAGGCAAAAAGCAATTTCATTTGATAGCTTGTACAATATGGGTGGTTAATGATAGAAATTATTGCAGGGATGCAAATAAAGAAATTTGATATTTGGTCTAGTCAATTAGAGAGGACTAATTGCATTGTGGGAAAGGGACTTTCTGGTGGAAGTTGAGAATTCGTTGAGCCTGGAAGACAAATGTGATGGATCGGAGAAAGTTTGGGAAGGAATCTCTGACGGAGGAGAGCAAATATGTTGGAAGAAATTAGATGGTTTATAAATAGTAGTAATATGACGTCGAATCACCATCGAAGAGAAAAACAACATTGGTGACACTTATTAGTGGGTTGTATCTATTTAGAATATAAAGATAAAGAAAAAGATATATAAACATGTGGATGGATTATGCCGTCGTCCCTACTTTGAGATCAAGAACGTGGTTAACTGGTCAACAACATGGTTCCCATCACCAAAGAAGGGTGTGCACAATTATATACTAGCAAATATGTCTGTGCACTGCAACGGAAGAAAAAAATCTATTAAACATTCATGCAAAATGATAACACTAATTTTACATATCTACCATTTTTATGCTTTTGCAGTAATTTATTTTATGATGACGTCACATCATAAGATAGGTTAATGTAGAAAATAAATAACAATGTATTATTAAACCTATATTGAATTAACATCGGTGTCAAGGACATCCTTCTCGTACTCCTCGGCCATCTCTGCGTATGCGTATTCTAGGTCTACCTCTAGCACATTCTCGGCCATCGCTGAATTTATATGAATGCAATATATGCAAGGATGACCTAACACACACACAGCACACACAAGCATAACGTAAAAACATTTACAACATGTATGGATAGATCACATTTTTATGAATGTAACAAAACTTTTGGGCATTTTTCTGATTTATCCATATATAAAACGTTCATAACAAGTATAGATAGGTCTTTTTTGTTATACATATTTATCTATATACATACCTAATAATAAAACATCAAAAACTCTAAACCTGATGGTTCCTAAACCATCCCATTAGGGTGACGGTGGCGGCCGCTACAACCACCCCCTGCTCCCATCTCCTGCCAATACCAGCCTGCCGGCAAGGCCGATGCACTATTCAGGTACTTGTTATCGGAGACATGATCTAGGACTCATCGGTATACATGTCGGTTATGATGGCGGGTTCCACAACATTGGTGGCTTCAAAAAATGAAAGAAAAGGAAAAATGCTTGCATGGACTTGGTTTATCCTACATTCATAACATCGATGGATACATCACATTTTTATAAAACTAAGAAAATAGTTTTGGTATATTTTCAATTTTTCTATGATTTTTGATAAATTTTGTAAGATCTCCATTTTTTATAAAAGAAGTGATGAAAAAGAAAAATGCTTGCATGAGCTTGGTCCAGGCCAAAGCAAACCCAGCCCAACTCCAAGAGAGGCCCATTCTCATATAGACATTTTACATCAGGAACCCCAATCTTAAGGCCCTTATGCTTTTCTTTGTCTTGGGCATCTTTACATCTGGAACTTGGGCTATATTATTTCTATTTGCTTTCCCACTTCTAATTTGGTTGGCAATCATGAATTTCTATAGGACACAGAGTTACGGATGGAATCTGGTCACTAATAAGGCACACACAAAAAATTGACGGAAAAATTTATGGAAGAAATTTTGTTTTTTTATTATTAGGTATAGATATAGATGTGACCTAGGTGTCTTCAGGGGCAGATATGGGCCTAGGGCCACTAGGGCCGTGGCCCTAGGCGTGGCCCAAATTCCCCACGTACCCCTTTTAAGGCCCAGTTCATATGTCTCTATAATGGTTAGCCTGAGCCATGTTTACGCTCATTTAGTTGCTAGAAGCTCTGTAAATTTATCAATAGGTAGACATGTGTGGTTTCTGGAGCCTCCTGATAGAGTTTGTAATTCTTACTCTAGTGATCGAATAAAATCAGAACTCCCCTCAAAAAAAAAGCAAGAGCATGTGCAGCTTGTGTAGCCCTTTCTCCGCTGCGCTCGCTACGCTCGAGTTACTTGGTAGAAATTAATAGCTAATAGAAAGCAGGTTGTTTGACTTGTTTTTCATTTGGAATCTTTTAATCTTAGCAACCAAAAGAAACTTTCAATTTTTTCTGTGCTTGGTACTTTGGAATTTTAACGATATTTAATTAGGTATATTTGTGTGGTTTTATGTTTTTACCAAGCTTCTTGTACAATTAAGTGGTATAGTTGAGATATTTTATAAATTAATTATGCATTTGATTTTGGTTTATGGGAACTATCGTTATGCATGCCATGCCGGCTTCATATTGTTGCTTAGATAGCGGCCCTAGGCGTTAAAATCTGCCAGCTCCGCCACTGGGTGTCTTTATCTTGTTAAGATGCTTGGAGGGACAAGTAGGCTGTACGCCGGCACCATTTTTTTTGTTGGTGCCTCTACTTTGTGGAAGCTGAATGCCAACTACATGAGCATCTTATAGTTATAGGTCTGATTAATAAAGGCATCTCACTATTTTTTAGATGCACGAAAGTGTCTCTATCCTAGTGGTTACACAAGAGCCTCGCCATGCGTTCATACAGTGACTATGCAAGCATTGGGAGTACTAGTGCCTAAGTTATACTATGTAATGAAAAGGACACAAAACTAAATATGTTTATGTGACTAAACAATATGTATTTGTTAACAACGAACTGATACAGTAAATCTCTTGTAAGAGAAATCTGTCCGCGATCCTCGATATCTAATAATTCTGTACAAATTCCTTTACGTGTCTTAGTCGATGCTTACCTATCCACAACTTTAGAACCACATTCTCCCAGGCCAAGGGGTAACACCCGTAGGCCATACACTTGGGAACTTGTACCATCTGTTCATTCGAATGCTCCATCAGATTGAGCTTTTCTTACTCCGGAAGGCTGCTTATATATGGATAAAGAATAGTATTTATTTGTTCCATTAGTCTGGTAGCAACGCAACAGATGAGGTGCTATACATAAAGTAGTTATGTGGCGACTAAGAATCTTTTTCTACTCTGAGCTCACACAAGTTAAATGAATGCATAGTTTTCATTACCACAATATATATAAACTGCAAAATCACTTAGGATGCACATCTCCATATGTGTTACTAGCAACCGTATATGTCATATGTGCATCCAATAGTAATAGTGGTTTTTGTTAATTTATGTGTTGCTATTGTCTAAAAGACTGAAACACCTGCCCACATGCGATGCACTACCGGAGGTCGGCTCTTTGCCGAGTGCCTGAGGAACTTGGCAAAGACAGCTTCTCACTTGGCAAAGAGCCCTCGACATACAACCGATCGGCAAATAATTCTTTGCTGAGTGCCGGATGTTGGATACATTCGATAAAGCCTTCGCAAAGTGTCCACCCGGCAAACGGCAAAGAAAAGTTGTCATGACGGCCATCGCCATCGTGACGGTGAATTTTGCCGAATGTCGGGTGCCCTCTTCCAGGCACTCGGCAAAGGCATTTTTATTTTTCATTAAAAAATTCTTTCCTAAGTGCCCTAAGCCAGGCACTCAGCAAAGGATTTTTCCTTTTCTTTTTTTAAAAAAATCTTTGCCTAGTGCTATGATCATGGCAGTCATGGCAACGGTGCCTACAAATTTGATTTTTTTCATTTCCATCTAAACAAACATTGCATATATTATAACCATCACAAATATATCACCAATATCACATCTATATCACAAACAACCACATTTCTTACAATATACAAACAATAAGTCACACAAGTTCACAAGTTCAGATGTATCACACACAAGTCACAAGTTCAATGTATCACAACCACAAGTTCTAGAAGCACACACACGATAGTTCACTTATACCACAAACAAGTCTCCAAGCGGCTCGCGGCAACAGTCTAGGTTGAGATGACCCAGCATGCAATCCTGGTGAGTCTCCCAGATGAAATGGCACCTCATTCGATGTCGCCGCCGATTGATCTTGCGGAAAGGAGAAGATATTACATGTGTGCGATAAGATAAATATATATCGAACATAACTAAAACATTCGTAGTCCTCTAGGTTCCTAGTATTATGTGGTTCGACTCTAAGCATGAACATACAAACTAAAGCATTCATACTCATACTCATAGGATTCTTATAAGGAGGTGGAGGTACTGGTGGAGCATATAGCATAGCTGGTGGAGGTAGAACCACATGGGCCCCAAGGCTTTGCATGTACCGGACCATCTAGGCAAACTGGAGTCGCTCGGCCTCCCTCTAGGCCTCCAAAACCTCTATCCTCTACCAATCAGCCTCTCACAGGGCCTTCAAAGACTACACCTGGGCTTGCAACATTTGACCCCAATGTTTCAATAATGCAGAGCTAAGGTATGTTAAAGTTAGAGAACGATGAATAAAACAGGAACACTTACCTCCTGGAGGCTTTGCACCATGTTCGGCCATTGGTGTATGGCTGGGCTTGCGCTCGTGCTCATGCTCGGATCTGATTGAGAGGGCGAGTAGAGGCCGTGTCACGGATGGCGTCACCCATCTAGAACCGCCCATGCTTCTTGCCTAGTCCCACCCTCATCATGATCTATGCATTAAGTGCTCCTGGGTGCTTAGATCATAGTCAGCCGCATGGACTCATCTTGCCAACACTGTGTATGAACTGAGGTGGATGTGGATAGTGGTGTTGGTGTATGCCTCGTGCGGGGCATCCGGGTTATAGTCGATGTCGGCCATCGCCTTGCCCATGTGGACCAAAGCATATGCCTTGACTTGATCGCAGGGTTGGCCTCCATGTGACGTTGACTACAAGAAAGACAACAACATGGTTAGAAATCATGCAAAATTGAACATTAGATTAGAGAAATGGTTTCTCCTACCCATGATTGTGTGTATCCGCTGAGGTTGCGGCTGCCTTGTAGTACACCTGGCATCTAAGAATGCCACTTGCGAGCCTTGTTGTGTTGCCTCTGCCAGTCCTTGCTTAACCACTTTTCCACAATCTGTTTCCAGCACTCGATGTGCGGCGCACTAGCTTGGAATTGCTTATAGGCCATCAAGTCTATGACATATCAGAAGATCAAACTAAGCCTACGTAATCTCAAAAGAAATCAATATTATTGTTTTGTATTTACCTGCAGGTACTGGTCCCAGGTCCACGTCATCTGTCTTGCCTCGTGTTTAGGGACTCTTTTTTATGGAACTTGGCCGAGTAATATATGTGCGCCTAGAGGCACACCTAGTGATGCAAGAAGTCTGTGACGTGCTTTTTATAGGAAGCGGTAGCCACCCGGTCTGCCTTGGCCTCCTCTCCCTCCTAGCATCTGTAGAAATCCTGCATATAGACAACAAGTATCCATTAATTATTTCAAGAATGTATTACGTGTATCATCATAATTAGCTACATCATACGTCTCATCATCACTATTAACCAAGACAAATCTTCATCCACCTCCTCATCATCATTGTGATTGCCTAATTGTAATCACTCAAAGAGCTGTAAGTCCTTCCGATCTTGCACCTCATTGAAAGTCCCTAGTTTGATATTGACTAATGGATGAAACCCTAGGACTAACCTTGATGCAAAGTGGATGATTTAGGTAAGGTGGTCTTAGCCAAGTGAGGAGCAAGGTGATCATGGTGGATGGTTGGAGATGATCCAAAAGATGATCAAGTGCTCAAGTCTTGTGGGTGATGGAATTAGAAAAGCAAATGGGCTCAAGGCAATGGTACAAAGCAATAGGGCCATTTTGTTTTGCAGTCAAGACACCATACAGGGCATGAGTGGTTTAGGATTGATAGCCAAACTATTAAGAGGGGAAGCCTTATTGGTTGGTCAATTCATGGGTTCCACTAGTTGAAATCACGGTTGCATATGCATGTAGGACCTAGTGTGCTAACAACATCCTTGCAAAATATTTGAAAAGTGCTAACTCATGAGATCAAGTGATGAATATTAAGTAGAGTTGGTACTTGAAGCAAGGTGGCAAAGTTCGTGCTTGAAGGAAACTGAGAAAGGAGCGTCAGACGCAGATGAACTAGGTGTCGGACGCTGGGCGTCAGACGCAGGTGCAACGTCGGACTGTCGGTTTGAACTATGCGCGAAGGGCTGAGTCACGAGGTGATGATGCATGGTGTCAGACAATGGATGTCTGTCCAATGGTCAGTGTCAGATAGCATCCAATGTGGAAAACCCCCTCCAGTGGCGGAGCCAGACACTTTTTTAGGGTCGGTCCCAACGAAATCTCAAAATTTCTTAATAAATCCCTTGAATTTCTAGCTTAAATCCATTGTTTTGGTGGAGCTAACCCCGACGCCATTTCTGGCTAGCTTCGCTATGTCCCCCTCTAGACTCCTCTGGATCGCGTTAGACGGGCACATGCGAAGTGTCAGACGGAGACTGTGTCAGACACAAGTGTGAGTGATTGACGCTCAGGATTTGAACTTGGAGGCTTGGTGCGCGACCATGGGCCAAAGGTTGAGCGATGCGTAGCGTTGGACAAACACGGCTGCATTCGACGATCACCGTTAGACTAGGGATGGCATGCCTGGAGCTCTCGGTGTAGATTTCACATGGTGTCAGACGGAAGCTCCGGGCGAAAGGCATCGGACGGAGGATGCTACATGCGATGGCCTGACATGAGCAGCGATCAAAAGAGTCATTTCAACGAGCACATGTGGCATTCTCTGGTTGGTCTAGCAGCACTGGACGGAGGTGTCAGACACATCCGACGCTCGGTGGACTTGCGTCTATGGTCCCCAACGGCAAGATTTGAGAGAGAGACTCACCCCCTCTATAAATATGTTGGTGGCCGGCTTGCCTCTCTCTCTTTCACATTTTCATTTACAAACTCACTTGTTTGAGTTGAGCCCTCTCCTCCCACTCATCTCTCTTGCTTGCTTGATTGATTTGAAGTGGGATTGTGTGAACCTAGTGCATTGCTTGATTTGATATCATCCAGTGGCAATTGTGGGTTGATTTGCCGATGGATTTCTTGTTACTCTTGGAGAGTACCGTCTCCTAGCTGACTTGGAGTTGTTAGAGGTGTTGGGAAGAGTTGGTGATTGTTCTTGCCACCTTCGGTTGATTTATAAGAGGCTCTTGTGCTTTCATTGGTTGAGCACCAAAAGCAACTCTAATACATTGCTTGTGTCATTGAGTTACCTCACTTGAGAGTGGTGTCTGGCAGTGCCTTTGCGGAGGCATGCCTTGAGGGGCTTTGGCTTGAGTGTCAAATACCAAAGAACCATCTAGGTGTTAGTTGACACAACGGGGACTAACTTGTTGGTGCACGAGTGAACCTCGGGAGAAAAATCATTGTGTCAATCTTGTGTCCCAGTGATTAGTCTTCATATTCATATCTTGTGACTGATTGTTTGTTGTCAAGGTGATTGGATCATCTACTCATCAACATAGATATAAGAATCACCTCCTCCTTGCATTTATCTTTTCTAGATTATCTTGTGTAGAGCTAGTTCTTGTTAGAGTAATTTAGAGTAGAAAAGTAGCAACATAGCTCTTGTGTAATATAGAGATCATAATACACTAGATTTGTTAAAAGGAGGCTTGCTCACCATCTAGGCTAAGCAAAACAAGCTATACGCCTTTTGTTTTACTATTCAAGTTAGACTAGTGTCTTATTAGAAATTTTTAATATGCTATTCACCCCCTTTAGCCATCTAGGACCCTACACTCATCTCTAGCATCCTCATCAACAACCCTTTCACTGCCTATCTCCATTTTAACTAGACCAATAAATTCTATCTGAAACCTCCCTTCTAGCCCCTTTTCTTGTTGATAGAACTCTCTGTAATATGTGTGTCTCGGTTGAAATTATAATCTTGATTATTTGGGAGAGCTAATTTACCATGTGGCGATAACTTGTGCACAATATACCAAACCTTAAAATGTTCATCAGATTGGCAAGCATATGGTCAATAATAAATTGCTTGGCTTGTGTAGCCACAGTATAGACATCATCTCCTGGATAGTCGGAATCCTATTGAGTTTCGACTAGCCCATGATGAGGGGACCATCTTGATACTGCAGAATCAAACCACAGGCATTTGAAAATGATAGGATTAAGTAGTTTGCAACCATAGAACTCTAGTTTGTATATTTCTTCAACTGTCCCATAATACCTGAGCCCATCAGTGCCACTCGCTCCTTTAGCAGCCTATCATTTTCACTTGCTCGTTGTTTTTATTTTCTTGTTTCCAGAAATGTTGCAGGTACACCACAGACCACATGCCACTCGCTCCTTTAGTATCCTAGCCAAATGCTTGGTTCAAGAAAGCTTTAGTCTTGTTCATCCATTCACCAATGAACCAATCTTGATTTGGGCGGCCCATCTACATCCACTCTCTATAATCCAACATCTAGTATATACATAACCGAGTAATATATAACCATCAATGCTTCGATAGTGGGCAAGTCTACAGCGGCATGATGATCAATGGGACCAGCTGATCCAAATTGGACAGTACCTAGAGACGTCAGCGTTGCAGTTTTTTAGTTCCAATGGATGGTTGTCTTCAAGATACATTGGTCATGTTTAGTTTAAACTTTATTTCGTGTTGGTTTTCCAGTTGGCGGGCTATAAGTTTGTGTTATTTGCAGTCCGGGTTTGTGCCCTTTGGCAACACTTTGTAATAATTGGCCTGATTCTATCTGTTGATATATGAAGCCGGGTATAAGCTATCCATTCTCTAAAAAAATATAACCATCAATTGCATCTACACAACATTTCTACTATCTAATAGGTAAGGATAGGTCCTAATCCCACCTGCGGATGCATATATGTGGTTAGTTCCCATGCTCCACTCTTATCCAAGATAGAATTTTGGTAGCACCTCCCCGCTATCCTGTCGATAGAATTTTGGCAACACCTCCCCGTTGTTCGGCCGATACACATCCTGGCAAGGAGAGTGTGTATCCAGAAAACAATAGGGAGGTGATACCAAAACTCCATCTTGGATCAAAGAAAACCATGGAAACTAACCCATCTATGCATTCGCGGGCTGTCCCAAAAACATGGACAATCCAAAATAGATATGGCCGTGGATATGCAAAGATCCGCATACCAACAACCATATCTCTTTTACACGCGAGACGCCTAATTGGGTTATATGATCTACGACCATGATACGAGATGAGCGGTTATACCTAGGGTGGCGGTGGAGTCAGGCTAGCAGGGCCATGGTGAGTCAGTCCAGTGGTGAGGCAACACGGTGTAGGTAGACCTGTAGCATCGAGGAAACGATTAGGGTCACTGAGGTACTTTGGTTCGGCTCCAACATGTTGTTCTCTGCAAAAAAAGAAGCAAAATATTGTTAATTGAAAATTTTGGCATAACCTCCCATGCACGGTGACGTTTCCAAACCTATAAGAAACGATGGCTCAATGGTCGACAAACACATATACATTAAGGTTAGCCATGCAGTTTAATTCTTAATCCATACAATACTATTACTACACCACCACCACCAACACGCCACACCACACCACCACAGCAGTCGACACCACCACCACCACTACTATGAAGGGAGGGGAGGGAACAAAATGTAACTGCTGGAACAGCGAGGATGGGCAGGCCACCAGGGATGGGGCGGCACCAGCGGATGGTGAAAACCGGGCGTCGAGGTCGTGGTCGGGCGGTCGACAGGGATGGGCACAGGATGAGGTCAAGGACAGAACAGGCACCTCCTTCTTCTTCTCCTCCACTTCTCCTCCGTCCCTCCTCTTCTTCTCCTCCTCCGCCTCTCCCTCTCCTTCTCTGCCTCCGCTACTTCTCCTGCTGCATTTCCGCCGGCCGTGGTGGTGCCGGTAGGGACCTTCTCGGCATGGCCGGTGGCCAGCGCAGGCTCGGTGGCGCGTGGGATGGGGTGGGCGGGGCGCGGCACGCAAGGGCAGTCAGGGTGGGTGGGGCGGGGCTCGCGAGGGCAAGGGAGGCCGTGGGCGCGACCAGGCTTGTGCTTGCATGGGGCGATCTCACGGGCGGCGCGGGGTGGGCTCGGTGGTGGCGGCATAGGGCTGGTGGGTTGGTGAGTTGCGAATTAGGGTTTGGAGTGTATGTGGTGGCTGTCGGGGTAGGCTAGGCCAAGATAAGGTTCCTATTTTCTTTGGGAAAACCTTTGCGAGTGCCCTGTGAACCGGCACTCGACAAAGAAGGTGTTTTTTAAAAAAATAAAAAATCTTTATCGAGCATCACTTCTCTGGCCCTTAACAATGGGAGTCTTTGCCAAGTGGCAGGATGTGGCCCTCGGCAAATGGATTTTTCAATTTTGACCTCGAAACTTTTTTTAGGTCTCCTACGGTGTTTCATGAACAAGATGTTTGAAATTTCACGACTTCCCCTGGATACGGCCTCACACTAAAAAACCTGAATATGAAAGAAATATAGAAAAAATTCCAAGAAAGGTGCCAAATTTGAAGATGTGCTCCAAGGTACCATTGGAGGACCAAAGAAAAATTTTGGATGCAAAAATAAAAAATACAAAATTTTTTCCAAGTGTTATGGTTTGACACTCGGCAAAGATAATTCTTTGCCGAGTGCCAAAATATGACAATCGGCAAAGAGAACGGCAGGTGACGGCCTTGGCCTTCCATCCTCTTTAATTATCGAGTGTCATATTTTGCCGAGCACCAGGTACTCGGCAAAATTTAATCTTCATGAGTGCTAAATTTTACCGACGGCCCGACTCGGCAAAGACACTCTTTCCAAGTACCGGACACTTGGCAAAGGACCAGTCTCCGGTAGTGATGGACAAGGTTCTATTGATAGTTCAATTTGACATGCAAATAGTTATGAGACCACCCATAGAGTTAGATCATATACCATGGTTCACCCATCAGTTGCTCTAACTGTTACTGCAGAAAAATCATATGAACTCTGACCAGAACATTATTAATGCAGAAAAAAAAACATTACTAGCCAAGGCAGCATGAATACACGGAGAACAAATCGAGACACACAAAAATCATATTGAAAATGGTATGTGTATTTGGAATAGTATTTCAGATATATGTTTCCTTGACGACCGATAATCATTTAGATATGTATATAGGAACATTGCATGATTTGGAGAGGCCAAGTGGAGGTGGAGGCCGAATCTGATCCTACAACTAAAGGCACCGGCCTTCAACCGGTCAAGTCAATGTAAATTCATACTGATCCATCGCACAAGCTAATCCTCACACCTGATCGACAAGGTCACAAGGCTTAGCTAGGCATATTATTATTCCTATTGCGCTATATAACCCATCAGCAAAGCATCCTGTATTACCCTGTGGCCGTGGCAATGCAATTAAGACCTGTAGATAGATAGAGAGGTAATGTAGAAGCTTAGCTTCAATAGATCAGAAGGTCGATAGCACCACAAATTTGAGCATGAGTGCATGCCCAAGTCTCAACTTTCAGGGCAACAACATCTCCTGCAGCATCAGGTTCTGCTGTGGCGGTGGCGGTGGCTCAAACAAAGAACATGAACGAGAGCAGCACGACCGGAAACAGCCGGCGGTTCCCAACAATAATCCACAGCCGTCTCCGCCACCGCCGCAGGTGATAAAAGTACCTGATCACCTGACGGAACCTTCTACTACATATGTAGAGAAGACTGCTGCGCCTCATCCATTGCCTTCTTATAGTTATACGCCTCCTATTGCAGAAACAGCGCCACCTCCTCGCCGCGAGCCACCCACCGATACCTACTATCCCCCACGCACACAGCTTCCACCGCCACTGCCACCGCCGCCGCAGCCACCATCGACCACACAGCAGCAGGCAACAAGGCCTCAAACTCTGCAGACACCGACATTGGCAGCACCACCACCCAAAGTATATGACTCATGGACCCAAACTACGCCTTACACCCATCCAGTTCCACCAGTTCCTCAAACTCCATCGTCAGCACCGATATTTCCACCAAGCTTGGCACCACCAAATAAGGTACTAGATGACATGCAGCGTCCACATATGCAGATGATCCCTGCTTCTCATGCGCAGTCTGAAATGGTGTACAAGCAGCCGCCAACCCCACAGCCTCCACGGTCTGCTCGTCAACCATCCAAAACACATCATCAGACGATGCCACCGACGGTGGATCAACTGATGCACACTGCGCATTCTCGTCTGCCATCAGAGAATTATTACTACGACGAGGCTGCACTGCCGGATGTGGTGCCGCCGCGGGCGGCGCTTCCTCTGGGTGACTCACAGCACTAAGTGGGATTTTATGCAAAAGAGCGCTGGGAGTAATTATTTATCGAAGCTCCAAGGAACCTAGCAAAAGCAACATAACTTCTTCCTACCTAGTAACTGCATCCGATCCCTGTGTAGCAGCATGTATATGGTGGTATATATATGGAAATGAAATACTTTTCTCCTCAAAGGTACCCGAGCCCATTTGTGTTTCCTTTCTCCTCAATTTTAACTAAGCACTTTTTTCGTCCTTTCTCCTCTACATTTTCTTTTGATTGAGATGACAGTGACCGGACAACTTGTGAACGTTCCAGGAGATGCAACGCCAAGAAGTAAATTTTAGTGCGCATAGATAATATGCCATGTTCATTCTGGCCTAACACGAAACCGGCTAGAGGATACAATGTGTTTGTTCTGTTAGTACCTGTCATGACCTAGAAAATATTTCTTGTGAGAAATGCAATGCTTCATATCATATTTATGCTAACGAATTATGGAGAAAATTGGTTTCATCACGCTTCACTTTACTTACATCCTTAGTTTACACAATGCAGGAAGGTGGTTTATTAACAAATTAAGCGTAGCCAACCTTTATACACATGGGAAATTGGGATTGGTCATGCTTCACATATGCCTTCGGCCTCACTTCATGTAACCCATAGCTGCATGCTAAGCTCTATCTCCCACTAAGCCCACTTACTCGTCCATTTTCATTTTCATATAAAAGAGTTAACTTATATACCTCACACATAAACTCACAACACGGGCCCCATGGGCCGAATGTCACAGATACAAAGTGAGCAAGGACCACTTCTCGAAGTTTAATGAACAATTGTGACAATCCTTATTTTGTTCCAAAACTGTCCCAAATGAAGCCCAACTAGGCAATAGTAATACAAATATTAATTCTTTGTTTCTATTTCTTATTTTTAGGAATGGACATTACGTGAAATGAAAAAAATGCAAAAAATAATTATAGTTTTACCGTTCCTATTAGCATATAGTAATTATTTGGAGAGAGTAATCAATTTAATATATATCATGCAACGCTGGCTTTTCCATTGTATAAGTGGGTACGGTGAGCAATTAAGCAGCGCTGGCAGGGCTGCTATGCGCATATGTCTGCACCTACATTCTCAGCTACTAGGTCATATCATCCCTACATCCGACACAGGTGGGGATCCAACCACACATGCTATCATCTACCGTTTTGGATGGTTCTAATTATGTATTATTATTCTACATAAAGACTCGAGTTTTAATGCCAATAAAAAGTAAATTCTAAAATATTTAGCTGCACTTTAATTGTCTCAAAGGAAATGTGAATGATTCTGCCCAAAGAATAAGTGAATAGATAAGGTCCTTGCCAAAAAAAAAGATAAGCTAAATCACGGTACATAAATTGAATAAATAATTATGTTAAAAAAGTTGAATAGATAATTATTCCATAATTTATTTCAGACCATTACAGGAGGGACAAAAATATGATCCTATAGCAAATTAAGGAACACCATATATCCAGCACAAGCTATTTCTTCTTTTTTTATTATCCAATATAAATAGAATAACATGTGCTTCCCTATATAATCCACCAGAAAGCGGCCCATAAGAGCAGCGAAGGCCACGTGATCAGTTGTGAAGGTTCCAAGGGATGAGTTGGCTGGCTGGGCTTGGAAGTTGGATCCCCGTCCCGCACCTGTGCTTTTTTTTTAAAAAAAAGAGAGATAATGTAGCAGCCCATGGCATACAAGTATTTTGAGCAAGGGGTAGTCCAACTTCATCTGTAATGGGCCAAGATCGTCCTCAACCAGCAATTGACGCGCCTTGGTATGACCTCACAAGTTGTGTCACTGCTCCAGGCACAAATAAGGGTGGGCTTCTATAACACCCTAAAATTTGCATAGTTTTAAAATAGATAAATTGATTTAATTATATAATTTTGTGAGCATTTAATCTAAGAGAAATAATAATTTTTATAAAAGTAAAATCAATTTTAGACAAGAAGCATCCTTGTGCGTTCATGCTGGTGCATTATTTCTGTTGTGATGTTTAGGTTTGACCAAATCTGAAAATAAATTTAGAAGAATTTATAAACCTCTTTTGAAAAGTTATTCAAATAAAAAAATACTTTTCTTTTCCCTCCCTCATCCTTTCCTTCTTTCTGGCCCAAACGGGCCTGGTCGACCTGCTTCCTCTCTATCTCCAGGCCTGAAGGCCTTTCTTTTCCCACCGTGGCCCGCTCGGCCCTCCGTCTTGGGCCGGCCCAACAAGCCACAGTGGCAGCCCGCATTCCCTCCCCTCCGTTCGGCTGACAAGCGGGGCCCGTGTCTTGTGTCGCCAACAGGTGGGACCCACCCCCATCATCTTCCACCTCGAGTCCGAGCAGGACTCTGTCACGCCGGAGTCCGCCTCGAACCTGACACCTCCCGTCCTCCCGTGCACCCCAAGCAAACCCGAGCATAAATAGCGAGCCCGCGCGCCGCCTTTACCTCCGCCAAACCCTCGCGCAAGCGCCTGCCCTCGCTCGAGCTTGCAGCAACCGCAACCCTAGCCGCCGTCGCCATTGAGCTCGATTTCGTGATTAGAAGCCGCACCGCCTTCATTGACTTGTCGCCGGTTTCTCCTCGATTCTACGAACTCGTCGAGTCTTTTTCCCCTAATTTTCGTGCACCGTGTTGATCTCTGTGTCTCGTCGATGTTCGCATGAGCTCCATTGCCGCCGTCGTACGTCACCAGCCCGCTCCAGTCCGCTCCGGTTTCCATCTCCACGTCAGGTGAGATCACAACGAGCTCCGCGTCCGTTTGGTTCAAGTCCCAAGTCAATCCGAGGTCCATACTGTCAGTTTCAACTACGCCGGCGAGATCCTTCACCGCCGGCCATGGCCAACCGCCATGGGGGTCATCTTCCCCGGTCAGTCTCTTCCTCTCTCTTCTGGCTGATCTAATCTGGACCATTGATCTCAGATTCAACGGCCCACAGTGATCGATACCCATTCGGCTGGCAATTTTGTAGAAAACCCCCTATACTTTTCTATATTCAGTTAAGAGCCCTTTGCGCTTTCCTCCGAGTACACTTAACCCTCTGGAAAGCGTATTTACTTTTAACAGATTTAAAAATATATTTTTCTCTATTTACAGATTTATCACTGGTTTTAAAAGCTCATAACTTCTTCGTTTTAGCTCTGATTCGATCCGTTCAAGTTGCGTTAGGTTCGTAATTTTATAATCTACCTGTTAGTATCATTGCTGGATTTATTTTTGACTTTTGAAAATCGAGATATATTTTAATCTATTATTTTACTAAAAGAAATCTTGTAAAATTCATAACTTTCTCATTATAGCTCCGATTTTGGTGATCTTTATGTCTGTGTGATCGTAGCGACGTATAGATTGGTTTTATAAGCTTTTCATCATTTATTTTATGACATGGTATACTGTTCTATTTAAATCTATTTTGTTGCTCGTGTATGATTGCTCGATGCTTGTCTGTTGCTGATTGTTGATCGAGCTAGAGAGTGAGCCATTTATTGGAGAACAAGAGTACTTCGACAACCAGGATCAGTAGGTTCATCAGGAGAACTTTGATCCAGGCAAGTATAGTTGGGACCATCCTTGTTACCTATTTATTATAGACACTAAAATCATGTGCATGTGTCTTTTTGCTACCATGTTAGGATTACCTAGTTTTGCACACTTGTTTACCTTGTTAACCGGAAATATTGCATATAGGTAGTTTATGCTAGTACTTTATAACCATGATCTTGTAACTTTATTAATGACTATGCAACTAATGAAAATATGGTTTTTAATAAGATCAAAACTGTAAGTGATCATCTGGGACATAACGTACAGCTCTGGCTCTAGTTATTCATAGAACCTTTTCTAACAAGTTAGAGGATCTGCGAGTTGGGTATAGGGCTGCCTCTTCAATATGTGTTATAACTGGGATGTGCCATTCTGGGAGAGGGGTTTTCTATATTCGATTACCCTGTGGTCCTATCTTGTTAGACGAACCTATGAGTGACTTTATATGGTTTATGGTGTTTTGGGCCTTGCAAACCCATGCATTTGGAAATCATGACCCGTAGTAAAAGTGTACACCTCTGCGCAGAGTTAAACCAATATATGGTCCGTGCCCACGGTTAGGGTGGCCAAGGGGTTCTTATGAAATGAATCGTCAACTCAAATTGTACTACGTGGTAATATTGTTTTTATTATATTCTTAATCATGTCTACCTGATCATGTGGTTATGGGTTTGTTACTACCTTGATGCTAATTGCTAAAATATGACATAACACTAAAAGCTACTTGCAGTTAAACCGTGTCAACCTTTATTGAGCTTCATGAACCCTCCTATGCTTGCTAAGTACGTATGTACTTATACTTGTTTTATCTCATTGCTTGAAAAATCCCGAATGGGTAACAGATCAAGATTGGAGTGAGAGTTATCGACGCGACTACTAGCTTGTGTCAACTAGTTGACGTGTCCCTGTGATGGAGCTATCATCTGGAGTTATCTTAGTTATGTCTTATTTTTATTAAAGACGAGGTCATGCTATTCGTGCGATATGTAATAAACTCTGATTTGGTACTATTTATAATTTGTCAACTTATGTGTGCGACATCTTAGGACACATGTAAGACTTTTATATATATTATTTTAGTACTTTAAAATGAGATATGATAGCTTCTCGCTCCGTCTTGATATGACAGCTTCTCGCTCCGTCTTGATATGTCTCCATTTTTTTCTCTATGTCCATCCAGGTGAGGGTAATGGCTATGTAAGCGGCAACGGCAGCCCCATCCACACGGATGTGTTTAGATTTGGTGCCGCGGGGGTTGGATTTGGCAACCCCTAGCTGGATCTACATAGATGGGTCTCGTGGCAGTGGCACCGTGGGTGGAGTCGTCCATCTTTGGTAGCTGTGGGGTGGTGCCCCTTACCAATTAGATGGCCCTGGGTGGCACATTGGCTATGGGCGGTGCGTAACGGGTCGGTTGCGTTGCAGAGGCGGTGTGGTCAATGGTCATCAACGAGTTTTGGTGGTTGCAGTGTGGGGCTATGTGGGACTACAATGGTGGTGTTGCATGGTGTTGGTGTCTATTCAAGGACATTGTTGCGTAGGCCATGCAAGGCATGGCAACATCAGAGGAGGCAAGGTAGCGGTGGTGGTGGTGCAACAATGGTTTTAGTTAAGGTGTGGATATGTTCTACATCGAGCTAGGTGGAGGCCAAACCATGGAGTCAAGGTGTGGATATGTTAGTGGTAGCAGAATGTGGCAAAGTCGAAGGTGTATATGCACTGTGTTTGGTGGACATGGCTTCCATGTAGTAGTTGTATGGTAATTTTGACAGGGCTAAGTGTGATGTTAACAAAATTAGCATTATAGTTGGCACAGGACTAGGTGGAGCAGAAGTGTGGCCTACGTAGTGGGTCGGCGGTGGCCACACATGTAAGCAGCGGGCTGTAGCAGTGTATGGAGGTTTTCATGGGATCATAACCACGAAAAGCATCAAAATTATCCATTGGAGGTTGACGTGTGGGTCACCGGCAGACACTCAAAACACTAAAAGGACATAGATCGATTTTATCTTGGTGCAAGCTTGTAAACCTTAATTCCAATAGTATAGTGACCTTCATGTTAGGAATCTCCAATCATTGTGTTGCAATGTTGGAAATCGAGAGAGATGGTAGGGGATCACTCGAAGGTATTCTAGAGTCTCTCGGTGTTCTTTTTCGGTCCCTCCTCGAACTGATGAGTTAGGCCAAATAGGTCTCCTCACTAAGTTGGGTCTGGTCGCCCTCTAAAGTTGTGCCTTCTCTTATATTTTGAGGAGGGCACGGTCTATAACTTGCTTATTGTGTCCTGGTCTATCGTTTTTATTTCGGGTATATGTGTCCTATGCTACGGTGTTGTTGGACATGCCCTGTCTTGTAGTGGGGAACTGACACTGCCGCAAGCACCCCCTAACAACATTGACTCTGCGTTCTGGCACTTGACATTTGGCAAACCTTGACACGGCTATACCAATAATTATTGGGACGGGTTCCATTTAGTGGGAAATATTCTTAAACTTCTAGACTCGTCATAAAAAGGTTTGGCAGCTATCTCCATAGAGAGTGGTTTGGCTTGTTTTTGCAGGCTTGATCTTTGGAATGGTGGAATTATGTCGTAATACTACCCAGAGATGTTTTCATTTGCCAAGAACAAGTAAATTTCATTCCAACAAGTCTGCATGCCAAAAGCTGCTTCCTCACACCTTGTTCCATTTGCCTTTGTTTGAAGAAGCTTCAGATCAATTATCATTTTCTTACACGACTTTCAGTTGCAGGAGGACTTTGACCTTTGGACCTACACATTTGGGTTCCCCAATGGTCACCCTTAACCAGGCCGGGGGAGCTTGAGTTGGACGCTGTCTACACAGGGTGGGTGGACGTCAGAGATGTGGCGCGGTCTGCGATCGAGCTGTATGAGAACTCATCTGCGCAGGGGCGGCACCTGTATTTGGCGTCCATGGAACGCTTGATTGACTTCACTGATAAAATTGCTGATATGTACCCTGAATTTCCAGTTCACAAATGATCCGTTTCTGACAACATGGTAAAATCTGATGTTTCAGTTAAAACTTGATCCAAAGTTTAGGCATTTTAGTTTGAGTCACCGCTATCCAAAGATGGTGCTATTGGTATAAATACTCGCCATATATACCAAACTTTCATATTACTTTTATGTATTTACGCGCACACAAATATATATGACAAAGGCGTGTTCTTACCTAATTGTTCTTTCTGACAAATCTAAATTAAATATAACGATGGCAGATTATCTACACCGTACTCTACTCTGTTGAGAAGCTGCAAGCCTGCAATTATTGGTCCTTCTCACTTTCACCAAAAAAGAAGTGCAGGAGCATCTAACCATTTCCATTATATTACTAGAAGATATATAAAATGACTGTATGCAGGTAATCTGGACAAGTCATCAGATCGCGAACAAGTCATCAGATCGCCTACAGTTTAACCGACTGAATACGTCTCTTCAATCAATACAAAAAAAAAAAAACATGTGTGTGTTTGAATATCAGTGAGAATATAAATTTGTCTATAGTCCAGCAGGGGGCAACCCCTCTTGTTTTCTTAAAAAAATATAAAATTGTCTATATACGTCAGATCAATTATTTGTTCCCTTTGTTCGGGCAAGGTTATCCCATAATTGATGAACATCCTATTCCTGGTGCGGCTGAGTGGGTTGGTGTGTGGTGGGGGGCAGAGATTGTCTAGTGCCTTTAATTTCTTTTATTTATAAATCGGAGCTTCAAGATAGGAAAACAGAAAAGGGAAATTTATCAGTAGTCGTTTATAATTGCTAAAAAGACGGAAATTATCTTGAAAAAAGTTTTGAATGATTTTGACTTGCTCTAATTATTACCATGGTCCATTTGTATATTTGATTACTCTACTGACCGGTGTCCGGTTACTTTTTTTTTGTCCGCTTATGTTTCTACCAAATCAGCTTTAATGTAACAAAGATTCTAATTTATATACTATTGGCAGGCACTTCACAACATTATAAATACCTTAACTAATATTTTCAACAGCAACTTTATCTGCACCTTATAAATAACATCCTAGCCAGCCTAGCAATAAGAAGCAATTAGTAGAGAACTAAGTCTTTGCATCAAAATATTATTTCCACCTTTTTACACACAAAGTGTGTGTGTGTATGTGTGTGTAGAGAGAGAGAGAGACAGAGAGAGAGAGAGTAAAGGTGGTAGGATATGTGTATGGGGTGAGCATGGTTGCAAATGATTTTGTATCCTATCGATATCCTTGTGACTGAGAAAATAAGTGAATGACACACTACCACATAAACTGGTATGGCGCTTAACCTTGCTGCGTAGGGCGTATGGAGGTGAGTAGAGAGGATGAGGGCGCTTGCGCTGGCGGCGGCTTGGAGCCGTGGCGGCGCTAGGGCAACTCGCGAGAGGAAGAAGAACAAAGGACGCTGGGCGCCCAAGGGTGTCAAGATGACACAATCACAGGCTAATCTCATTAATTTGCAAAGTTTGATTCTTATACAATCTGGCCCAACAACCTGACGCTAGGAATAAGGAGGGAACAGCTCATCCTCGAGCTAGAAGGAGGGGTGAGCTTCGCGAAACGCAGGGACCGTCTCCCAAGTCGCTTCAGGCAACGGCATGCCCGCCCACTCGACGAGAACATGCCACACGCCGTGGTGAAGTTCAGAGTGGAGCACGCGTTCCGGGTGCTGTAGCGGCCGACCATGGCGTAGAGGAGGCAGGGTCGGTGCAGCAGGTGGTGGTGTACCCTGGAATGACTTCAGGACGCCGACATGGAAGACGTCGTGGATGCACGCGCCATCTGGAAGCTGGAGACGGTACGCCACCGTACTTGGGTGCTAGCTTGCCCTGGCCCCCAGGCACTAGGTTCTTCATGTGGCGGTGAAGCATCCGGAGAAGAACCCAATCGCCGACAGCGAACTCAAGGTCGCGGTGATTGACGTCGTAGAACTGGTGGGCGTGCTCCTGAGTTTGAAGAAGACGAGCACGCACCTCCTCAAGGAACTCATCCTTGTTGGCAAGCAGGGTGTCCACCGCCTCCGTGCGCGTCTGCCCCGGGACATAGGGCAGCAAGTCCGGGGGAGCACGACCGTACACCACCCAGAATGGGGATGTCTGGAGCGCCATGTGGTAGGCTGAGTTATAGCAAAACTCAGCCCATGGAAGCCAGTCGAGACAGTCACGCGGGCGATCACCTGTCAAACATCAAATGTACATGGTGATGGTTTTATTGATGGCCTCGGACTGCCCATCCATCAGCGGGTGGAACGCAGAGCTCATGCTGAGCTTGACGCCGGCGTGACGGAAGAGGTCGCGCCACACATGACCTGTGAACACCGGATCACGGTTGCTGACGATCAACTTCGGAAAGCCATGGAGCCTGACAATGTCCTGGAAGAAGGCGCGGGTCACTGATGACGCTGTGTAAGGGTGCCCGAGAGGGATAAAATGGGCGCACTTCGAGAACCTGTCCACCACCATGAGCAGCACGCTCTTGCCATGGACCTTGGGCAGAGCTTCGATGAAGTCGAGGGAGATGTTAGACCAGACTCGTGACAACACCAGCAGGGGCTGCAACAATCTGGCCGGATGAAGAGTCTCCATCTTGTTCTGTTGACACACCACGCAGGACCGCACAAAGTCGCCAACGATGTGGCGGTCGTGCTCCATGAAGAACTCCATGCGGAGGCGGAGCAAAGTCTTCTGAATGCCCTCGTGGCCCCCCGTGTGGGAGAGCTGGAGGACGTCGTCAAGGAGAGGCGAGGAGTTGGGCATGAAGACGCGGCCCTTGTGCAGCAGCAGTGCTTCGTGGACGCACTAGGAGTCGCTGTGGTTCCTTGCGGCCACGACATCGCGGCGAGCGCACAGGGCGGGTTCGGCTTCCACCTCCTGGTGCAGGTCATCAAAGAGCTAGAAGGTAGGCACCGAGACAGTCGACAAACAGGCAGCAGGCGCCCCAGAGAGAGAAGCCAGCAGCGGCTCCTTGCCGTCCCACCTGGAAAGAGCGTCGGCGATGACGTTGCAGCGGCCTGGACGAAATTCCACCCTAAAATCATACCTAAACAGTTTGCTAATCCAATGATGCTATGGAATTGTAGATGGACGCTGGTCCAGCATGAATTTCAAGGCGTAGTGGTCCATCCACATGACAAACGCTCGTCCCAAGAGGTAGGGTCGCCAGTGTCGCACCGCCTGGACGAGGCCGATGAGCTCGCGCTCATAAGCCGCGACCTTCAGGTGGCGGGCCGCAAACGGGCGGCTGAAGAAGGCGATGGGCGCGCTGTCCTAGTGCAGTACCGCACCAAACCCAGACCCTGAGGTGTCGCAGTCAATGACGAATGTGGCGGAGAAGTCGAGAAGGTGCAGCACCGGTGCCGAGGTGAGGACAGCCTTGAGCTTGGAGAAGGCCGCACCTGCCGCATCGGACCACTAAAAAGCATTTGCGGAGCAGCTGCATCAATGGCGCCGCTATGACACCGTAGTTCTTGATGAAGTGTCGGTAGTAGCCGGCGAGGCCAAGGAAGCCCCGGACACCATGCACCGCTCGTGGTTGAGGCCACGACTGCATGGCTCCCACCTTGGCAGTGTCCATGGTGACCCCATCCATCGTGATGACATGGCCGAGGTAGTGGACCATGGCTGTGGTGAACGAGCACTTGGACTGCTTGAGGTGGAGCTGATGCGCACGCAGGACATCGAGAACAGTGTGAAGGTGCTGAAGGTGCTCCGTCCATGATGCGCCATAGATGAGCATGTCATCGAAGAAGACGAGGATGCAGCGGTGGAGGAACGGCATCACCAGGAACTCGTAGTGTCCATGGTGTGTCCGAAATGCCGTCTTGTGGACACCTACAGCAGCAACACGCACCTGATGATAGCCCGACCTGAGATCCAATTTGGTGAAGAACTTGGCACCATGTGGCTCATCTAGGAGTTCCTCAACATCTGGGATCGAGAACTTGTCTTTCACCGTCATGGCGTTTAGTGCCGATAATCGATACAAAACCGCCAGGAGCCATCCTGTTTCTTGACCAACAGCACGGGCGTGGAGAATGGCGACGTGCTGTACTGGATGAGGCTATGTTGGAGCATCGCATCGCACTGCCGCTCTAATTCATCCTTTTGCAGCAGCGGGTAGCGGTAGGGGCGTACCGCCATCGGCTCATTGCCCGGCTTCAAGTGAATGTGGTGATCGCAGGCTCTGGCCGGTGGGAGCCCCACTGGCTTCGCAAAGACATCCTGGTAGGCTGCAAGCATGCGCTCTAGGAGGTCGCGCTCGGACCCTTTGTCGGTGTAGAGGTCGGTCGCGAATGGGGAGTCTGCTGGAGTCACGGTTGGCACGCCGACCCCAGCCCACACCACGCGGCGGCCCCGGAACATGAAGGCCATGCACAGTGTCGCAAAGCCCCAGAGGATGGGCCCCAACGACCTCAACCACGTGAGGCCGAGTACCATGTCGTATGGTGCCAGGGGGATGGAGAAGCAGTACACCATGAAGCGCTTGGTGCCGATCCGGAGCTGAACATCGTGAGCAAGGCCTTGGCACTCGACGTGGTCACCGTTTGTGACAATGACGTGGGCAACGGCGCTGTCGGGGAACCTGAGGTCGGCGCGACTGGCAGCATCGGGGTTGATGAAGTATGCGTGGAGCCCAAATCCAGGAGCGCTGTGAACTTGTGGGCGCCGATCTTGATGCGCAACTGCATGGTGTCGCACACGCGGATGCCAGTCGCCGCAGACAAAGAGATCCTGAGCTTGTCGAGGTCAAACTGCTGCTCCTCCACAATGTAATCCGGAGCCTCAAGGTAGAATAGGCGGGCACATTTGTAACCGCGGATGAACGGTTCATCACAATTATAGCACAACCCTAGCTTGTGGCATTCCGCCATCTCTTCCTGTGTGAGGCGCTTGAAGGATTTGATGGCATCCGTCGAGGCCCCTAACGAGCCGTTGGGTGCTGACGGAGCCTTCAAGGCCCCAACCGGATGGCGTGCAGACCGCTAGGGCACCGACAGGGGTGGTCGCTGCGGGGCGTTGCACCATTCAAAGGCTCGGCCCAAGTGCATGGCATGCTGCAGGTTCTGAGGTTGATGGAGCTCGACGTCCACCCGGATGTAATCCGGAAGGCCCCCTGTGAAGAGCTTCGCGCGCTGCAACATGGTCAGATCACCGGTGTGCACTGCTCAGGCCTGGAAAGCTTCCATGTATGCATCCACGTTAGCCCCGAACGGCAGCCAAGCCAGGTCTGCCAGATGGTTAGTGTTGAGGGCGGGACCGAAGCGCTGCAAGTAGTAGCAACAAAAGTCCGGCCATGAGGGCCGGCCGATGTCCGTCTCCAGGATGAGGTACCACTGTTGGGCGACACCCTTGAGATGATAGGATGCCATCCAGACTTTGTCCACCTCGCGCGTGAGTTGGCCCCTGAAAAATTGCTCGCATTTGTTGAGCCATCCCAGAGGATCCTCCCTGCCGTCGTAGGTTTCGAACGTGATATTGTGGTACTTCGGCACAATGGCAGACTCGAACTCTGGTGGGGGTGGTGGGTAAGGTGGCGAGAGAGCCATGTGGGAGAAGGCCGGGGCCAGCATGGAAGCCACAGCCCCAAACCCTGGTATTGGCAACGGGGAGTGCGGTAAAACGATCTGGGTGATCGGCACACCCATGAACGGCGACGATGGCGCCTGCTGGGAACCCTGCGGGGCCACGGCTGGCTGCTGTGGAGGCGGCGGCACCGGGAGGGACAGCGGCAGGGAGGGCGACACCAACGCCGGTGCGGAAGAGTCCACGGTGCCGGCCAGGATCTCCGTGATCACCGCCGAGGAGGTCGCGGGCAGAGCCGGAATTCCCCCATACCCGGGCAAGCCAAACTGCAGGAATGCCGGACGCCCATCGAGGGAGAGAGCCGGGCGCCCTGAT
This sequence comes from Bothriochloa decipiens, assembly GCA_023333625.1. NCBI lineage: Eukaryota > Viridiplantae > Streptophyta > Magnoliopsida > Poales > Poaceae > Bothriochloa > Bothriochloa decipiens. Next base: position 31,403,331 of record CM041631.1, read on the forward strand.
GCGCCAGGTGATTGTTCGTGGCGGACATCTGTAGCTGCATGCTAGCGAGCATCTCCGCGATGGATGCCAGCGTTGGTGGTGCGGTGGGAGGCGTGGTGTTCACCAGGGCACCAATCGTGGTGACCAACGGCAGGGACACCCCGGATGTCGGGACGATGGAGGAGGCGGGTGGGATTAGGGGCGCAGAAGCGTTGGTGGAGGCGGCAGAGGAATCCATTGGTGGCGAGGCAGCTGATACCGATACCACGTTGCTCCTTGGCTCGGCGTTCATATGTCTTGCCGACCATAACATACGCAGAGTAGTTGTAGGGAGCCTTTGTTTTTTCACATGTGGTTTGGGAAATTAACCGTTTCAAAAAAAATAAAGAGGAGCTGGAAGCCACCTAACAAATTGCCTTTAGAAATAGATTTCTAGGGTTGTTCAACAATGGACATAGGGATTTCTTGAGATGGATCATATCTTATAAAACAAACCTGGAAGTTTTAAACAGGTATGTAAGGTGGCTTATGTCTTGAAATAGTTGTCATGCAAATAAATTCATAGTTTTTCCAATAAAGAAGAATTAAGACAAACTTTGTATGAATCACAACTTTTAAATCAAGTCCGATTAAGAGCTCTCTGCGAGATCTAAAACTATACAGTTGATAACTTCTTTCTTTGGAATGTTTCAGGACTGGATATTAGCTACAAGCTCTTATATCTATTTAAAAATTCTAATGTTTGGTTTCTTTTTTATTCTTGGGGAGAGGTCGGCTTGCCCTCTAAAAATAATTTATAGACATAGGTTGTCATAGGACTGTCTTAGAAAATCATTTCCACTAAAAGTAATAGGATGACAAGTAATAAGGCTCATGTGAGGCTCATGAGTTTGAATCGTTGAAAACCTTCGTATATGTATTTGCGCAAAAAAAGATTTGAAAAAAACTATCTTGATTCGACGTCTCTAAAAATAAATTCCTAGAAGTGCTTGAATAGCCATCTCCACGAACATATGATTTCTAGAAACCATGGTAGAGCTGTTTTTATAAAATCAAAAGTTGTTAAATCCTGAAATATTTGCTGCAACATGGAGTCGAATCTAGGACATGAGATATTAATAAGACTCTTATATAACCACTATATGCCCTTTGGCCTTCTTTTTTTTAGTAACCTGTAAACAAAAAGATGGTCATATTTAACTGCAATTATCTAGAACATTTGACTCGACAGAGGTAAAAAGGTGATTTTACGTTTTTCATAAGAAAAAAAAATCTCGCAGGAGCTAACTTTACATTTATCTATATATATGTGGGGCCAACAGGAGTGGCCATATGTGAAATTATAAGTGTGTATTCCTGACTCCTGTGCGAGTCTATTGTATCCACAAGCTGTTGTCGGACTGGGTACAAGATTCTTCTGATAACTGATACTATTTTCGAAAATGAAAAGTGTGCAATTAAAAAACAAATGAAAAAACAGTACACTATTCAGGAACCGGCTGGCTGCGTGGATTGTTCCAGTGATATGATGAGCAGGGTTATTTTGGGACCAATGCTTAGTGTCAAAATCCAACCTAACTAAAGGCACGTCCATGCATGTTCAGGAGGACAAATAAACGTAAACTAATGCTAACCACTTACCTAATCCAAAGCTTAACACGCAATACTGGCTAGATATTTTACATGCTTCTCTCCATAAATAGCAACCCACCATACATAGTAATCAGCCCCTGGGATATCATACCACAGCGTGCAACACAACTCAGCTTAGCAAATTACTCGTTCACATGTCTTCCATCCTCTCCTGTGATTTCTGGTTCTGCTGCGGCTGTGCTAACGACGACCATGAATGGCAGCCACCACCGCCTCCATTTGCACAAACACAGGTCGTAACAGTGTTGCAGCCACCAGCAGGGCAGCAACAGCCACCACCACCACCGCCTATGCCAACACAGACACTGGCTCCAACTATCGTATATAACCTGCAGCCTCCCGCGGCGACAACTCCTTCACCACCTCTTTTGCCAACCGGCAACACACATCATCATCTGCCACAACCGCATATGGAGCAACCGGCATGGCGTTTCGCTACTCCTTCATATGTTCCATCCTACGATAAGGCGTACCACGTGCCACAATCACTAGGAACGGAGGCACAGCTGCCCCCGATGTGTCATTCATCAGTTGTGCCATCAGAGGCATATGACCCATTGCCACAAATGATACCTTCTCATCAGGTTCCATCCACCAAAGTGCGTCAGCCCCCAGACACCAGCATCCAGCTTCACAAAACAGCAGTGTCCAGCTCCTGCTCCTAGAGTACCATCCAAGAGGCAGGAAACTGTAGTACCAATGCATCATACGCCTACTCCAGCAGCATCTAACAGAGCTCTTGACCACCCTGTGCAGCAATCCAAAACTGTTATTTCCCGTGTGCCATCCACCAATGATGGATGTGATAAGCCGCCACAAGCACATATAACATTACAACTCACTACACATGCAATTTTCCCTGCCCATCATCAACTATCTAATAAGCCATCCATGAACCAAAGACAGTCAATGCCTCCTGTGCCATCCAAGAGTAATAACGAGGCTTTATCGGTCGGACAGGCCGTGGTACCGACACATGTCATTCCTCCTCCAGTTCAACAAGTTCATGATCCATTGCCACATGAGGATGCTTCGTTCTTGTGTGCCATCCATCAAGGTGCATGAGGATCCACCACCTGCACAGGCAGTGGTGTCATCGTCGCAACACCCTCCACAGTTAGTGCATCCTGAAGCACCATCCAGGAGGTATGAGACTCCAACGCATACCGTTGCACGATCAGAGTCTTCGAGGGATGCCAAGCTCACCATGGGATATTACTCGGAAGCACATCATAAGAATACTACTTTCGTATGGATGGGTGCCAACAATGCTTCTAGCATGCGTGAACCGTCACCTTAGACACATAAAAAGTTCGTCATGATCTCTGCTGGTCTTTGAAACCTCAAATATTCTTCGTATGCAAAAAGTCTGACTGTTTAAAAACGGTCATTCCAATCTTGTATCGAAAATTGTAAGCCATTGTACATTTGTAATACCGTGCTTGTCAAATAAAACTTGACAATAATGTAGTTTGAGTTGTTACTAATTTTCTGTACAAATAAGAAATTAGTTTCATATACCAGTAATGTGCCTTTGGTTGAGATCAGTATGGTGCAAAAGTGGAATATATACTCCCAGCAGCATTCTAGCATTCATCCGCTACCTATGTAAGGAAACATGAATGTGAAAAGCGCAGACTAGCTCCCTGCAGGACAGAAGCGCACTACTACGGAAGTGATGCACGCGTAAACAAGGCTAAAATCAATTTCTATTGGTAGCTACAGAAACCATCTCTGTCCATGTGTCTCCAGAAATCAAACAGGTATCTAATTGCTACTAGAAACCAATTTCTAGAGACTTTAGGTGCCTCTAAAAAGAAATCAATTTCCAAAGCAGTTGAAGTTCCTAGCCACCTCTAGAAATCAATTTCCAAAGGCAGCAGACTTCCTCGAGGTGTGGCTAGGAACATCGACCATCGATCAGCTCTAGAAATTGATCACCGGAGGCGGTTATATTTTTAGGTGTCTTTGGAAACACTTCTCAAATCTTTACAATTTTTCCATCAAATTTAATTTTCTTCCTCGCTATTTATAGAGGAGGCCAAATTTTATTTATATTGCCAACATCATATATATCACACACACCAATGTGTCATCAAAGTACATATACGTACATAGTCAAATCCAATATACGCAAATAATGCCATAAAGAACCTAAATCTAAGAGTTCCCAACCACAAAGACTCAGGTAATCTGCTTCACAAGATAGCACGGGCTTCAGGTACGTCTTGGGACTGGTGCTCCTTTCGGTTGATCCTTCATTGGTGGCCAATCGGACGGATGCCATCACAACAGGGATTGCCCCACCCTTCGCGCGACCTCTTCGATAGTCCTCTAGGCTCTAGATAGTTTGGAAAAGTGGCTTCCTGTTTTCTAAAATAATAAAAATATGGCTTAATCTCTAAATTTATAACTAATTTATTTTAATACTAGAAAATCTGAAACTACTACCAATTTTCTAGAAAAATCTTATCTATATGTTGTTTATCTATTAAGAGTTGCAATAGGAACAAAAACAAATAAGTTCCAAGCAATTCTAAATATATCAACAATAGACAGGTAATATTTTTTGGAAAAAATGGAACCAGATACATTGTTATTTCAATATAAATAAACTAGTTATAAATTATAGAGATTAAACCAGATTTTTATTGTTTTATAAAGTAGAAACTAGCTTCAGAGACCCCTTTAGACATAGAAACCCCTTTAGATAGGTTCGGGGTGGTATTCCATTTACATTTTCTATAGATATTACAAGATTTTATCATGGTTTGTAACTTCCATGTTAGCACATAGAGAGACTTCATGCCTGCTATTGCAAGGACGATGAGATCAGCGGTCGAGAAACATTATTTGAAGGTGTGGCGAACTGTTGGTGGTTGAGACGATGTCCTAACGCACTCTTTGAAAAACGGGCCGTCATGGAAGATGGGAGAAGTCATCCAAAATGGATTCCTTGAAACCTTATTTGTCCTCTCCTAGTCCGGAGCGCGACGGCGCAAAGAAGCAAAAGCCTAACTTGAATAGTGAATAGGTGTGTTTCAGACGTTGGTTACTATATGTTGTTTACATAGGATTGTCCTGCACGATCATGATTTATGATCATGATCTAAACTATTTAAAAGAAACTAAAAACTAAAACTACAAAAAGAGACCATGTTCCTGCAAGCATGAACCAAATTTTGGCAACCATTCACGCAGGTGCCATGAGCACACACCTAGCAAGGCGAGAGAGGGCATGTGGTTTTTCTTTCTTCCTCCCCACATTAGAATTGGACAAGTGGAGAGAACTTTTATATTTAGGTATGCAACCTCCAATTCTACAAGAAAGATGAGACGTACCACAAAATTAACATTCCCACCTGATTGGGCCTTTGAGATTTGTTTCTGAATTATTGTGAATTTCTATTGGGACAAACCTAGCTATATATTCCAAATATTTGCTGTTTCTTTAGTCTAGGGTTAAAAAAGTAGACTTTACCCTAATAATAATCAGTCGTCCTGACTTAATATATGTTTATGTAAAGTAAATTCCCGGAATCTTGTAATGTCAAACAGACCAAACTTTGCATCTAAATCTTTTCCTTTTCTATTAAAATGACTGTATTTCTAAATAATAGGATGGAAATAATATCATCAAAACCCTGAATTGTGTATTGTTGAACAGATATATATTGAACATATACCACCCTTTATTCTTCAGACATGCGTGGGAATATCAAATTCATAGTATGCCATTCACTTGCAATTCTGGGAACTTTTGTCAATCGTGTTTTACTTGGTCGGGATCATTTACTCTAGAGCTTTTCCTTAGTATTATGCTTTGTCCTCTGCTTTGATTCCAGATTAGGTACAGCAATGGATAAGGTTCCCAGTTCGGCTCGGTGGGTTGGTGTGGACGTGTCTTCTTGGTCTTTGAGACGACCGCCCGGAGGTCATGAGTGCTTTACGGCTTAAAATTTATACGGACAAAAAATCAAATGAAAACATGGTCTACTCCCTCTCCCTCTGATCTAAAATATCTGTTGCTTTCATTTTCTGAGACAAAAATTTCACAAAACATATATTAAAAATTACTATTTTTGTGATATATAATTAGTATAATTGGAAAGATATTTGAATCTAGTTTTGCAACAAATTTATCTATTGATACAAATATTGCATGTATTTTCTAAAAACCGAGTCAAACTTATGACACCAAAACCTAAAGCGACACATAATTTGGGACAGAAGGAGTTGTTATCTAAATTTTCTTAGGCCACATTTGGGCAATCAAGTTAGAGAATGAAAATTAAAAATATTATCTTTGAAAAAAAACTGACAAATGTTTTACTGTATCTTGATAGTTTTTCACTTCCTTTTGCGCAAAAATAACTTTTCAGTTTTAAATTATAAGACCTTTGCATCTAAGTATACACATATTTTCATATACATAATAGAAACAATTTATCTTGAAAAGATAAAACATCTTATAATTTGTATAGAAGGAGTATATAAAAATTCCTGTTACATGGTCTAGTAATAGTTTTCAGCTTGTAGAATCAAGCACACACAATTTCCCACGCTAAGACAAAGGAAACAAAGTAAAAACTTCTTCACGTTGATTATTATTTTACAGGCCAGTAACAATGTCAGTTCTATAACCGAAAGAAGAATTATGCTACGAGAAGTTAAAACAAGTATACCAAGCTAATGGATGCTAAACTGATCTGTCAAGTATTCTGAGAGTGCACAACTGGACAGCGCATTTTTGCCGAGTTAATATATCGGGCACTCAGCAAAGAATCTCTTAGCTGAGTGCTCGACCCCGAGGCGCTTGGCAAAGACAAGCACTCGGCGAACGATACTTTGTCGTACTCGGCAAGGGACAGCCCTTGGCAAATACTATCTTTGTCGAGTGCCAGGACACTCGGCAAAGCAGGCTGTCAGCAAAAATTATCGGACGTGAGGACGGCCAACTGTTGTTAGCCTTTGGCGAGTGCCAGCAGTGGGCACTCGACAAAGTTTTTTACTTTGCGCTTTCATTGTATGAGCTCTCATTGTATGAGCTCTTTCCACTTGTACTTTCATTGTATAAGCTCTCTAACACATACAATGTCTTCTACTTTGTGTAGCCTTAATCGGCGGGTTCAAATAACCCTGCTCACGTGCCTGCGTGTGACGACACTTTTCCTTTAGCAGGCACACAATTTTGTCCTTTCCTTTGAATGGTAGTTGTGTTTGTATTTGTTTCTCACCTGTTGATGGACTTGTCATACATTTGTGATGCACTATGATCAACTCTGGACTTGTTTCGACAGATGTGACATAATGTGTTTATGATGTGATGTATGTGATATATTATGTTTGTGATGTGATGGATGTGATATATATCTGGTATATTGTGTTTCTGATGTTGTGATGGATGTGATAATTAAACCTATCTTATATATTGTGTTTTTGAAGATGGAAAGGAAAAAATAAGAAAAAAATTAATTTTAGGCTCTTTGCCGAGTGCTCGACCCCGAGGCGCTTGGCAAAGATAAACACTCGGCGAAGGATCCTTTGTCGTACTCGGCAAGGGACAGCCCTTGGCAAATACTATCTTTGCCGAGTGCCAGGGCACTCGGCAAAGCGGGCTGTCAGCAAAAGTTACCGGGCGTGACGACGGCCAACTGCTGTCAGTCTTTGCCGAGTGCAAAGTTTTTTCTTACTTTGCGCTTTCATTGTATGAGCTCTCATTATATGAGCTCTTTCCACCTGTACTTTCATTGTATAAGCTATCTAACACATACAATGTCTTCTACTCTGTGTAGCGTTAATCGGCGGGTTCGAATAACCCTGCTCACGTGCCTACGTGTGACGATACTTCTCCTTTAGCAGGCACACAATTTCATTCTTTCCTTTGAACGGTAGTTGTGTTTCTATTTGTTTCTCACCTGTTGATGGACTTGTAATACATTTGTGATGCACTATGATCAACTCTGGACTTGTTTCGACAGATATGTGATATATTGTGTTTGTGATGTGATGTATGTGATATATTGTGTTTGTGATGTGATGGATGTGATATATATATGGTATATTGTGTTTCTGATGTTGTGATGGATGTGATAATTAAACCTATCTTATATATTGTGTTTTTGAAGATAGAAAGGAAAAAATAAGAAAAAAATTAATTTTAGGCTCTTTGCCGAGTGCCCTGGCCATGGCACTCGGCAAAGCTAGGAAACCTGCAACTGCATTCGTCCTAGTTTTGCCGAGTGCCCTGGCAATAGCACTTGGCAATTTTTTTCTTTTTTTTGAAAAAAGATTCTTTGCCACGTGTACATTCCAAGGCACTTGGCAAAGAAATTCAAAAAAAAGGACAAACAAAATTCTTTACAGAGTGTCTCTGATAAGACACTTAGCAAATCTGCCATTTACGGTGCGGCGCCATGACAGCCACTTTTTTGCCTAGTGTTGTGGTTGCACTCAACAAAGTCTTTGACGGATACTTTTTTGCCGTCAGCTCTTTGCCGAGTGTAAATATAGCCTTTGCGGAGTGTCTTTGGCACTACTAGAGAGGTTGAATCCCATAGTGGTGGCACCCCGTGGAGTGAATTGCAGTACGTACGTGCTGGAGGTAACGAAAAACCCTCATCTCCATCATGTTATCCAGAATAGCTAGATTTGTGGCATTGGCTCACTCACAGACCTTTTGTACGGGTAAGGTAGAGGTTCTCAGGAGTTTTCTCGAGTAAATGACCCCTTGTATGAACAGGGTAAAGGTTCCGTGTTTTCTGAAACTGGGAGTCTTCTTCTACCCTACAAAATGCTCGGGTTTACATGCCGCAGCTAGCCAACGTATGTACGTCCATGATGAGATGACCACACGCATCCTCCGTCAGCTTGAAGACTTGAACCACAGGTCTTGAAGACTTTGAACCACAGGTCCGCGAGTGAGAGCAAAGTGAGCAACTAAACATTCTAAACTAAGATCCCGACACAAGGAACCACGCATCATGGTACTTGTCAAAAAAAAAAAAAACCCGTGCATGGTCTCGTACTCCGGTGAACCCAACTCGAACCTCGGTTGCTCGTATTCTAGCTAGCTAGTACTAGCAAATGGCTCTTCTAGAAGAGGATCCTTATGTTTCTCTATCACCAAGAAAACAAATTAATCACACAATAACACGTCATAAAACTTAATTAATGTATACTTCTTTTGTTTCAAATTATAAGTCATTTGATTATTTTAGTTGATCTATTTTGCTATGTATCTATATCTCTAGATGCATAGTAAAATGGATGCACTGAAATAGTTAAAGTGATTTATAATTTGAAGGTTGTATTATATATAGCTCAAGAGCTGATATTTTGCACCAATCGTAGAGATATCTAATTTCTATTTCTATCACAATTCATCAGAAGCCTGATCTGTTATATGTGATTGACCATTGACCGAATCAAGTCATGTGAGACGATCCTCACTTTATCAAGATTATAAAACATATAGTAAAGACTGATCGATCAGGATCTGATGCATGCTAACTAAACACGCGAGCATATTCGGGTGGACGGCGGTGTCAACTCCTACCCATGCATACCCAACCCGCAAGCTAACCACCAAACTCCCAACATGCATTGTATGTAGATGTTATGTGCTTAGTTAATTTTCCCTATATAAGCCACCACTCAACAGCACCCTGTGGGTAAGCTCAAGCAAGCAGTTCTGTAGCTACATACTACTCCTACCGCGAGTAGCTGCTACTAAATACAAATAAGGTGTACCTACGTTAACTAGGAAATTAAGCAGTCAATCAGCTCATCAGCTTATTAGCTCAGCAGCACACTCGGCATGTCTGCATGCCCATCTTGCATCGTCTACTGCGATTTCGGCTTCTGCTGCGGCAGTGCCAGCGACGACGACCTTGAATGCCACGCGCCGCCTCCGCCACTTCCGCCGCCGCCGCAGCGGCCTTACCATGGCCATACTGAGGTCGTCACAGTGGTGAACGCGCCTATACAGCTGCCTCCGCCACATCCGCATGTACTAGTGCCATATAATCAGCTGCCACCGCCTCTTCCCGCACAACCACACCTGCCTCCGGCTCCGCCGACGACGACTCTGGTATATGACACACCGCCACCGCCGCAGGCAATAGTTCCTCGTCGGTGTGTGCCGCCACTGCCACCTACCGAGGTCTACGACGATAGTCGTTGTTCTTCGCCATTGCCAGTTAGGAAGAGTACACAACGCGCCAATTTTGATGTACCACCATCCAGGAGGCACGGAACTGATGTTGATCCAGCTGCCCTGATGATCAGCATGGCGCCGCCAGCGACAAAGGCTCCTTCGACTCCGGCAGCTTCTGATGTTGCCCCCGCGCTTCAACATCCTGCGGAGCTTTCGACGGCGGATTTCGAACTCGGCATGGAATATTACTCGCAACAACGACATCATCATCAGGAATATTTTCTTATGCAAGGACGAAACTAGGAGCATATATTAATATATGTACTCCTATATTATACAATCCAAATCTCTCACACTGTTGCCCTACACGTCCATGCCTGTGCCACGTCGTCATTGTACCTTATTTTTCTACCATCTCATCTCTTGTTTGCCATGCATGCATCATGTTCACTTTCTATTCATCAATAATATAATATATATTTGAGGTGTTGCAGTTTTCACGGGCTATAGTTGTAAATTAATTAGGACTTATTTGTCACAGCTCACAATAGTTTCATGTGTTGTTGTAAGTTGTTTCATTTTCATGAGTTGTTGTTGTGAGTTGTTTCATTTTTTTACCAAACACATATTTCTGAAACAGTTCCATTGCAGGCACCTTATATTTAGTGTCCATGGAGGTGCCTCTAGGATCTGGCTACTTCACAAATTGCTCTAGCCTTTCATCTTGTTCATTAGAACTTATTATTTATGGTACAATGTTTTTCTCTCACAACATATTAGCAGCCACCGGCTTATCAACCGTAGATTTGGCTCTTGTCCCATGGGTGCTTCGGCATGAAGCTAGTTTTGAAGCCCAACCAAAGGTGCCCCTGATTTTAACGTACAATCAGTCGCTTTTAATTTCAAGCTGAACCAGATGTGTCCTACATTATAACTTTTCGAGCATCTTTGTCGTTGCTTCTACCGAATTCTAGACCCACTTCTCTTGCTGCCCCCCTTCCCCTCCTCTCGCATTGATTGGATCTTCCTCGCTCTTGGAGCTACAAATTCAAGTGTATGAACCAATTAAAGCTTGCCAAAACTAGCGAAGCCACGGTGGCGGCATCAGCAATACCTTAGATGAGCTCTCCTCCTCCTCCTCCCCCCCAGTCCTAGAGGCAGAGTCACTCTCTACATGCGGCGCCCCACCCCGTGCCACCGCTCCTGTACCTCTTCCTGCTAGATTGGTAGGACAAAACCCTAACTTGGCCTTCCTTGCCTCAGTTCAGCTATTGATTTGATTGATGAGTACCTACTGTTTTTCTCTTGCTCTTATTCAAAACCCAAATTTCTGCCTCCGCTTCATATCATGCGCGGATACACAGGCACCTTATGTTTAGTGTCCATGGAGGTGCCTCTAGGATCTAGCTACTTCACAAATTGCTCTAGCCTTTCATCTTGTTTGTTAGAACTTATCATTTATGGTATAATGTTTTTTCTCTCACAACAAATTAGCATCCACCGGCATATCAACCGTAGATTTGGCTCTTGTGTCCCATGGGTGCTTTGGCATGAAGCTAGTTTTGAAGCTCAACCAAAGGTGGACCCAATTATAACGTACAATCAACCATTTGGCTCTTGCTTTAGGTTAACCAGATGTGTCCTACATTATAATATATAATTTCAACACCGTGAAAGAGTTGGCAAGAAAAAATGGCCAACCTAAAGCAAAAATCATTGTTACGTAGTACCAAACAGAGTTCATCACTGCACTAGTTCTCAAACAATTTTCACCACCGCATTTCCTTCGGTGATGAAAGTGAACAGCGATGCTTATTATTCTTCATCATGGCACCACCAATGATAGCCAACAGATTTGTGAGCCTTACCAAAAAGCAGTAGTCCATGTGGGTCAGAAGCTGAGGGATAGTTTCACAGTGCTTGCTGTTCAGTTTGTGCAAATTATCGGGCCTATAGATGGCTAAAAATTGGCCAAATACCCCGCAACCACATGTTTGTTAGTTCTATATACTCCAGTTAAAAAAAAAGTTAGTTATATGCTCCTCGCTCCCTCCTAACTTCGTCGAACTGACACCTTTGTTTTGCTTTGCTTCTCTTGATGCTTCGTCTGTTTAATCTCTACAACTGCAGCTTCCCCGCTGACTTGCCGTCATCAAGCCCCTTTGTCGTTGCTTCTACTGTATTGCAGAGCTACTTCTCTTGCTGATCCCTTCCCCTCCTCTCGCATTGATTGGATCTTCCTCGCCCTTGGAGCTACAAATTCAAGTGTATGAACCAATTGAAGCTTGCCAAAAACTAGCAACGCCGCGGTGGCGGCATCAGCAATACCCTAGATGAGCTCTCCTCCTCCTCCTCCCCAATCCTAGAGACAGATTCACTCTCCGCATGCGGCGCCCCACCCCCGTGTCGCCGCTCCTGTACCTCTTCCTGCTGGATTGGTAGGACAAAACCCTAACTTGGCCTTCCTTGCCTCAATTCAGCTATTGATTTGATTGATGAGTAGCTGTTGTTTTTCTTGCTCTTATTCAAAACCCAAAGTTCTCCCTCTGCCTCATATCATGCGTGGATGCACAGGGGGCTGGGGCTGCAGCCCCTAGCTGGCCTACTTTCCAAGGAGCAGGTCTTCAGCCCAGCCCAATTACCCCTTTGCAGCCATTCCGCTCCCGAGCGCCCACGCCGCCAATCGCCGGATTCGGGATTAGCGACTTACTGCACCCCGTCGCTTGTCCCCGTGGCCCCACCTGCTACCTCCGTCACCTGGCGCTTCCGGACTGTGAGGCGCTGCCACTCCGCCAGTCCGTCTCGGTCCGGCCTCCACACTGTGCAGTGCTGCTGCTCCTGTCCGCGCGAGTCGCGGTCAGCTTCCATTTCTCCTCCTCTCTCCATTGCGGTCAGCAGACATGTGAGGGGCTGATGGCCTGACGGCTGACGCCGTGACTAAAGCCCGCCGGCGCCAGGCAGGCAGGCAGGAAGCCTCGCGCCGCCGCATGCCTGAATGGGCACTGCGGCAGTGCGCTAGTTGGTCACCACCCGACGCCCCCTGCTTGAGATTGCATAGACTACACAGCCAATGTAAGATCTAGGGTCTGTTTGCTCAATTTCGAATGTTCCTGATGAATGCCAATGCTTAGGTCCTCATTATTGCACTGCAATTTGCAATATTTTGTATTGCACTAATTTAGCCCCCACCTCTTACCGCTTTTTCTGGATCCGCCACTGTCTCTGATTATTGTGAGTTTATCCCCGCCACAATCCATTTGTCCATGGTCAATCCGACAGAGGTGAGTCTGCTTCGAGTTCTTTGTCCACACAGATCATATAAAAAATAAATAATAAAGGTAAAATTTACTCTGTACACGGGATTGTGGCTATTGGCGCGTCAGGCACAGAAATCTATTCTGTACTTGCTGCTGATGCTCGTTATGCACCCAATTGGCCATACAGAAGTGGATGTTACTATCATTGCCTTAGACTCTCGGTTCTAAAAACCAGATCAGGGCTCGTAACATTCTTTCGGTTGATTTTTTTCCATGAGAATAGGAATTCAATCGTTGATGCTCACCCTCAGCCTCATATCAGGCGCAGATGCACAGGGGCTGGGGCTGCAGCCCCCTAGCGGGCCTAATTTCCAAGGAGCGGGTCTTTGGCCCAGCCCCATTGCAGCCATTCTGCTCCTGAGCGCCAGCGCCGCCAATCGCCGGATTCGGGATTAGCGACTTACCACGCCCCATCGCTCGTCCCCGCGGCCCCACCTGCTACCTCCGTCGCCTGGCGCCTCCAGAATGGGAAGCGCCGCCACTCCGCCGGTCCGTCTCAGTCCGACCTCCGCACTCCGCGGCGCCACGCCGCGCCGCCGCTTGTAACATCCCTAAAATTCCCAACACCAAAAATCATAACCAACAAATTTTTTTCTAAATAACCAATGGTTGATGAGTGTCATGTAGAAAAATATCCAATTATTGCACAAACAGCACCTAAAGTTAGATGAAGCATTTGCATTTCAATTACAAGGAATGATTTGCTTCTCATTTGATTTTATGTAATGTTTAATAAAATCAAATGAACCTTTATGTCGCATGTATATATATGTATATATGCTACTAACCTTGGACATGGCTACCAACATCACCATGAGACCCCACCAAGTACATCTTGATCACTAACATGTTTAACACTAACGAGGATCATCAGCATGGTTAGTTAGTAGCTTGTTTTGTAGGGTTATGAGGGTGGTACGCTAGCCAGAAAATAAAACTTTTCTACCTCATAAACCAAGATCTACTGCTAGATATAGGTCACAGGATTACCGCTAGACGCGCAGGTGCAGCGGAAGACTTGATGTAGTCAAACGTGTCACAGCAGTGCAATACAGTTGCATGGTAATCCGTCAAGTACACCCTTCACTTGCGGATCTCCCGAGCACGTTCCCGACCACGTTCAGCAAGTCGCCGACCAGTCCAACTGGGCGCCGACTAGTTTCCGGCCACCGTGACCGACCAGGTCCATCCCTATGCCACAGATGCAGCACCTCTGACGTATCACATACGTACAGGGAGAAGCAATGCACAACCGAACTGCTAGGTCCGCGAGGAGCAAAGGCGTAGGCGTTGGGTGGGCGATGACGGCTGAATAGATTAGATCCGATCAGATGCTTTTGCCTCGCCCTACCCCTTACTTATATAGGCGGCCCCTTGCGACCCTGACCTGGAGGCCCATCAGGAAACCTAAGCCTTGTCTAATCCTGGTCCAACCCGAACTAGGCTAACAACCCTTAAGCGTGCGAAGCCTATGGGTTCGCGTACACATATACATGGACCAAGTACTCTACTCACCCAATAGTTGACAGTGGCCTCTAGCAAGACAGGACAACTCCTATGCGTATACAAAGATCATATCAGACGAACCACTATGACCACGTACAAGTTATTCCCTTTGCCACTGATATATGGTTCAACTCGTGGGTTAACTCTTAACCCAAGCACGGCCATGCATTTGTTGATCCAATCACTTGAGTGATCCAGTGATATCTCCCTCATACAGAGAGGGACAAATTCCATCTTGACTGTCTGTGTCTCATAGCATGCTTCCCGACCACCCAGAGACCACCTTTATAACTACCCAGTTACGGAGTAGCATTTGGTAATCCCTAAGCAGCCGTTTCACATCTTGAATACATACCACAAACTCAGGTCTAAGGACATAATGTACATGATGTGAATAGAGACTATATCATGGGGGTCAGTCCACTCTACATATCTCACATGTGCCCACATTATTAGTTTGACATCTCCATGCCCATGACTTGTGAAACATAGCCATCAACTAATACATGTGCTGGTCTAATATTCAAGTGTGTTCTCACAAGAACGCCAACCCAGGACAACTTTAGAATAACCATTCAAGTAGTTGAGTTCCACAAATAATTCACATAATTGCCAATCAACACATGTTGTCTATAATGGATATTCAATGAACACTTAATGCATATCATAGATACAATCGGAATATCATCATCTACATGATTAGCTCTAGGGCATATTCCCAATAGTCTCCCACTTGCACTAGAGTTAATCTCTTAGATGTCTAATCCCCATAGACCTCATGTGCGCCTCATGCTTAGGCTGTGGAAGACCCTTTGTCAAAGGATCTGCTACATTTAAATCCGTATGTATTTTGCACAATTTGATCTCTTCTTGTTTCACAAACTCTCGAATGAGATGAAACTTTTAGAGTACATGTTTGTTCTTCTGGTGATCCCTAGGCTACTTAGCCTGTGCAATCGCCCCATTGTTATCACAATGTAAATTCAATGGGTCCGACGCATTCGGAAACACACCAAGATCAATGAGGAACCTCCTCAACCAAACACCTTCCTTTGCAGCTCTAGAAGCTGCAATGTACTTGGCTTCTGCTGTAGAATCAGACACCGTCTCTGGCTTGGAACTTTTCCAGCTAACTGCACCACCATTTATTGTGAACACAAAACCTGATTGAGATAGTGAATCATCCCCGTTGGTTTAGAAGCTAGCATTGGTGTAACCATTTACAACGAACTCCTCCTCACCTCCATAGATTAGGAACACATCCTTAGTCCTTCGTAAGTACTTTAGGATGTTCTTAACAAGCGTCTAGTGAGTTTCACCCAGATTAGCTTGGTACCTGCTCGCAACACTTAGAGCATATGAGACATCCGGGCGAGTACATATCACGGCATACATGATGGAACCAACGGCCGAAGCATATGGGACCTTACTCATGCGGTTACGCTCTTCATCTGATGAAGGACACTGCTTGTCACTAAAGCGCATTCCATGTGACATAAGCAAGAACCCTTTCTTGGACTGTTCCATGTTAAACCGTTTCAACGCCTTGTCAATGTACATGTCTTGACTTAATCCTATTAGCCTTCTCGACCTATCTCTATAGATCTTAATTCCCAAGATGTATGCTGCTTCACCTAAATCCTTCATAGAAAAACTATTATTCAGTGAAGTCTTTATAGATTGCAACATAGGAATATCATTCCCAATCAATAGTATGTCATCCACATACAGGATTAGAAACACAATAGTGCTCCCACTTACCTTTTGGTAAACACAAGGTTCTTCTTCATTCTGACGGAAGCCAAACCTTTGATTACCTCATTAAAACGAATATTCCATCTCCGAGATGCTTGCTTTAACCCATAAATAGATTTCTTAAGCTTGCATATCTTTCCAGCATTATTAGGATCAACAAAACCTTTGGGCTGTATCATATACACATCCTGTTCTAAATACCCATTTAGAAAGGATGTTTTAACATCCATCTGCCATATCTCATAATCAAAATATGCAGCAATTGCTAGAATGATCCGAATAGATTTAAGCATCGCTACTGGTGAGAACGTCTCGTCGTAGTCAATTCCTTGAACTTGCCAAAAACCTTTTGCGACAAGTTGAGCTTTATAGACGTGAACATTTCCATCCATATCCTTCTTCTTCTTAAAGATCCATTTGCTCTCTATGGGTCTAACCCCATCAGGCGGGTCAACCAAGTTCCAAACTTGATTGTCTCCCATGGAATCTATCTCGGATCTCATGGCACTTTGCCATTTCTCGAAATCTGGATATATCATAGCTTCCGCATAATCCGCAGGTTCGTCATCGTCTAACAATAACAAATCCCCATGCAATGCGTGAAGTCTTGCTGATCTTCATGGTTGTAGTGGTGTCTCCACTGCCACGGGTGTCTCAACTTGCTCTGCTACATTAGCATCACTTGTAGAGTCAGTCCCTATTGGCTCATCTTGAACTTCTTCAAGATACACCTTTTGTCCATTATTTTCTCTTTTGAGAAACTCTTTCTCTAAGAAAACACCATTTCGAGTAACAAACACTTTGCCCTCTGAATGGTTATAGACATAATACCCTAAAGTTTCCTTCGGATATCCCACGAAAAAGCACTTGTCCAATTTGGGTGTTAGTTTATCTGATATAAATCATTTAACATAAACTTCACAACCCCAAATTTTCAGAAAAGACAAACTGGGACTCTTACCAGTCCACATCTCATATGGTGTCTTAACTACAGACTTAGATGGTACCCTATTCAACGTGAAAGCGGCTGTTTCTAGAGCGTATCCCCAAAACAGTAAAGGTAGGTCCAACTGACTCATCATAGACCGAACCATGTCCAACAAGGTTCGATTACGTTGCTCAGACACGTCATTTCTCTGAGGCGTTCTGGGTGGCGTAAGCTATGGAACAATTCCACAACTCTTAAGATGATTGCTAAACTCGTGACTTAGATATTTGCCTCCACGATCAGATCGCAAGGCCTTAATCTTCTTGCCACGTTGATTCTCTACTTCATTCTAAAATTCTTTGAACTTTTCAAATGTTTGAAACTTATGCTTCATTAAAAGTTATGAAGTATTGAAATCCGCCTCTAGCTATCGTGCTCATTGGTCCACATACATCAGTATGTAAAAGTTCCAACAAGTCAGATGCCCTCTCAGGAAATTCTTCGAATGTCACCTTGGTCATCTTGCCTAGCAAGCAAGCCTCACATGTCTTGTATGATTCAAAATCAAACAAAGTTAGTAGACCATCATCATAGAGCCTCTTCATGCGATTCTCACTTATATGACCCAAACGACAATGCCACATATAGGTAGGACTTAACTCATTAAGCCGAGGCTGTTTAGCACTAACATTACAGACAGGTGCATCATCAAGATTTAAAATAAATAACCCACTTACAATGGATGCAAAAGCCACAAACACAACATTCTTTGAGATCACACAACCATTATCTTTACTCACAAATGAATAACCATCCTTCATCAAGCATGAAGGTGACACAATGTTTCGACTTAAAATAGGAACAAAATAACAATTATTCAATTCCAAAATAAATCCTGATGGCAAGGGAAGTTGCATCGTCTGGACGTTCAATGCAGCAACTCTTGCATTATTACCCACGCGGAAATCAACTTCTCCTTTCTCCATGCTTCTACTTCTTGTCATTCCCTGCATCATATTGCAAATATGAGCAACCGATCCGGTATCAAATACCCAAGAATTGATATAAGAGTTAGTGAGGAAAATGTCTGTAACATGAACAACAAGAGTACAAGCAGTAGCAGTACCTTTACCGCCACCATCCTTCTCTAAGGACGCCAAGTACTCCTTGTAGTTTCTTTTCTAGTGACCTTTTCCCTTACAATAAAAGCAATCTGAATTTGTAGATGGTCCAGCCTTGACAGCAGATGGGTTTGGCTTAGAGATCTGATCTTTAGCCTTGCCCTTCTTCTTCCTCCAAGAATTGCCCTTCCTCTTAAATTGAGGCCGGTTCTGGAACGCCAAAACTTGGCTACTGCCGCCACCTTTCTTGATGTCGGCCTCTGCTGTTTTCATCATGCCATATAGTTCATTCAAGCCCCTCTCTGCTCCATGCATATGGTAGTTTGAGATGAAGTTTCCATAGCTGGCCGAAAGCGATGCAAGAATGAAATCAGTAGCCAACTCGTGGACAATTGGGAAGCCTAGCTTCTCCAACCTCTGAGTGTAACCAACCATCTTGATTACATGTGGACCAACAGCTGCGCTCTCTGTTAGCTTGGTTTCTGCAAGCGCCTTAGAGACATTGAACCTTTCAGTCCGTGCTTGATTTTGGAACATATCTTCAAGTGCCACCATCATATCATTTGCTTAATGATTGTTGTCGAACTGCATCTGCAGATCAGGTTCCATACAAGCAAGCATGAGGCAACTCACTTCAAGATCCGCATCACATGCTTTCTTGTAAGCATTTTTCTCAGCAGCAGTTGCATTTTCATTAGGCTCATTTGGTAATTGGTTGTCTAGAATTTCTTCCTTTTCTTAGCCCTGAGAACAATTCTCGGGTTGCGGATCCAATCCGCGTAATTTGTTCCATTCAACTTATCTTTCTCAGGAATTGTACGCAAAGAAAATTGTTGATTGCGAGCGGCCATCTACAACAAAAGTAATGCAAAATACTAAGACAATGTATCTATGAAAGAGTAAATTATATCAAAATAAAATCTACTCCCACTAAAATCAATATCCCTCAATTGATACTTAGTGATTCAAGACCCACAACTAACAAGTCAACTAGTGAGCTTTAGCATCACCGCTAAAAGACATGGTAGATCAGTAAGCAACACTTTGCTAATCATATCACATATGACTCTTGTTGTTGGGCAGCATCTCTATGCTACGCTCAACCTACCCATGCTCCAAGGTCCCTAACTGTTAGGATGACCTTGTTTAAGTAACCAAACCTTCTTACAATAAGTATCCGATATGAACCTGCCTAGTCGAGGAAAACCAGTGGCACCCTAATTTCATAGACCCACCATTGATTGTACAAGACTTATGACAGTGCAAGGTTTGGGGAAGCATTTAACTTAAAAATTGCTGAGGGATCGTTCTATTTCACTACCGTACTCATGTAGACAAAAACATAATAGCATGTGAAAGTAGAACATAGTAAGAACGACATAACACAGACATGACTTGGTATAGCAAATTATTCCTTTGGGAATCTCCATCTCCTTCAATCTGTGCATCATGGCAATCTCCATCTCCATGATTTGAGTATGCCATCCTTCAGTGATGATTCCACCAAGACTAGCTACTACTAGCGCAAGTAAAATGAAATTACATAGTCACGGATGGATCATCACAGATTGGCACACAGGCATTACATTAATTTTGACAATATGTATGTGGCTCCTGCCCATATTGTCCTCATGACATGCAAGCCATGAATTAAATACATACATGCATCACATACACATAAGGGCTATACCAGTCATCAATACCTACAAAACAGAGTTATCTGAATTCGACGTCTAAACTTGCAACGCAGAAAACCCTATTTTCCAAGCCTTATTTTGCAATACTAATTTTGCCAAATGCGGCAAAGTTGTAGAGAATCAAATGTAAAATTTTGTTCTCTATGATTTTTGTTTAGAGTTCGTCTCAATCCGAGTTACAGTTCAAAAGTTACGGCTATTTTACCGAAGTTCGTCTCAATCCGAGTTACGGTTCAAAAGTTACGGCTATTTTACCGAACAACACTTTTCTCGACAAACCGGCGCCGCGCATCATATGCGCTTCGCACTTGACCTAGGGTTACATTCGATTAATCTAATTGATCTCTAACTCACCATGACTAGATTTACATGTATCACTTAACTCGAATGGAGGAATTCCGACCGGTACGAGTAGATCGTTTCAAGACCAACACGGCAAGATGACTAACCAAGGTTAGAGACTCATCTACAACCACGCATATCACCATATGCACAAAACCGAACCTATAACGAGGCACTAATGGATCTGATACCACTAAAGGGTTATGGGGGTGCTACAGTAGCCAGAAAGCAAAACTTTTTGACCTAATAAACAAGGATCTACTACTATTTATAGTTTACGGGATTACCACTAGACGCGCAGGTGCAGCAGAAGACGACTCGATATAGTCGTATGTATTTCAGCAGGCAGTGTAGCTGCGTGGTCGTCTGTCACCTTAGTCCCCTCACGCGGTTCATCCCAGTGCTCCAGATGCAGCACCTCCGAGGAATCCCACACGTGCAGGGAAGAAGCGATGCGCCTTCGGACTGCTAGGTCCGTGTGGAGCAGAAGGCGCGAGCATGGGGAGGGCGACGGTGGCTGCCAAAGGCATGTGTAACCCTGACCGCGCCCCTCCCCCTTTCTTATATAAGTGTCCCCAATGAGCTCATGAGTTGGAGGCCCATTAGAAACCCTAAGCCTTGTCTAATTCGGGTCCAACCCAACTTAGGCTTCCAGCCCCTTAAGCGTGCGACCCTATGGGTTCACGCACACGTTGACATGGGCCGAGTACTCCTACTCGCCCAATAGTTGACAGCGGCCTCTAGCAAGGCGTGACAACTCCTAGGTGCACGCGAAGATCATATCAGACGAACCACTATGACCACATACAAGTTATTCCCTTTGCCACTCGATATATGGTTCAACTCGTGGGTTAACACTTAACCCAAGCACGGCCACGCATTTGTTGATCCAATCACTTGAGTGATCCAGTGATATCTCTCTCACATAGAGAGGCGCAAATTCCATCTTGATTGTCTATGTCTCATAGCATGCTTCCTGACCACCCAAGACCACCTTTATAACTACCCAGTTACGGAGCAGCGTTTGATAATCCCTAAGTAGGTTTTTTCACATCTTTAGTACATACCACAATCTTAGGTCTAAGGACATAATGTACATGACATGAATAGAGACTTTCTAATGTCAGGTCAGTCCAGCCTACATGTCTCACATGTGCCCACATTATTAGTTTGACATCTCCATGTCCATGACTTGTGAAACATAGCCATCAACTAATACATGTGCTGGTCTAATATTCAAGTGTGTTCTCACAAGAACGCCAACCAGGGACAACATTAGAATAACCATTCAAGTAATTGAGTTCCACAAACAATTCACATAATCGCCAATCAATACAAGTTGTCTATAATGGATATTCAATGAACACTTTATTAATCATGGATACCATCAGAATATCATCATCTACATGATTAGCTCTAGGGTATATTACCAACACATCCTCTTCCAAATATCCATTTAGAAAGGCTGTTTTAACATCCATCTGCCATATCTCATAATCAAAATATGCAGCAATTGCTAGAATGATCCGGATAGATTTAAGCATCGCTATCGGCGAGAATGTCTCGTCGTAGTCAACCCCTTGAACTTGCCAAAAACCCTTTGCGACAAGCCGAGCTTTATAGATGTGAACATTTTCGTCCATATCCTTCTTCTTTTTGAAGATCCTTTTGCACTCAATGGGTCTAACCCCTTGAGGTGGGTCAACCAAGTTCCAAACCTGATTGTCTCCCATGGAATCTATCTCAAATCTCATGGCACTCTGCCATTTCTCGGAATCTAGGCCCATCATTGCTTCCACATAATTTGCAGATTCATCATCATCTAATAACAACAGATCACAATGCAATTCGTGAAGTCTTGCTGATCTTCGTGGTCGGGGCGAAGCATCGACCACAGGTGGTATATCGACCACAGGCGGTCGGGGTGGTGTACTGACCACAGGTGGTTGGGATGTACCGACCACTGGTATATCGACTCATACTGCTACATTAGCATCACTCGTTGGGTCATTCACTAATGACTCATCTTGAACCTAAAGATATATCTTCCGACCACTCCTATCTCCTTTGAGAAACTCTTTCTCTAGGAATACATCATTCTGAGCAACAAACACTTTGCCCTCTAGTCGGTTATAGAACTAATACCCTAAAGTTTCCTTTGGATATCCCATGAAGAAACACTTGTCCGACTTTGGTGCTAGCTTATCAGATATCAA
Organism: Bothriochloa decipiens; assembly: GCA_023333625.1. Classification (NCBI taxonomy): domain Eukaryota; kingdom Viridiplantae; phylum Streptophyta; class Magnoliopsida; order Poales; family Poaceae; genus Bothriochloa; species Bothriochloa decipiens. The sequence goes on from CM041631.1 coordinate 31,426,003, forward strand.
CCATTTGACATAAGCTTCACAACCCCAAACTTTTAGAAAAGACAAACTGGGACGCCGACTCTTAAGATGATTGCTAAACTCGTGACTCAAATATTCGCCTCCACAATCTGATTGCAAGGCTTTAATCTTCTTGCCACATTGATTCTCTACATCATTATGAAATTCTTTGAACTTTTCAAATGTTTTAGACTTATACTTCATTCGGTAGACATATCCATATCTACTAAAGTCATCAGTAAAAGTAATGAAGTATTGGAATCCATCTCTCGCTGTCGTGCTTAGTAGTCCGCACACATCAGTATGTATGAGTTCTAACAAGCTAGACGCTCTCTCAGGAAAACCCATGAAAGGCTCCTTGGTCATCTTGCCGAGCAGATAAGATTCACATGTCTTGTAAGATTCAAAATCAAACAAAGTTAGAAGCCCATCATCATGGAGCCTCTTCATGAGATTTTCACTTATATGACCCAAACAACAGTGCCACATATATGTAAGACTTAACTCATTAAGCCAAGGCCTCTTAGCAGTAACATTAGAGACAGGAGCATCACCAAGATTTAAAATAAACAATCCATTCACAATGGATGCAAAAGCCACAAACATGTCATTCTTAGAGATTAAAAAACCATTGTCTTTACTCGCAAAAGAATAACCATCCTTCATCAAGAATGAAGGTGATACAATGTTTCGACTTAAGCTAGGAATGAAATAACAATTATTCAATTCCATGATAAATCTTGATGGCAGGTGAAGTTGCATCGTCCCTATGTTCAACGTAGCAACTCTTGCATTGTTGCCGACGCGGAAGTCAACCTCTCCCTTTTGCACGCTTCTACTTCTTATCATTCCCTACATCGTATTGCAAATATGAGCAACCAATCTGGTATCAAATACCTAGGAATTGACATATGAGTTAGTGGGAAAAATGTCTGTAACATGAACAACAAGGGTACAAGTAGCAGTAATACCTTTACCACCACCATCGTTCTCTAAGGACACCAAGAACTCCTAGCAGTTCCTTTTCTAGTGACCTTTCCCTTTACAGTAAAAGCAATCTGAATTTGCAGATGGTCCAGCCTAGGCAACAGATGGGTTTGGCTTAGAGATCTCATCTTTAGCCTTGCCCTTCTTCTTCTTCTTCTTCCAAGAATTGCCCTTCCTCTTGAACCGAGGCCTATTTTGGACCGCCAAAACTTGGCTACTGCCAGCACCTTTCTTGATGTCGGTCTCTGCTATTTTCAGCATGCCACACAACTCACTCAAGCCTCTCTCCGCCCCATGCATATGGTAGTTCGAGATGAAGTTTCCATAACTGGGCGGTAGAGGCGAGAGGATGAAATCAGTGACCAACTCTTGGCTGATTGGGAAGCCTAGCTTCTCCAACCTCGGAGTGTAACCAACCATCTTAATTACGTGTGGTCCTACTGCTATGCCCTCTGCAAGCTTGGCCTTAGAGACATTGAACCTTTCAGTCCTAGCTTGCGTGCGGAACATTTGTTCAAGCGCCACGATCATATCACTCGCTAAGTGATTGTTATCGAACTGCATCTGCAGATCAGATTCCATGCAAGCAAGCATAAGGTAACTCACTTCTAGGTCAGCATCCAATGCTCTCCTATAAGCAGTTCTTTTAGCAGCAGGTGCATTTTCATCAAGCTCATCTGGTAATGGGGTGTCTAGAATTTCTTCCTTTTTCTCAGCCCTGAGAACAATTCTCAGGTTGTGGATCCAATTCACGTAGTTTGTTCCATTCTACTTATCTTTCTCATGAATTGAACGCAAAGTAAATGGTTGATTGCGGGCAGCCATTTATCTACAATAAAAGTAATGCAAAATACTAAGACAAATGTATATATGAAGAGTAAATCATATCAAATAGACTTTACTCCCACTAAAATCAATATCCCTCAATTGATACTTAGTGATTCAAGACCCACAACTAACATGCCGACCAGTGAGCTTTAGCATCACCGCTGGTCAGTATGGTAGATCGGTAAGCAACACCATGCTAATCATATCTCATATGACTCTTATTGTTGGGCCAGCATCTCTATGCCGAGCACTCTAGCTTCCTATTTTTTAAGATCCCTAACCGTTAGGATGACCTTGTTTAAGTAACCAAACCTTCTTGCAGTAAGTATCTAATACGAACCTGTCTAGTCAAGAAAAACCAGTGGCACCCTAATTTCATAGATCCACCACCGATTGTACAAGACTTATGACAGTGCATGGTTTGGGGAAGCATGTAACTTAAACATTACTTAGAGATCATCCTACTTCATTACTGCACAAACGTAGACAAAACGTTATAGCATATGACAGTAAAACATTGTAAGAATGACATAAACACAGATATGACTTGGTATAGCCCATTGTTACTTTTGGATCTCCATCTCAGCATTAATCTATTCCTCATGGTGATCTCCATCTCAATGGTCCGTGTATGTCATCCATCTATGGTGCAAGCTCCAAGACTAGCTATCACAGATTGGCACGTAGGCCATTACATTAACTAACAATACATCTAAGGCTCTGCCTATATTGTCCTCATGATGTGCAAGCCATGAACTAATTACACACATGCATCTCATATACATAAGAGCTATACCAATCATGAATTTCTGCAAAACAGAGTTAGCCGATATCTTTCGTCTAACGTTGCAAGACCTAAAACTGTTCTCGAAAACCTAGTGCCTGGTAATAGATCCCATCTACCACCGCTGCACATCGCATGTGCTCGGCACTTGACCTAAGGCTCAATTTGATCAATCTTAATGATCTCAAACATGCCATCAATGGTTTTACATGTATCACTTAACTCAGATGGAAGAATCCTGATCGGTACGAATAGATCGTTACAATACCAACGTGGCAAGACGATGAACCAAGATTAGAGAATCAGTGCATATCATCATATGCGCACAGCAGGACCTATAACAAAGCAGCTATGGCTCTGATACCACTGTAGGGATATGAGGGTGCTATGCTAGCTAGAAAACAAAACTTTTCTACCTCATAAACCAGGATCTACTGCTAGATATAAGTCATAGGATTACCACTAGACGCGTAGGTGCAGCGGAAGACTCGATGTAGTCGAACGCGTCGCAGTAGTGCCATGCAGTTGTGTGGTCATCCGTCAAGTACACCCTTCGCTTGAAGATCTCCCGAGCACGTTCCCGACCACGTTTAGCAAATCGTCGACAAGTCTAACTGGGCGCTAACTAGTTGCCGACCACCGTGACCGACCAGGTCCATCCCTGTGCCACAGATGTAGCACCTCCGAGGTATCACACACGTACGGGGAGAAGCAATGCACAACCAGACTGCTAGGTCCATGAGGAGCAAAGGCATAAGCGTGGGGTGGGTGACGGTGGCTGAATCGATTAGATCCTCTCCTTTGCCTCGCCCCCACCCATTGCTTATATAGGTGTCCCCTTGTGACCCTGACCTTGAGGCCTATTAGGAAACCTAAGCCTTGTCTAATCTAGGTCCAACCCGAACTTGGCTTCCAGCCCTTAAGTGTGCGACCCTATTAAAATATCCTCAATTTTCCATGAAGGGAAAATACACAGAATGGCGGATAATATAATAGTTTGAAGCATCAAACCATCTCATTATCTCGCAGCAGTCGATACAGGATCCATACATCGAAATAAAGAGTACAATTAGGGGGAAATTACATGAATAATTCACCACCACACTGGCGGAATCATCAGAGTAGCAGCAGCCTCAGGGACGGCTACGGAAGGCGGAAGTACAAAACATCTCCAAAAGAAGGCTGAGCGTAGGAACGAGACGTCTAATCCTCCTCCTCATCATAGTCATAGTCGGGCTCACCTGCCAAATAATTTTCAGTACGTTTTGTACTGGCCACATCTCCCACCCTATGCTTTGCTTTCGCTATGTAGTATTTGGTGGGATGCAAAGGATGTAATCAATTTTACCTAATATGTGGCTATAGTTTCCTATGCGAACAGTGACCAGTATTATATAATATAATTCATCAATTTTTAACCCATCTCATCCACACATCCAAACCCATTCCATCTCCATCACACACATCTCACCCTCTCGCACTCAGTCGACAGGTCCAACTCCCTCTCGGAGCCTGTCTCAGCGGCTCACAGCCAGAAGGGTAACACCAGGGGGAGAAATAGAAGGACTCCTCTCACTACTCTAGAGAAGCGTGGGTCTTAGGAAAAAGCCATACCAGTGGCTCGCGGACTATATATATAGATTCATAAACTCTGCAGAGCGTGTACTCCTGTAACCACAAGATCACTATCATCGGCAGTGCCCCGCCTAAGCTGATTTCGGCTACTTTCTAACCGGTGCGATGCCACCCTACCACTCAGTACTGGGACATCCCGGATAGGTACCACCGGCACACGGAGACTGTGAGACATAGTACCGGGCCTCCGAGGTCACTATGTTGTCTAAGGAGGGTGTGGGTCTCCACGCCCGTACCTCCCGACACTATCTGCTAACCACCTAGTAGTAGTGGCACCGTCCTAGCTAGTCAGACATCCGTCTCCCGCCCATACAAGAGTGAGTGGTGAGCACGTAAGTCCCAAGGTTCCGGTCCTCAAGAGATATCAGGTCCTAGGGGGATCAGACAGGATTATCTTCTCTTTTGGGACTACAACAGTCCGTGCTACAATAGCACCTCCTACTCGGGGCTTTGCTCCACGAAGGTTCTCACCCCCGGGATCTCCTTATGCCTCACAATGTGCCCACCACAAGCACCTCACACGGGAATGCCCAGAACACATTCCCCGGCAAGACTCGCCCACATGGCTTGTCGTAGAATCCTGTCCGATCGACTCAACCCTCACCACACACCCAAGACGCACACAACACTCTCCCCAAGTAAAGTGGCACCACGTGCCTTAACCATATAACCATGCTCTCCACCATGCATCATTATCACACAGATATAAGCGTAGTAGAAGTAAGGCATCATAAGTAAATAAGCAAGCATCTAGCCTATCAGCAGGTGTGCAGGAGTATGGTTGCGACAAGGTAAAGGCTCATCAGGTAGTGCTATCATGCAACCTATCATCAAGTGATAATCATAATTGGAGCACTAGCAACTAGATATTATGCCATGCGTAATAGGATCTATGAGATTGGGTGGGGTGTGGCACCTGCGAAGTCGTCTCTGAGCTCCTCCTCGTACTCATAGTCGTCCTCCTTAAACTGCTCCTCCTCTGAAACGAGACATAATAGCCACGTTAGCAGCTCCTATAGAGTCAACACAAAGAAGTAATAAAATTCAATGACTCCAAATGCACTCATACACAAGCCTATGACATAGAGCTCATTTTTATGAAAATTTGGACACTTGGTTCATATTTTTCGGAGTTCGAACGAAGAAGTTATGAATTTCCGAAATTTATTCTATTTTCTGAAAAAGAAAAAGGGCAGATTAACCTGGTGCTAACACGTGGCAGCTCCTGATTGGGCCACGTGGCGTGCAGGAACAGTGCAGCTGGGGATGTGCTGACGTCATGCTGATGTCATGCTGACATCAGCACTGACGGGGACCTAGTCAGTGGCTGACAGGTGGGGCCCACGGATCTGGTCACTGACAGGTGGGGCCAGGTCAACGGTCAACGTTGACGGGTCTCGACTGGTCCTCGGAGGGCCTGGACAGGGCTGCATCTAGGCCAGGTTGGGTCGGCCACTGTACACTCAAGGGTGCGATCCGGGCGACCCCTTGAGAACGGAGCTGCCCGGCGAACGGGCCTGCCCTCGAAGACGAAACTTCGTTCGTACGAAGGGGCAGCCCTCGAGAACAGTGCACCCCTCGAGACTCATAAAACAGCACGTTTCTCGCATTTCCTGGGATTCGACCTTATCCGGTGAGACTCGACCCTCCGGCCTCGAGCCGGATCCTCGACTCGAGCAGGTCCTCAATTAGAGGCAGGTCCTCGATTAGAGCCAGGCCCTCGACTTCGTCGGATGGATCCTCGACTCGAGCAGGTCCTCGATTAGAGCCAGGCCCTCAACTCGTCAGACGGACCCTCGACTAATGTTGGCTCGTTAGCTGAGCTGCGTGGCTGGTCGGCTGGGTGCTCCAACTTGGGAAATCGACCCTCAAGCCGGTGGCGGTCAGCGAAGCACGGCGGCGGCGTTCGGCGACGGCGAGGCCAAATTCACCGGCGATGCCGGGCGTTGGTCTCCGTCTTCCTTCTTGCCCTTCGATTGGAGAAGCTGGGATCTCCATGAGCTAGCTACCGGGCCTAGTCGAGGCACGGCAGGGCGTGCGCGGCTCGACGGCCACGGCGGACGCTCCGGCGGCCAGAGTCCGGGGACGCCGGAGCTACAAAAGTGCGTGGCTCCAACTGTGGCCCGTGCCGGCTCCAAGAGGTTGCCAAGAACGCGCTGTAGCCTACGGCGAAGCCATTGGCCGTGGTAAGGAAAGAAACAGTGGTTAGGGGAGCGAGAACATCGATGATGTACTATGGCGGCCATGGATGGGGTAGGGCAGCTCACCTTGGTGGTGCTCCGTCATCCGTAGGGCTCGCGGATCGGCTTGGTGAAGGTGAAGCCGTGTGGTAGCACCACGGCGGTTCGGAGGAGCTCGATGTGCTCACGGGGGCCGAGGAGGCGCGGTGGCGATGTGCGGCCTATTCTGGCGGACGGCATTGCGGCCCCGGCCACCCCTCTCCTCTTCCCTTTTCGGTCACTCTCTCCCTGGGCTAGGCAGGCAGGATGGCAGAGGCCTCACCAGTGTGGCGGTCGGGTCATGGGAAACCCTAGAGGGCAAGGCGTTCCCCTTTTATAAGCACGGCGGCCGGCCATGGAGGTGGCGGACGGCGGCGATGCGACAAGGCGCATCGGGCGGTCTCGGGTGTCCCGGGGTTAGGGTTAGGGTTCGGGGAGTGGTGCGGCATGGGTAAGTGAGGATGGACGGCATCCGTGTTGTGATGGCGAGTCACGGGCGAGCAGCGGGCGGCGGAGCTTCGCCGTTCCATTTCTGGAACGTCGGACGCGACGCGCGGCCGACCAGAAGTGGGAAAAAGGAAGGAGCTGACAGCTCAGTCCCACGCGTCAGCGAGACGGAGCGGCGAGCGGCGGAGACAGGCCCATGTTGGGCCGTCCTGGTTAACTGGGCCGTGGCAGCGTGAGTGAGCGAGCGCGCGCGGGGCGAGCGAGCGGTGGGCCGGGCAGCGCGCGAGCGGGCCGGTCAGGCCGGGCTGTTGCTGGTTTGGCTTTTTCCTTTTTCTTTTTATTTTCAAAACCTTTTCTATTCCTATTTCTTGCAAAGCAACTCATTTAGCCGCAACCCTGGGTTAGTGAGGTTAGTGACCATGATGTATACACCATGATGGGTCCACTAGGGTCTCTAGGTCATGATGGATCCATTTCCGGAGTTAGCGGGCATATATATATACATGTGATAAAAGGTTATTCGATTTTATTAGTCATCACATAAAATCGAATAAGAGGCAAAACATTCTCTGGTAATTAAATGCAATGCTCACGCTAACGTCGGGTGCTATTTGTGCATCTATTGATGGGTTTCCTACATGACATCCACCATACACTAGTAAACTTTAGAAAAATTTTTGAAAGCCCGTATTTTCGGTGACCGGATTTCTAGGGTTGTTACAGTCCTACCCCCTTATGAGAATCTCGTCCTCGAGATTCAAGAGTGTAACTTACTCTTCAAAAAGGTAGGGGTAGAGCTTCCTCATTTCTGACTCCTTCTCCCAAGTTGCTTCTCGTTCTGTGTGATTGCTCCACTGAATCTTCAGATATGGCGTGCTGGAGTTTCTCGTTTCCTTGGTGGTTCTGTCCATAATGTGGACGGGGTGCTCTCTGTACTCTAAAGTGTCCTGAATATCGAGTGCCTCTGTGGGTATCGGATGCTCTGGCGGCTGCAAACACTTGCGTAGTTGCGACACATGGAACACTGGGTGTACTCCTGCCAGTTGTGGGGGCAACTCTATTCTGTAGGCAAGCTTGCTAATCCTTTCACTGATTCTGTACGGTCCCACATACCTTGGTGCTAGCTTTCCCTTAACGTGGAACCTGACGGTCCCTCGAAGTGGGGAGACCTTGAGGTAGACATAGTCTCCTACCTCAAACTCAAGGTCTCTGCGCCTCTTGTTGGCATAACTCTTTTGACAGCTCTGGGCAATTTTTAGATTCTCTCGCACCTGGGCGACTCCTTCCTCGGCCTCCTTAATGGTGGCCAGGACGAAGAATGATCTTTCACCCGTTTTAGACCACGTCAAGGGTGCTCTACATGGTCTTCCGTACATAGCCTCGAAAGGTGACATCTTGAGGCTAGCCTGGTAACTTTTGTTGTAGGAGAACTCTGCAAAGGGCAAGCTCTTCTCCCAATCAGTCCCATATTTCAGAACACAAGCTTGAAGCATATCTTCAAGTATCTGGTTCACTCTTTTTGTCTGCCCATCTGTCTGAGGGTGGTATGCGGTACTGTAATCTAGCTTGCTGCCGATCGACTTGTTCAGGGCTTTCCAAAACTTGGACGTGTACTGCGGCCCTCGATCGGATATTATGCTCCTAGGAGCTCCATGAAGCTTGAGAATGTTCCCAACATATAGATCTACTAGCTGGCTAATTCGGGCATCAGTCTTGACGGCTAAGAAGTGAGCTACCTTAGTCAAGCGATCGACTATCACCCATATGGCATCATGGCCTTTCGGGGTCCGAGGCAAACCCACAATGAAGTCCATAGAAATGCTATCCCACTTCCATTCAGGTATATCCAGTGGCTTTAACAGCCCTGCAGGTCTCTTATGCTCAGCCTTGACGTGTTTGCAAACGTCACATCTAGCAACATGCTCTACAATGTCTGATTTCATGTTCTTCCACCAGAATTTCTTCTTCAAATTAGCATACATTTTAGTACTACTTGGGTGGATACAATACTTGGAATCATGACCTTCTGACAGGATCTCATCGCGGATAGCTAGGTCGGCAGGCACACAAATTCTGTCCTTGTACCAGTAAGTGCCTAGCTCATCCTCACTGAACTCTGGGCACTTGCCTTGTGTGAGGAGCTCGTGTATCTCCCAAATTTCTAGGCAAAGGCGTTGGGCTTCTCGGATCCTATCCATGAGGGTGTAGTGTACGCGAAGCTCATTCAACAGGCCATGAGGTATCACCTCCATCTGTAACTCATCAATGCCCTCTTGCAACTCCTTGGGCAAGGCAGTGGTGAACAAGGTATGACAATGACTTTTGAGGCTAAGAGCGTCAGCGACCACATTGGCCTTCCCAGGGTGATAGAGAATCTCCACGTCGTAGTCGTTAAGCAGCTCGAGACGATGTTGTCTCATATTTAGGTTTTCCTGGGTGAAAAAGTACTTCAAACTCTTGTGATCGGTGTAGATCTCACATTTGTTCCCTATCAGGTAGTGCCTCCAAATCTTCAAGGCATGGATCACAGCTGCAAGCTTGAGATCATGGGTGGGGTAATGCTGTTCGTGCTCCTTAAGCTAGCGGGAAGCATAGGCAATGACTTTCCCATTCTGCATTAGAACACAACCAAGCCCGAGGCGAGATGCATCGTAATAGACCATAAAGTCCTGGTGGATATCGGGCAAGGCTAGAACAGGCGTTGTGGTAAGCTTCTCCTTTAGGGTCTGGAAACTTTGTTCACATTGGGACGTCCATTCAAACTCTTTGGTCTTTTTCAGGAGGTTGGTCATGGGGCGAACTATCTTGGAAAAGTTCTCGATGAATCGGCGATAGTAACCAGCCAATCCCAAGAAACTTCTCACATCAGTCACATTCCGTGGCTGCTCCCATTCCTTCACTGTTTCAATTTTAGACGGATCAACAGCCACTCCATCAGCATTGAGCACATGTCCTAGGAAAGCGACCTCCTCAAGCCAGAACTCACACTTGTTGAACTTGGCATAGAGCTGATGTTTTCTCAACTTCTCTAGTACCATCCTCAGATGTTGCTCATGCGCTTCGGCGGTGGCAGAATAGACAAGAATGTCATCAATGAAGACCACCATGAACTTATCCAGCTCCTGCATGAACACTTTATTCAACATGTTCATAAAATAAGCCGGCGCGTTCGTAAGACCGAAGGACACGACGGTGTACTCATACTGCCCATATCTGGTGACAAAAGCTGTCTTAGGAATGTCCTCCTCTTTGATCTTCATCTGATGGTAGCCTGATCTGAGGTCGATCTTGGAGATGTACTTGGCATTACGAAGCTGATCAAGTAGGTCATCTATCCTCGGCAAAGGATACTTGTTCTTTATAGTTACGGCATTCAGGTTCCGGTAATCAACACACATCCTCTGCGTTCCATCCTTCTTCTTAACAAATAGCATAGGAGATCCCTAGGGCGAGGCACTGGGCCTAATGAACCCTTTCTCGGATAGCTCCCCAAGCTATTTCTTAAGCTCCTTAAGCTCGTCAACTGCCATACGGTAGGGTCGCTTGGAAATCAGACTCATATCGGGCATCAGGTTGATCACGAACTCAACATCTCTGTCCGGTGGCATTCCTGGTAGCTCTTCCGAAAAGACATCCGGGTACTCACAAACTACGGGCACTTCCTCAAGTGACTTCTCTTTCAAGGCACACAGCATGGATATATCTGTTCCTTTGTTTGGCTCACATCTGATCTTACGGCCACTCGGGTGGGTTATATCCACAAATTTGGGTGAGCAAGATATCACTCCTTTGTTCTGGGTTAACCAATCCATCCCTAGAATGACGTCTAGGCCTTCGAAGGGTAGTAAGGTAAGATCAGCAAGAAAGGTAAGACCCTCGATGGTGATACTCACTCCCTTACATATTTTGGTACAACAAATGTTGCCCAAAGGTGAACTGGTGTATAGGGCTTCTTTTCATGGAGTGACAGGTATAAGGTGCTCTCGTGCAAACTTGGAGGATATATATGAACATGTAGCACCTGAATCAAACAGCACAGATGCCTTAACTCCATGCACTAAAAACATACCGTACACCACGTCGGGGGCACTCTGGGCGGCCTCTGCTGAGATGTGGGTGAGGCAGCCACGGGGTGCTCCGGATGGCACCTGCTTGTGCAGGGTGCCCTGGTTCTGCCTGGCGGGCGCTGGTGTAGCTGGTGCAGCCTTGTTCGGGCACTCGGCTGCCTTGTGACCTAGCTGGCCACAAGCGAAGCAAGTGTAGGTCACGCCGCCTGTGGGGGTTGGCGCGGCGGACCTCCACGTGCTACCTCTAGGTGCGGCACGAGCGTATGCTTGGCGGTCCTGAGCAGGGCGGGGGTAGTTGCTGGTGTGGGTACCATGCCCTGGCTCGAACCGTGAGCCGCTCCCTGGGCGAAGCGAGAGCGGGGACGCTGAGAGGTCTCACTACGCGACCTCCGTGGGGTAGGTGCGCGGGAGGTGCCCTCAGTATGGCGCTTCTTGTTCTTGCCAAGCGCCTCCCTCTCCGCGAAAACCTTGTCGCGGTCCTTCTCAATCTCCATGCACCTGTCAATCAGGTCACGAAGGGTGTGGCCCTTGGTGCCTGAGAGAGAGAGCCTGATATGGCTAGACAAGCCCTTGCGGTAGTAGTACATCTTCTCCTTCTCAGAGTTCACCACTGAGATGGGTGCATAGCGCAGCAGGTTAGTGAAGCGGGTGGTGTACTCATGTACCTTGTCAGCTCCCATGGAGATGCTACGGAACTCATTCTCCTTTTTCTCCAGCGCACCCTCATGGATGAAGAATGCGCGGAACTCGTCCACAAACTCATCCTAGGAGATGTTGGCGGGGTCTCGGTGGGTTTCGCAGAGGCTGTCCCACCAAGATCGTCCAGCACCCACAAGCTGGTGAGCTGCCAAGCCAACGCACTCCTCGTCAGTGCAAGTGGTCAAGTTCAGCTTCTTCTCAATCTCCTTAAGCCAATCATCAGCAGCGATAGGGTCGATGCTGGTGCCATCAAACGTCGGGGGCCTCAGCTTGAGAAAGAACTCCAGCTTCTTGTAGAAATCATCGCGGGGCTCCCGGTGCTGGGGGTGCAGCACGCTCTCAGCTAAGACTCGAAGAAGCTTGGCTGCTGGGCCATCACATCCGCCAATAGTGGCATGGGAGGTGGTGGTGGGGCTGCATCTCCTTCTGCGGCAGGCTCGGGCTCAGCAGCAGGCTGTGGCTGTCCTCCAGCCGCGCCTCCAGCAGCTGGTTCCGGCTCAACTACTGGTGGTGGCGTTGGGTGTGCAGGTCGTGTGGTGGCAGTGCGGGGTGGCTCCTCAAGGTCGAGGGGTATGCGACCAATGCGTGCACGACCACTTCTGTGTCCGCGGCCCCTGGCGGGCACGGGTGAAGGAGAGCGGTTTCTCAGGCGGCTGGCACAACGAGTGGACATCCTGCTCAACATAAACCTCAGATTAGGGTATACGTGCTTAATATAACTTTGATATTAAAGACATACTTATTTCAAAATAATTTTAAAATATTACTAATTTATCCAACACTCAGACGAAGAAGCATGAAGATCCAATAAGATGCGATAAAAACCAAATCATTCATTACATCAGGGGGGTACATGGAGATGTCTTTAGCGGCTACGCTTGGAGACTCGCGAGAAATGTACTACACGCAGGTAGTCTAGCAAAAAGGGTGGACAACTACTCAGCATCATGGTGAGTCTGGTCACTTGGCCATACAAGGCTCATCATCTCCTGACCTGATATTACTCTAGACCATCTCTAGAGGCTGGTCCAAACTGTAAGCTGTGGGAGGTATACCGATGCCAGAAGCTTGGATCTGCTCGTCGGTCATCTGAAGGCGAGAGACATAGCGACGGGCCTCCTCGAGCTGAGGGGTGGACACTGCTTGTCCACTAAGTCCAGTGGTGGGACATCCACTCAAGTTGAGGCGAGATTGCCCCAGCTCAAATGTCTCAACCCTGACCCTCTTATGGGCACGTAAGGGAAGCTCGTCCTGCAACTCCTCGTACTCTCTGACCCTCTTGCGATCTGACCTCTTCCAAGCTTCCATAGTGCGTTTGAGCTTATCCATGAGGTATGCCATCTTATGGACATAGTTGATCAGGTGTCCCTGGTTGTAGCTAGCAAGGGTGTACTCCTGTATTAGCTTCTCATGTTGAGCCTTGCACTGCTCATGGAGCTTGTCCCTGTAGGCAGCATCTTGACTCTTTTCCTGGAATCTCTTTGCAATGTCTTCGTTCTTCTCAGCCATAGTGGTCTCAAGCTCCCAGATGTTCTTGTTGAGTTGGCTGTTGTGTATTTGAAGCTTATCCATCTCGCTCATCAGACTAGTGATTTGATCCTGGTGAGTGTGCTCTTTGCGTGCTATCTCACGCTCTAGGTCCGCAACTTTTGCTTCCATGCTGCCTCCTTACCTTCTGACTTGCGGATCCTCTCATCAACCTCCATCAGGTAGCGATGACCACGGCATCCCTTCCGCTCCAACTCAGCAATGTACATTTCCTGGCACTGCATGTACATCATAGAGGCACGATGGCAGGGGTTGCGGTCGACTTTGGTATTCTGCTCGATGTAGATGACCTCTCCCCAAGTACCCTGCTGATCATCGAGGGCACGAGGAAGCAGACAAAAGCGACTTTCCTTCAGATAGTCAGCTCCGTTGCGCAGCACAGTACAGAGTGCCTGGCGCGAAACGGTCTGAACACACATGCCGGTGTCGTTGTCGAAGGCGAAGTCAGTGAAGGCGGTAACTTCGGGCAGGTTCATGCTTGCAGGCACGTTGATGTGGACTGCCTTGTAGTCCTCGATGCCTCCTCCAAGGGTGGGCTTGCCATGGCAAAGATACTCGACGTTCTCCACGGGAACACCTAGCTCGGTGAGAACCTCGCGAAGCACATGAGCATAGCCTCCATGCTCCGTTCCGTCGAGTCTGAACTCAATGACATCCATTGGCATTAATGGACCAAGCGGCAAGTTGGGGTCCATCTGCAGGTGACACGAGAAAGAAGTTAGAAAAGTTGCAGAGAGAGGTAAGCCATGCATAAAAGTGTATGCAGTGGTCGGTGTATAACCAAGAGATTTCAAGATTTTTCCTAATTCTATCGTCCAATCCTATGGGTCTCGTCCTAGGGTCAAGCATGGCTCTGGTACCAACTAAAACATCCTCAATTTTCCACGAAGGGAAAATACACAGAATGGCGGATAATATAATAGTTTGAAGCATCAAACCATCTCATTATCTCGCAGCAGTCGATACAGGATCCATACATCGAAATAAAGAGTACAATTAGGGGGAAATTACATGAATAATTCACCGCCACCCTGGCAGAATCATCAGAGTAGCAGCAGCCTCTGGGACGGCTGCGAAAGGCGGAAGTACAAAACATCTCCAAAAGAAGCCTGAGCGTAGGAACGAGACGTCTACTCCTCCTCATCGTCAGCGCAGGAACTGGGCCGCGGCAGCGTGAGTGAGTGAGCGCGCGCGCGGGGCGAGCGAGCGGCGGGCCGGGCAGCGCGCGAGCGGGCCGGACAGGCCGGGCTGTTGCTGGTTTCGCTTTTTCCTTTTTCTTTTTATTTTCAAAACCTTTTCTATTCCTATTTCTTGCAAAGCAACTCATTTAGCCGCAACCCTAGGTTAGTGAGGTTAGTGACCATGATGTATACACCATGATGGGTCCACTAGGGTCTCTAGGTCATGATGGATCCATTTCCGGAGTTAGCGGGCATATATATATATACATGTGATAAAAGGTTATTCGATTTTATTAGTCATCACATAAAATCGAATAAGAGGCAGAACATTCTCTGGTAATTAAATACAATGCTCGGGCTAACGTCGGGTGCTATTTGTGCATCTATTGACGGGTTTCCTACATGACATCCACCATACACTGGTAAACTTTAGAAAAATTTTTGAAAGCCCATATTTTGAGTGACCGGATTTCTAGGGTTGTTACACCTATGGGTTCGCGTACACATAGACATGGACCGAGTACTCTACTCGCCCAATAGTTGACAGTGGCCTCTAGCAAGACGTGACAACTCCTATGCGTACACAAAGATCATATCAGATGAACCACTATGACCATGTACAAGTTATTCCCTTTGCCACTGATATATGGCTCAACTCGTGGGTTAACTTTTAACCCAAGCACAACCATGCATTTGTTGATCCAATCACTTGAGTGATCCAGTGATATCTCCCTCATACAGAGAGGGGAAAATTCCATCTTGACTGTCCATGTCTCATAGCATGCTTCCTGACCACCCGAAGACTACCTTTATAACTACCCAGTTATGGAGTAGCGTTTGGTAATGCTTGACATGCGTCAAAATTGGTATGCAAGACCCAACTACTATATTGGCCTCTGAGGCAAACTTGGTGGCTTTCAGCGGATCCTGCTGCCGTCTTTCCCCTCAGCAATAGAGATGTGCATCCTCGTTCCTCCATATTTTCTGCTCAATGTTTTCAACGTAATTCTCGTAGTTCTTTGCCTCTTGTTCCTCATTCCCTGCAGTTCTTCTACACTGTTTTCATATATTCAGATTGTTACAAAAGCAACATGGATATCAAATAACTAGTGCACAATTGGTTTATAGATAGTTATAAGTTAATACCAACTGTGCACATTTTCATTATTGTTCTGCGGGTTGGGGTTGACCGGAGCTTACTCAGAAGGACCCTCTCCAGCATGGGTATCATCATGTAGCATAAATTTGATTTCATATTGTTACAAAAGTAATATAATTATCAAAAATATATGGCAAATTGATTGAGAGACATTTGTAACTTAATACCAACCTCCAACTTCTCAATGGTTGGTTGTTGCTGCTGACCTAGAACTGTGTCCACCTCCACTGGATACATCTAGCAATTTTTGTTTACTAGACCGAGTAAGAACACCAGTCAACTTTGGTGTTGTTGGCATAACTTGCTTCGTACAACTTCGCCCTCTTTTCGTTCCTAGACCCTGACACTGAAATTGGCGAAACAAACAAAAGAAGCAAGCATGTACAAATTGAATTGCTATCCAAACAGTGGAGCATTGTATTGCACCCACCCACCCCTTATAACAAAATACAAGACATAACAATCAACTTAACTGCAAAAGGCTCTGGCTCGGCTTCTAATTTTGAATTTGTTTCATCTGATTCAGGACCTCCATCAACTAACTCCCTTGGATCAGGGATGTATTCCAAATCTTCACCATGTCTACTCTTTGCGCTTAATACCTCTTCATTTGGAGGAATCAAAGGTTTTAGGCCACATTTATTCCTAATAATTCTTGCATCTTTAAAAGATTCTTCGTTTTTTTCATTCTGTGCTCATTCATAAGGATTTAGCTCCTCTTCATCTAGATTACAAAGGAACTTATATTAAACTAAAGACTAACGATTATATCAAATGCCAACATAGCAGAGCAGGGGTGTATAAATAAGCACCAAACTACAGCTTATGTGGAGATCATTGATCCAATAAAAAGGAAAGTGTAGCTACAATAATCTCGGGTTCAAGCACCTTAGTGCAGCACACATCATAAAAAGGGATCTCGGTACCTATTCCTCCTCTTTGACTGGCTAGTGTTCATTGCCGGCCCTGAGGTCTCATCATCATCATGGAGCTGGTGCGGCAGGCATTGACGATGGGGTATCGGATTCGGATCTGGAGTCAAGCTGCTGCGGCGATGGCTCCTAGTGCTCGGAGCGAGGTGGCATTGCAGCGGGCGGCACTACTTGAAAGTTTGAAAGTGGAGAGGGAGGCAGGAGCAAGAATAGAGACTGGTGTGGCTATGAGAATGAGAGATGGAGGCAGAGAAAGCCCGTCCTTGCACTTTTATGTGACTAGCACAATACCATAAGTGCCCTTGCCTTAGGTGAACATATTTTCAGCGTGGAAGGGCAAAACAGACACATCAATGTGTTGGTGGGCACGAAGAGAAAATTTCGCCCAAATTCAAACCTTCGAGAGGGGAGACCGCCCGTATGCTCTCAAGCAGAGACCGCCACAAATTCTGTATTTTTTTAATAGGAAAATGTTTATTACGACAAGACAAAGTCCCCATATCCGTAAATACAATGCACCGGACAGCACGTTGGTGGCCGGTGACATCGCCTACTACTCTGACTGGTATTCTCGATCTCTTTTACATATATACTAATATCTACTATAGTCTGTCTCAAATTTTAGTTTGTTTGACTTTTTATCCCAAGTTTGACCACTCGTCTTATTCAAAAATTGCTCAAAATATCATTTATTTTGTTGCGGCTTTTTTTATTAACAAAATATCTTCGAGAATAATCTAAATTTGACTACATTTTTCTCTATTTTTTTGAATAAGACGAATGGTCAACTGAGGTCAAAAAGTCAAAAGAACTACAATTTGAAACAGAGGGTACTATAACTCTTATAAAGGTAACCCCACTAGATGATTTCTCTCTTCAAGCAAGGTGTCCACATCATTCCCCACTGAGCATCTCCAAGCGACATGTCATCCTTGTTTTGTAAGCTATATAGATTTAGATTTTTGGAGCATAAAATAAACTCCAACAGCGATGTTGTCTTGTTTTGTAAAATAGCAAGTTGGCTATTCCTAGATCTTTGCATAGTAAATATAGCTTGCATGTGCTGCAAGCGATCTATGATTGGCATAGTATAAAGGCTACTAAGCTTTTAAATTTTTGTACATGGTTTTCTATTTTAGAGATTGACCAACTCATAGGTTTAGCAATCCACTTTTACCAACTCTATACGAGTTGCTCTATGTGATCCACTAGATGCTCTATCTCTTCATGCCATGTGTTCATATCATTCCCCACTAAATCCATGTCATCCCATATTAATTACAAAAAATGTTCATGTCATCTCTATTATGTGATATATTGCAAATATTAATCCATTAACACACTAGTCATCGACATACGTTATTTGTCTCACCACCTATTCATCTATAACGTAATCAAATATTCTATTGTTTTTTATATTACTTATCATTTTTTTATTAGATATGATACAATATAATATCATTCAATTCCAGTTCATATAGATGTTTACATAATATATAATAACATATAGTTTTTTCTACCTTTATTCATGGTTTATTCAAATTCATATAGATGTTTAGATAATATATAACAATATATACCTTTATTCATGATTTTCATCACACTTCATATTTGTCTACTATATATAATATGTATGTATACACACTCAGCTGTAACTTTTCCATATATCCTTGCTTGAATTATGATTTGGATCAACTGCATCCGTTGAATGATGGATGCAACTGTTGAATTTTTCATGTGACCCATAGATTGACCAAGCCATTAATAAAAAAGTCAGACACTATAGTGGAGGGATAAGGTGATGAGGACATCACTCCATTGGATGCACAAGATGATCCTCCGCTGGACATTCAAGGTCCAATCATAAGAGCTCGCGCACAACAATTAAATTTACAGGTAAGCTCATTCTTAAGGAAGTCTTTTTATGATTTTGAGAATAGATTGCTACCTAATGATTATATTGTACTTAGGAATCATGGAGAGGACCAAGGGATGCATAAGGGATGGCTTGGAGGTGTGGAGGACCAGCAAGGGCGCCCAACTCAAGCTGGAGACCCAAACCGAGTCGACTTCGAGCGTGTTTCGGAGTCTAAGACTAGTGTGGAGTAAAGCGGACGCCCAGGACGCATCCGGAGTCTGTTTTTGATGATCCACATATGGATGGAAAGATAATTTCATAAGGAAGCCAATGGCGTTCGTTTGAGGTCAAAATTCCTTCGGAGTCATCAGGAAACATCAAAACAAGTTAGCATCCAGAATCTATTCTGGTGCTGCCTCACCGTTTTTGTTCCGTTGGGCCGTGTATCATTGTTGAGCCCATTAGGGGCGCGTCTAGGGGTGGCGACGACCCTTAGACCTCTATAACCAGCCGCCGCCTCTCTCGTTAGGTTTTGGGGTTTTGCTTAGATTATTCTATTCAGAACAGTTTTGCCACGCGGTCAGTTTGTGAGACCCCAACTCGTGAGATTAATCATTCATCTGCAATTGGTTGCAATCTTTTGTGTTCTTGCTTGTGTTCTTCGATTAGCAGGCAAAGGACTCAGCCTTCTTGGCAAGGTCGACTGTGCTTCGATGTTTAAGAACCAGAGGAGATGTGGTGCTGCAATTGCGGGGTTCAGAGCCGAGTTGTTCGAAAGCCGGATCGAATTGTGTTGCGATTCCACCAAATCGAGAGTTATTAGAACCTTTCGGAAGATCAGGAACCCTAGTTCACATCAAGTGGTAATCAGAGCTTCAGGTACACCATCAGGTTCGCCCTTACCCTAGTTTAGTTTGTTTTTGCCTTCGTCCTATAATCCAAAAAAAGCCAAAAACAGCTTAGTCTAGGTTTTTTCCTTATCCTAGAACCACATTTGGCCTTTGCATAGTTCTTGTCAAATTTCGTAGTGTTAAATTTGTGTCCTGGTCAGGGTCTTGTTGCTGGTTAGGTTGTGTTAGAATCCAGTTGTGTGTTTTTCCCCATTATTTCCATTCAACGCTGTCCCCTTCCACCGTCCCAAACAACAAGTCGAATCCACCATATTACTCGACTTGCCCCGCTAGCCGCCTTGTGTCAATTCTCGCCGCCGCGCAAACCCTAGATAGGTCACCAGCTGCTCTTTGTTGCTTGCATCACAGCCCTCTTTGCATCATCAGTCGAATACCTATTGCTGTGATCGGTGTTGGAGTTTAGGGACGCTTCGCCCTAACTGCCGCCGCCGTGTTGTGCCTTCCGAGAAACATAACTTGAGATACCTTCGGTAAAACAGTCATAACTTTTGGCTCGTTTATCAGAAAAATTTGAAATTTTACAGTAGCTTCTTGACTCCATTTGGAGCCGACCCAAACTAGCCTTCGGCCTATTTGGTCCAGTTAGAATTGCCAAAAAAAATTTGGCAAAATAAAGAAAAAAATTAACAAGGTTCTTGCACGCTTTTCAAAGAACCTCTGTTGTAGGTGAAAATTTTTTTGGTTGCATCTTTTGTCATACTTGTTCAGAGAAAATTTTTTAAAAAAAATAGTGTAAAAAAGTTTGTTTAGAGAAAAAAGAAAAAAAGGAAAAACAAAAAGAAGTTGCTTGTTCTGTGATTGCGTGTGCTACATTGTGCTTTGTGCTTCTTTCATACTTGTCTCTCCATCATACTTGTGCTTCCATTGTCCTTGTTCACACACATTTGGTACTTGAAACATGTTAGGCCAGCAATGAGAACAAGTAATTGGGACTATAATTCAATATTACTTTCTATCTTTGAATTGTGTACCACCAGCAATGCTAGCGATGAGGTATATGATGCTCATGGTAATGTTGATAGAGCAGCGACAAGAGAAAATAGATTACGTCATCATCTTCGCACAAATACCACAGGTATGGGTGGCGCTCAACATTTCAATTTCCACCGAGGTAATCGTACTCATGCTCCCGATGATCCTTATGCTAAGGTTAAATTTACCATACTTTCAGGACATTATGATGCCGAGGAATACCTTGATTGGGAGATGATAGTAGAGCAAAAATTCTATGCCCATCTTGTGCCTGAGCAACATCGCATTAGACAAGCCACTAGTGAATTTAAAGATTTTGCTAATATTTGGTGGACTGGTTTAGTTGCAGATAATTGCCAACCTCATACGTGGGAAGAACTTAAGTTTGCTATGCGTGATAGATTTGTGTCACTATCGTATCATAGAGACCTACATAAAAGACTAATGCATTTAGAACAGGGACATAAATCTATGCCGGATTATTATGGTGAACTTCAGAAAGGTTTGATGCGTTGTGGCAGAGTGGAGGGAACTGAGGATTCTATTGTTCGTTTTTATGCGGGTTTGAGGGAGGAAATTCAGGACATAGTTGATTATAAGGAATTTAACACTGTCAACCAGTTGTTTCAATTTGCTATGCTTGCAGAGAAGGTATTGCAGGGGCGAGATAAGCAGGCCAAGAGCAAGGCTGGCACCTCATACACACCACGCACGGGAGCATCATCGGGGTTTCCCAAGGCATCCTCCTTCCGCACGCCTCTACCAGCGAACAAGAGGATGTCTTCTGCGCAACCTTTTTGGTTCAGGTAAAAATTTTGTGCAGGAACCATCAAAGAGTGCATCTTCTGTTGCCTTAATGGGACGCACTCCTAGCAGTCAGTGTCATCGGTGCCATGGTTACTGACATGTGCAAAAGGACTGTCCAAGTCAGCGGGTGTACATTGCTACAGAGGATGGGTACATCAGCACCTCTGACATGGAAGATGATGATGAAGAACAAGATGTTCAAGAAGAAGGTGAGGTCTTTGGTAGCTAGGACACATCAGCCTACATGAGTGTCATTGTGCAGCGAGTGCTTAGTGCACAAGTAAAACAACCTGAGAAGCTGCAACGCCACAATTTGTTCCAAATTTTCTTTGTCATCAACAACCGACGAGCATGTGTCATCATTGATGGGGGTAGCTGCAATAATTTGGTGAGTTCAGATTGGGTCAAGAAGCTTGACTTGTCTACACGACCACATCCCCATCCGTACCATATTCAGTGGTTGAATGATTCCGGTAAGGCTAAGGTAACAAAAACTTGCAGAGTTTCTTTTTCCATTAGTACCTATGTTGATTGCGTTGATTGTGATGTAGTACCTATGGAAGCTTGTTCAGTTTTATTGGGTCACCCTTGGGAATTTGATAATGATGTGTTCATCATGGTAGAAGTAATACATACACTTTTGTTCATAAAGGAAAGAAAATTACTTTGGTGCCAATGACCCCAGCTAAAATTGTACAAGCTAATAAAGAACGAGCTGCTAGTTTGCATGATGTTAAATCTGAAAATCAGCAAGTTGCAAATTCTGTTTACCTACCTAAAAAGGATAAGTTGACACCTAATTCTATGGTCGAGGAAATTAAATTGAAGGGTGGTGTTATGCTTGCAAGAAATGTGACCTTGCTAAAATTTCTGATGATGATATTTGCTATACTTTGGTTTGCAAACGAGCTTTGTTTTCTCTTGATGATGTTGTTAGTTCGAGACCTCCTACTGTCACTAACCTTTTGTAGGAGTATGAGGACATTTTTCTAGCTGAGATACCCCCGGGGCTACCACCTATGAGAGGAATAGAGCATCAAATTGATTTGATTCCGGGAGCGACATTGCCAAACCGTGCTGCTTATCGAACCAACCCTGAAGAGACTAAGGAGATTTAGTGACAAGTCCAAGAGCTTTTGGACAATGGGTATGTACGAGAAATCCTTAGTCCTTGTGCTATTCCTGTGATTTTGGTTCCTAAGAAAGATGGTTCTTGGCGCATGTGTGTTGATTGTAGAGCCATTAATAATATTACTATTCGATATCGTCATCCTATTCCTAGGCTTGATGACATGCTTGATGAGTTATGTGGCTCTGTAATTTTCACTAAAATTGACTTGCGTAGTGGCTACCACCAGATTAGAATGAAACTTGGAGATGAATGGAAAACAGCTTTCGAAACTAAATTTGGATTATATGAGTGGTTAGTAATGCCTTTTGGTTTAACTAATGCACCTAGTACTTTTATGAGATTGATGAATAAAGTTTTAAGGGCTTTTATTGGGCGATTTGTGGTAATTTACTTTGATGATATCTTGATTTATAGCAAGTCTTTGGATGAATATATGGATCACTTGCGTGCTGTTTTTAATGCTTTACGCGATGCACGCTTATTTGGTAACCTTGAGAAGTGCATCTTTTGCACGGATCGAGTCTCTTTTCTTGGATATGTTGTTACTCCACAGGGAATTGAGGTGGATGAGAAAAAAATTGAAGCGATTAGGAGCTAGCCAGTACCCCAATCCATCACACAGGTGAGGAGTTTTCTTGGTCTTGCAGGTTTCTACTGCCACTTTGTCAAGGATTTCAGCACCTTTGCTGCCCCATTACATTTGTTGACAAAGAAGGGTGTGGTGTTCCAATGGGGTAAGGCACAAGAGGATTCATTTGAGACGTTAAAAGGTAAGCTTACACACGCACCATTGCTGCAACTTCCAAACTTTGGTAAGACCTTTGAGTTAGAATGTGATGCTAGTGGAGTTGGCATTGGAGGTGTTTTGATGCAAGATGTAAACCTGTGGCATACTTTAGCAAAAAATTGCATGGTCCTATTTTAAATTACTCTACGTATGATAAGGAATTGTATGCTCTTATACGTTCTTTAGAGACATGGCGTCATTATTTGTGGCCTAAGAAATTTGTTATACATTCAGATCATGAATCACTTAAGTATCTTCGTTCTCAAAATAATCTGAATTGTCGACATGCTAAGTGGGTTGAATTTATTGAATCCTTTCCTTATGTTATCAAACACAAGAAAGGGAAGGATAATATAATTGCTGATGCTTTGTCTTGACGATATACTATGTTGTCCCAACTTGATTGTAAGATTTTTGGGCTTGAAACAATAAAAGAACAGTATGCGCGTGATCCTGATTTTAAAGATGTTGTCGGTGTTTGGACCCTCGAGGGGTTAACACCAACGAGTAATATTTGTAATTGTGTGCTCCCTTAATTCGGTGGCTGATGCAAGAAGGACACGGCGATTTATCCTGGTTCGGGCAAAGAAGGCCCTACGTCCAGCGGGGGAGGATAGTTCGTGTTATCTTGCACTGAAGTGCTAGTACAGGGGAAAATACAAGCAGGTGAAAGGAGCGTGAGCCGGAGCTTGGGCGTTTCGGACGCCAGGCTCTCGACCTTACACTGTCTCACGGTATTGTTCTGTGATCTAAAGGCTTAGCGTTTCTATGCTCTAGATCCTTTCATCCTCCTCCCCTTTTCTAACATCCTGGCGCCTCCTTTTATAGGCGAAGGAGGGGCACAGGAGTACATATATTTAGAGTTCGCATGGCTAGTGACGCATGGCGTTGAGGCCGATCACGTCGGTGCTGCTGTAGTGATGTACGTCGGTATGGGAGGCCCTGCAGCCGTCGCGTCGAGAGTTGTTGAAGTGCAGCCCAGAGTCGTTGGAGTCCCACTCGAGGATTCGTTCGACAGAGTCGAGGGGCAGCGGTCGAGGACTTGGCTTGAGTCGGGGGGTCGAGTTGAAGGGGTCGAGCCCCATCGGATAAGGTCGAATCTCGGGAAATGCAGGAAACGCGCTGATTCATACGTCTCGAGGGGGTGCTGGACGGGGCACAGTGCTCGGCATGGTGCAACAGCGAAGTACGATCTGCGGGATTCCGGGGCATGGGTGGTAAAGGCAAGATTTGATCGCCACTCCCACAACTGTTACCGTGACTGTGGCCATACGGTTAGGCGGGGGTAGGTAAAACGCATTAAATGCGCCCGGATCCATACGGGAGAGTCGGTAGCCGAGGGGTGCACTATCCTCAAGGGCTGCCCATTCGTGCGAACGAAGTTCCGTCCTCGAGGGCAGGCCCGTTCGCCGGGCGAAGTTCCATCATCGAGGGTAGGCACGTTCGCCGGGTGAAGTTCCGTCCTCGAGGGCAGGCTCGTTCGCCGGGCGAAGTCCTGTCCTCGAGGGGTTGCCCGATTTGTACCCTCGAGTGTACAGTCCCAGTCGGCTCGGTGGCCTCTCGAGCAGGCTTCGGCTTTGGGCTGTCGCAGCCCGTTCACGGGTCAACCCAATACACTTCAGCCTGCGGGCCTTCGAACGTTAACGTGGGTGGTTACTGGAGGGTTTGTGTCACTGATTTGCCTTGGTTTAGCCCGGTAAACCAAGGGTTTGGGGTACCCATTTCCTGGGTAACGACAGTAGCCCCCGAGCCCCTGCGCGAGTGATGACACTCGGGCAGGGGGTCAAGAGTTGGAAACGGGACGTGATTTAGATTTTTTCGTGGGGGGCGCACGAGGGACCCCCGCGGGGTAGCCCCTAAGTCGGGTGCTTGTCCAGTCGGGTACAGTCCTGAGCTGGAGTCGCAGTGCTTTACCGAGGGGTGCATCAGGACACCGAGCCCCCGGGGGATTTTTGACCCTCTTTCGTCGAGGGGTGCCAGGCACAGTTGAGCTCCCGAGCCTCATGCGGCTGGGGCGTTGCCGGCCTCGGCATTCATCTCACGAGTCCTTCCGATCGGAAATGAGGCGAGAAGCGTCGGACTACCCTCGATAGGGCGAGCCGTGAAGTTCTCAGTGAGCTGGTAATGGAAAAATCCAAGTGAGAGCCCGTTCCTCATTCGATAGAGGTCAGCAGGAGGCCCGGAGGCAGTCTCATTAAAGCAAAACGCAATGGACCTACGGATACCGATTCCATTCGATAGGTCTCAACGGCTCGATGCCTCCCTTCGGGGGGATTCCATAAAGTCCATAGCATTTTGCCTTGGATGTGTCCAAAGGGGTCTTGAGGGTTCGTTCTCGAGCGAGGCCTCATGTTGGCTCCCCCTTGGTCACCCCTGACTCGGGTACTCGAGGGCGGCTGTCGAACCCTGATCGTGGGGCCAGCCTTCGCTCCCTCGAGGCTTAGGGCCGGAGCCCGATTTTTTTAGTGCTCAAGGGTGGCCATTGAGCCCTCACTCAAGGACTGGCCTTTGCTCCCTCGAGACTTTGAGGTGGGGCCGGAGCCCGCTTTCCTTCTCCTGGAAGAGTTTGCCGGTAAGTGACGCTTATTTTTCTTACCGTTAGGCGCGCCTTTTGAGGAGGAAGCCTAAACGATGCGGCAGTGGAGATCATGGTGGGCCCGAGCAATGGCTCTTTGCCAGAGGTGTGACACGTGTATCCGGTCGAGGGGAGGGAACAGTCAGGTAAGCACATTAATTGCGGGAAGTTACCTTTTCCCTACCACCGGACTCCGCCCGTTGCCCTTCCTGGGTATAAAAATGAAGGGGGACAGGCGCTGTTCGCCCCCACCTTTGCCACTCTCCCGAATTCCTTCTTTCCTACGCATGTGAGGGTAGAAACTCAGAGTGAGAAGTCATGATTGGGAACCTTCCTGGTCATCCGTCCGCTGAGGAGATTCGTGCTGTTGTTGCCGCCGCCGCGCCCACCGAGCAGATCTGTGCTGCCGCTGCTGCCATGGCCCCCATCCTCCAGCCCGCTGAACCCTGGCGCCCGTCAACCGTGATGCGGCAAAGGCTGAACGAGCTGGTGGGAGAGGGACTTCTCTGCCCCGTCACCGATTCGAATCAGCCAGAGTGGATTGCGCCACCGAGGAGCCACCAAGAGCCGAGCCCGCCGGAGGGCTATGTGGTGAGCTTCCTCAAATATCATCGGCATGGGTTCGGCGTACCCCCGAGCGAGTTCATGCAGGGATTGACGAACTTCTATGGCATCGAGCTCCAGCATTTCTCGCCCAACGCCGTCTCCAACACCGCCATCTTCGTGGCCGTCTGCGAGGGCTACCTCGGGATGGCGCCACATTGGGAGCTGTGGCCCCACCTTTACAAGGGGGAGTGGTTCACCTCCCCGGCGGTGCCAGGAGTAAGGCGAATCATCAGGGCAGGGTGCCTCAACTTTGTGTTGAAGATCGGGATGTTGGAGGAGCCACGCGAGTATATCCCCACCAGGTTGATGTCCAACCACTCCCGGTGGGACGAGCAATGGTTCTACCTTCGCAACGACGGAGGCTATCTCCCGCCGTACACCGGGCGTCTTATCACCGAGCGTCCATACAACTGGCCACACAGTGTCGCGGGAGATCTTCAGCGTCGACTTCGTCCTCTCATCGCCGCGATGAAGACCCTTCGAGAGGCGGGCCTGATGGCGGGTGTGGTGGTCTTGGCCTTCCACAGTCGATGGGTGCTCCCTCTGATGGAGCGCCCACTGCAGTTGGACGAGATGCTCCCCTCGGCGGCACCCGAGGTTCTCGAGAGGTGCCGGATGTCTGGCAAGAAACCATCCGCCGCGGAAGTCGTTGCGTGGGTAAAGGGGATGGTCGCGGGCTCGTTCAGGGTGGAAGACGTCAACCGCCTCCCCATGTGGCCGGAGGAGGGTTGCCTTGACCTGGTGAGTGCCTCGACCTGCGCCTTTTGCGTTTTCTTTCTGCCCCCTCCCCTCGTCCCTATGACTAAACATTTCCGTGTAGGGGAGAATTGACTACCGGAGATCGAGGCCCCGCTGAGGGAGGACGCTCCCGATCGTCAGGTAAGACGCTTCACCGCCCAGCAAGAAAAGCGGTGTAAGGACGAAGAGGAGAAGAAGAAGGCCAAGAAGCTCTAGGAGCGCGAAAGGCTTGCGAGGCGCCGCGCTGAGCAGAGGCGCGACGGGCTCTCGGAGGAGGAGTCTCCCTCGTCCGAGGGAGATGAAGATGATGCTGACGATGACAGCGATGACATCGAGGGGGTGGTGGGGCATCTCAACTGCATCTAGTCGGGTTCCTCCCATGCTGATCACCCCTTCGTGCAGGAGGAGGCGGTGGAGGAGCGCGCCCCCCAGCCGGTGGCGTCAGCCTCGGAGCTCCAGCGTGGGAAAAGGTGGGCCGATGCCTCGACTCGAGGGGGTTCACCTCCCTCCCGTCATACTCGAGGCGGGACCCCACCCACTTTGACCTAGGAAACCCGGTCCTGCTCGTCAGCACGGGCGGAGCAGAGCCATGTTCAGGAGGCCCCAGCGGAGTAGCGAGGCGCGGCGACCCCACCGATGGCCCCAAGCAGCCTTAGCCCCGGAAAGAACTCGGCCTCGGGAGGAGTCTCGAGATCTGCTGACGGTTCAAGGGGGACCCGAAAGGCCTCTATCCCCTTCGGGTAAGCGTTGTTGATTCAATTCCTTTTTTCGTTGCATCCTCATTGCGCAGTTTGATAAGCTTTTTGCCATCCTCTTCTCGTCCAGGCCCAAGCATCGAATCGAGGAGGCGTCTCTTGCGCCGGCTAAGTGGCTCAAGGTGGACGCAGCTACGAAGATGGAGGCCCCAATCACAGGTGCGACGTCGAGGCCCTTGGCTCTGTGGGAAGCAAAGTGGTTGTCCTCAGCCCTCGGGGCTATGGCACGTGGTAGGCTGACGGGTTCCGCTCTTCCTGCAGGGTGGAGCGTCTCGGGGGCCGCGACGGGCGACGACTCCAAGCCAGGGAGGAGGCAAGAGGGAGGGAGCGCCTCCTTGACGTCATTGTCCGTGGACCTCGAGCTCGGCCCGACGCCAGGGGGCGGAGCCCCGACGCCGGGAGCTTCCGCTCCTGGCCGACCGGAGGCCTCAATCCCCGCACCTAAGGCGGGAGCCCCCGAGGGCCACGAGCCAGGAGAGGGGGTAGCCATCGTCGACCTTGAGGGTGAGGAGACCACAGCCCTTCCCCCCTCGATGGGAGAGCGGAGACCCTGGCCGGCGGGGCTACACGAGCTCGAGGCCCAGAGGAAGCAAGAGCAGGGGGCCCTGCAAGAAGCGGAGCTGCCATGGCCGTAGCAGGAGGGGGAGAAGGAGCCGCTGGAGCAGCGAGAAGAGGAGGAGGAAACTGGGGGCCAGCCCCAGTATCAGCAGGCGCAACAGCAGACGCCGCTGGGGGCATGGAGCCACTAGACCCGTCGGCGCAACAGTCGCCCGAGACCTCGGGGGCAGAGGGGACCTCGGGACTGCCCAAGCAATGGGTGTCCGTGCTCACCCTGGATGAGCTGCTGGCCGAAGAAGAAACGGCGTCGAAGGCGTCGGCGGTCCCGCGGCTGCTGGGGGTGCAGTCGGAGGATGTCTTGGTGCCAAACCCACCGAAAGATGCATTGATGGTGGACCTGCTGGCGCCACAGGACGTGGCGTTGGGGGAAGCGATGGCCCCGACACCTCTGCTGCCTCTGAAGGCGCCAGAAGCAGCGTCGAGCCAGCCGCCGCAATCGTCGATGGAGCAGCCGGAGGAGACGGCGACTTCTGGCCTGCTGAGGAGGTCGAATTCTGACCTCGGGCTGAGGGATGCTGGCGCCGCGTCGGAGTTCCGCCCCCCAGCGGAGTTGGCCGTGCGTTACAGTGTCCCACAAGATGTGGTGGACGAGATCGAGACCTTGGCGCGAACCAAGGTCAAGACGGTCCTTCCACATTGGGGCAAGGAGCGCATCATACTCTGGGAACTTGGCGACTCCAGCGCTCCGAGGATCGAGATGGACGACCCGGCGGAAGTCAAGTGCTGGGAGGATGCTGAGCGGTCCCAGGCGTGGCTGCAGCACTTGCTGAAGCTAGGCATCGAGCTCGCCGAAGGCCTCGACCGGAACCTCGCGGTGAGTTCCTGTGTAGACCATATGTAGTTTTTTTTGAGTTCTTTCGTATGAAATGCCTTAACCCTCGATTTCCTATCCTCAGGAGGTGCGGAGGCGTTCCTACTCCAAGTCTGACTTCCTCCACGAAACGCACAACAGCCAGGAGGAAGTGCTTCACCAACTCGAAGCCGGTCGCTCTGCGCAGGGCAGGGTGGCCGAGATCGAGGAGGAGCTAAAGTAGACCAGGGAGGAGGCTGCCAAAGCCAAGGAAGAGGCCGCCCGGGCGAAGGAGGATGCTGGGGCCGCTCGAGGGGAAGCCACCCAACTCAAGGCGGAGCTCAAGCATGCCAAGGAGGAAGCTGACGCGGCCATGGCCGAAGCGAAAAGGGCCAAGGGCGAGAGCATCCGAGCCCAGGAGCACGTCGAGCTACTCGTGGGAGAGGCTCAAAGCTCCATGGAGTGCATCCGCTCGCTCGAGGCCAGTTTCGCTGAAGTCTCCATGGTGTGCAACACCCTCTCCGCCTTGGCCCAGGAGGAGAAGAACCGGGCCGCTAGCCTGGAAGCCCAGCTCAGGGTGATGAAGGCTACCCTCCAAGAGAAGGAGCAGGCCATCATCTTGGCTATGGCGCCCTCAAGACCCTCTGCTGCGAGAAGACGGAGGTGACCCGGGCCTTCAAGGAGGCCTAGCGGGAGCGAGAAGAGGCCCGGGGGGAGCATGACGCCGTGCTGGGGGATCGCCGTGCCCTCGAGACTCGCTATGCCGGTGAGTTCCTTGAAGGGCCTTTGTTCTTTTTTCTTCCCGTATGGTTTGTCTTAACTCTTGTTTTGTGTTTCAGGCCTCGAGTCTGAGCTGCTTGCTACCTAAACCACTGCCAAGGCGCTGCAGGAGAGCCTTGCGGTGGAGGGGGCGCTTCTCGGTCGGCTCCGGGTTGCCCTCGATAGGCTCTGCGCCTCCTGGGAGGTCGGGCCCGTCGAGGTTACTGAAGAAGGCATCCCGGGTGCCGGACTCATCGACCGGATCTACTACCTCGACACCACCCTTCGTGATCATGTGCGGGAGGCGCTTCACACCGGCGTGAAGCGGGCGCTAGCAGTGCTCTCCTCCGGCTTCATCTTCGACATGAACGTGGTCGCCCAAGGCTTCGTTCCTGATATCTCAAAGACCGATGCCGAGAATGAGGAGCGATGCCGAGGGCTCATCAAAGATGCCGAGAGGCCAGGGGGAGCGCTGGCAAAGTTGTTCGAGGATGAAGTCCTCCCCCCGCGGATGAAGGGTACAGCGTCGAGGAGGGCGGTGACAGAGCGGGCCTGTAGGGCAAGGCTGGGCAAAGATGCCCATGTAATAAGTTAGTTTTTTGTAACTTGTATTCAACGTGGCTTCGAAAGCCTTTTTGAACATGAATGCATCCATCGTAATGCAATTTGTCATTTTTCTTTCGAGCCTTCTCTGCTTTCTTTCACCTAGACTTTGCTTTTTTGACTAAGTTTTTAACGCATGCTCGTATCCTTCGAGGGGGGAGCGAGTGGAGGTACCGTAGCCCAGAGGCATAGGAGAGCTCCCGGCTCGACAGCCCTCGACCCTCTAGGGAGTTCGAGGCATTTTCTACTTAATCACGAAGCGTATCGAGGCGTGAGAAAGAAGAGGCGCTCGAGTTCTGATCGTCTGACTTTTGCTTTTCGACTAAGTGTTTGACGCAGGCTCGTATCCCTCGAGGGGGGAGCGAGTGGAGGTACCGTAGCCCGAAGGCGTAGGAGAGCTCTGGCTTGACAGCCCTCGACCCCTAGGGAGTTCGAGGCATTTTTCAACTTAGTTGCGAAGCGAAAGGAGACGCTCGAAAAAATTATTCGTATTTTTAGGAACTTAGGGGGTTTCCCCCCGTTAGCCCCTGAGGGAGGCTCGACTCTGGCGAGACAGGGTCGAGGCTACCTCTCGCATGTACAATAACAAGTTTGAACTTATAATCGAAAGTACTCCTTATATTTGCCATGCGAAAATGTACAAAACATGCGTGAATGTACGAGGACATTAGTGCCCTAAGGGTGGAAACGACGTAGCTGTTCGATGTTCCATGCGTTGGTGAGGATTTCGCCTTTGTCATTAGCGAGCTTGTACTGTCTCATGGTATTGTTCTGTGATCTAAAGGCTTAGCGTTTCTATGCTCTAGATCCTTTCATCCTCCTCCCCTTTTCTAACATCCTGGTGCCTCCTTTTATAGGCGAAGGAGGGGCGCAGGAGTACATATATTTAGAGTTCACATGGCTGGTGACGCATGGCGTTGAGGCCGATCACGTCGGTGCTGCTGTAGTGATGTACGTCGGTATGGGAGGCCCTGCAGCCGTCACGTCAGGAGTTGTTGAAGTGCAGCTCGGAGTCGTTGGAGTCCCGCTCGAGGGTTCGTCCGACGGAGTTGAGGGGCGGCGGTCGAGGACTTGGCTTGAGTCGGGGGGGTCAAGTCGAAGGGGTCGAGCCCCACCGGATAAGGTCAAATCCCGGGAAATGCAGGAAACGCGCTGATTCATACGTCTTGAGGGGGTGCTGGACGGGGCACAGTGCTCGGCATGGTGCAACAGCGAAGTATGATCCGCGGGATTCTGGGGCATGGGCGGTAAAGGCAAGATTTGACCGCCACTCCCACAACTGTTACCATGACTGTGGCCATACGGTTAGGCGGGGGTAGGTAAAACGCATTAAATGCGCCCGGATCCATACGAGAGAGTAGGTAGCCGAGGGGTGCACTGTCCTCGAGGGCTTCCCATTCGTGCGAATGAAGTTCCGTCCTCGAGGGCAGGCCCGTTCGCCGGGCAAAGTTCCGTCCTCAAGGACAGGCACGTTCACCGGGCGAAGTTCCATCCTCGAGGGCAAGCTCGTTCGCCGGGCGAAGTCCCGTCCTCGAGGGGTCGCCCGATTTGTACCCTCGAGTGTACAGTCCCAGTCCGCTCAGTGGCCTCTCGAGCAGGCTTCGGCTTTGGGCCGTCACAGCCCGTTCGCGGGTCAACCCAATACGCTTCAGCCTGCGGGCCTTCGAACGTTAACATGGGTGGTTACTAGAGGGTTTGTGTCGCTGATTTTCCTTGGTTTAGCCCCGTAAACCAAGGGTTTGGGGTACCCATTTCCTGGGTAACGACAGATGTGTTGCTGAATTGTAAAGAGGGATGTACGTGGAACAAGTATGTGATAAATGATGGATTTGTGTTTAGAGCTAACCATCTATGCATTCTAGTTGGTTCTGTTCATCTTTTGTTCCTATAGGAAGCGCATGGAGGAGGATTGATGGGCCATTTTGGTGCTAAAAAGACGGTAGCTGTTTTGGCCACACATTTCTTTTGGCCATAGATGAAGAGAGATGTTGAGCGGTTCGTGGCACACTGCACCACATGTCAAAAAGCTAAGTCTCGCTTGAATCCACATGGGTTGTATATGCCTCTTTCGGTTCCTTCTATTCCTTGGACAGATATTTCGATGGACTTTGTTTTAGGATTGCCTAGGACCAAGAGGGGAAGGGATAGTATTTTTGTGGTTGTGGATCAATTTTCTAAGATGGCACATTTTATACCATGTCATAAAAGTGATGATGCAACTCATATTGTTGACATCTTTTTCTAATATATTGTTCGTTTGCATGGTATGCCATCTACTATTGTTTCAGATCGCGACGCCAAATTTTTGAGTCACGTCTGGTGAACTCTATGGAATAAGTTGGGCACAAAATTGTTGTTTTCAACAACTTGTCACCCACAAACAGATGGACAAACAGAGGTAGTGAACCGCACTTTGGGCACCATGCTGAGAGCTATTTTGAAGAAAAATTTAAAGATGTGGGAAGAATGTTTGCCTCATGTGGAGTTTTCTTACAATCAAGTGACACATTCTTCCACCAAGGTAAGTCCTTTTCAGGTAGTGTGGTTTTAACCCTCGTGCTCCAATTGATCTTTTTCCTTTACCTACCCATGAAAGAACACATAGTGATGCTAGTGCACGTGCTGAATTTATTCCTAAGTTACATGAAAGCGCTAAAGAAAATATTGAAAAGATGAATGAAAAGTATAGAATTGCTGGTAGTGAAGGTAGAAAAGAACTTAAACTTGAACCAGGTGATTTAGTATGGTTACATTTGAGAAAAGCCAAGTTTCCAAAGCTGTGTAAGTCAAAATTAATGCCAAGAGCTGCTGGTCCTTATAAAATTATTGAGAAAATAAATGATAATGCATACAAACTTGAGTTGCCACCCGAGTTCGGGGTTAGTCCTTCTTTCAACATTTCAGATTTGAAGCCGTATTTGGGAGAAGATGATGACCTTGAGTCAAGGACGACTCCAATTCAAGAGGGGGAGGATGATGAGGACATCACTTCATTGGATGCACAAGATGATCCTCCGCTGGACATTCAAGGTCCAATCACAAGAGCTCACGCACGACAATTAAATTTACAGGTGAGCTCGTTCTTAAGGAAGTCTTTTTATGATTTTGAGAATAGATTGCTACCTAATGATTATATTGTACTTAGGAATCATGGAGAGGACCAAGGGATGCATAAGGGATGGCTTGGAGGTGTGGAGGACCAGCAAGGGCGCCCAAGTCAAGGTGGAGACCCAAACCGAGTCGACTTCGAGCTTGTTTCGGAGTCCAAGACTAGTGTGGAGTAAAGTGGACGCCCAGGACGCATTCGGACTCTGTTTTTGATGATCCACCTATGGATGGAAAGATAATTTCATAAGGAAGCCAATGGCTTTGGTTTGAGGTCAAAATTCCTTTGGAGTTATTGGGAAACATTGAAACAAGTAAGCCTCCAGAATCTGTTCCGGTGCTGCATCACCGTTTTTGTTCCGTTGGGCCTGTATTGTTGTTGAGCCCATTAGGGGCGCATCCAGGGGTGGCGACGACCCTTAGACCTCTATAACCAGCCGTCGCCTCTCTCGTTAGGTTTTGGGGTTTTGCTTAGATTATTCTGTTCACAACAGTTTCGCCGTGCTGTCGATTTGTGAGACCCCAACTCGTGAGATTAATCATTCATCTGCAATTGGTTGCATTCTTTCGTGTTCTTGCTTGTGTTCTTCGATTAGCAGGAAAAGGACTCAGCCTTCTTGGCGAGGTCGACTGTGCTTTGACAGTCGATAACCAGAGGAGACGTGGTGCTGTGATTGCAGGGTTCAGAGCCGAGTTGTTCGGAAGCCGGATCGAATTGTGTCGCGATTCCACCAAATCGAGAGTTATTAGAACCTTTCAGAAGATCGAGAACCCTAGTTCACATCATAAGGTACGGCCTTACCAATCTGCCAACAGATAAATAGCAATAGTCATGAACAAACTAATTGGATGATTTTAGTTGAGATAACTAGTCGCAGTCCAACTCCAAACAGAGACGAAGACATTATTCAAAGAAATAATAAAATATATCATGCCAAAGGCCAACCAGTCAGCAGTCCATCCACACTGGGCCTAAGATAGTCCGCTGGACAGAAATCTTAACAAGCTAGACAATAGTTGTGATCAAACAAAGAAAATAGAGTGGTGGCAACTACCAGAGGAGCTAACTAGTCGAAGTCCATCCAAACAAAGCTTGAGACAATCCAATACTCAGAAATCAATATAGGTTGGATAATACTTTTGCTGAACTAACAAAATACAGATGGTATCAACTCATTTGCCTAGTTCACCACCTCCATTCACCATTCGTCCTACGCACCTCCACCTTGAGCATAGCTTCAAATACTTCCCGTCTTCCACATCTCGTTGGCTTCAACGCTCTAGGTGTACTCGTGAATGACTGTGAAAAAAAGGTGTCACCGACCACGAGGTGGTTCGTAGCGTAGAATTTGTCCCACCCCCACCAGAATGATGTGTGGTAGACTTTGTTCTTCATGTTATTCCTCTTCAAGCCCATGACAAAGGACTGCCCAGTCGACAGATTCCCATAGCCGTGCGCTTGCTCGAAGTCTACAGGAATGTTTTTTGCCTCGCACAAAGAGAGATTGATGTGAAGCATGACAATGGTAACCTGAAACATCAAAAGTTCTATGTCTGGCGTGAGTTCTCACCACATACTTCGCATTGAGGTGGTATTTCTTTAGGATCACTGCAAAACTCCTCGGCTCCCGGATTGGCAGGGAGAGAGTTCTATAGGAGACCACGTCGGTGTGCTTGTACTTTTTGCAGCAGCCAGTAAGGTCGAAGGCCTTGAAGTTTATCTGTGAGTAGCCGTCATACCACAATACAAGAGTGTACCCATCATGGAGGTCAAGGACGCCAGTGATCTTCTTCCATCCCCGGCAGGGGTACATGAGGCCGCCAACGACGGGGAACACCTCCACCACCTACTGTGCTTGGATCTGGTCATCGTCTAAACAAAGCTCGAGTTTCCAGCAAGCTTCGATGGCCATGGCCATCTCAGGTGGTAGCTTCTGCGTGCACAATGATAGACATGACCAAATATAAGGAGTGATTCATTCCCAATTGTAAACCCCACCAGATCTGAGGGCACAGATAACGGGCACTTACCATTTAATATGCATACATGCTAGGAAGAAGGACCATGAAGCACTCCACATCATGTTGGCTTGGATTTTCCGTGTCTTCTTGCTGCCCCGCCATGCCAACTAGGGAACTTCACAATCATGAGGAATCCTTGGTGTAATACCTATGTTCTTGTTCTGCTCTTGTGTGGGTGCTTTATTTTTTATCTATGTTTCTGGAGCTATCAGTTATGGGGTGGGGGTACATGTAAATAGAAGCATCGGTTGTGACCCCCGAGAAACTACGACGACACCCAAGGCTACGCGCAACGGTTGGGAGAAAAATCTTACTTGTAGTGATGTCTGCTCATTGAAACTGTGACCGCGCCGGACACATCTCACACAGTCGGCCACCTGATACTGTAGACGTGCAGCGGTGAATGTATTTTCATAATAAAATATTCCATCTCACAAATACAAAAATGCAATTCTTTGACTTCTACGATTCCTGTTTGACTATTCATTTTATTAGACTGTACTCCCTCCGTTCCACAAATAAAAGAACATTTTTGACTGTTACAATTTTTGTTTGACCATTCGTCTTATTTAAATTTCTTATGCAAATAATGAAATACATAAAATATTGTAAATATATATATAATCATAACATAAGTCATAATAAAATAAATAATATAAATTAAAATTTTTTAAATAAGATGAATGGTCAAACAAGAACCGTAAAAGTTAAAAACGTTCTTTTATTTGTCGAACAGAGGGAGTACATATGGCACACAACACTGCGTTCATGTCTGGACGAAGATTTACACAGGATCACACATGGTCTGACCATTTAAAATCTGGCCTACTCGGATAGTAGAGTGAAGAGGATCGATGTGCGTTGGTCATTCATCTAGAAGGCACTAGGACTCCCGCGCAGGCGCGCGCGTGCCTACCATCAGCAGCCTGTTGCAGTGGGTGTCGGGTACCTGGACAAGGGGGTACCCTAAACCCTCGATATCTAGAAGGTTTGATGCCCCAAACAACGAAACCCCAAAATCATTTAAGGAGCCCACAATCAGAGATATGGGTCCACCAAAGCACACCGAGCTACGCCGGGCTGGGACATGAGCGACATTGTCCGAGACAAGGCCAACTCTAGTTCAATGGGGAACCTCAAGTGACGAAAGTCAGTGCATCGAAGTCCACCCAGGTGGACGACCCCCCTCGAATGATGGAAGTCCGCCCGAGTGGACGACCCCCCGTCGATTACTACTACCCCCCTCGAATCCACCTACTTCCTATATGAGAGTCAGTGCATTTAATACTCCCACCAACTGCTGCCTATCCGCATGGCTACAGTGGCGATACAGTGATCGGGTACTATGGTCGAATCCTACTTTTACCACCCATCCCTGGATGTGCGGTGATTTGCCTGGTACTGCTGCACCTTACCGAGCACTGTTCCACCTCCGATGCCCCCTCGACACGCTACTCCCATGGCAATCCCATGCCAGCTTCGGATTCCTTGAGGCTCGATCTTATCCACCCGACTGCTTCTCCCATGGCAATCCCTCGATTAGGCCTCAAGCATCATCAGCCACCTCTTGAGTTAGGCTTCGATGCCTCTGGTCAACGCTCCAACAATTCCTGACACGACGTCCATAGGGATCCACACGCCCCCGCATGGGCATGGGTCTTTCACCGACCGCCTGCAGTGTCATCTCGACGCGCTTGGAGGACAGTCAGCAACTCCGAGCACGTCGCTACAGGGCCACCCGTGCCAGTCGCATGCCTCTATAGCGGCTACGACATGATCGGCATCACCCCCTCGATGTCACAACCTACGGCAGCATTAGGACTCCTGTGCACCCGTGTCTCCCTTGGCCTATAAAAGGGGATGCCGGGCTCATTGTAGAAGGGAGAGAGCTTCCAGAGCTCAAAATGCTCAAGTCTTAGCTCGATCTCACTCTCTACACCTCCGTTCTCACTCGCTCGCTTGTATCCTCCCCTGTACAAGCACTTCGGTGCAAGATAATACAAGTCTTCTCCCCCGTTGGACGTAGGGCCTTCTTTGCTTGAACTAGGATAAATATCGTGTGTTCATCTTGCATCACCATATGGATTAGGGAGCACGCGGTACACATTCACTCGTCGGCTTAGGGCACCCCCGGGTCCCGACACCCACAGTTGGCACGCCAGGTAGGGGCTCTGTGTGTCACAACTGCTTCCCGCCACTTTCAGTACCATCGCTTCTGTTCGCTATGGGGATTTGGTTCGGGAGCTTGGAGTTCATGTTGCTAGGCCATGGCTATGGCATGATCCTACTCTCAACCAGAGATCTGAGCGAAAGTAGTCCCGTGTCCCCGCGATGGGCCCCACACCGGTCTCATCATCACGCTTCCCCACCCAGGAGGAGGCGTGGCCGGTGCAACCACCATTGCCACTCCGAGACGACCCCCACCTCGGTCTCCTTGCTCCCGGCCGAGGTCGCAGGGTCCCTGGTTCGAAACCTGGCATACATATGCCTGGGATCGGAGGAGGAGATGGGAGGCCTCGGCGGCAACTCAGACTTCGTCTTCATGATGAGCTCGTCGAGGGGGCCGAATATGGCCTCTCCGGCTGGTGCGGCCACCGCGCCACTCGACCTGCCACCCCACGAGCTATTCACGGCGCGTCTCCCGTTCCTGTTCGGCCTAGATAACACTGCCAGGGTGTACTCCGCCGCTGTACTCTCTGGTTTTGGTGCTCACAAGGACCGTCTCGGGCACCCCCTGCGCACTACTCTATGTTTGGAGATACCTGCGCCATCCCAGAGTATATAAGGCCGTCGAGGGATCCTGGCCTGAGATGCTATACCCTTGGTACGTTCCGATGATAGCTGGAGGAGGAGTGGCATGGGCAGTTCCCCATCTTCTACTTCAGCAACCCCGACTCCGACTTTGACAACTATGACCCCATGCGCGAGTGCTTCCAAATCAGCGAAGCCATCGCATCGAGTGATGACACCGTTGACCCCATAGCTACAGCCGCAGCGGGAGGCGCCCTCGTCATAGCAGATCGGGAGAAGCAGCAACCCGCTGTGCCAAATGATGCACAGGTGTCGCAAGACGCCCATGACACCCAGCTCGCGCAAGTCTGGGAGATGCGAGCCCAGCTCAACGAGGATCGAGAGCGCCTATGCCTGTAGGGTTATGAGGGTGCTACGCTAGCCAGAAAACAAAACTTTTCTACCTCATAAACCAGGATCTACTGTGTAACACCTCTGGTGTTATCTTAACTAAAACATGCCATGTCATCATATGCATTACAAAGCATTCATAATTAAGTCAACCTTA
This sequence comes from Bothriochloa decipiens, assembly GCA_023333625.1. Taxonomy (NCBI): domain Eukaryota; kingdom Viridiplantae; phylum Streptophyta; class Magnoliopsida; order Poales; family Poaceae; genus Bothriochloa; species Bothriochloa decipiens. The sequence continues at coordinate 31,464,822 of CM041631.1, forward strand.
ATGTGCATTAACTAAAAATAAGTTTACATTTCATAGGTTGATTGCGTTTCTGGAATGTTTGGTCACATGAAATAATAAAACCCTATTTTCGAATGTCATCGCAAATGCTTAGTTTATACTCTATGTACTTGAGGTGTAAACTGTGTTTACACTAGTTCCAAGCATAGTGTATAAGTCCAAGTCCAACCCTAAAAATGATTTCCATATTTGAAATTAAATTTGGATTCCCAAGCTTATTTCTAAGTCTGGCTATTCAAGTTTAAATTCAAATTAGAAATGCTATAAAAGGTTTTTCAAAAGTCAACTTGGTCAACCAAGGGTGTCATTGGGTCAATGACCTAAAAATGTCCTTGGATGATGTTTGTGATCACTAATAACCAACCAATTAAGTTAAAAACCAAATTGAGTTTAAATTCTATTTCAAAAACCCTTTATTTCAAAACCTAGTTTTATCCCCTTTTCTCTAATTCAAAATCAATAAGGAATTTGGAGATACTCTAAAAAGACAGTTTGTAGATCTTGACAAGAGCTACAAAGTTGGTATATAATGTTTTTCAAGTTTCCAAAAGGAATTTCAAATTAATTTGAAAATACAGTTTCCAGCAATTATCCCCTTTTGATTTTAAAACTATAATTCAAAAATTATGCATCATTTGAGAAATCAAAAGTAATTTCAAATGCTTATTTCTAGGGTTTTATCCCCTTTTCAAATCTGAATTCAAAATTTCAAAATCTAGGCAGAATTTGAGAATGCCAGTTAAAGGAAAAGTGTAGCTCTTGAAAAGTTATGCAAATGATATTTTTGGAGATTTTCAAGTTCTTAAATAAATTTTGGAGTAATTTGTATTTTAAACCGAATGGAATTTCTGTAATTTCTGTGAACAGTACCTAACCCTATCGGCGCCCGCCATGGCCGGCTTCTCATCGCGCGCCGCCGTCCACCGCCGCACCTTCTCGGCCGCCCGCGCGCTCACGGACGTGCGAAGGTTCACCGTGGTCGTGTCGCTCGCTCAAGTATCGACTCCGTGCTATAAATAGCGGTCAGACGCCGTCGTTCTTCTTCTTTCTTCCTCCCGCCGCCATCGCCGACGACCTTGCTCCATCGTTCAAATTCGCCGCCGACGCTCGACCTCAGTCAAATTGCTCTCTTCCGAAGCTCCGCCACTTCCTCACGGTCTGTTTGAGCCAGTTCGTGCTTGCTCTTATCATCCAAGTTGCCCACACGCCGCTTTCTTCTCCACGGCCGGTCAGTCGCGCCGCCGTGCCATCGCCGCCGTTTGCCGCCGCCGGAGGTGAATATATTTTACCTTCGACCCCGCAATCGTGTTCTCCGTGTCATCCTGCATCTGATGCGCACCTTGGTTTGAGCAGCGCATTGCCGGAGACCGCCGTGACGCCGTCGTGCCATCGGAGCGCCGCCACCGCCATCACCGCCGTCGACCGCAGCTCAACCCAACCACTCCAGACCTTCATTAACGTGCGCATCAGTGCCGTGGTGAGCTCCTGCATCTATCCGTGCCATCAATTTCATCAATCACGTGTCGTAGCCGTCGGCCACTGTGGCTCGCCGCCGGCACGGCCATGCCGCTCCGCCGTGCGCGTCGCTGCTCTGGCCAGGGAACCGGTGAGGGTGTCATGTAGTTGCCAAACTTGTCCGTTTAAGTGCCCTGCGTGAGTCCGTGTGGTCGCCGTCGCCAGAAATCGCTCCGGTGAGCGACGCCGCCGCGCCCGAGCTCCGCCGCGCCGCCATCGCCGCCGGCGTGGGTGCCGCCGCCACTCCCCCGCGCTGTTAGCTAGCTTGTTGAACTCCTCGTGCCAAGATGAGTCCAACGGACCAAGTCCGGTCGCCGGAGACCTCACCGACGGCAAGGAATCGTCGGTCAACTCCGGCGGGGTCGACTGTTGACCCGGGAGCACTGTGCCGAATTTTTTTCTATTTTCAGAAAATGATTTAAATGCTATTTTCTTTGAAAATTCATAGTAATTCATAGCTCCAAAAATTTTAAAAATTTTTGTAAATGTTCTTTATGATGTTATCTACCTAAGAAAAATATGAAACGCCAAATTTGAGTACTTTTTGCATATGTTAAAATTTGCCCTTTTAATTGAAAAATGGACCTTCAATGATTTTTAATAATTAAAATATTTGGCTTTTAATTCTAAAATTTGTTTTGCCATCTAATTAGGCTAAGAGCTTTCTAAAATAAAATTTTGGGCTTAATTTAATAACTTTAATTTTTATGCCTTTATTTAATGCTTTTAAATAATTAATTAACCCTCTAGTTAAACTTAATTATTATAGGATTTGATTGACTTTGGGATTGATTGATGACCTTGGGTCATTAACCCTAATGACCTTTGGCACTTTAATTAATTATTTGCGCTTATCTTAATCATGTCATTAGGGCTTAATTAACGTTATTTTATGTGTTTAATTAACCTCTTAAATGGCGTAGTTAACCCTAATGAGTTTTATAAGCAAAGTTTTGTTAACCTGCAACTTTATCGTGAAGAAAAGTTGTACTCGATCCCTTAATCTGATCATGCATCCATCGAGCATCATGTTTACTATTCCATCATGTAAAGCATATTAATTATCGAGTAGTTTCCGTTAACGGAGAGTTAACATTGTTACCCAGACCCGAAGGACGAGCAGATTCAAGAATCGAGAGCTGATCCAGAATTTGAGAACTTCTACCCCGAACATCAAGGCAAGCCCCGGATGCATTTGAACCCTATTCTATTTATAAAAGTTTACCGCTTCAGCTCTGATATGTTGCATTAAGTAATAGGAGTTGAGTGAAAACCCACAAATTGCATTACCTGTCTTATTCCTTATTCCTTGTTACCTACCGGGAAGATAAGTAGTTATGCTTAGCCCTGCTTATTTATTTAATTGTTCAACGGCAAAAGAATAAAAAAGATGAGATTGGTTTCTTGTTGGAATCTTGATATTAGTAATAAATCGAGTCCAGACGGCGAACTTGCACTGGGAATGGAGTCCCTCTGTAGTGTTCTCGTCTATTGGTGCCCTAGGTCCCGTCCGTTGGTGAACTGGTGATATCGAGAATTTAGAAATTCACATGCATGAAGTGGTATACGGATGGTTGGAGCCGTGTATGCCATGGAGTGACCTAGTGTGGGGCCAGAGATCCCATCTGTGTCATAGTGTGTTTTACTGTGGGGTTTAAGTTCCCACGTATCTCGGTACGCTGGGCCGCAGAGCTCACGTGTATCATGTGGTGATATACGGCTGAGGTTGTTATCCCGGGATATCGGTGCACCTGGGGTGCTTCGGAGTTAAAGTCTCCGATATGCTCAGTCACCTAGGTCCCAACTATGTATGAAAATGGATTCGAATCGCCGTTGCTTCTCGGAGAAGAAGACTCGATCGGTGTTCATCATCGTAGTAACAAGTTGAACAAAAATTAAGGATCAATAATGAAGTTGGTTGATAATGGGAGTTAGCCCAAGCAACTTCTCTTTCTGTAAAGCTTTTCTACAAAACTTCTTATCTCCTACAGACCTTACCTTGTCCCTCTAGCCTACATTTCTGGATTCTCTACCCTTCTCTTTCGTCGGGTCAGTCTTGTTGAGTACTGTTGTACTCAGGGTTTGTTGAACCCTTGTTGCAGGTGAGCCTCATGGGCAGGAGTGTTTTGCATCCTGCTGCATGACAATCGTCGAGGAAAGCGATGACGAATAAAGATGTTTAGCTCATGGGCAGAGTTTTTGTATAATAGTGTAATCTACTGCTACTCCACTACTAGTAAGGTTTGTACAATTTAAACTTATTGTAAATATTTGAAACTCAGAGTTTTGTAAATTTATGTTATTGTAAGTCTTCCGCTGTTTACTCCAGGTATTGTATTTATATTAAACTGTTGTAATACTGCAATGTCTCTCTACAATGATTGATCCTGCTCGAAAAATCATGGAAGATTCGGGATTTACCCGACAGACTTTTTAAGTCATATGGAACACAGTCATGGTTATTTGGAGTCTATTTAAATAATAATCATGCGTATGGGCCATATGATTTAGGAGGTTCTGCCATAGCTGGTATCAGAGCTGGATCGTTGTTGAAAAGAGTTGTTGTAGTATTCTCTTGTGAAAACTTCAAAAGTTTTGAGTCAAATAATTTTAACTTGATTATTTTGAGTCCAAATTGCTTATTCCTTATCTATGATTCTTTCTATCGACCCTTATTCTGATTTTGCAAAGTGTGGTGGAGAAATAGCATATTATATTGCCCTATGTTATTACATGTAAGTGTTGCTTTCTTTTACGTTTAGATCGTAAGTTCGTTCATGCATCATGCTTAATTAATTTGTTTAATTACTTTCCCCTTTAAAGTGGTTTGGGTTAAGTAGTGTCAATCCTTTTCATGCTAACCTTTAGACTTCTTCCTATCTATTCTATCTTGCTTCAGGATGGCCATTACCAAGCAAACACCTCGCAAGAGCACTGCTCCAAAAGGAGTACCTCGACATCAGTTAGCTCCTAAATATGAGATCAGAGAAAGCAGTAGCAATCCGCATCAGGATCCGTAGGCTGAGATAGCAAGGCTTAGATCCGAATTGGAAAGGGCTGAAACCGACAGGATTTTAGAGGCCGCCGAAATCACTTCGTTGAGGCGATCCCGAAAGTATATGAAGCACCAAAGAAATGATGCTTGGGCAAGAGAAGATGCCTCTAATATTCATATCCAAGAACTTGAAGATTATGTGCAAGATTTGGAGGAATATGCGGAGGAAGCTGATGATGAATGTGTGAGGTTGAATAACTTATTGGATCCTGAATACCAAAGACAGGCAGTCCAGGATGACCTTGGTCTTGTAATCGGTCAGGATGAGGAAGAGGAAGATCCTGAAGAATTAGAATTTATCGAAGAGGATGTCATTGATGAAGAAGAGGAAAACCAAATGGATATAGAGAATGAAAGTGAAGAAGAAGATGTTATGGAAGAAGAAGATCCTGAGATAGTAGAGGAAGAGCCTGAAGAGGAGGATGATCCTGAGGAAGATGAGTAAGGAGTTTGGAAAGTAAGATGTGTAATATATTCTTTCTTTGCTTTCTAAAGCCTAGTAGGTGTGGGAAGTCTTGCCGGAGTGCAGACTGATGTAATAAAATAATGTAACATAAGTATGTTACGCCTTTGTAATATATCCTTATGAAATCCGATAAGGCTTTTGAATAAAGTATAGTTTGTGTATCAACAGATGCCTGCTCATACCCGTTCCCGTGATGCTGCTGGCTCATCTCAGGATGGAGGTGACATCCCTAACCCTCCACTAGTTCCACCCACTCTAGCTGATGCAGTTGCAGCATTAGTCACTGCAACAACCATGATGGCTCAAAACCAGAATCAAAATGCCCGACAGGGAAATCATGGGCAGAACCATAGAGATGAAACCACATATGTGGATTTCACAGACACTCGACCTCTGATTTTCAGCAGAGTAGATGAAGCCATGGAGGCTGATGATTGGCTCCGCACTATGGTGCAGAAGTTTGGACTGATTGAATGCACAGAATATCAAAAGCCCATGTTTGCAGCCCAGCAGTTGAGAGGTACTGCAGGAGCTTGGTGGGTAAATTTTGTTGCTGCTCAGCCCGAAGGCCATCGCATTACTTGGACTGAGTTTCGAGAAGCCTTTCGAGCGCATTTTATTCCCGAGGGAATAATGACTATAAAACTTGAAGAATTTCATTCCTTGAGGCAAGGTGATATGTCGGTAATGCAATATTTTGGCAAATTCAATCACTTGTCTCAATACACGTCAGACTATGTTAGTATTGACCGTAAAAAGAAAGAGTGCTTTCTGAGAGGTCTGAATAGTAAAATTCAGAGAATGATGACGGGAAATCCAAATGCCACTTTTCATGAGGCAGTGAATATTGCTATATCCTATGAAGATAAGAATCGTCAACATCTGGAAACCAAAAAGAAGAAAAATGTACCCTCTGGATTTTCTGGTGGCAATCCAAAGCGCCAGAAAATAATCTATCACCCTCAGAATCATTTTCGTCCACCTTATCGTCCACCACAATACCAAGCACCGCAACAGGCATTCGCTCGTCCTGTTGCTAATCTTTCATATCCACGATAGCCGAATGCCCCGGGTATTCGTAATCCCAATTTCCAGCCACCAATCTTCCCATGTTATAACTGTGGTAAGCCTGTACATTTTTCAAAAAACTGCCCGCATCCGAGGCAATATAACTCTTATGTCCCTAGAGCTTTTACACCACCACCACAACCACAGAATCAGCAAAAGGCAGGAAATCAGAAGGTGTCAAATAGTAAGAATGAAAAGAAGTCTGGCAGAGTGTTCTACACTCAAGTTGGGGAGATCCCAGAAGGAGAGCCTGTCATGATGGGTACGTTTCCTGTTGTTGATCATCCTACAATTATGCTATTTGATTCTGGTGCGTCGCATACATTCATTAATGGTACATTTGTTAAGACACATGAAATTCCAATAGTGGGAACAAAAGAACAGTTCTTTATACAATCGCCTGGAGGGCGTATGTGTACTAAAGAAATGGTACATGATGTGCCAGTAAGTTTGGGTGGGTATATTTTTCCCACTGATATGATAATATTAAAGGATTAAGATATAGATGTGATCCTAGGTATGAATTGGATGAAATGGCATGGCGCTGTGATAGACATCCCGAATAGAACTGTGAGATTGAACATACCCAATTGCAAAACTTCACTTCTTATCCAACTTTCGACACTTAAGAGGAATGTTCAAAAGGTATGTGCCACATCTGTAAAAGAGATTGAGGAGATACCAGTGGTCTCTGAGTTTCCTGATGTATTTCCCGATGAGTTACCGGGTTTACCTCCTGACAGAAATGTGGAGTTTAGAATTGATTTGAAACCTGGTACTGCTCCTATATCCAGAAGAGCTTATCGGATGGCACCACCTGAGTTAGCAGAACTCAAGATTCAATTGCAAGAGCTATGAGATAAAGGTTTTATTCAACCTAGCTCATCACCTTGGGGATGTCCTGCTCTCTTTGTGAAAAAGAAAGATCAAAGTTTAAGGTTATGTGTGGACTATCGTCCCTTGAATGAGGTAACCATTAAAAATAAGTATCCTCTACCCCGCATTAATCTACTTTTTGATCAATTGGCAGAAGCAAAGGTATTCTCTAAGATTGATCTTAGATCTGGATATCATCAAATAAAGATTCGTCCGGAAGATGTTCCAAAGACCGCTTTTATCACTCAGTACGGTCTGTATGAATATTTGGTTATGTCTTTTAGACTTACCAATGCACCGGCCTATTTTATGTATTTGATGAACTCAGTGTTCATGCCAGAACTGGATAAGTTTGTGGTTGTCTTTATTGATGACATATTGATATATTCTAAGAATGAAGAAGAACATGCTAAACACCTCAGAATTGTCTTGCAACGTTTGCGAGAACATCAACTGTATGACAAGTTTAGTAAATGTGAGTTTTGGCTAAAAGAAGTGAAATTTCTTAGACATGTGTTATCAAGCAAGGGTGTTGCTGTTGATCCTAGTAAATTAAAGGATATACTGGATTGGAAACCACCAAAGACTGTGCACCAAGTTCGAAGCTTTCTGGGAATGGCGGGTTATTATCGTCGTTTCATACCAGATTTCTCGAAGATATCCAAGCCAATAACTAAATTGTTAAAGAATGATGTCAAGTTTATTTGGTCACCTGCTTGTGAAGAGGCATTTCAGAAATTGAAGAAACTAATGACTACAGCACCTGTTCTAGCACAGCCAAACATTGAGAAACCGTTTGATGTCTATTGTGATGCTTCTGGTATAGGTATTGGATGTGTGTTGATGCAAGAGGGGAGAGTCATTGCATATGCTTCTAGACAGTTGAAGAAACATGAGGAGCATTATCCCACACATGATTTGGAATTGGCAGCGGTTGTTCATGCCTTAAAAATATGGCGACATTATTTGTGGGGTAATAGATGTAATATTTACAGTGATCACAAGAGTTTGAAATACATATTCACTCAAGATGATTTGAATATGAGACAAAGAAGATGGTTAGAATTAATCAATGATTATGACTTAGAAATCTATTACCATCCTGGTAAAGCCAATGTAGTGGCTGATGCACTTAGTCGAAAAGGTCATTGTCATTGCTTAATAGTGAAGCCTTTGGATATCTCTATATGTCATGACATAGAAAAACTGGGTATAGAGATGGTGCAACAAGGTAGTTTGTCTATTATTGTTGCTAAGACAACCCTCAGAGATCAAATTATTGCTGCACAGAGAGGTAATGAAGGCATTAAGCATATTAAAAAGAAAGTTAGACGAGAAAAGAGTTCTTGTTTCACAATTGATGAAGCAGATGTCTTATGGGATAAGAATCGTCTGGTCATACCAAAAGATTCTGAGTTAAAACAAAAGATCTTTGACGAAGCACATCTGTCAAAGTTTTCTATTCATCTAGGCAGTAATAAGATGTATCATGATCTAAAACAGAGATTTTGGTGGACCAAGATGAAAATAGAAATTGCTAAGTATGTGGCTCAGTGTGATACTTATCAAAGAGTCAAAGCTGTACATTTGAAGTTAGCAGGGGAACTTCAACCATTACCCATTCCAGCTTGGAAATGGGAAGATATCAGTATGGATTTTATAGTGGGTCTACCTAGGACAGCAAAGGGTTTTGATTAAATCTGGGTCATAGTGGATCGACTCACAAAAATGGCACATTTCCTTCCAGTTCAAAATACAAATTCAGCTTCACAATATGCCAAACTATATTTTGAGCGCATCATAAGTCTTCATGGAATACCAAAGACCATTGTTTCTGATAGAGGCACGCAGTTTGTCTCCCAGTTTTGGAAACAATTACACAAGTCTTTAGGTACTGATCTTCTGCACAGTACAGCCTATCATCCTCAAACAGGAGGTCAGACGAAAAGAGTAAATCAAATACTTGAAGATATGTTGAGAGCATGTGTTCTTAATTTTCCAGAGAAATGGGATGAGTGTTTACCCTTAGCTGAGTTCTCTTATAATAATAGTTATCAAGAAAGCATCAAAATGGCACCATTTGAAGCATTGTATGGTCGCAGATGTAGAACTCCATTAAGTTGGTCTGAACCCGGAGAAAGAAGATTTTTCAGAGTTGATTTGGTAAAAGAAATAGAAGCAAAAGTTAAACAGATACAACAGAATATAAAGATAGCACAATCTCGTCAGAAGAGTTATGCAGACCAAAGGCGTCGACCATTGTGTTTCAACAAGGGAGATCACGTATATCTAAAGGTGTCACCTATGAAAGGAGTTACCCAATTTGGAGTCAAGGGTAAGTTAGCACCTCGATGGACAGTCAGCATATCATCTGCAATTACCTGAACAATTGTCGGCTGTGCACAATGTGTTCCATGTGTCTCAATTCAAAAAGTGCCTCCGTGTACCAGATAAAGTCATTGACGTTGAAGGTATTGAACTTGAACCTGATCTAACTTACTCTGAGTATCCAATCCGAGTTTTAGATCAGAAGGATCGTGTTACCCGAAGCAGAACAATCAAGTGGTACAAGATACAATGGGATCAACATATAGAAGAAGAAGCTACTTGGGAATCGGAAGATTATCTGTTGGAAAACTTCCCGGAGTTTTATGCTTCTATCTAAGTGATAGTCCCCTCTACGAGTTGTAACTTCTCTACGTGAGTGGTACAATTCCTTTTCTTTGTAAACCAAGTTAAAGTGTGTTTTCTGACACATTTCCTTTTCCATTACTTCACTCAAGACTTTAAATCTCGGGACGAGATTTCCTTAAGGGGAAAGGCTGTAACACCTCTGGTGTTATCTTAACTAAAACATGCCATGTCATCATATGCATTGCAAAGCATTCATAATTAAGTCAACCTTAATGTGCATTAACTAAAAACAAGTTTACATTTCATAGGTTGATTGCGTTTCTGGAATGTTTGGTCACATGAAATAATAAAACCCTATTTTCGAATGTCATCGCAAATGCTTAGTTTATACTCTATGTACTTGAGGTGTAAACTGTGTTTACACTAGTTCCAAGCATAGTGTATAAGTCTAAGTCTAACCCTAAAAATGATTTCCATATTTGAAATTAAATTTGGATTCCCAAGCTTATTTCTAAGTCTGGCTATTCAAGTTTAAATTCAAATTGGAAATGCTATAAAAGGTTTTTCAAAAGTCAACTTGGTCAACCAAGGGTGTCATTGGGTTAATGACCTAAAAATGTCCTTAGATGATGTTTGTGATCACTAATAACCAACAAATTAAGTTAAAAACCTTTGAGTTTAAATTCTATTTCAAAAACCCTTTATTTCAAAACCTAGTTTTATCCCCTATTCTCTAATTCAAAATCTATAAGGAATTTGGAGATATTGTAAAAAGACAGTTTCTGGATCTTGACAAGAGCTACAAAGTTGGTATATAAAGTTTTTCAAGTTTCCAAAAGGAATTTCAAATTAATTTGAAAATACAGTTTCCAACAATTATCCCCTTTTGATTTTAAAACTATAATTCAAAAATTATGCATCATTTAAGAAAACCTTGTATATGAAAAATGTTTGGTTTGAAAAACTCAACATTTCATAGTTTTTAAGATTTTTAAGGTTTATTGAAAAATCAAAAGTAATTTCAAATGCTTATTTTTAGGGTTTTATCCCCTTTTCAAATCTGAATTCAAATTTCAAAATCTAGGCAGAATTTGAGAATGCCAGTTAAAGGAAAAGTGTAGCTCTTGAAAAGTTATGCAAATGATATTTTTGGAGATTTTCAAGTTCTTATATAAATTTTGGAGTAATTTGTATTTTAAACCGAATGGCATTTCTATAATTTCTGCGAACAGTACCTAACCCTATCGGCGCCCGCCATGGCCGGCTTCTCATCGCGCGCCGCCGTCCACTGCCGCACCTTCTCGGCCGCCCGCGTGCTCATGGACGCGCGAAGGTTCACCGTCGTCGTGTCGCTCGCTCAAGTATCGACTCCGTGCTATAAATAGCGGTCGGACGCCGTCGTTCTTCTTCTTTCTTCCTCCCACCGCCGTCGCCGATGACCTTGCTCCGCCGTTCAAATTCGCTGCTGACGTACCTCAGTCAAATTGCTCTTGCCCAAAGCTCCGCCACTTCCTCACGGTCCGTTTGAGCCAGTTCGTGCTTGCTCTTATCATCCGAGTTGCCCACACGCCGCTTTCTTCTCCGCGGTCGGTCAGTCGCGCCGCCGTGCCATCGCCGCCGTTTGCCGCCGCCGGAGTTGAATATATTTTACCTTCGACCCTGCAATCGTGTTCTCCGTGTCATCCTGCATCTGATGCGCACCTTGGTTTGAGCAGCGCATTGCCGGAGACCGCCGTGACGCCGTCATGCCATCGCAGCGCCGCCACCGCCATCACCGCCGTCGACCGCAGCTCAACCCAACCACCCCGAACCTTTATTAACGTGCACATCAGCGCCATGGTGAGCTCCTGCATCTATCCGTGCCATCAATTTCATCAATCACGTGTCGTAGCCGTCGGCCACCGTGGCTCGCCGCCGGCACGGCCATGCCGCTCCGCCGTGCGCGTCGCTGCTCTGGCCAGGGAACCGGAGAGGGTGTCACGTAGTTGCCAAACTTGTCCGTTTAAGTGCCCTGCGTGAGTCTGTGTGGTCGCCGTCGCCGAAAATCGCTCCGGTGAGCGACGCCGCCATCGCCGCCGGCGTGGGTGCCGCCGCCACTTCCCCGCGCCGTTAGCTAGCTTGTTGAACTCCTCGTGCCAAGATGAGTCCAACGGACCAAGTCCGGTCGCCGGAGACTTCATCGACGGCGAGGAATCGTCAGTCAACTCCGGCAGGGTCGACTGTTGACCCGGGAGCACTGTGCCGAATTTCTTTTTTCTATTTTTAGAAAATGATTTAAATGCTATTTTCTTTGAAAATTCATAGTAATTCATATATAGCTCCAAAAATTCTAAAAATTTTTGTGAATGTTCTTTATGATGTTATCTACCTAGGAAAAATATGACATGCTAAATTTGAGTACTTTTTGCATATATTAAAATTTTCCCTTTTAATTGAAAAATGGACTTTCAATGATTTTTAATAATTAAAATAATTGGCTTTTAATTCTGAAATTTGTTTTGCCATATAATTAGGCTAAGAGCTTTCTAAAATAAAATTTTGGGCTTAATTTAATAACTTTAATTTTTATTTCTTTATTTAATGCTTTTAAATAATTAATTAACCCTCTAGTTAAACTTAATCATTATAGGATTTGATTGACTTTGGGATTGATTGATGACCTTGGGTCGTTAACCCTAATGACCTTTGGCACTTTAATTAATTATTTGCGCTTATCTTAATCATGTCATTAGGGCTTAATTAACGTTATTTTATGTGTTTAATTAACCTCTTAAATGGCGTAGTTAACCCTAATGAGTTTTATAAGCAAAGTTTTGTTAACCTGCAACTTTATCGTGAAGAAAAGTTGTACTCAATCCCTTAATCTGATCATGCATCCATCGAGCATCATGTTTACTATTCCATCATGTAAAGCATATTAATTATCGAGTAGTTTTCGTTAACGGAGAGTTAACATTGTTACCCAGACCCGAAGGACGAGCAGATTCAAGAATCAGGAGCTGATCCAGAATTTGAGAACTTCTACCCCGAACATCAAGGCAAGCCCCGGATGCATTTGAACCCTATTCTATTTATAAAAGTTTACCGCTTCAGCTCTGATATGTTGCATTAAGTAATAGGAGTTGAGTGAAAACCCACAAATTGCATTACCTGTCTTATTCCTTATTCCTTGTTACCTACTGGGAAGATAAGTAGTTATGCTTAGCCCTGCTTATTTATTTAATTGTTCAACGGCAAAAGAATAAAAAAGATGAGATTGGTTTCTTGTTGGAATCTTGATATTAGTAATAAATCGAGTCCGGATGGCGAACTTGCACTGGGAATGGAGTCCCTCTGTAGTGTTCTCGTCTGTTGATGCCCTAGGTCCCGTCCGTTGGTGAACTGGTGATATCGAGAATTTAGAAATCCACATGCATGAAGTGGTATACGGATGGTTAGAGCCATGTATGCCATGGAGTGACCTAGCATGGGGCCAGAGATCCCATCTGTGTCATAGTGTGTTTTACTGTGGGGTTTAAGTTCCCACGTATCTCGGTACGCTGGGCCGCAGAGCTCACGTGTATCATGTGGTGATATATGGCTGAGGTTGTTATCCCGGTATATCGGTGCACCTGGGGTGCTTCGGAGTTAAAGTCTCCGGTATGCTTAGTCACCTAGGTCCCAGCTGGGTATGAAAATGGATCAATAATGAAGTTGGTTGATAATGGGAGTTAGCCCAAGCAACTTCTCTTTCTGTAAAGCTTTTCTGCAAAACTTCTTATCTCCTACAGACCTTACCTTGTCCCTCTAGCCTACATTTCTAGATTCTCTACCCTTCTCTTTCGTCGGGTCAGTCTTGTTGAGTACTGTTGTACTCAGGGTTTGTTGAACCCTTGTTGCAGGTGAGCCTCACGGGCAGGAGTGTTTTGCATCCTGCTGCATGACAGTCGTCGAGGAAAGCGACGACGAATAAAGATGTTTAGCTCATGGGCAGAGTTTTTGTATAATAGTGTAATCTACTGCTACTCTACTACTAGTAAGGTTTGTACAATTTAAACTTATTATTGTAAATATTTGAAACTCAGAGTTTTGTAAATTTATGTTATGTAAGTCTTCCGCTGTTTACTCCGTGGTATTGTATTTATATTAAACTGTTGTAATACTACAATGTCTCTCTACAATGATTGATCCTGCTCGGAAAATCGTGGATGATTCAGGATTTACCCAACAGACTTTTTAAGTCATATGGAACACAGTCATGGTTATTTGGAGTCTATTTAGACAATAATCATGCGTGTGGGCCATATGATTTAGGAGGTTCTGCCACATACTGCTAGTTACAGGTCACGGGATTACCACTGGACACGCAGATGCAGCAGAAGACAACTCGATGTAGTCATACACGTCGCAGCAGGCAGTGCAGTTGCGTGGTCATCCATCACGTTAATCCCCTCGCGTGGTTCATCCCAGTGCTCCAGATGCAGCACCTCTGAGGTATCCCACACGTACAGGGAAGAAGTGATGCGCCTCCGGACTGCTAGGTCCACGAGGAGCAGAAGGCACGAGCATGAGGAGGGTGACGGCGGCTGTTCAAGGTGTGTAACCCTCACCGTGCCTGCTACCCCTTGCTTATATAGGCATCCCCAATGAGCTCACATGTTGGAGGCCCTTTAGTAACCCTAAGCCTTGTTGAATTCGGGTCCAACCCGGATTAGGCTTCCAGCCCCTTAACTGTGCGACCCTATGGGTTCACGCACACATTGACATAGGTCGAGTACTCCTACTCGCCCAATAGATGACAGCGGCCTCTAGCAAGGCGTGATAACTCCTACATGCACGCAAAGATCATATTAGACGAACCACTACAACCATATACAAGTTATTCCCTTTGCCACTCCATATATGGTTCAACTCGTGGGTTAACACTTAACCCAAGCACGGCCGTGCATTTGTTGATCCAATCACTTGAGTGATCCAGTGATATCTCTCTCGAGTAGAGAGGGGCAAATTCCATCTTGATTGTCTATGTCTCATAGCATGCTTCCCGACCACCCGAAGACCAACTTTATAACTACCCAGTTACGGAGTAGCGTTTGACAGTCCCTATGTAGGCTGTTTCACATCTTGAGTACATACCACAATCTCAGGTCTAAGGACATAACATATATGACGTGAATAGAGACTTTCTCATGTCTGGTCAGTCCAGCCTACATGTCTCACATGTGCCCACATTATTAGTTTGACATCTCCATGTCCATGACTTGTGAAACATAACCATCAACTAATACATGTGCTGGTCTAATATTCAAGTGTGTTCTCATAAGAACACCAACCAGAGACAACTTTAGAATAACCATTCAAGTAATTGAGTTCCACAAATAATTCACATAATTGCCAATCAATACAAGTTGTCTATAATGGATATTCGATGAACACTTTATTAATCATGGATACAATCGGAATATCATCTCATGATTAGCTCTAGGGCATATTCCCAACAGTCTCCCACTTGCACTAGAGTTAATTTCTTAGATGTCTAATCCCCATAGAGCTCATGTGCGCCTCATGCTTAGGCTGTGGAAGAGCCTTTGTCAAAGGATCTGCTATATTCAAATCCGTATGTATTTTGCACAGTTTGATCTCTTCTCGTTTCACAAACTCTCGAATGAGATGAAACTTCTGGAGTAGATGTTTGTTCTTCTGGTGATCCCTAGGCTGCTTAGCCTGTGAAATTGCCCCATTGTTATCACAAAGTAAATTCAATGGGCCCAACGCATTTGGAAACACACCAAGATCAATGAGGAACCTCCTCAACCAGACACGTTCCTTTGCAGCGCCAGAAGCTGCAATGTACTCGGCTTCTGTTGTAGAATCAGACACCGTCTCCTGCTTGGAACTTTTCTAGCTAACTGCACCACCATTTATTGTGAACACAAAACCTGATTGAAATAGTGAATCATCCCCATCGGTTTGGAAGCTAGCATCGGTGTAACCGTTTACAACAAGCTCCTCCTCACCTCCATAGATTAGGAACACATCCTTAGTCCTTCATAAGTACTTAAGAATGTTTTTAACCAATGTCCAGTGACTCTCACCAGGATTGGCTTGATACCTGCTCGCAACACTTAGAGCATAGGCTACATCTAGACGAGTACATATCATGGCATACATGATGGAACCAACTGTCGAAGCGCATGGAACCTTACTCATGCGGTTGCGCTCAGCAACAGTGGAAGGACACTGCTTATCACTATAGCGCACACCATGTGACATAGGCAAGAACCCTTTCTTGGACTGTTCCATGTTGAACCTCTTCAACATCTTGTCAATGTTAGTACCCTAGCTTAATCCTATCAGCCTTCTCGACCTGTGTGTATAGATCTTAATGCCTAAGATGTATGTTGCTTCTCCTAAATCCTTCATAGAAAAACTATTATTTAGTGAAGTCTTTACAGATTGCAACATAGGAATATCATTCCCAATCAATAGCATATCATCCACATACAAGATCAGAAACACAACAGCGCTCCCACTTTCCTTCTTATAAACACAAGGATCTTCTTCATTATGACGGAAGCCAAACCCTTTGACGACCTCATCAAAACAAAAATTCCAACTCCGAGATGCTTGCTTTAACCCATAAATAGATTTCTTAAGCTTGCATATCTTTCTAGTATTATTAGGATCAACAAAGCCTTTGGCCTGTATCATATACACGTCCTCTTCTAAATACCCATTTAGAAAGGCTATTTTAACATCCATCTGCCATATCTCATAATCGAAATATGCAGCAATTGCTAGAATGATCCGGATAGATTTAAGCATCGCTACCGGGGAGAATGTCTCGTCGTAGTCAACCCCTTGAACTTGCCGAAAACCCTTTGCGACAAGCCAAGCTTTATAGACGTAAACATTTCCGTCCATATCCTTCTTCTTGCTGAAGATCCATTTGCACTCAATGGGTCTAACCCCATCAGGCGGGTCAACCAAGTTCCAAACTTGATTATCTCCCATGGAATCTATCTCGGATCTCATGGCACTTTGCCATTTCTCGCAATCTGGATCCATCATAGCTTCTGCATAATCCACGGGTTCGTCATCGTCAAACAATAACAAATTCACACGCAATGCGTGAAGTCTTGCTGATCTTCGTGGTTGTGGCGGTGTCTCCACTGCCACGGGTGTCTCAACTTGCTCTGCTACAATAGCATCACTCGTAGAGTCAGTCCCTACTAGCTCGTCTTGAACTTCTTCAAGATACACCTTTTGTCCATTCTTTTCTATTTTGAGAAACTCTTTCTCTAAGAAAACACCATTTCGAGTAACAAACACTTTGCCCTTTGTCTAGTTATAGACATAATACCCTAAAGTTTCCTTTGGATATCCCATGAAAAAGCACTTGTTCGATTTGGGTGTTAGTTTATCTGATATAAGTCGTTTGACATAAACTTCACAACCCCAAATTTTCAGAAAAGACAAACTAGGACTCTTACCAGTCCACATCTCATATGGTGTCTTAACTACGGACTTAGATGGTACCCTATTCAATGTGAAAGCGGCTATTTCTAGAGCGTATCCCCAAAATGATAAACGTAGGTCCGACTAGCTCATCATAGACTGAACCATGTCCAACAAGGTCCGATTACATCGCTCAGACACGCCGTTTCTCTGAGGCGTTCCGGGTGGCGTAAGCTATGGAACAATTCCACAATTCTTAAGATGATTGCTAAACTCATGACTTAGATATTCACCTCCACGATCAGATCGCAAGGCCTTGATCTTCTTGCCACGTTGATTCTCTGCTTCATTCTAAAATTCTTTGAACTTTTCCAATGTTTCAGACTTATGCTTCATTAGGTAGACATATCTATTTCTACTAAAGTCATTAGTAAAAGTTATGAAGTATTAAAATCCTCCTCTAGCTGTCATGCTCATTGGTCCACATACATCAGTATGTACAAGTTCTAACAAGTCAGACGCCCTCTCAGGAAATCCTTTGAATGGTGCCTTGGTCATCTTGCCTAGTAGGCAAGCCTCACATGTCTTGTATGATTCAAAATCAAATGAAGTTAGAAGACCATCATCATGGAGCCTCTTCATGCGATTCTCACTTATATGACCCAAGCGACAATGCCACATATAGGTAGGACTTAACTCATTAAGCTGAGGCCATTTAGTAGTAACATTACAGACAGGTGCATCATCAAGATTTAAAATAAATAATCCATTCACAATGGATACAAAAGCCACAAACATGTCATTCTTGGAGATCACACAACCATTGTCTTTACTCACAAAAGAATAACCATCCTTCATCAAACATGAAGGTGATATAATGTTTCGACTTAAGCTAGGAACAAAATAACAATTATTCAATTCCATGATAAATCCTGATGGCAGGTGAAGTTGCATCGTTCTGACGTTCAACGCAGCAACTCTTGCATTGTTGCCCACATGGAAGTCAGCCTCTCCCTTCTCCACGCTTCTACTTCTTATCATTCCCTGCATCGTATTGCAAATATGAGCAACCGATCCAGTATCAAATACCCAGGATTTCATATATGAATTAGCGAGAAAAATGTCCGTAACATGAATGACAAGGGTACAAGTAGCAGTAATACCTTTACCGCCGCTATCCTTCTCTAAGGACGCTAAGTACTCCTTGCAATTCCTTTTCCAGTGACCTTTCCCCTTGCAATAAAAGCAGTCTAAATTTGCAGATGGTCCAGCCTTAGTAGTAGATGGGTTTGGCTTAGAGATCTCATCTCTAGCCTTGCCCTTCTTCTTGCCCCACCTCTTAAACCGAGGTCTGTTCTGGACCGCCAACACTTGGCTACTGCTGGCACCTTTCTTGATTTCAGCTTCTGCTGTTTTCAGCATACCACATAGTTCACTCAAGCCTCTCTCCGCTCCATGCATATGGTAGTTCGAGATGAAGTTTCCATAGCTGGGTGAAAGAGACGAGAGAATAAAATCAGTGGCCAACTCTTGGCCGATTGGGAAGCCTAGCTTCTCCAACCTTTGAGTGTAACCAACCATCTTGATTACGTGTGGTCCTACTGCTGTGCCCTCTGCAAGCTTGGTTTCAACAAGCGCCTTAGAGACATTGAACCCTTCAGTCCTGGCCTGCGTGTGGAATATCTCCTCAAGCACCACGATCATATCGTTCGCTGAGTGATTGTTATCGAAATGCATCTGCAGATTAGGTTCCATACAAGCAAGCATAAGGCAACTCGCTTCAAGATCAGCATCGCATGCTTTCTTGTATGCGGCTCTTTCAACAGCAGGTGCATTTTCACCAGGCTCATATGCTAATGGGGTGTCTAGAATATCTTCCTTTTTCTTAGCCCTGAGAACAATTCTCAGGTTACGGATCCAATCCGCGTAATTTGTTATATTCAACTTATCTTTCTCAAGAATTGTACGCAAAGAAAATGGTTGATTGCGAACGGCCATCTACAACAAAAGTAATGCAAAATACTAAGGCAATGTATCCATGAAGGAGTAAATTATATCAAATAGAATATATTCCCACTAAAATCAATATCCCTCAATTGATACTTAGTGATTCAAGACCCACAACTAACATCCCGACCAGTGAGCTTTAGCATCACCGCTGGTCGTTATGGTAGATCGGTAAGCAACACCATGCTAATCACATCTCATATGACTCTTGTTGTTGGGATAGCATCCCTATGCCAAGCACTCAACCTTTCCACGCTTCAAGATCCCTAACCGTTAGGATGACCTCATTCAAGTAACCAAACCTTCTTGCAGTAAGTATCCGATACGAACCTGCCTAGTCGAGGAAAACCAGTGGCACCCTAATTTCATAGACCCACCACCGATTGTACAAGACTTATGATAGTGCAAGGTTTGGGGAAGCATTTAACTTAAACATTGCTGAGGGATCATTCTACTTCACTACCACACTCATGTAGACAAAACATAATAGCATGTGAAAGTAGAACAAATAATGAGAATCACATTCACACATAGTGACATGGTATGGCCCTTTAATGAATGGTGATCTCCATCTCCATCATCTTGCCCATCATGGTGATCTCCATCTCCACGATCCATGTGTGTCATTCTTCTTGTGATAAGTCCTCCAAGAACTATCTTATCGCAGACTATACTAATTACATAGTCGCGTAATCACAAGATGGCGCGCAGCGCAATACATCAAATGGCAACACATATGGCTCCAGTCGTGTTCCTTACATGACACACAGGCCATGAAAGAATTACACACATACGCATGGGCCATACCAATTCATAACATACCTTGCAAAAACAAGTTAGGCATAGAACGATTCTATGCGCTACGACAGGTAGCAACGGCGGTCCCTCTATGAAATCGCTATGAAAATCTCATCATATTGATCTCATCAACCTGAATCCGAACCATTTGGAGTCCCTCTATTTTCACTAGATCAATCTCATTGATCTATGCCCAACATGTATGGTCTTACGTGTATCACTTAACTTAGATGACTGACTAAACCGACCGGTATGAGTAGATCGTTACACGGCCACGCATCAAGAGCATGAAAACAGATTGAGTTTGCATCTACCACCCTATTTCACAATTGATCTAATCAAATTGTGCAACCAAGACTAGCAGATTGCATCTACTATCTCTACATATCATCTATATGCCATCAACTAAACCTATAACGAGCAGCTACGGCTCTGATACCACTGCAGGGTTATGAGGGTGTTACGCTAGCCAGAAAACAAAACTTTTCTGCCTCATAAACCAGGATCTACTGCTAGTTACATGTCACGGGATTACCACTAGACATGCGGATGCAGCGGAAGATGACTCGATGTAGTCGTACGCGTCGCAGCAGGCAGTGCAGTTGCATGGTCGTCCGTCACGTCAATCCCCTCGCACGGCTCGTCCTAGTGCTCTAGATGCAGCACCTCCGAGGTATCCCACACGTACAGGGAAGAAGTGATGCGCCTCTGGACTGCTATGTCCACGAGGAGCAGAAGGCACAAGCGTGGGGAGGGCGACGGTGGCTGTTCAAGGCATGTAACCCTCACCGTGCGCCCTACCACTTGCTTATATAGGCATCCCCAGTGAGCTCACGAGTTGGAGGCCCATTAGTAACTCTAAGCATTGTCTAATTCGGGTCCAACCCAAATTAGACTTCCAGCCCCTTAAGCGTGTGACCCTATGGGTTCATGCACACATTGATATGGGCCGAGTACTCCTACTCGCCCAATAGATGACAGCAGCCTCTAGCAAGGCATGACAACTCCTACGTGCATGCAAAGATCATATCAGACAAACCACTATGACCATATACAAGTTATTCCCTTTGTCACTCGATATATGGTTCAACTCGTGGGTTAACACTTAACCCAAGCATGGCCATGCATTTGTTGATCCAATCACTTGAGTGATCCAGTGATATCTCTCTCGAGTAGAGAGGGGCAAATTCCATCTTGATTTTCTATGTCTCATAGCATGCTTCTCGACCACCCGAAGACCAACTTTATAACTGCCCAGTTATGGAGTAGCGTTTGATAGTCCCTAAGTAGGCCGTTTGACATCTTGAGTACATACCACAATCTCAAGTCTAAGGACATAATGTATATGACGTGAATAGAGACTTTCTCATGTTGGGTCAGTCCAGCCTACATGTCTCACATGTGCCCACATTATTAGTTTGACATCTCCATGTCCATGACTTGTGAAACATAGCCATCAACTAATACATGTGCTGGTCTAATATTCAAGTGTGTTCTCACAAGAACACCGACCAGGGACAACTTTAGAATAACCATTCAAGTAATTGAGTTCCACAAACAATTCACATAATTGCCAATCAATACAAGTTGTCTATAATGGATATTCAATGAACACTTTATTAATCATGGATACAATCGGTATATCATCTCATGATTAGCTCTAGGGCATATTCCCAATAGTGCCAGCTCAAGCGGACCCTCGAGTAGGACCGCGGGCATCCAATCGGTGGTAGGGCTCAAGCCAGAGCCCAAGAAGTCCATCAGCAAACTATCGGGGAGGATGCGATCGAGCACCCCATCTTCAACTGTGCCTGCCAGAACGTCATCACTGCGACCATGCTTCTCTGCAACATGCCGCCCCCCTCAAACCCCGAAGCCCGACACATCCAACAGAAGGTGCTGGGCCTCCTCAAGGTAGCCGCTGTGTAGTAAGCCGAAAGCTCAGCCTCGAGACATCGAGGGGTGGCTTCGGGGCAACCCCCAAACCCTCCCGACATGAGAGGCAGAGCTTGGTCCATCAAGTGGACTCTTCCCAACTAAAGAGGGCATCTGTGAATGTATCCATGATGACAGCGAGCCTCGAGACGAATGCCCTGACATCAACGAGATCCGCAAACACAAGAGCAATGACACCAAGGCAGGAGGCTACAGTGCACATAGGGGCAGGCGCTACGACAGCAACGAGGACTGACATCGGTCCCCCGAGCCACCGGGCCCTCGAGTCTTCAGCCGGACGATTCGGAGGACACCGCTACCAAATCCCTTCTATCCGCCCATGAGCCTCGTTAAGTATAATGGTGAGACCAAGCCCGAGCTGTGGCTAGCTGACTTCAGGTTGGCATGCCAGTTGGGTGGAGCACGCAGCGACCATGCCATCATCCAGCAACTCCCCCTCTTCCTATTGGACACCGCTCGGAGGTGGCTCGAGGAGCTCCCCTCTGACCAGATCCACGACTGGACTGACCTCATCAGGGTGTTTGAGGGGAACTTCAAGGGAACCTATGTGCACCCTGGTAACAAGTGGCATCTCTGGAGCTGCAAACAGAAGCCCGGAGAGTCTCCCAGTGACTTCACCCAATGCTTCTCCAAGCAGCGCATTGAGCTTCCCCACATCGCCGACGATGATGCGACCCTGGCTTTCACTGCCGGGACCACCTGCAAGGACCTAGTATGGGAGCTAGGGTGCAACCCCCTAAGACCACTGACGAGCTGATGCACATCATGGCCAATTATGCCACTATCACCAAGGCAGTTGGCGCCTTCTTCGATGACGGCCAGGGCAAGCACGGGGCCAAGCCGGGCGACCCTGAAAGCTCGAATTGGGGTGCCAAGAAGGGTGGCAAGAAGAAGAACCAGTGGGGCAAGCGCAAGGATGCCCCCGATGACCTTGTGGCCGCCGTCGAGTGCAAAAAGCCCTGAGGTCCTCCTGAGAAGGGCCTCTTCGATGAGATGCTCAAAAAGTCGTGCCCCTATCACAAGGGGCCTGTCAACCACAACCTTGAGGACTGTCGAATGATCAAGAAGTACTTTGAGAGCGTGGGCCTCAGGAAGGATGACAGGAAGGAGGATCCCAAGGAAAAGGATGGCGATAAGGAGGACGGCTTCCCCGAGGTCTATGACTACTACATGATCTACGGGGAGCCCTCGACCCGGCTTTCACCGTGCCAACGCAAGAAGGAGCATCGAGAAGCCTTCTTTGCATAGGTCGCTACCCCCCACTACCTCGGCTGGTCTGAGACGGCCATCACGTTCGACCGTGAGGACCACCTGGACCACGGCCCCCGCCTTGGGGTACACTCGCTCGTCGTCAACCCCATCATCGTCAATACTCACCTTTCCAAGGTGCTCATGGATGGAGGCAGCAGCCTCAACATCATCTACATAGAGACCCTCGACCTTCTGGGGGTCCTGAGAGAAAAGCTCAGCCCGAGTGCTAAGGGCTTCCATGGCATTGTACCGGGGAAGAAGTCTCTCCCCGTTAGCCACATCGACCTCCCCGTCTGCTTCGGCACTCCTACCAACTTCAGGAAGGAAAAGCTCACCTTCGAGGTGGTCGGGTTCCACGGCATGTACCACACCATCATCGGCCGACCCGGCTACGCCAAGTTCATGGCGGTCCCCAACTACACCTACCTTAAGCTCAAGATGTTGGAACCCAAAGGCGTCAAAACCATCGGTCCCTCCTTCGAGCATGCATATGACTATGACCTCGAGTCCCCAATGCTAGCGGCAACCCTTGAGGCTTTCATTGCTGAGCTTCCTGACCTCAAGCGCCATGCCAGCAACTTTGAGCCCGCCGAGGACACGAAGAAGATTTTCCTTGACCCGAGCAGCTTCAACGAGAGGGCGCTGGTCATCAGCGCCACCCTTAGCAACAAATAGGAAACAATGCTCGTTGACTTTCTCTGCTCAAACGCTAACATGGAAATTTCTGAGCATACCTTGGAGATCCGAGCCGGGTCCAAACCGGTGAAGCAACACTTGCGCCGCTTCGATGAGGAGAAATGCAAGATCATCGGGTAGGAGGTCAACAAGCTTTTGGCGGTCAGGTTTATCAAGGAGGTTCATCATCCCGAGTGATGAAGGAGTCCGACCAGCTCGCGACTTCCTTTATCAACCCCTTTGGCATGTATTGTTACATAACCATGCCCTTCAGCCTTCAAAACACCAGGGCAATGTACCAGTGATGCATGCTCCATGTCTTTGGTGAACACATTGGGCCAAACATCGAGGCCTATGTCGACGACATCGTAGTCAAAACTAAGGAGGCTGACAACCTCATCAATGACCTCGAGATCGCATTCAAGTGCCTCCGGGCGAAGAACATCAAACTCAACCCCGAGAAGTGTGTCTTCGGCGTCTCCCAAGGGATGCTCTTGGGGTACATCATCTCTCAGCGTGGTATCAAGGCCAACCCCGAGAAGGTCTCCACAGTCATCAAGATGGGTCTAATCTGAGTTCTCAAGGGTGTCTAGAGGGTCACAGGTTGCCTTGCAGCCCTCAGTCACTTTATCTCACAACTCAGAGAAAAAGCACTGCCTCTGTATCACCTCTTGAAAAAATCAGAATGCTTCGTATGGACCCCCGAAGCTAAGGAGGCCCTCGACAAGCTTAAAGCCATGTTGACCTCACCTCCGATTCTCATACCTCCAAACCCGGCTGAGCCACTCTTGCTCTATGTTGCTGCAACCACCCAGGTGGTCAGCGCAGCCATAGTTCTCGAGAGAGAAGAAGAAGGGCACATCTTGCCCGTCCAGCGGCCAGTTTAGTTCATTAGTGAGGTACTTTCAGAAACCAAGGTTCGCTGCCCACAGATCTAGAAGCTGCTCTATGCCATCGTCCTCACACAACGCAAGCTCCAACACTACTTCCTTGGCCACCCAGTAACTATGGTCTCATCTTTCCCTCTCAGGGAGATAGTCCAGAACCAGGAAGCCACTAGGAGAATCGCCAAGTGGGTGGTCGAGCTCATGGGCGAAGCCCTCACCTACCTGCCATGGATGGCCATCAAGTCCCAGGTGTTAGCCGTCTTCATTTCCAAATGGACCGACACGCAACTTCCCGCCACACAGATCCAAGCAGAGCTCTGGACAATGTTCTTCAACGCGTTGCTGATGAAGATGGCAGCGGGCGCGGGCCTACTCTTCATTTCGCCCCTTAGAGTCCACATATGCTATGTGATCCAACTCCACTTCGCTGCCTCTAACAACGTTATAGAGTACGAGGCCCTCATCAACGGCTTGCGCATCACCATCGAGCTCGGGGTATGACGCCCCAACGTTCATGGCGACTCGCAACTCATCATCGAGCAAGTCATGAAGGCCTCGACTTGCCATGACCCTAAGATGGAGGCCTACTATAAGAAGGTTCGCAAGTTGGAGGATAAGTTCTATGGCCTCCAGCTCAACCATATCACCCGTCGATACAACGAGGCCGTAGACGAGCTAGAAAAAATCGCATCGACTCGAGGTACTATCCCACCTGACATTTTCTCGAAGGACCTGTATGAGCCCTCGGTCAATCTTGGCACAGGGGTAGGAGGTACAATGCAGGCGGTCGACCCCCCTCCTACTGAGGCCCCCTCAAACCGGGGCCGAGGTCATGGATATCGAGGGGTTGCCTCCTCAGCAAGCTCCCAAGCCGGACTGGCGCACTCCCTTCCTCAGATACCTAATTCAAGGGGAGCTCCTAGAGGATCAAACCGAAGCCTGACGCATCCCTCAATGGGCCAAGACCTACATCCTCTATGGCAATGACAGGGAGCTTTATCAACGAAGCCCCACCGGGGTCCTTCAGCGCTGTATCACCATCGAGGAGGGAAGGAGGATGCTCAAGGACCTACACTTGGGGCTTGCGGTCACCACACCACTCCAAAGACCCTCATTTGGAATGCCTTCAAGCAAGGCTTTTACTAGCCAACCGTAGTCTCTGACGCCGTCAGTCTAGTTCGCTCTTGCGAGTGGTGCCAATTCTATGCCAAGCAAACGCAACTCCCCGCTCATGCTCTACAGATGATCCCCATTACGTGGCCCTTTGCCCTGTGGGGCTTGACCTCATTGGGCCCCTAAAGAAGGCTACCGGGGGCTACACCCACTTGCTCATAGCCATCAACAAGTTCACCAAATGGATTGAGGCTTGGCCCATCACCAACATCCGCTCCGAACAGACAGTTCTATTCTTCACCAACATCATCCACCGATTCGGGGTCCCCAATGTCATCATCACCGACAACAGCACATAGTTCACCAGCAAGAAGTTCCTGGACTTCTACAACCATCATCACATCCGTGTGAATTGGTCTGCGGTTGCCCACCCTCAAACTAACGGTCAGGACGAGCATGCCAACGGCATGATTCTCTAGGGGCTCAAGCCAAGGATCTACAATCGCCTCAAGAAGTATGGGAAGAAGTGGGCCGCCGAGCTACCCTCGGTCCTATGGAGCCTAAGGACAATGCCAAGTTGAGCCACGAGGTTCACTCCATTCTTTATGGTCTAGGGTCTGAGGCTGTCCTCCCCACTGACCTTGAGTACGGGTCCCCTTGACTAAAGGCCTATAACAAGCAGACGAACAAGGAAGCACTCACGAACGTTATTAACCAACTCGAGGAGGTTCGAGATGTGGCTCTCCTCAACTCCGTGAGATACCAGCAAAAACTTCAACGCTACCATGACAAGCACGTGCACAAGAGAGACCTCTAGGTCGACGACCTCGTCCTCCGTCGACGGCAGAGCAACAAGGGCCGCCACAAGCTAACTCCACCATAGGAAGGCCCGTTCATCATAGCTGAGGTGTTGAAGCCCGAAACCTACAAGCTATCCAACGGCAAGGGCGAGACACTCACCAATGCATGGAACATTGAATAGCTACGTCACTTCTACCCTTCGGGCCTCGAGGCCTCGTACATTTTCCATGTCATAAATAAATAAGAAGTGCTTTCTTTTACAAGTTCAAACTTTTTATTTATACGCATAAGGTAGCCTCGACTCTGCTTCATCAGAGTCAAGCCTCCCTCAAGGCTACAAAGGGGACGAACCCCCTGAAGTTCCTAAAAAACTCGCATGTTTTTTCAAAACTCGACATCTATTCTTCCTCACACGCCTCGATATGTGTCGACACTTAGTCAAAAATGACATGGGAATGTCCTGAGGGTCAAGGGATGTCAAGCTGGGAGATCACCTATGCCTCTGTGCTATGGTACCTCCACTCACTCCCCCCTTCGAGGGGCATGACCGTGCACTAAGTTTACTAAGTGAAAATACAGTTAGGCTGGCAAGAAAGAAAAAGACTTAAAACTTGGCAAAAACATATATATACATGCATGATGTTTTCAAGGCCCCAGGGCCACACTACCATAATGTATAAAAGCTAACCTATTACATGGGCCTTCTTGCCCAGATTGGCTCACAGGCCATCTTCTTCTTTGTCAACGCCCGACGGGAGGACCTCAGGCTCGAACAGCTTCGCCAACCGACCACTGGGCTCCTCAGCAGCCTCGATCAGGGCCCTGTGGCTCTCTTGTGAAGCCAGAGCACACAGTCGCCATTGCCTGCTTCACACCAACATGGAGCAAATTTTGGACCTGCTCCCTCATGACACGGCTGAGCTTGTACAGCCAGGCGACGAAGGAGCCCCCACGTATGTCACCCTCGACCTGCGCCTGAGGATCGACATCGAAGCCATCACAGACTGAGGTGATTGTGAGGGTGTTGGTCAGCTTCGCCTTAGCCAAGTAGGTGTCCCAGAGCCTCTTGACGCTGTCCCGAGCTTTGACCAACTCCTCGTTGAGGACTAAAATGAAGACAGGGGTTAGCCACGACAAGAGCAACAAAGGTGAAATCCAAAGGCTAAAGCAGAAGACTCACCGGTGGCATGGGTTTCAAGGGTCATGTACCCTTCCTACAGCATGGCGTGCTCCTTCTTGGCCACCTTCAGGGTGCGAACTGCCTCTGCCCTATCCACCCTCAAGTCCTTGATGGCCGCACCTACCGAGATGATGGCCTGCCCCTTTTCATGGAGGGTTTTCTTCAGGGTGGCAGCCTCGGTGGACAAGTCCTCGAGGTCCCTCAGTGCCTCCTCCTAGGCCTTGGCAGCGTCAGCCCTAGCCTTGGCTTCTGCCTCCTTGGCCCGGGTCGCCTCACCTCGGGCCATCGAGGCATCCTCCCTGGCCTTCTTCGCTTCCTCCCGGGCCTTGGCCGCATCTTCCTTTGCCTTCTCTGCCTTGACCCGGGTAGCCTCGACCGCCACTTGCAGCTCGGGAGCCTGCTCCCACTTATTCCTTGCCAGGTGGATAAAATGAGATTTGGCCTAGGAGTGCCTCTTCAATGCCTGAGAACAAAGAAACACAAAAAAGGGGGAGATTAGATAAGCAAGCAAATCGACCCCCACACCACGATAGGAGATCACATACCTGGAAGCATAGTGCCAAGTCGTCGGAGACGACGTCGACCACCAACCACAGGGAGTGCTATAACCAGGCCCGGAACTCCTCGACATGCTCCCATCTCTCAACCTCCGCCGGGTTGTTCATTTTGAGCATGGGAGCGTCGGGATTCACCGGGTCCCAGAGTAGAATGGCTTCCCAACCCCAGTAAGGGAGGTCCTCCTCGATCCACTCCTGCACCGCCGCCATGATGCCTTCCCCCATCTCGATTGAGCCACCGTGCTCGAGCACTCAGTCAGCAAACATGGGGAACGATAGCTCCGCCCCCTCCTCGACCCTCGATGACCCCGCCTCCCCTGCCTTCTGCTTCCCCTTGGTGAGGAGGCCAGGGGTGTACAAATCGAGGCCGTACGGGGACCCCCGATCGCTCGACACCTCAGCCGACAACTCCACCGGGGCTGTTTGCGGGTCGGTTGTCTGACCTCTCCCCACGTGGGTAAGTCATCAGCTGTAGCTCTTCTGGCTGGCTTGAAGCCAGCAGTTCCAACCACACACCGTCCTGCCCCGCGGCCGACGGGGCCATCTCCTCCGGCAGCGATAGGTCCGAGGCCGCCTCCACCGGCTGCGGCTACTACGGCTGGCTTGCTTCGCGCCACTCTTCCTATTGCTGTGGCTGCACAGGCTGGCTAGAGGCCAACTGCTTCTCCTCCTGCCACTTGTACAGCCACTCCAGCTTCTACCGCTCCTCCAGCTCGTGCAGCCCTTGTGGCCACGCTGGCCCTAGCTGCTGCTGCTAAGGGGTCTCAGCCGTCTCCTCCACGTCCCAGGCAGAGGTATCTGCCTCCTTGGCCTTGACGACGATTAGAACCTCTTCCGTTGACCCCGTCTGATGTGAACTAGGGTTCTCGATCTTCCGAAAGGTTCTAATAACTCTTAATTTGGTGGAATCGCGACACAATTCGATCCAGCTTCCGAACAACTCGGCTCTGAACCTCTCAATCGCAGCACCACATCTCCTCTGGTTATCGACCGTCAAAGCATAGTCGACCTCGCCAAGAAGGCTGAGTCCTTTGCCTGCTAATCGAAGAACACAAGCAAGAACACGAAAGAATGCAACCAATTGCAGATGAATGATTAATCTCATGAGTTGGGGTCTCACAAACCGACAGCACGGCGAAACTGTTGTGAACAGAATAATCTAAGCAAAACCCAAAACCTAACGAGAGAGGCGGCAGCTGGTTATAGAGGTCTAAGGGTTGTCACCACCCCTGGACGCGCCCCGTAATGGGCTCAACAATGATACACGACCCAACGGACCAAAAACGGTGACGCAGCACCAGAACAGATTCTGGACGCTAACTTGTTTCGATGTTTCCCGATGACTCCGAAGGAATTTTGACCACAAACCATATGCATCCCATATGCATCTCCACCTTGCTGGTCCTCCACGCCTCCAAGCCATCCCTTATGCATCCCTTGGTCCTCTCCATGATTCCTAAGTACAATATAATCATTAGGTATCAATCTATTCTCAAAATCATAAAAAGACTTCCTTAAGAACGAGCTCACCTGTAAATTTAATTGTCATGCGTGAGCTCTTGTGATTGGACCTTGAATGTCCAGCGGAGGATCATCTTGTGCATCCAATGGAGTGATGTCCTCATCATCCTCTCGCTCTTGAATTCGAGTCATCCTCGACTCAAGGTCATCTTCTTCTCCCAAATACGGCTTCAAATCTGAAATGTTGAAAGAAGGACTAACCCCGAACTCGGGTGGCAACTCAAGTTTGTATGCATTATCATTTATTTTCTCAATAATTTTATAAGGACCAGTAGCTCTTGGCATTAATTTTGACTTACGTAGCTCTAGAAACCTGGCTTTTCTCAAATGTAACCATACTAAATCACCTGGTTCAAGTTTAAGTTCTTTTCTACCTTCACTACCAGCAATTCTATACTTTTCATTCATCTTTTCAATGTTTTCTTTAGTGGTTTCATGTAACTTACGAATAAATTCAGCACGTGCACTAGCATCACTATGGTTCTTTCATGGGTAGGTAAAGGCAAAAGATCAATTGGAGCACGAGGGTTAAAACCATACACTACCTGAAAAGGACTTACCTTGGTGGAAGAATGTGTCACCCGATTGTAAGCAAACTCCACATGAGGCAAACATTCATCCCACATCTTTATATTTTTCTTCAAAATAGCTCTCAGCATGGTGCCCAAATTGCGGTTCACTACCTCTGTTTGTCCATCTGTTTATGGGTGACAAGTTGTTGAAAACAACAATTTTGTGCCCAACTTATTCCATAGAGTTCGCCAGAAGTGACTCAAAAATTTGGCGTCGCGATCTGAAACAATAGTAGACGGCATACCATGCAAATGAACAATATCTTAGAAAAAGAGGTTAGCAATATGAGTTGCATCATCACTTTTATGACATGGTATAAAATGTGCCATCTTAGAAAATCGATCCACAACCACAAAAATATTATCCCTTCCCCTCTTGGTCCTAGGCAATCCTAAAACAAAGTCCATCGAAATATCTGTCCAAGGAATTGAAGGAACAGGAAGAGGCATATACAACCCATGTGGATTCAAGTGAGACTTAGCTTTTTGACATGTGGTGCAGCGTGCCACAAACCGCTCAACATCTCTCTTCATCTGTGGCCAAAAGAAATGTGTGGCCAAAATAGCTACAGTCTTTTTAGCACCAAAATGGCCCATCAATCCTCCTCCATGCGCTTCCTATGGCAACAAAAGACGAACAGAACCAACTAGAATGCATAGACGGTTAGCTCTAAACACAAATCCATCATTTATCACATACTTGTTCCACGTACGTCCCTCTTTACAATTCAGCAACACATCTTTAAAATCAGGATCAAGCGCATATTGTTCTTTTATTGTTTCAAGCCCAAAAATCTTACAATCAAGTTGGGACAACATAGTATATTGTCTAGACAAAGCATCAGTAATTATATTATCCTTCCCTTTCTTATGTTTGATAA
The DNA here is from genome assembly GCA_023333625.1 of Bothriochloa decipiens. NCBI lineage: Eukaryota > Viridiplantae > Streptophyta > Magnoliopsida > Poales > Poaceae > Bothriochloa > Bothriochloa decipiens. Next base: position 31,496,090 of record CM041631.1, read on the forward strand.
CATAAGGAAAGGATTCAATAAATTCAACCCACTTAGCATGTCGATGATTTACATTATTTTGAGAACGAAGATACTTAAGTGATTCATGATCTGAATGTATAACAAATTCCTTAGGCCACAAATAATGACGCCACGTCTCTAAAGAACATACAAGAGCATACAATTCCTTATCATACGTAGAGTAGTTTAAAACAGGACCATGCAATTTTTTGCTAAAGTATGCCACAGGTTTACCATCTTGCATCGAAACACCTCCAATGCCAACTCCACTAGCATCATATTCTAACTCAAAAGTCTTACCAAAGTTTGGAAGTTGCAGCAATGGTGCGTGTGTAAGCTTACCTTTTAACGTCTCAAATGACTCCTCTTGTGCCTTACCCCATTGGAACACCACGCCCTTCTTTGTCAACTCATGTAATGGGGCAGCAAAGGTGCTGAAATCCTTGACAAAGCAGCAGTAGAAACCTGCAAGACCAAGTAAACTCCTCACCTGTGTGATGGATTGGGGTACTGGCCAGCTCCTAATGGCTTTAATTTTTATCTCATCCACCTCAATTCCCTGTGGAGTAACAACATATCCAAGAAAAGAGACTCGATCCGTGCAAAAGATGCACTTCTCAAGGTTACCAAATAAGCGTGCATCGCGTAAAGCATTAAAAACCGCACACAAGTGATCCATATGTGCATCCAAAGACTTGCTATAAATCAAGATATATTCAAAGTAAACTACCACAAATCACCTAATAAAAGCCCTTAAAACTTCATTCATCAATCTCATAAAAGTACTAGGTGCATTAGTTAAACCAAAAGGCATTACTAACCACTCATATAATCCGAATTTAGTTTTGAAAGCTGTTTTCCATTCATCTCCATGTTTCATTCTAATCTGGTGGTAGCCACTACGCAAGTCAATTTTAGTGAAAATTACAAAGCCACATAACTCATCAAGCATGTCATCAAGCCTAGGAATAGGATGACGATATCGAATAGTAATATTATTAATGGCTCTACAATCAACACACATGCACCAAGAACCATCTTTCTTAAGAACCAAAATCACAGGAACAGCACAAGGACTAAGGCTTTCTCGTACATACCCGCGGTCTAGAAGCTCTTGGACTTGTCACTGAATCTGCTTAGTCTCTTCAGGGTTGGTTCGATAAGCAGCACAGTTTGGCAATGTCGCTCCCGGAATCAAATCAATTTGATGCTCTATTCCTCTCATAGGTGGCAGCCCCGGGGGTATCTCAGCTGGAAAAACATCCTCATACTCTTGCAAAAGGTTAGTGACAGCAGGAGGTCTCAAACTAACAACATCATCAAGAGAAAACAAAGCTCATTTGCAAACCAAAGTATAGCAAATATCATCATCAAAAATTTCAGCAAGGTCACATTTTCTTGCAAGCATAACACCACCCTTCAATTTAATTTCCTCGACCATAGAATTAGGTGTCAACTTATCCTTTTTAGGTGGGTAAACGGAATTTGCAACTTGCTGATTTTCAGATTTAACATCATGCAAACTAGCAGCTCGTTCTTTATCAGCTTGTACAATTTCAGCTGGGGTCATTGGCACCAAAGTAATTTTCTTTCCTTTATGAACAAAAGTG
>CM041631.1:31512699-31582504 GCA_023333625.1 Bothriochloa decipiens
CACTTTTGTTCATAAAGGAAAGAAAATTACTTTGGTGCCAATGACCCTAGCTGAAATTGTACAAGCTGATAAAGAACGAGCTGCTAGTTTGCATGATGTTAAATCTGAAAATCAGCAAGTTGCAAATTCTGTTTACCCACCTAAAAAGGATAAGTTGACACCTAATTCTATGGTCGAGGAAATTAAATTGAAGGGTGGTGTTATGCTTGCAAGAAAATGTAACCTTGCTGAAATTTCTAATGATGATATTTGCTATACTTTGGTTTGCAAACAAGCTTTGTTTTCTCTTGATGATGTTGTTAGTTCGAGACCTCCTACTGTTACTAACATTTTGCAGGAGTATGAGGACGTTTTTCCAGCTGAGATAACCCCAGGGCTGCCACCTATGAGAGGAATAGAGCATCAAATTGATTTGATTCTAGGAGCGACATTGCCAAACCGTGCTGCTTATCGAACCAACCCTGAAGAGACTAAGGAGATTCAGCGACAAGTCCAAGAGCTTTTGGACTGCGGGTATGTACGAGAAAGCCTTAGTCCTTGTGCTGTTCCTGTGATTTTGGTTCCTAAGAAAGATGGTTCTTGGCGCATGTGTGTTGATTGTAGAGCCATTAATAATATTACTATTCGATATCATCATCCTATTCCTAGGCTTGATGACATGCTTGATGAGTTATGTGGCTCTGTAATTTTCACTAAAATTGACTTGCATAGTGGCTACCACCAGATTAGAATGGAACTTGGAGATGAATGGAAAATAGTTTTCAAAACTAAATTTGGATTATATGAGTGGTTAGTAATGCCTTTTGGTTTAACTAATGCACCTAGTACTTTTATGAGATTGATGAATGAAGTTTTAAGGGCTTTTATTGGGCGATTTGTGGTAGTTTACTTTGATGATATCTTGATTCATAGCAAGTCTTTAGATGAACATATGGATCACTTGCGTGCTGTTTTTAATGCTTTACGCGATGCACGCTTATTTGGTAACCTTGAGAAGTGCATCTTTTGCATGGATCGAGTCTCTTTTCTTGGATATGTTGTTACTCCACAGGGAATTGAGGTGGATGAGACAAAATTGAAGCGATTAGGAGCTGACCAGTACCCCAATCCATCACACAGGTGAGGAGTTTTCTTGGTCTTGCAGGTTTCTACCGCCGCTTTGTCAAGGATTTCAGCACCTTTGCTGCCCCATTACATGAGTTGACAAAGAAGGGTGTGGTGTTCCAATGGTGTAAGGCACAAGAGGAGTCATTTGAGACGTTAAAAGGTAAGCTTACACACGCACCATTGCTGCAACTTCCAAACTTTGGTAAGACTTTTGAGTTAGAATGTGATGCTAGTGGAGTTGGCATTGGAGGTGTTTTGATGCAAGATGGCAAACCTATGGCATACTTTAGCAAAAAATTGCATGGTCCTATTTTAAATTACTCTACGTATGATAAGGAATTGTTTGCTCTTGTACGTTCTTTAGAGACGTGGCGTCATTATTTGTGGCCTAAGGAATTTGTTATACATTCAGATCATGAATCACTTAAGTATCTTCGTTCTCAAAATAATCTGAATCATCGACATGCTAAGTGGGTTGAATTTATTGAATCCTTTCCTTTTGTTATCAAACACAAGAAAGGGAAGGATAATATAATTGCTGATGCTTTGTCTAGACAATATACTATGTTGTCCCAACTTGATTGTAAGATTTTTGGGCTTGAAACAATAAAAGAACAATATGCGCTTGATCCTGATTTTAAAGATGTGTTGCTGAATTATAAAGAGGGACGCACGTGGAACAAGTATGTGATAAATGATGGATTTATGTTTAGAGCTAACCATCTATGCATTCCAGTTGGTTCTGTTCGTATTTTGTTGCTACAGGAAGCGCATGGAGGAGGATTGATGGGCCATTTTGGTGATAAAAAGACGGTAGCTATTTTGGCCACACATTTCTTTTGGCCACAGATGAAGAGAGATGTTGAGCGGTTCGTGGCATGCTACACCACATGTCAAAAAGCTAAGTCTTGCTTGAATCCACATGGGTTGTATATGCCTCTTCCTATTCCTTCTATTCCTTGGACAGATATTTTGATGGACTTTGTTTTAGGATTTCCTATGACCAAGAGGGGAAGGGATAGTATTTTTGTGGTTGTGGATCGATTTTCTAAGATGGCACATTTTATACCATGTCATAAAAGTGATGATGCAACTCATATTGCTGACCTCTTTTTCTAAGATATTGTTCGTTTGCATGGTATGCCATCTACTATTATTGTTTTTCACTTCTGGCGAACTCTATGGAATAAGTTGGGCACAAAATTGTTGTTTTCAACAACTTGTCACCCACAAATAGATGGACAAATAGAGGTAGTCAATCGCACTTTGGGCACCATGCTGAGAGCTATTTTGAAGAAAAATTTAAAGATGTGGGAAGAATGTTTGCCTCATGTGGAGTTTGCTTACAATCGGGTGACACATTCTTCCACCAAGGTAAGTTCTTTTCAGGTAGTGTATGGTTTTAACCCTCATGCTCCAATTGATCTTTTGCCTTTACCTACCCATGAAAGAACATATAGTGATGCTAGTGCACGTGCTGAATTTATTCGTAAGTTACATGAAACCACTAAAGAAAATATTGAAAAGATGAATGAAAAGTATAGAATTGCTGGTAGTAAAGGTAGAAAAGAACTTAAACTGAACCAGGTGATTTAGTGTGGTTACATTTGAGAAAAGCCAGGTTTCTAGAGCTACATAAGTCAAAATTAATGCCAAGAGCTGCTGGTCCTTATAAAATTATTGAGAAAATAAATGATAATGCATACAAACTTGAGTTGCCACCCGAGTTCGGGGTTAGTCCTTCTTTCAACATTTCAGATTTGAAGCCGTATTTGGGAGAAGCAGATGACCTTGAGTCAAGGACGACTCCAATTCAAGAGGGGGAGGATGATGAGGACATCACTCCATTGGATGCACAAGATGATCCTCCGCTGGACTTTCAAGGTCCAATCACAAGAGCTCGCGCACGACAATTAAATTTACAGGTGAGCTCGTTCTTAAGGAAGTCTTTTTATGATTTTGAGAATAGATTGCTACCTAATGATTATATTGTACTTAGGAATCATGGAGAGGACCAAGGGATGCATAAGGGATGGCTTGGAGGCATGGAGGACCAGCAAGGGTGCCCAAGTCAAGGTGGAGGCCCAAGCCGAGTCGACTTCGAGCCTGTTTTGGAGTCCAAGACTAGTTTGGAGTAAAGTGGACACCCAGGACGCATCCAGACTCCGTTTTTGATGATCCACCTATGGATGGAAAGATAATTTCATAAGGAAGCTAATGGAATTAGTTTGAGGTCAAAATTCCTTTGGAGTCATCAGGAAACATCGAAACAAGTTAGCATCCAGAATCTATTTCGGTGCTGCGTCACTGTTTTTGGTCCGTTGGGCCGTGTATCGTTGTTGAGCCCATTAGGGGGCAAGTCCAGGGGTGGCGATGACCCTTAGACCTCTATAACCAGCCACTGCCTCTCTCGTTAGGTTTTGGGTTTTGCTTAGATTATTCTGTTCACAACAGTTTCACCGCGTCGTTGGTTTGTGAGACCCCAACTCATGAGATTAATCATTCATCTGCAATTGGTTGCATTCTTTCATGTTCTTGCTTGTGTTCTTCGATTAGCAGGCAAAGGACTCAGCCTTCTTGGTGAGGTCCACTGTGCTTTGACAGTCGATAACCAGAGGAGACGTGGTGCTGCAATTGCGGGGTTCAGAGCCGAGTTGTTCGGAAGCTGGATCGAATTGTGTCGTGATTCCACCAAATTGAGAGTTATTAGAACCTTTCAAAAGATCGGGAACCCTAGTTCAATCACCTAGGCTCGCCTAAGCCCAGTCTGAGAACAGTCGTGTTGATCATTGACCGGTCAACATTGACCATTGACTTGCGACCGACCTGTCAGTGACTAAGCCGGCCGAACCCACCTGCCAGCGCTAACGTCAGCATGACGTCAGCATGCACGTCAGCCATACGCCATCGCACCAGGACCCACATGCCATGTGAACCAATTAAAGGCTGCCAGGTGTCAAGCCCGGAATAATCTAGTCCTTTCTCTTTTTTAGAAAATAGGATAAACTTCAGAAATTCATAACTTATTCATACAAACACTGAAAAATATGAGCCAAGTGTCCAAATTTTCATAAAAATGAGCTCTACATCATAAGCTTATGTATGATTGCATTTGGAGTTATTGGATTTCATTGGTTCTTTGTGTTAACTCTATAGGAGTCACTAACATGACTATTACATCTCATTTTAGAGGAGAAGCCACTTGAGGAGGATGACCCCGACTATGAGGAGGAGCTTGGTGATGACTACGCAGGTGCCACATCCCACCCAACCTCATAGATCCTATTACGCATGGCATAATATCTAGTTTGCTAGTGCTTTATTTATGAATATCACCTGTGATAGGTTGCATGGTAGGATTGCTTGATGGGCCTTTATCTTGTCATAACGTTACTCCTGTACACTCGTTGATAGGCTATACACATGCTTTTTACTCATGATGCTTTACTTCTACTACGCTTTATATCTGCGATGTGATGCGTGGTGGAGTATGGTTATATGGATAAGGCACATGGTGCCATTTTACTCAGGGAGAGTGCTGCGCGTGTCTTGGATGTGTGGTGAGGGTTTGAGTCGATCGGACAGGATTCTATGATGAGCCTTGGGTGAGTCTTGTCGGGGTGTGTGTTCTGGGCTTCCCCATGAGAGGTGCCTATGGCAGGTACATTATGAGGTATATGGTGATCTTGGGGGTGAGAGCCTTCATGGAGCGAGGCCCCGAGTAGGAGGTGTTGTTGTAGCATGGACTGTTGTAGTCCCTATGAGAAGATAATCTTGTCTGATCCCCTAGGACATGATATCTCTTGAGAACCAAAACCTTGGAACCTACGTGCTCACCGCTCACTCCTTAATGGGCGGGAGACAAATGTCTGACTGGCTAGTACGGTGCCACTACTTCTTGGTTTATATCAGATAGTGTTGGGAGGTACGGGCATTGGGACCCACACCCTCCTTAGACAACATAGTGACCTTGGGGGCCCGGTACTATTTCTCACAGTCTCAGTGTGCCTGTGGTATTCTGGGATGTCCCAGTACTGAGTGGTAGGGTGGCATCGCACCGGTTAGAAAGCAGCCAAAATCAGCCTAGGCGGGGCACCGCCGATGACGGTGATCTTGTGGTTACGGGAGTACACACTCTACAGAGTTTTGAATCTATATATAGTCTGTGGCCTCGGTTTGGCTTTTCGCTCAACCTATGCTTCTCAGAAGTAGTGAGATGAGACCTTCTCTTCTTCCGCCTGGTATTACCCTTACCGATTGTGAGCCACTGAGACAGGCTCCGAGAGGAAGTTGGACCTGTCGACTGAGTGCGAGAGGGTGGGATGTGTGTGGTGATGGGATGGGAATGATGATGGATAAGAATGGGTTAAAACTTGATGAATTACTATAATATAATACTGGTTACTACTTGCATAGGAAACCACAGCCATATATAGGTCCTTCTGATTATATCCTTTGCATCCACTAAATACTACGTAGAAAAAGCAAAGCATAGGGTGGGATGAGTGGCCAGTACAAACCATACTGAAAATTATTTGGCAGGTGAGCCCGACTATGACTTCACTGACGAGGAGTAGACGTCTCGTTCCTATGCTCAGGCTTCTTTTGGAGATTTGTTGTTGCTTTTGCCTACCATAGCTATTCCAGATGCTGCTACTCTGATGATTCCGCCAGGGTGGCGATGTACTATTTGATGTAACCTCCACTATTTGTACTCTTTTGTTTGATGTATGGATTTCTATATCAACTATTGCTGGATCATATGATGGTTTGAGCTTCGAACAATTATATTATTCGTCATTCTATGTATTTTCCCTTCATGGAAAATTGAAGATGTTTTAGTTGGTACCAGAGCCATGCTTGACCCTAGGACGAGACCCATAGGATTGGACAATAGAATTAGGAGAACCTTGATCTCTCTTGGCTATACACCGACCACTGCATATGCTTTTATGCATGGCTTACCTCTCTCTGCAACATTTCTAACTCCATTCTCATGTCAACCTACAGATGTATCCCAACACGTCGCTTGGTCCATTGACGATGGACATCATTGAGTACAGACTCGACGAAGCAGAGTATGGAGGCTATGCTCACATGCTTCACGAGGTTCTCACTGAGCTTGGTGTTCCCGTGGAGAATGTCGAGTACCTTTGTCATGGCAAGCCCACCCTTGGAGGAGGCATCAAGGGCTACAAGGCAGTTTGCATCAATGTGCCTGCAAGCATGAACCTACCTAGAGTTGCTACCTTCACCAACTTTGCCTTCGACAACAAGACCAGCATTTGTGTTCAAACCATTTTACGCCAGGCACTTCGCACTGTGCTGCGCAACGTGGCTGACTACCAGAAGGACAGCTGGTTTTGTCTGCTCCCTCGTGCCCTCGCCCACTAGGGTACTTGGGAGGAGATCGCCACCGAGCAGCCTGCCAGAGTTGAGCACTACCCTTGCCTCCATAATTCCAAGATGTACCTGCAGTGCCAGGACATGTACATCACCAAGCTAGAGCGAAAGGGGCACCGTGATTGTCACTACCTGATAGAGGTTGATGAGAGGATCCGCAAGTCAGAGGACAAGGAGGCAGCCTATAAGCAGAAGATTACAGACCTAGAGCGTGAGTTGGCGTGCAAGGAGCATACTCACCAGGACCAGATCACCAATCTAAAGAACGAGATGGATAAGCTTCAAATCCATGGTAGCCATCCCATCAGGAAGATTGGTGAGCTTGAGACCACTATAGCTAAAAAGAATGAAGACATTGCGAAGGGTTTCTAGAAGTAGAGTCAAGATGCCGCCTACAGGGACAAACTCTGTGAGTAGTGAAAGGCTCAAGGTGAGAAGTTGCTACAGGAATACACTCTTGCTAACTACAACCAGGGACACCTGATCAACTCCGTCCACAAAACAGCATACCTCATGGACAAGCTCAATCTTACCATGGAGGCTTTCAAGAGGTCAGATCGCAAGAGAGATAGAGAGTTCTAGGACCTGCAGGACGAGCCTCCCTTATGAGCCCGTAAGAAGGTCAGGGTTGAGACATTCGAGCTGGGGCAATCTCACCTCAACTTGAGTGGATGCCCCAGCACTGGACTCAGCGGACAGTCAGTGCCCACTCCTCAGCTCGAGGAGGCCCATCATTACATTTCTCGCCCTCAGATGACCAACAAGCAGATCCAAGCTTCTGGCATTGGTATTCCCACCTTAGCTCAACGTTTAGGCTAGTCCTCAGGGTTGCTTTAGCAGTGTTGTAGGGTTAGGAGTGATGTTGGGCCCAGCGTGGCTATATGACCCTTCTCACTATGTTGTTAAGTAGATTGTCCACCCCCTTTTGTTAGAACTACCTACGTGTAGTATGTTTCCTGTGAGTCTCCTAGCGTAGCTGTTAGAGACATCGCCGTGTAATAACTTGGTGTAAAGGATGTTCGGTTTTAATCACATCTTTATGGATCTTCATGCTTCTTTTTATGAGTGTTGGATAGATTTAAATGCTTTCAAATCATTTAAGCTATTTTCATTATTACATCAATTGATGTCAAGATATGTCACATGCACTCATGCCCTAATCCTATATATGTTAAGCAGGATGTCCACCCATCGTTCCAACCACCTGAACAACTACTCCCCTTCACCTATGCCCCCCATGGCCCGTGGATGCGGTCATGGTCAGGGTCATGGTCGTGGACGCATTGGTCACATACCCCTCAACTTTGAGGAGCCAACCCGCGCTACCACCCCATAGCCTGCACCCCCACCACCGCCACCACCGGTTGTTGAGCCGGAACCAGCTGCTGGAGGCGCGGCTGGGGGACCGCCAGCACCTATTGTTGAGCCTGAGCCTACCGCTGGAGGGGATGCAGCTTTGCCACCACCACCCATGCCACTTTTGGCGGATGTGATGGCTCAGCAGACTGAGCTTCTTCGAGTCTTAGCTAAGAACATCTGTGCCCCCACCACAGGGAGCCACACGATGACTACTACAAGAAGCTGGAATTCTTTCTCAAGCTGAGGCCCCCAACATTTGATGGCACCAGCATCGACCCCATCGCTGTTGATAACTGGCTGAGGGAGATCAAGAAGAAGCTAGACTAGACCACTTGCACTGACGAGGAGTGTGTTGGCTTGGCAACTCACCAGCTTGTGGGTGCTGGGCGATCTTGGTGGGACAGCCTCTGTGAGACCCACCAGGACCCAGCTAACATCTCCTGGGATGACTTCGTGGAGGAGTTCCATGCGTTCTTCATTCACGAGGGCACGTGGAGAAGAAGGAGAACGAGTTCCACAACATCTCCATGGGAGCTGACAAGGTGCATGAGTACACCACCCGCTTCACCAACCTACTGCGCTATGCACCTATCTCAGTGGTGAATTCTAAGAAAGAGAAGATGTACTACTACCACAAGGGCTTGTCTAGCCACATCAGGCTCTCCCTCTCAAGCACCAAGAGCCACACCTTGCATGACTTGATCGATAGGTGCATGGAGATTGAGAAGGACCACGATTAGGTTTATGCGAAGGAGGAGGCGCTTGGCATGACCAAGAAGCATCATGCTGAGGGAACCTCCTGCGCACCTGCCCCACAGAGGTTGCATGGTGTGGCATTTCAGCCTCCCCACTCTCACTTTGCCTAGGAAGCTACACATGGTTCGAGTCGAGGCGGTGGTAACAACACCAACAACTACCCCCACCTTGCTCAGGACCGCCAGGTGTACACCCATGCCGCACCAGGCGGTAGCACATGGAAGGCCGCTGCACCAACCCCCACAGGCGACGCGACCTACACTTGCTTTGCTTGTGGCCAGCCAGGTCACAAGGCAGTCGAGTGCCCGAACAAGGCTGCACCAGCTACACCAGCTCCCGCCAGGCAGAACCAGGGTACCCCGTACAAGTAGGTGCCGACTGCAGCACCCTGTGGCCGCCTCGCCAACTTGACCACAGAGGCTACCCAGGCTGCCCCCGACGTGGTGTATGGTATGTTTTTGGTGCATGGAGTCAAGGAAACCATGCTATTTGATTCAGGTGCTACATGTTCTTACATATCCTCCAAATTTGCAAGAGAGCAGGATATATTTGGTCAAGGGAAAGGCCAATCTTAGGCCATGGACTAAATATAGATTCATAACTCTGCAGAGCGTGTACTCCTGTAACCACAAGATCACCATCATCAGCGGTGCCCCGCCTAGGTTGATTCCGGCTGCTTTCTAACCGGTGCGATGCCACCCTACCACTCAGTACTGGGACATCCTATAATACCACTGGCACACTGAGACTATGAGACATAGTATCGGCCCCCGAGGTCACTATGTTGTCTAAGGAGGGTGTAGGTCCCGATGCCCGTACCTCCCAACACTATCTACTATCAACCTAGTAGTAGTGGCACCGTCCTAGCTAGTCAGTCATCCATCTCCTGCCCATTCAGGAGTGAGCGGTGAGCACGTAGGTCCCAAGGTTCCGGTTCTCAAGGGATATCAGGTTCTAGGGGGGATCAGACAGGACTATCTTCTCTTAGGTACTACAACAGTCCGTGCTACAACAACACCTCCTACCCGGGGCCTCGCTCCACGAAGGCTCTCACCCCCAGGATCACCATATACCTCACAATGTACCCGCCATAGGCACCTCTCATGGGGATGCCCAGAACACACCCCCCGGCAATACTTGCCCAAGGCTTGTCATAGAATCCTCTCCGATTGACTCAAACCCTCACCACACACCCAAGACACATGTAGCACTCTCCCCAAGTAAAATGGCACCACGTGCCTTATCCATATAACCATACTCCACCACGCATCACATCGTAGACATAAAGTGTAGTAGAAGTAAGCATCATGAGTAAAATAAGCATGCGTCTAGCCTATCATTGGGTGTGCAGGAGTAAGTTTGTGACAAGGTAAAGGCTCATCAAGTAATTCTACCATGCAACCTATCACAGGTGATATTCATAAATAAAGCACTAGCAAGCTAGATATTATGCCATGCGTAATAGGATCTATGAGGTTGGGTGGGATGTGGTGCCTACGTAGTCATCACCGGCTCCTCCTCGTACTCATAATCGTCATCCTCAAGCGGCTCCTTCTCTGAAACAAAACGTAATAGTCGTATTAGCGACCCCTATAGAGTTAACAAAAATAATCAATAAAATCCAATAACTCCAAATGCAATCATACATAAGCCTATGACGTAGAGCTCATTTTTATAAAAATTTGGACACTTCATATTTTTTGGAGTTCGTATGAACAAGTTATGAATTTCTGAAGTTTAATCTATTTCCTAAAAAGAAAAATGGTGGATTAACCAGAGGCTGACACGTGGCATGATCTGGTTGGTCCACGTGGCATGCGGGTCCAGTAGTGGTGGCACAGGGCTGACGTCATGCTGATGTCAGCGCTGGCGGGTGGACTGGTTGGCTTAGTCACTGATAGGTGGGACCAGGGTCAACAGTCACTAACAGGTGGGCCTGGGGTCAGTGGTCAACGCCGAGCGGGCCCCGACTAGGCTCCAGCGGGCCTTGGCAGGGCCAGATCTAGGCTGGGTTGGGCTAGCCCGGCCTAGACACGTGTCAGTCATACAAGCAACCCACATGGTGCTTTGGGCCGCTGCTGGGCTTGGTCTATGGCTTAGAGTGCATGAGGCGGTCTATGGTGGACCACAGGCAGAGAGGCCGGGTGGCTGTTTCTGATTGGTCCATGCTAGCCCTGTGGGCTCGGTTCACCGGAGTAGGGAGAATTCCCCATCTTCTATCTCGTGCTCACGACAGGCACTGCCTACTCGGCTGGCGGCGAGCAGGCGAGTGTGATTGGGGGCGATGTTGGATAGGCTGAGCAGTGGCTATGCGGGCGCGGAGGCCAGGCGGGTGTAGCAGCAAGGTCTGAGTGGCCTCACGGGGCATGGCCTCACTGGCGTGTGCACGACGGCGGCGCTGAGTGGTGGGGATGCGGAGGCAGGGCGCTTCGGCACATGGCACGCATCATGGACTAGGGCAACAAGGTCGCGAGATCAAGGTAAGAATGACTACAACTCTAATTTGGTGAAACCAAGCCTCTAAGCCGGCGGTCGGTGACATTGGAAGATAGCTATGGCAAGCAGCCAAGCCTCGAATTGACGCGTCGTGAAGCTCCATCTTCTGCATCTCCTACCGATTTGAGCAGCTTAGAGCTCAAGGAAGCTAAAGCGTGACCATTCATGGCACAGCGGGGCATGTGCGGCTGTGTAGCCATGGCGGCGCTCTCGGCAACCGGAGTCCGGGAAGGCCGGGGTTGGCAAAGGTGCTGACCCTACTGTAGCCTATGCCAGCTCCTGAAACTTTTCCAAACAGGTGTTCTAGGCTACTGCGAATCCAACGATGGGGTTAATGAAGCCTATCGATGAACAGAGGACGGGAACACGGGGTCGAGCTGGCCAACGGCCATGGGAAAGAGCAGGGGAAGCTCACCTGTGTGTGGTGGTTTCGGTGGCTTGCGGTGCAGCGACAGGTGATGAAGCAGTGGCTTGGTGAAGGAGAAGCAGAGCTGCACATCGGTGGTGTAGTCGTGCTAGCCTCCGGGGTCGCCGGGGCTCCTCCGGCGCACGGACGGATAGCGACGGCAGTGCTCTGCTCTTGTCGGGCTCCTGCTCCTTCTCGCCTCCTTCTACTCCTTGGCTCAGTGGGTAAGGCAAGGTGGCCAACAAGATTGTGGCTGGCTTAGGGAAAATCTAGCGACCGGACGGTGTCCGTTTTATAGCCGTGGCGGTGGCGGTCATGGTGGCAGACGACGAGGATGGGCCAGAGGCCATCGGGCGGTCGGGGCAGCTTTGAGCTAGGGTTAAGGCTTTGCAGGGCATTGGCGAGCGGATGGACGGCCAAAGGCTCACGCGGCACAGTGCAGACAGTGGTGGTTCGCCGTTACTCTTTTCGAACGACGGACGAGACAAGCGGGTGCACAGAAAAGGGAAAAGGGAAACATGACAGGCTGTTGGTGGTCCTTAACATCTAATTTACAACATCATTTCAATATTAAAATAAATAGAAGGTAGGGTTTTTATCTAATCTTTCCACGAGTTTTGTTGTTTATGTGACATACAGGTCTGAGACATGGAAATACACAAACTTCACAAGAAAGCGCATTTTCAGAAAGCGTATTCAAAAAAGGCGCAAACCAAGAAAAATAGAAAAAGCCCACCGCAACATCGAACTGGATCCATTCATAACCACAGGGAAGGTCCAGGCCCAGGGAGCAACCGACCACCCGAAGGCGGTGGCCAGCGGGCCCAGCCAGGGGATCGGCCGCCCCTGGGACCGGCCGCCCCCTGGTGGGGCCTCCCAGGCCTAGCCTTCTTAGGCGGTGCTTAGGATGGTTCCCTCAAGGCGGTTTTAGCTCCTTCCATACCTGGAGACGCCTGAACCATCCTACTTGGGCTATAAATAGAGAGCTCCTCCACCATTCGACACACACACCAACATTTGGAGCACTACACCTCACATTTCATACTTGTCTCTTTAGTTTAGTGTTAGTAGTTGAGTAAGGCAAAGCTATCAAGGAGAGCTTGTCTCCTTGGAGGAATCAAGAACATCTTGGTATGAATACAATTCAGTTCTCCTCTATGAGCAAGTTCTCATCTTATTTATATAGCAATGCATTTGAATTAGAGTATAGTCTTGCTCATATTATGATCATATGGAGGGCCGTTGGGAGGTTTTGGCTTGAGTTATTTGGGGATTATCTCACCTGGATTCAGGGTTAAGGTACCCCTTTTCCAGGTACCTAACAGGATGCTTGCTGATGTTGATGGAGCTCTTCTTCACACCTAATGTTCCCGTGGTTGGCCTCTTGAGCACCACTTTCTTGATCTTGGTGCCAGACAGTGGTGGTATTGAGCAGGCAGTGGACTTCATGCTATCACCCTTGCTGGATCCTTCGCTTGGTGGTGGCAGCATGGCAAGTGGCGCGATGCTCATCAACTCTTTGCTCTCCCTCTCTAAATCCTCAAAGGTGAAGGACAAGGCTGCATCAAGATTGTTGGGGGTGGAAGAGGAGTTGTGGAGAATCATAGCATGGTGAGCCATGGTGGTGAGGTTACTAAGATCAGAGAGTTCTTGCTGGAGTGTTTGAGGAAGGAAGAAGAATGGCTTGATCTTGATTTGTGAAAAGAATGACAATGAGGGGGCTACTTATAGGAATGGGCAGGCACCCCTACGCTGCCTCCGAATCAGCCAGGATGAAATCATCATCAAGACCGACATAAAAATGGAAAATGAAGCGCGGTGGCAAAAATCTAGGGTGAGAGGAGCTGGCGGTGGGCCGGCCGGCACAGGTGGGTCAGCAGGTGCACCTGGAGCTCCTCTTCGCCCGAGTTTTCATCTAGGTACAGACTCGCGTGTTTGAATTTGAAAACGTTGTTGGTTTGGCTGATACAGGTACGATGCTTGGTCTTAACTCACATAATGCTCATTAAGCAAAGAGATTAAGCCACATTTTATTAAACTTTCAAAATATTTTTATATTATATTTTAAACAACAATAGCATTTCAGTCATAAAAGAATATTAATGGAATAAAATGCTTGCTTTCGCTTAAAACAAGAAAACATGATTTTTATTTTATAATTATAAAGAATAGATTAATTAGACTAATAAACATTTTTAGCAATTATTTTTCAAGGAATAATTAAATCTACTCTATCTATTTTTTTGATCAAAATTAGAATTGTGAGATGGTGCAAGGAAGGGTTTTAGTCGCTGACCGTTCACTTTGAAGATATTACCGTCATCATCTTGAAATGTTATTGCTCCATGGGATGACGTGTCGATGACGGTGTACGATCCCTTCCATTTGCTCCGCAACTTCCCTTCACCGAACAATTTCACCTTGGAGTTGAACAACAGGACTTGATCACCCTATCAAAACTCCTTGAGCTTGATGCGGTGATCGTGCCATATTTTTGTTTTTTCTTTGTATAATTTGGCTCTGTGGTGAGCTTTCTCACGCCATTCCTCTAGCTCGGCAATTTGCTTCTGCCAGTTTCGTCCAGCTAGCTTGAGGTCCATGTTCCAGCTTTTGATTGCCCAATAGGCTCAATGCTCAAGCTCTACTGGCAGGTGACAACTCTTCTCATATACCAGCTCAAATGGTGACGTGCCAATAGGGGTCTTATAAGCAGTCCTGTATGCCCAGAGTGCATCAGGAAGCTTATTTTTCTCATTTCCCCATATCATTGACCGTCTTCTGTAGGATATTTTTGATCTGTTTGTTCGATGTCTTAGCTTGGCCACTTATTTGTGGGTGATAGGGTGTAGCAATGTTGTGCTTGGCACCGAGTTCCTTTAAGAATGCTCTGAATGTCTTATCAATAAAGTGTGATCCTCCGTCACTTATCACCATGCGTGGTGTTCCAAAGTGAGGAAAGATTATCTCATGGAACATCTTTCTGGCATGCTTGGCATCAGTAGCTCTGCAAGGCATGGCTTCCACCCACTTGGATACGTAGTCGACAACAACAAGGATGTACTCGCAATCTTGGGACTTCTGGAATGGTCCCATGAAGTTGATGCCCCACACATCAAATATTTCTATTTGAAGGTTGTAGTGCAGGGGCATTGCATTGCGTGCTATGATGTTGCCTTGGAATTGGCACTTTCTACACCTTTGAATGAATTCTTTGGTGTCCTCATACATCATTGACCAGAAGAATCCACATTGCTAGATTTTAGCTTGTGTGTGAAATACTCCGTAATGACCTTCGTACGGTGCTAAATGGCATTTCTCAATGATTTGTAGTCCTTCAGCTGTCGGTACGCATGTTCTCAATAGGCCACCTAAACATACCCTGTATAGGTATGAGTCATCACATAGGTGATGTCTGCTCCTATAGTTTCCTTCTGTTCTCCCCTGGTGGTACGTATCCTACAACCATGTAGTTCACAATGTTTGCATACCATGGGGTGGTGTCCATCACCTTGAGCAGCATGTCATTGCGTAGGAAGTCATTGATTGACACTTCCTGCATGTTAGTGACTTGCATAAGCGACAAATGATCTGCAACAATATTCTCTACTCCTTTCTTATCTTTTATTTCTAGATCAAATTCTTGGTGTAAAAGAATCCAATGAATCAAATGGGGTTTTGCATCTTTCTTAGTGAGCAAGTATTTAAGTGCAGCATGATCAGTATAAACAATTACTTTTGCTCCCACTAAGTAAGACTGGAACTTATCAAGAGCAAAGACAACTGCAAGGAGCCTCTTTTCAGTGGTAGCATAGTTAAGCTAAGCTCCTGTTAGCGTCTTGCTAGCATAAGCTATTGCATGATGCTTCTTATCTTTGGTTTGGCCAAGGACCGCACCAACAGCATAATCGCTGGCATCACACATGATCTCGAATGGTAAAGACCAATTAGGTGGCTGGATAATCGGGGCCGAAATGAGTGCTTTCTTAAGGGTATGAAAAGCTTGTAAGCACTCATCAGTAGGTAGCTTTCTTAACCTTTTACATTTACTAGAGGAGGTAGCTGCTCGATAACTTTGATCTTAGTTTGTCTACCTCTATCCCGTGTTTAGACACTAGGTGCTCGAGGACAATGCCCTCTCAGACCATAAAGTGGCACTTTTCTCAATTAAGTACCAGGTCCTTTTCTTTGCACCTTTCCAAGACCCTGTCTAAATTTTCTAGACAATGATCGAAAGTTTTTCCATAGACTGAAAAGTCATCCATGAAAACTTCCATGATTTCTTCAATCATGTTAGAAAAGATAGACATCATGCACCATTGAAATGACGCAGGTGCCCAATATTTGGACGACCTTCACATGCCCGTATGGAACATACGCTTATCATAGAATGTCGTTCGGGCATGTGAAAGTCGTCCGGATGAAGTTTGTTTTGCTTTGATCGTCCAGATGGATGGGAATTTGATGATAACCTGAATACCCATCGAGGAAACAAAAGAAAGAATGTTTTGCTAACCACTCCAACATTTCATCTATGAAGGGTAGTCAGAAGTGATCTTTCTTAGTTGCCGCATTAAGTTTTTGGCAGTCTATACACATTCTCCATCACGTGATGGTTCTTTGTGGAATCAGCTTGTTTTTAGCATTTTCCACTCCCTTTTTGGGAACCACTTAGACAGGGTTGACCCATTCGCTATGTAGTACAGGATAAATAATCTCGGCGTGAAGAAGTTTGAGAACTTCCTTTTTCATGACTTCCCGCATCGCATTATTTAGCCTTCGTTGAGGCTCTCGTGTAGGTGTACTAGACAGATCGATAGGAATGCGATGGGTACAAAGAGTTGGGCTTATCCCTTTAAGATCATCTTAGGAATACCCAAAGACCGTCCTATGCTTTTCTAGGATGGCGATGAGTTTGGCTGTCTCCTCGTCACTAAGTTTGTCACTTATGATGATAGGAGTTTGCGTGTCGCCATTCAAGAAAGCATAGTGTAATCCATCGGGCAAGGACTTAAGCTCAAGAGGAGGTTGTGCTAGTACTTCCTCTTTGGGGTGTTCTATGGTCTCGCCTAAGTTGTCTGTTTCATCCATGAAGAGTTCTGCATCTCTTTCTAAGGATGACTCGGGAGACTCAAATGGTCCTACCGACATGACTTCCGTGGGCGTATCATGAACCTGGAGAGGTTTTGCCACTGAGTTTGTAGCTCTTGTGACTTGGATAGAAAATGAATATCTCCCCAAATTAATGTTTAGTTCCCCTATTCTCAATGGATTAGCGTAAAGCTTCTCCAAGGGGTGCCCAATAAGAATGTTAAAATCTTGGAAGTCAAAGATATGAAATCTAACTCCAAGTCGACATCTTCTATGTGGAGAGTGACATTGTGTAAAATCCCAAATCCTTTTAGAAGTGTTCTAGGTGCTACTTGGAAGGAATTGTTGGTTGGAGTAATCGGTTTGTCTCCTAAGCAAGAAGTTGCAAAGGATTTTGACATGATATTCACTCCCACCGTTGGATTATACATCATGTCTACCCAATCCCTGTGAGGTTTGCATCGAATGGTCGAACAATGAGCGTGAATCTGAATTTCTTTAGAAGAAAACTCTCCTTCCGCTACCCATTCGAAGCTCATGATAGCCGTCAACTTCCTCACAGATTCCTTAAGAAAAACAGGATCTAGAGGCTCGTTAGGAGTTGTAGGGATGGGAGGTCTCCTGTGACAGGTGTAATTCAAGGTATTTTTGAAATCTTTGAAATGGTCGTCCTCGAATACGGGAAGATCCATAGATTGGATGTCTTCCTTTTCTGGTTCGGGAGAGGGTCTCTCTATAGATGTAACGGGTTCGGCAAGTGCCGAAGAAACTTTCTCTATAGTAGGCTTGGGCTCAAACCAAATAGGTTCTAGCGGAGGTGTGTTTTCTAGGATACGTTCTAGAAGTGCTTCACCTTCCGCTATGGTAAGATGAGCAAAAGAGCCACCGGCTGCTATGTCGAGCTGTAGGGTAGATTCTTTTCTAAGACCTAACCAAAAGTGTTGCATAAGCACATGGTTTGGTATAGACAAATCTGGGCCGGATCTAGTTAAAATCAAGAATCGGTCCGAGGCTGCTCCTATAGTCTCGCTATCTTTTTGTTGGAAGCTGAGTATCTCTTATCGTAGGGAAGCAATGCAAGATATAGGGAAGAATGCGACACAAAACTTATGGCATAAGTCTTCCCAATCTCTATTTACCTTGCTTACGGTGTGGGCGTACCATTGTTTCACTCTCTCATTAAGAGAGAAAGGAAACAATTTCCACAACAACATTTCTTATGACATGCCTGAAATGGTCAGGCAAGCACAGAGCTGCTCAAACACTCGTAAGTGATGATATGAATTTTCATAATCCAACCTTGAAAAGGCTTGGTCCCAAACCATGGCTATGAAGCCTGGGTGGAGCTCATAACTCAAAGTTGTGATTGGCTTCGAGGATTGTGGAATTTCGATGAGCTCGCCCTTTGGAGAAGAAAGGTTATGAATGGTAGGTAGCTCCATGTATATTTTTGTTTTCAAAAAGAAAGGAAAAGAAGAATGCAAAGGTAGTGCATGATACATGGGTGAACTAGGTTCGTAGACAACTAAACTAATAGTCCCCGGCAACGGCGCCAGAAATTCTTATTGGTGTTTCTTAGTGAAAGCAGCAAAATCTACAAGCGCTATACTTCACTCGGTGATCCATAGGGTATCATAATTTCTACGAGGAAACGATATACTATAGAATGTTACAAAGCTAGTTTCCCAGAGGAGAGAGATAGATAACTTGGGTAGTGAGGTTTTCTAATGGTCGATTCCCTAAAGAAGGATATCCAAGCCGCTAATATCTTCGGGCACCGGGGCGCACCTGGTCTGCCAGGTGATACCGGCCTATAGCTCTACGCCGAACCTGAACGTGGGGGATTACAAGGGATGGACAGGGCTGTCACCACCTACTGCCTACCCCTGAACCCTGGGGAACAAGGCAAATGATGGTAACTCCTAGCTTAGACACCACGTCTATGCTATTCGTTACAACTCTAGCATTGGCCAGGAACTTTCGTCTTTATCAGGAGTCCTCTACTAGAGCTTCCACCCAAAGGACGGATAATGAAATTGTAAGATAGAAACAAACAAGAATAAACTTACTAAAAGGAATGTAACCGAATGGTAAACACGAGTTTCTTACTTTAAGTAGCAAGGCTCCCATTGAGGTACAAGCGGGGAGGGAGCGGACAACTCCGGCACTCCTCCACTAGGAAGACGATGCTCCTGGGAACCTCCAAAGAAGCTCCGCTAGCTTGATCTCTCTCACTCCCTACTTGAGCTAGCTAGAAGCTAGGTAGTGGCTCTACTCTCCCTCTTGTATGCTATGCTAGAGTGTGTGTGTGAAGAGGAAGAAGAATGGTGGAGTTGTTCTCTTTGTGATGATATATGGAATGGAGGTAGAGATCCTCTCTTTAAACAGTGAGTGAGCAGGTCAGTTTCGAGGTCAAAAAGACCAAAACACCCCCGCACCGCCAGTACCCAGCATTGAATGTACCGCCTCACCAAAGATCATTGTGTCGGCCGCTTAGTCGGTGTGTTGGCCAGCCTAGGTGTGCCGGCCGGTGCACCCAGGGCTGCTCTGGTGCCCATCTTCGGTGGGTTGTCTCCTGGTGGTATCTGGACTTGGCCCATGGTGTGGATTTGGGTTGTCACATCTCAGTTTGGCCATTTCCTACTGGTCTTCCTTGATTTGCTTTGGGCCAAGAAATGGGATGTGTGAAATGTTGTTGTTTTCCTCCAATATTGGCCCAATATTGTGTATTTTGATGTATGACCTACAAAACAAGTTTGTACACCAAAACTATGGAATTTGTTAGTTTAAATCTCCTATCTACATTGTTTTTGGTGTATTCTATACTAATGCTGGCGGGGTTAGAATTGAGTTAAGGACCGCCAACAGAATCCTAGAAAACCCAATGTTTTTGGCAAATTCAACGTCAGTTGGAGAATGGTGGTCCCACATGTCTATGAGATAAGGGTGGTCCCATGTGAACAGAGAGGGATCCCCTGTTGCGGTCCCAGGTAACTGACACTCTGGTCCCACGCGTCGGGTGGTGAAGGGTGCCACACGGGCCCACAGGTCGGTCGAAGAAGGGTGGCCCCACGTGAACAGGGATGGTGCCCTAGTCCCACATGTCAGCAGATAAAGGTTGACCCACATGAACAGAGGTGGGTCCCCTGTGGCGGGTCCCATGCTGATCCCACACGTTGGATGGAAAATGGTCCTAGACGGGTCCCACATGTTAGTCGTTGAATGATGGTGGGCTGGGTCCCATGTGGCAGGTCCCATCTAACTGAGATGTTGTTCCCACACGTCGGATGGAAAATGGTCCTAGACAGGTCCCACATGTCAGTCATCGAAGGATGGTGGGCTAGGTCTCATGTGGCGGGTCCCTTCTAACTGACACGCTGATCCCACACGTCCAATGGAGAATGGTCCTAAATGGGTCCCACATGTCAGTCGTCGAAGGGTGGTGGCCTCAAGGTTCCCTTGGCAGGCAGGTCCCACATGTCGGTCAGTGAGTTGTGATAGAACAGTGCCCATTCGGAATGGATGAGTAACGGCGGGTCCCATAACATCGAACGGAGAAGTGTCCGGCTGAGTGATGGGCGGATCTGACGACTAACGGTGGATGGGGTACTAGTGATGCGTGGTAATGGAAGGTGGAAATATGAGTGAAGGCAGCTCTGTCGCAGGCAAACGGCACCGGCTCTCATAGCCAAATGGAGTGCGCTGGTTTCAGTGACGAAGTGTGTTGGTCACAACTCGAGGATATACGTGAAACCATCACAATCCAGCGATGAACAGTGCCATGAACAGCTCTGTGACAATTCCGTCAGGGTTTCCATGATGATTCCCGTGAACTTCTCAAAATACGTCACGAAAAACAAAATCATTACGCAGTTCAATGACCTAAGCGACCAAAACATCATGGAAACCACTCTTCGGAGACCATAACAAAATCATCATAAGAATTTTCATCATGGTAGGTCATATCTCTACTAGTGTCATTTATCCCTAGTTAACATTGAGAACGCAAATCAGATCATCGGTTATCAGGTACTTGAACACATCACACCATTTTCAGAAACAAAGAACAAAATACGCATATGCACCTTTACTACTCTTCTTGCTTTGCCTTCAACATGGGAACATAAGGCATACAGCAAAGTCCACTAAAATCCCACTTTTTGTTATCACATCTTGTGAGCCGGGAACAGAGGACTTGGATGTTTCCATGGCATATGTCATATACCATCAGTCCTCTGTTCTGCTCAGAAAGGAAAACCAAATTCCACTCTGGGTAAACTACAATCACACTATACTCCTCATTGGAAACAACAATACCCAACCATGAAACAGCAATTCCAAATAGCTACAGCATGTTCACCCGATGCTTCAATGTCCATATATTAGTACCATTGTCTTCAAGGAACTAGATTGAAAGCTCAGCCAGGTTGACAATATCAACAACACATACACAAAGCCGACCCTGATCTCCGGTCATGGATAATGGATAACGTCTTGCAGGCAAAGGAATTGTCCTCCATGTCTTTCCATCCATATCAAAAGCAACAATTTGGTAGGGCAACACACGCATGTGCATAAAACCTTTAATAAACACACCTCCGGGAAGATTTAGTACTACGGTACCCAGTACGCATTCAGATTTTTTACAAATCCATTCACCAGTTGCACTTGACAAAGCTGAAGACAATAAAATAAAACACTTGTACCACATGGAACTGCGAGGAGACTGTCGGATCGAACGCCAAGTGAGCTAAACTATCATAATGGTTTGTACATGGTAGTACCTTGTATGTCCCCAACACCGGGTCTACTAAAACATGACGACTCTCACTGGTCCAGATGAAGAGGATGAGGCCATTACAGTAACCTGCAAGGATTAGATCCATGTGCCCTGGCAAGAAGGAAAAGCTGGGGTATTCACCAGTGATTGTGGCAAATCAGGGCCTGCCTATTGCGTCGTGCATGAAGAATCCGCTGACAAACTGGGCGGGATCCTTACGGTACTCGAATTCCTAAAAGATCATGTTGCTCCAGGAGCTACAGACACACCTATAGCAGCACAAGGTGCGGGCGCTAAGATGGCTGAGAATGAGGACCAAGACATCTGTGGGGATTCCCAATTCGTTTCTATTGTTGGTGGCCTCCTCCTCCATGCTGACTGCATTTGGTGGAGCTGCGTCGGCGATGCAAGCAGCGTCGCTATCGCCTAAATCAAAGAAGGACCACCTGCGGGGATGTTTCAAGGATATCATTAATAATCAGACGCAAGCTTGGTTCGTACTGAGATGAGTGAAGAAGTGAATACAAAACCAAGAAAGAAGGATGAGAGAAGTGTAGGTTACCCTTGACTACGGATCTTGTAGTGGTGACTTCGAGTGGTCCTGTTGAGCATTAGTACCAACCTGGTCCACCGGTAGATCCGTGTGAGCGTGCCATTGAGGCCTACTAGCGCGGAGCTATAGCTTGTCGGCAGTGAGTGGCGGCTTACACACCGATGTGTAGGTGCCATGGAGAGAAGGGACAACGATGAGGAATTGATAAGCACTGAGGAGGAGACTCATTGAGTGCGACTTTGACGGTAGGTAGTGGTCTTTTAGGGCAACTCCCGCAAAATTAATGTTGTAAGCTCGCGCGAGACTGATAGAGAGGGACAGTATTGTAAGCGTGTTCAAATGTGCAATGGTCGGACTTCTTTACGAGATCAAATTGCAGCAGTCGGACTTTCTAGCGTTCGCAGTAAAACTTAACAGCTTGCTCCCATCCTTAATGCACTCGATCGACATGGGTGCCTTGGTTTAAAAAACAAAAAATGCACTAGATCGAGGCAATACTTGTTTAGATAAACTCCTAGCTACCAACCTTGCTGCTGATGCCAACAGCTTTAGTTCTAAGTATTTTTATACCTGGAAGGCTGCTAGAATGATCCAAAAATTTTAGAACTATTTATATGAAAATAATAATACTATAATCAAAACTGACAAGCCCATTATGCTTTGCCCTTCGAGTTCAATTATGTAGCGATCGAACTTTCTGGCATTCTTAAACATGAGCTGCCAGGAGCCAAGATGACTTGCAAGATCAAGAGACGGGACAGTTCATCTGTTTCTCTTTCACGTACCATTGGAAAGTCCAGCCATATCTCTTTTGTGTACCATAGGACAGTCCTAATATGGGTCATGTCATAATTCTGCCATTCCTTCTCCTAAGGATAGTCATCCTCCTTGTGTGGAACATGTTGACCTATATATTGGATATATTCCCTGCAAATGGCAACAAATCTTAGTGTCAGGTACCTGGATAAGGGGGTACCCTAAACCCTCGATCTCCAGGAGAATTAGTCCTCGAACAGTTAAACCCAAATCACCAAAAAACTTGCAACCAGCCTAAGAGATGAGAGCCCACAAGTGTACCTTGAGGCATGCTGGGCCGGACCACGAGCAGCGTCCAAGTCGAGACCGTTTCCCACTCGATGGGGGACCTCGAGTGAGGGATCTCCATGCAGGCGGACAAGCCCCAGAGTGATGGAAGTCTGCCCGAGTGGATGACCCCCCGTCGACAGCCAGAGCCCATCCAACTTGATAGGGGTCCTCGAGTGATGGGTCTCCACGCGGGCGGACGAGCCCACGTTGAGTGACAGAAGTCCGCCCGAGCAGACGACTCCACCTCGAGTGTTAGAAGTCTGCCTCAGCAGACGACCCCTCATCGACCACTGCTTCCACTCCAACTCACCTACTCTGCGTACGAGATCCAATGCATTAAATACTCCCACCAACACCTGCCTAACATCGTGGCTACAGCGATGTTATAGTGACCAAGTATGCAGTGTCAAATCCACCTTTTACCGCCCATCCCCGGGAAGGTGCCAACTCGTACAAACACTGTACCCACACATGGGCACTGTGCCTCGTCAGGCACTCCCTTGATATGCTACGCGATGGCCGCTAGCTCTAGGATTCCTAGGGCTCATTCTTATCCATTCGGGTCTCGACCCCTCCCAGGCACCCCTCGACTGAGCTTCCAGCCGGCTCAGGTCAGCACTGCAGGGGCTCGTTCTCATCCATTCAGGTCTCGACCCCTCCTAGGCACCCCTCGACTGAGCTTCCATCTAGCTTCGGTCAGCGCTACAGCGGCTCTGACATGAATCCACAGCGGGTCGTACGTCCTTCATAGGGAGCTCACGTCTTTCACCGTATCGCTGAGGCACGTCAGCGCCATCATCAGGACCGGTCAATCACCGACTTGGACATTATAGCTCAGGAGGGTGAATCTCATCATGAGGCACGCCGCTACAGGGCTTGACTTTGCTCAGCGCATGCGCCTACAGTGCCCCCGATGTGATCAAACATCACTCCCTCAACATCAATGCCTATGACAGCATTACGACTCCTGTACACCCGTGCCTCCCCTTGGTCTATAAAAGGGGACGCCAAGCTCATTGTAGGGAGCTTGGAGGACTTCTAAAGCCCAAAAAATGCTCAAGTCCTAGGTCAATCTCACTCTTTTCACCCCCATTCATACTCGCTCGCTTGTATCCCCCTGTACAAGCACTTCGGTGCAAGATAATACTAACTATCCCCCGCTGGACGTAGGGCCTTCTTTGCCCGAACCAGGATAAATCGTGTATTCTTCTTGCATCACCATCCAGATTAGGGAACACGCAGTACATGTTTACTCGTTGGCTTAGGACCCCCTAGTTTCCAAACATCAACAGTTGGTGCTCTAGGCAGGGGGATCTGCGTGTCACAACCGCTTCCCGCCATTTTTTTGGATGGAAGATTTCGTTCCGCCGCTACCATTCGCCACGGTGATCTGGCTCGGGAGCTTGGATTTCATTTTGCTAGGCCGCAGCCAAGACATGGTCCTACTCTCGACCAGAGATCCAAGCTGAAGCAATCCCGGGTCCCCGTAATGGGCCCCTCGCCAGTCTCGTCGCCCTACTTCCGCTAGGGAGGAGGCATGGCCGGCGCAACTGCCATCGCCACTTTAAGTCGACATCCACCTCAGCTTCCCCGCCCCCAGCTAAGGATGCAGGGTCCCTGATTGGGAGCCTAGTAGACCTATGCCTAGGATTAGAGAAAGAGCTAGGAGGTCTTGGCGGCGACCCCGATTTCAGCTTCTCTATGTGCTCGCCGAGGGGACCGAGTGAGGTCTCTTCTGTGGGCGCGGCTCCAACGCCATCCAACCTGCTCCCACACGGGTTGTTCAAGGCCCGTCGCCCATGCCCAGTTGGCCTAAACAACTCCGCCAAGATGTAGGCATCAAGGGCACCCACTAGACGGGTGGCCTCGGCTAATGGATGGACTTCAGGCTTGGACGACCCCACCTTGTTCGCTCCTAGCCTCGACCGCACTCTGATACACTGTACACGACCTCGACGTGGGTGGCCTCGGTAGATGGACGAACTTCGAGTTCGGATAACCCTGCCTCGATCGCCCCTGGCCTCGATTGCACACTAATTCGCTGTACATGACCTCAACATGAGGTTTCGACTGATGGACGGACTTTGGGTTTGGACGATCCCATCTCGTCCGTGGTCCAGGAGGCCATGAGCACGGCCCAAGGGGTTTTGACTGAAGACAGGAGGGCCTCGACCCATGACAAGCACCAACATGAGCGCATACAAGGATCTTCTAGGCACCTCCTATGAGCCACCACGGACCTGACCCCCTGCCTGGAACGTTGAACATCCAACAGCTACGTCACTTTTACCTTTAGAGCCTTGAGGCTCCGTACATATTCTCAATTCATGAATAAAGAGTACATCCGTGTCCAAACCATTCTTTCATAAAAACAGGTGGGTTCCACCCTGTCCTCACAGAGTCGAACCTCCCTCGGGGGCTAGAAGAGGGAACCCTCTGCATCCCAAAAATCTTTTACATAGTCGTCGAAGCCACGGGGGCACCCTAAGGCTCGAGGGGCTGTCGAGCCATGAGAACTCCCATGTGTTCGTGCTACGGTACCTCCACGCACTCCCCCACACCAAGGGGTGCAACCGCGTGCTAAGAAGACTTAGTAAAAGCACACAATTTTGAAAAATCAATGTCTAACATTCCTATATGCTTTGATGTGAGTTCTTACATAGTCAACATGGCCACGAGAGCACCCTAAGGCCATGGGGCCATTGAGCCACGAGATCACCTATGCCTTAGGGCTATGGTACCTCCACTCACACCCCACACCTAAGGGCATAACCATGTGCCAAGAAGACTGCGTAAAAACCCAACTTGAGCAAGATAGGAATGACTGACTCGAACTCACGATTTCAAAAAATCAATGTCTAACATTCCTAAATGCCTTGATGCGAGTTCCTACACAGTCAACATGGCCGTGAGAGCACCCTAAGGCCGAGGGGCCATCAAGCCATGAGATCGCCTATGCCAGGGCTTTGGTACCTCCACTCGCACCGCACACATAAGGGTGCAACTGTGCGCCAAGAAGACTACATAAAAACCCAACTCTACCAAGATAGGAATGACAGACTCGAACTCACGATTTCAAAAAATCAAGGTCTAACATTCCTATATGCCTTGATGCGAGTTGCTACATAGTTGACAAGGCCACGAGAGCACCTTAAGGCCAAGGGGCCATCGAGCTGCGAGATCGCCTATGCCTCCGGGCTACGGTACCTCCACTCACACCCCACACCTAAGGGCGCAACCATGCACCAAGAAGGCTACGTAAAACTCAACTCAAGCAAGATAGGAATGACAGACTCAAACTCGAAAGCATTCAAAATGCATATGAACATGATGTGTCGAGGCCCCCGAGGCCACATCGACATGAGTCAAAATACAAACTTATCACATGGGCCTTCATGCCCAGCTCTTGCCCACAGGCCTTCGTCGTCATCGCCAACAGCAGGAAGGCACACCTCATCTTTGAATAGCCACGTGATTCGACCCCCAGGCTCAACGGCACCACCTACACTGACCGATCAACTGAGATAACGGGGTGAAGGAGCCCCTCGTCCACCAGCTCCTTAAGCTCCCATATCGTTACGGCTGACGAGAGCCAATCTATCTCCCTTTTCTCTCTTGCGCCAACTAACAGGAGAACTCTACTCTCTAGCGGTGGCAGCAACGGAAGCTTGGAGACAAGATAGGGAATGGGTGGAACCCTACCCCTCGAATTCATAGCCTAGAAGGTAAAACCTGACATTTAATGCCCATACCTAACCACTCCCTCGATTTTTGGGTACAGGGACAGGCGTCAAGTGCACGACTTCTAGCCATTGTCCCAACCCCCCATGACTGCACTGTTACGTGTCCTGCCTCGAATGCCATGCCCAACGGATGGTAACAATTATTCACGGATGATTCCTTCCATGGTAAGGAACACAGGCCCTGGCCCCACAAAAAATCTCAAGGGAGCGAAAGCTGGCCCTTGACCAGGGTTCGACAGCCGCCCTCGAGTATCTGAGTCAGGGATGACTGGGGGAGCCAACACGAGTCCCTTGTCAAGAACAAACTCTCTAAGCCCCCCAGACATATTCAAGGCAAAACTAAGGGACCACTTTGGAATCCCCTCGGAGGGAGGCATCGAGCCACCGAGCCCGACCAAAAGGGACCGGCATCCATGGGACCCATTGATTTGCTTCAATAAGAGCACCTCTGTTGCCTCCAGTCGACCCCTATCGAACGGGGCATGAGCTCTTGCTTGAATTACCTGATAACATCTCACCTGAGGACGTCGGAGCTCGCCCAAACGAGGGTAGCATGGTGATTCTCACCTCTCCTCTTGACGAAAGGGACCATGAGGGTCAAAAGAAAAAGATGGGCTTGTTCCTAATCGCCCTCAATGAAAGAGGCTCGGGGGTTTGCTCGCAACCGGATGGCCTCGATGAAAGAGGAACCAACCATCCGGGGGCTCCACAATGTGCAGAACCCCTTGATGAAAGTGGGGCGAATGCGCTCGGGGGCTCGCACGCAACTGGATGGCTCGACAAAAGAGGAACCAACCATCCTGGGGCTCCACAACATGCAGAACCCCTCAAAAAAAGAGGGAAGAACACGCTCGGGGCTCACTCGCTACAAGATGGCATTGACGAAAGAGGAACCAACCATCCAGGGGCTTGACAATGTGTGGAACACCTTGACGAAAAGAGGTGCGAATAAGCTCGGGGGCTCTAGTACTTGACTCGAGCTTCCCTCAGTCACACACCTAAAAAAGCCCTTGGAGGAGTTTTTCAACTCCTTCGAGGCCTTGGGGGCTACACCCGATGCTATGACTCTAGTTCATGGCCTCTGCATGAGTGCCAGCACTCGCACAGAGACTCGGGGCTACTGTCGGGTGCTTGGATAAGGGGTACCCTAAACCCTCGATCTCCAGGAGAATTAGTCCCCGAACAGTTAAACCCAAATCACCAAAAAAACTGCAACTTGCCTAAGAGACGAGGGCCCATCAGCGTACCTCGAGGCAGCATCCAAGTCGAGACCGTTTCCCACTCGACGGGGGACCTCAAGTGAGGGATCTCTGCACGGGCGGACGAGCCCCCGAGTGACAGAAGTCCACCCAGGTAGATGACCCTCCATCGACAGCCACAGCCCATCCCACTTGACGGGGGTCCTCGAGTGATGGATCTCCACGCGGGCGGACGAGCCCACATCGAGTGATGAAAGTCCGTCCGAGCAGACAACTCCACCTCGAGTGACGGAAGTCTGCCCCAGTGGATGACCCCCCATCGACCACTACTTCCACTCCGACTCACCTACTTTGCGTACGGGATCTAATGCATTAAATACTTCCACCAACTCCTGCCTAACATCACGGCTATAGTGATGTTACAGTGACCAAGTATGCAGCGTCAAATCCACTTTTTACCGCCCATCCCCGGGAAGACGCCGACTCATAGGAACACTATACCCACACACGGGCATTGTGCCTCATCAGGCACCCCCTTGATATGCTACATGACAGCTGCCAGCTCCAGGATTCCTGAGGCTCTTCTTATCCATTCGGGTCTCGACCCCTCCCAGGCACCCCTCGACTAAGCTTCTAGCCGGCTCCGGTCAGTGCTGCAGGGGCTCGTTCTCATCCATGCGGTCTCGACCCCTCCTAGGCTCCCCTCGACCGAGCTTCCATCCGGCTCCGGTCAGCGCTACAGTGGCTCTGACATGAATCCACAGTGGGCCGTACATTCTTCACAGGGAGCTCACATCTTTCACCATATCGCTGAGGCACGCCAGTGCCATCAGGACCGGTCAATCACAGACTTCGACATGACAGCTCAGGAGGGCGAATCTCATCATGAGGCACGCTGCTACAGGGCTCGACTTCGCTTAGCGCACGCCCCTACAGTGCCCCCGATGTGATCAAACATCACTCCCTCGACGTCAATGCCTACGACAGCATTAGGACTCGTGTACACCCGTGCCTCCCCTTGGTCTATAAAAGGGGACGCCGGGCTCATTGTAAGGGGCTTGGAGGGCTTCCAAAGCCCAAAAAATGCTCAAGTGCTAGCTCAATCTCACTCTCTTCACTCCCGTTCATACTCGCTCTCTTGTATCCCCCTGTACAAGCACTTCGGTGCAAGATAATACAAACTATCCCCCCGCTAGACGTAGAGCCTTCTTTGCCCGAACCAGGATAAATCATGTATTCTTCTTGCATCACCATCCGGATTAGGGAACACGCATTACATGTTTACTCATCAGCATGGGACCCCCCAATTTCGAACCCCGACACTTAGATAGATGCGGGACGGGGAATGGTTCTGGTAGTCCCTGTAGCACTGGCTGTAAAACTTTGACCTGATCGACTGGGAACATTATTGTCAGACGTGTTCAAATGCTCAATGGTCGGACTTTATTACGTGCGCAATAGCATTCCAGCATCAATGGCTCCTCGGTTATGTGTTATGATGTGGCGATTGATGCGATGCTATTGATTTGCCAGCAGACTGATTGCTATGACATTCAATTAGACAACACACTTCGTCCTCTAGATCAAATATGCGGCATTCAGACTTTCTAGTGCTCGTAGTAAAACTCAACAGCAATGTCCCATCCTTGATGCACTCAATCGAAATGGGTGCCTTGGCCAACAACATCAATTATGCATTAGAAACTATTTCTTGACAATGTTTAAACACGGTGTCAGCTACAAAATTAATAAAGCATCCGATACCACACCACGCCCAACAGTGTTTCACCCACCAAACACGAAGTTCAACATCACAACACAAGCTTGGGTATTATTAAAGTAAGATAAAACCGTAATCTATTTCATGACAGTCCATCCATTTCATTTTCGTGTATTAGGGGAAAGTCTGACCATATCTATTTTGTGTACCACCGGACAGTCCTCGTATGGGCCATGTGATAATTGGGCCATCTCAAGGTACAAGTCATTCTCCTCGTGTGGAACATGTTGACCTATTATTGGATATATATATGTCCCCTAAAAATGGGAAACTATCTACCCATTGAACTTGCGCTGGTTGGGCGACGAAGCTAGAGGCGGTGGCTTGTAGATGGTGTTCACAAGAATAGCGTGGATGCTAAGAGGATGGTTACCCATGTACAAGGAGGAAGCTAGGGTGCTATAAAAGGAGGAAGCTGGGACATAGCTGGGGGCCCTGATGCGGATAGGATGGACATCAGCGGCGTCATCATCACAGTGGGATCCATCGGCTGTTCTTTCTCTAGCAACTACCAGCAGTGATTTGGCCATTGAGCTATGTAATAATGCATTGAGTACCATACACAGGCGATGATTTCCTATGGCCAGACCTTTAGTTGTCCTCACTATGTAGTCCAACCAATCAGTCATGAGTCATGAGTAGTCGAGCAGTTCCACTTGAAATTCCATTGCATAACTTTCCCATGTTAATCCCACAGCCATTTAACATCGGCTTCCCATTCAATCATCCTCTACCATTAGTTGCTCCAGCTCCAAACTAGTACAAACCAAAGCTACAAACAAGTCCACCAGATCCGTCGAGTCACCATCGCCATGAGCTCTGCCAAAAATCAAGATCCCCAGTATTCCACTTTCGAAGAGCACATCAAGTTGAGAAAGAAGTGGATGAAGATCACCATCAAGGAGCAATCTCACCGAAGCAGTGGTCAAGCAGCATTCTCTGTGGCCTGAAATGCTCGATCACCAGGACCCTCAAAGTCGGTGGTCACCGGCAGCTGGTGTGGATCCGACAGTGGGATGAATGCGGTGCCAACATGACCTTCACAGTGAAGCAACACGTGGACATCCCTGACACCAAAAGAGGTGTCCATGATGTCCTCCTCGGCTTTATGAAGAAGGTCATGCCACTGTAGAGTCTCATGCTCAACGATCGGCTCCAGGAGGACATCCTTCCTGACTCCACGGTGCCTCTACTCACCGCCCTGGCATGTGCAGCCCGCTGAGATGGTTGCATCAGCCATGCAAAGATTGGGCTAGCGGTCGCCTAAAAACTCGAGTTCATCGCATCATCAGCCATCTTGACGGTCTGTGTGGAAGCGGCACCACTAGGGTGTCAGTACTATGTCATCTGCCATGAGGGTGAAGCATGTAGTCATGCCACTGTTCAAAGTTTCACTGTGCCCTGCTGTCGCAATGAATTCCACCATGAGTGCATCACCAAGTGGTTCGACCAGAGTTCGATCTGCCCGCTGTGCAAACACGATCTATCTACTCGTCTTGACCCCTTTGTGCAGCAATGCCTCTTACTTTGCCCTCATTGGTGGAGGACGAGGCTGCCTCAATAGAGGATGAGGCCACCTTGTCGAAGAAGGATGAGGAGGAGGGTAGCGAGCAAGACGATGATAGGAGCATCGGCGGCGTCGACCAGTAGGTGATGCTTAGTATTGTAGCAGCTAATCCTTTTTTAGGAAAAACTGTAGCAGTGGATCTAGTACTTATTATAAAATGGCCTGTGCATTGTATTGCACATTTGCTCTTTTTTGGAATGGCCTTGTGTGCGCAACTAAATTTGGCCTCCGTTAAGATGTTTGAAGTTTTAATGTTAAGTTTGACCATTCATTTATATTCATGATCTTGCAATGTTCTTTCTAAAAAATACGATTTTGGAATATGCTTTGATTATGAAGCCTACAAATATAGTATATGTCTACTTTATCTACATCCTAATATGAATGGTTTTGAACAGTACAAATACATTATACAACTACTTTATCGATTATCTTTATTGGGACAATGATCGTGCAAGTAGAGATTTTAAATATGAATGCAAAAGAAGAAAGGAGCATTCCCTGCAATCGTTACTCCCGTCTTTATGGGACTGGGAGAAAAATCAGCCGCTCCCTCGCAATGAACTATGGAGGATACTATCAGACGCATTCAAATTTATAAGGGCCAGACTTTCTTACATGCGGAAGAGCATTTCAACACCATTTGTATCCTTGGAAAATAGTTCATTTCAACTTTGTATAATTTATATGGCTTTACATAAGTAATTTCCAATTCTTCCAAAATACAGGCATCTAATGATTGAATGAACACTGTTTCCAAATCCAGTAATCAAAATGTGAAAGGGGTGATGGCAATCAACCATGTTTCCTCGATCGTCGCATCCTGTGGGAGAGCAGCCATTCATCTCCCCTCTTTAAATATGACCATAGCACCTACGACTGGGGTATTCTTTCATCATTTATGAAACCATCACATCACCTGCTCCAATCCCCACTCACTTCTAGTGGTGAAGACAGCGGGGTCGAAGGATGGGGCATTGGTCGTCAGAGAAGTACTCCACCGACTATGGTGATGAAGAGCCCGACGAGGAGGTGGATCCACTGACACAAAGCAACGAGAAGGAGGAGGAGGAGGAAGAGGAAGAGGAGGATGCGGCGGCAGCGGAGGAGGAGGACATGGAAGGGAAAGAGGAAGAGGAGGAGGAGGAGAAAGAGGAAGCAGCGTACATGGAGGAGAAGGAGGTGGAGGAGGCGTCGGTGAATGTAGAGGATGAGGCGGACATGGATGTGGAGGACCACAGCGACAATGACGGTGAGGAGGATGAGGGCAGGGACATCAGCGGCAATGAGGAGGAGGATGGCAACGACGACTATGGCGAGGAGTTAGAAAAAATCATGGAGACGGTTCCACCAGGGTTCCTACCATTGTCAAGGTACCTTCCACGCATGTGGAACCATCCAACTGACGAGTCAGATGACTCCACCTGGTCGGATGAGGATGTCTCCATTTCGTTCGACGAGGACGAGGAGGAGCGTGGTAATAGAGACGACGGCGGGAGCAGCGGAGTCGATCAGTAGGTGCAGTTGGGACTATAGCAACAGAAGTACAACGGCGAGTGCATTGTAGTGCACATTTGTGCTATTTTGGGATGTCCTCATGTACCCAGACAAGTGTTTGAATTAACATAATGTCGGTTTTAACTTTTTTTTTGCTTTTCATAAATTTGATTTGACCTTCCTAGACGTCTAACACTTGATATGGAGCTACTCCTATGTGTACAGCTTTGCCTGATCGAATATGTAGGATATTGTCAGACGTGTTCAAATCTTTGACCACCATACTTTTATACGTATCTGAGAAATAGATTTTTCAACACAAATAAATGGCTCATCCTTTCTATGTTTACCGGGTGAGTGGAATCGGGAACCTGCCCGAACGAACTGAACACCGTCTCCATTGGGCTAGTTGTCTCGTCCTCTCTTTATTCCCACGGGCCATGGTCTTCAATATATGTACCACCGACTGCTGTGGTTATAACTATGACTTGATGTTTGTGCAACCGAGAGTGTAAAACTTTGGCCTGATTAGCTAATTCAAACAAAATCGTGTCTTGGATATGATTTTCTAATCTTGCAGAAGCCATGCAGTGAGGATTTTCTATCAGCAGGCTCGCTTCTATCTCATGCTGAAATGATGAGCCATAATTTTTGAATTTCACTCAGAACACCCGAACATCCGGCCATTGTGTAGATGATTTAGTCAGACATTATATAGCATCGTAACATCTGGCTGGTGCGTACTTCAACTCATAGGATAATATATACTGTCGTCAGCTTTTAATATCATAGCAATGAGTAGGTCTGTCCCTCGATTGTTGCTGCTGCTTGGATTGGAGTGAAATAGTCTGAAAGAATAGACCTATCACAACCACATTAGTCAATCAAGTTTGAAGCATGTCATGGTGGTCAAAAGCTCCTTTTCCTAATTTTTGTTCAATCTACCGCATTCACTTCACTCTCGCTGGGTCTAATATGAAAGGGGTTGCCATAGCACTGTCCACTATCCAACATTTCAGTTTGGCTCGGCGATGAGCGTCCAGTCGTTAGTGTAGGTGTTTCTGGTAGGATCATTGTATGATCCAGAGCCTCAAGCTGGACACCAACGCCATCTTAATTAGCCTTGCTGGACGTGTATGGGATCCTGGTCCCTTGATCACTAGTAGTCATCGGTGGGTTTTGATCCATGGAACACCCTTGCAAACATGTGAACTCATTTTTGCTTATAGGTCGACTGTCGTTACTGCTTGGATTGTACTAGTGAAATACTCTGTATTTCTGCAGAAAAGACCTGTATGTACATGTACTACATTGGGGCACTCAAATATCAAGCATGTCATCATGTCGGTCAAACGATCCTTTCTCGATTCTTCTACTCCTATTGTCCAGCTTTGCCGCATTCACTTCACTCTCGTCAAATGTCTGTGGAGTGTAAATTTGACTAGCTGGACGTGTAAATCTTGTGCTGAGCTTGTATAGTAAAAGTTTGGCATGATCGGCTGTGCTAAGAACAATAGCAGCACCGTCGGTGGTAGCATCCTTGAAGTAGAGTAGTGTGTAGATGGATTTCTTAAGCGGCAGCTTCAACAATAGCCAAGGGAGTGTAGATGATCAGAACCTATGAAACCATAGCCATGTCTAGCTAGCTATAGCCTCTGCAAAACCAGGCAAGAGAAATTGCTTCACAAAAGCAGGAGCAACCCACCCAGTCTGCCCCTTGGCTGCTGCGGCTGTGCGATTGATAGACCGCACTATGTACAGAGTACTATACTTTCTCTGGCCAGACAGTCTGACAATTCAAAATATTGATGGCACGGATAGATATGATGGACGACGTGTGGCTACGCACTCGCGTTGTTGACATCCAAGCATGTTTCAACCATAAAAGTGTATTAATCATAAACTCAAACATAAAAGTGTGTCAATCACACCTCCTACATCATCTCCCCCACCACCACACCTCACCCCCCTCCCCCGCCTTGCACAATAGCTAGCCCTCACCTCCCCTTGGCAAGTTCCCCACCATCGATTGCCATGAGACGCCCAAGGTCCTCCTCAAGGAAGGGCCACCCTAATTCAGTGTGTATTTGTACCCTTGTTGACTATTGGTACCCTGCTTCATGTCCTCATCGAGGAAGCGCGGCGCACTCCCACACGTCGTCTACAGTGCTGACACTGGTCTCCCCGTTGCCCTCGATGATGATGTTCATGACATTGGAAGTAGTGGCCTGCTCACCACCGGCGCTCCTGGTGCAGTCCTCCTCACCGTCGCCGCTGTCCCGCTCTTCGTCGCCCTCAACGACGGGGTTGGTGCCACCGACAGCATTGGTTCGGTCACCAACGCCGCTCAAGCAGTTGCGGTTTGCCTCGCTGTCATCATAATCCTGCTCGCCGGTGCCAGATCTGGTACTGTAGAAGTGTCACGGTGGAAGCTTTTCTCCTCAATCATCTCTGTCCGGCTCGTTGTCCGTCTTGGCCACGTCTAGGGAGGGCTTTCTGTTGTACTGTCTTACGATGGACTCAGAGGATGATCATTGCAACAGGTACGCAACCCGTGACCCTAAGGAGCCAAAGTTGGAGATGGGCGCCCTGGTGTGCCCCTTCTACCCTAATGTAGAGCCACATGTTTATTTGAACCTGATGAGATCATGAAGCATGCGCTGTCGAGGGCCAAAAGCCCCCTAGAAGGCGAGTACATCATTGTCAAGAACATTTGTCGCCATCACAAACTGGTGAGGAACCAGGGCTGGAAGTAGACTGCTGAAGGGATCCTCTAGAGGGACCAGTGGAGGCATTGGATTTTATTCGTTCCTGTTGGCACCCTGGTTTCATGTGACTCACTTAACATAGAGCTGTGTCCTATGTGATGGCACGTTTCTCCTCTTATTATGTAGATGATGGCATGGTTATTATGTATGCCTTAACTCATAACATTGTTGTAATCCAAATTTATATCTCCCTCTATTCTTGAATAGTACATAGATTTCTAGAGTAGTGGTAAGTCAAACCCCGATGGGAAGGAGTAGACTGCACCCTCGCCTTTTAATTTAAAGATGATGCAGGCCCAAACCTGGGTCTCTGGACTGACGCAAGCTCTAGTTTCTAGTCGCCCAAG
The DNA here is from genome assembly GCA_023333625.1 of Bothriochloa decipiens. Lineage (NCBI taxonomy): Eukaryota > Viridiplantae > Streptophyta > Magnoliopsida > Poales > Poaceae > Bothriochloa > Bothriochloa decipiens. Next base: position 31,548,635 of record CM041631.1, read on the forward strand.
GTTTGTGTCAAATTAGTATCATTAGAATTAAAATGAAAAATTTTTGCTATTCTCTATTTATGCATGTAATGTGCGCATTTGTGGAAACAATTTCACTATAGAGAGTAACGTTTAACAATCTTGAAGAACACGTGATTGTCCGAGCACTGCAAATCAATGACTGGTTAGACGTACCCATGTTATCATAAAGGGTAACTTATTTTGCACGAACACTTCTATTTGTAATTCATTTCAAATACACATATTTATCTTGATCCACGCAATTAGTTTCTCCATGCATTGTTCTCTGAAGGCATGGTCCCGCCATCATCATACATCCGCTGAAATTACCATCGACTGTGCTCGTTCCCTTCTATAAAAACCAAGGCAACAGAGGAGACCTGGTATAGTTTCCTTGTAGTGTTGCGAGCTCACCTTTTCCTGCCCATGGCCTCCACCCTACCACCTCGTTCTTCAAGATTCAACCAAGGCGGAGGGACCAACAGAGGAGGAGAGGGTGTTCAAGGCCCCTCCATGAGGAGAGCTAGGAGGCAGAGGGGGTCGTGCCGCTGTGCTTTGTATACAGCACTTGCCGTAGCGGTAGCGGATAGGGAGACGTCCATGGTTGATGCCACAGAGGCTGAAGGGAGAAGGCGCAGCTCGCTGGTATGTGTGGGGTATAGACCCCATATACCCTTACGGCTAGACTTTGGGCTGCTCGGTACAAGACGGCCTAGACCAGAAGACGAAGGTTGGTCCATCATCATCGTGATCGGTGGACCGGATGACAAGACCGAGCCCATGGTCCGCTACTGACCAAGTTGGTGGGCTGCGCGGGCATTGAAGGCTACTTGGCATGCAAGGAGTCTTAGTCGATTAGATCTAGTCGTATACTCCAAGGATACGGCTCAATGTAACTGACCACATCGGAAAACCTCAGATATGTAACCTTGCCCCCCACTATATAAGGTGGGCAAGGACCCCCTAGAACACATCTTTTTTTGCATCATTGTACTCCGATACTCATCAATACAGCAACAGAGACATAGGACGTAGGGTATTACGCCTCTGAGCAGCCTGAACCTGGATAAACCCTGGTGTTCGTCTTGTGTCTCACATCCACATCATAGGTCTTAGCGCGCCCTTCACTGCAATCTACTACCTCAGTTTAACTAACTACTCTAGATTCTTTATCAACTCTTAGAGCATCTATTTAAACCCTTGGCCCAGATAGAAACTGAGTGAACATGTGGAGTCAGCTATATCTAATCTGTCAATCGATAAAAAGGCCATTTCAGGACTCAGTTCTTATTTTTTGTGACTACCACTTGGATCAAAATGCCTCCATGTCAAAAACCAATCACTCTATCTTCTTTATCATCTCTTTGAACAAATATTTAAACCAGGAGCTAGTTGATTAAAAGGCCGTTTCAGGACTCAGTTCTTATTTTTTTGACAACCCCATGTATTAAAATGCCTCCGTGTCAGAAACTAATCACTCTATATTATTTATAAACTCATTAAACATCTATTTAAACCCCTAGCCAAATAGAAATTGAGTGAACATGTGGAGTCAGCTATTTCTAATCCGCCAGTTGATTAAAAGGCCATTGCAGGTCTCACATTTTGATTGTTGGTGACAACCCCCTAGATTAAAATGTCTCCATGTCAGAAACTAACTACTCTAGCTTCTTTATCAACACTTTGAACATCAATTTAAACCCTTGGCCACCATAGAAACTGAGTGAACAGGTGGAGTCAGCTATATCTAATCGGTCAATCAATAAAGAGGCTGTTTCAAGACTCGGTTCTTATTTTTTGCGACTACCCACTGCATCAAAATGCCTCCATGTCAAAAACTAATCACTCAAGCTTCTTTATCATGTCCATGAACATCCATTAAAGCCCCTAGCCCCATAGAAACTGAGTGAATAGGTGGAGTCAGCTATTTCTAATCCGTCGATTGATTGAAAGGGCATTTCAGACTAAGTTTTTAAATGTTGGCGACTACCCCTGGATCGAAATGCCTCCATGTCAAAAAAAAGCACTCTAGCTTCTTTATAAACTCTTTGAACATCCATTTAAATCCCTAGCCCCACAAAAATGGAGTGAACAAGTGGATTCAGGTATTTCTAATCCACTAGTTGAATAAGAAGGCTGCTTCGGGACCCAATTTTTAATTTTTAGTGACAACCCCCTAGATTGAAATGCCTCCATGTCAGAAACTAACTACTCTAGATTCTTTATCTACTCTTTGAACATCTATTAAAACCCTGGCCCCCATACAAACTGAGTGAACATGTGGAGTCAGCTATATCTAAATAGTCAATCGATAAAGAGGCCATTTCAGGACTTAGTTCTTAGTTTTTGCGACTACCACCTGGGTCAAAATGCCTCCATGTCAAACTAATTGTAACAACCTGAAAAATCCGAGCTACAAAATTTTTCTCAAAAACCCTGAGTGGTGAAGTGCCATGTAGAAAAACCCCACACAAGTTGCACAAGCATCTCATGTTCTTATCTTGCAAACCCTAGCATGCATACATGTTGCATTTTAAATTACCATGTGATTTGGTTTTTATTTGATTTTATGTGTGCTAATTAAAATGAAACCATAATATTTATTTTCACAAATAAATATTAAGGGAATAATACCTAACAAATAAAATGGTCTTGTATGCCCACTACTTGATTACACAAATTGGCACATCTCATATATGTATATATAGGTATATATATAAAAGTATTTGGAAAATATATAGAAAAAGAAAATTAGAAAAGCCATCCGGCCCAAACCTACAAGCCAGCCTGGCCCAGCTGCTTTCTCTCCCTCTATCTTTCTCTCATGCGTTGGGTGGCCCAGCAAGCCCGACGACCTAGCAAGGGCCTGCTTGATCCCGCACCGTGCCAAGCCACCGCCCAAGCCGCTGACGGGTGGGGACTTCCTATCATACCTTTCCCCATGGTCCCCCACCGGCTGTTCGCGCCCGACGTCACCGGTGTCAGGCACTGCTCCCTCACGTTGCTCCAAAGCAAGCTACCACGGTCGCTCGATTCCAACCTGCCCCTCATCAACGCACGCAAGCACGCCATCTGGCCCAACCAGCCGGTAGCAAAATGCCCACGGCGTCGGCATCTTCCTCCCTCGTGCGCACACACATGCGCTGCCACCACAGTGAAGCTCTGTCGCTGTAATGCTTAGGCTCACCCAGCCCTTGCTAGCCCCTCTCACTGACTAGCTACACCCCACCGGGTGACCTGGAGCCTCCACGACCGCTTCATCGAGCTTCCTCGCCCGATCGCTGTCCGCCGGCCATCTACCACCTCGACCTCCCTTATAAAACCACGTCCCAGAGCCCTAGGGCTTCCCAGCCGCCGCCACCACTCTGGTGGTTCTCAACTTGCCACTAGCCTGCTCAATTTGGAGAAGGGGAGGAAGGAGAAGAAGGGGGTGGAGAAGAAGAAGAAGAACGAGGAACTCCACCGCCGCCGGAGTCGGAGGAGGAGCCGCCGTGCGAGGATCGCCGCTACCGCTGTCGGGAGCAAGAAGATGAAGCTGCACTATGAGCCATAGCCACAACAACTCCAAAGCTTGGACTTGTACCGCACCTCCATCCTCTGCAACCACCGATGAGCGCTGCCACCATCGCCGCTCTTCCAACCCCTTAGCCTAGCCTGCTGCTTTCTCAGCCAAGGCGTCTCACACCAAGATGTGGAGGCCGAGCCCATGTACCTGTTCATGCATGCACACACATGATGGCTTGTTGCTCTGTTGATGCTGCTCGGACTCGAGCAACGCCAGCGTGTTCGTGCGCCATCGCGGTGAGACCGCCTCACCACCGCTTCGCTGAGCCATAGGCTCCTTTGACCATAGATCTGTGCTCGCCTTGATGAGATGTGCATGCTAGTTCTCTGCTTGCTTCGCTGGGAGAACGCCGACGCACCACCATGCCAGCGCACCGCCGCTCTAGAGCACCGCTACCTCGACCCCGTTTTCTGCCAACTCTGACCACTGCATGAATCAAGAAGGCACCGAGGAGCACCACTGAGAGAAGTTGCATCGACTCAAGGAGGAGATGGAGGCCATGGACCCACCCTAGGCACCATGCCATGCACCGAGGCCTCGTTGGAGCTCCACCATGGGAGTTGCTACCCACGCGGACTCCTCCGCCGTGGATTTTGGTCATTGTCGGTGCATCAGGGAGGTGCTACGTGACCTCTATTGCACCCCTATGCCCTGCTTTGACTGGAATTGAGGCCCCATCAAGTTGCAGCCAAGCACCGTCACCGTTGACCGGTTGTTCGCCATGGATAGCCTCGCCGGACGCCAAGGTGGAGCCCTGAATACCATCGTTGAGCTTGCCGTGATGTCCCAAATCCGTAGCACAAGAAGATGGAGTCGAAGGGGCACCGAGTCACCAAAATTTGGCAAAACACCGCCGCCAACGAGCCTCGCCATTGGGCTCATGGAATAGAGGAAGGGATCGAACCGAGCCAGAGCGAATGGACACGGTCCACATGGACCCGAGACGCTGCGACTAGGACCTAGTTTGAGCCGGTGCACCGCGGACCGACCTGTGGATCACATGGACCTAAGGATAAGATCATGCACCTGATTCATGTGAACCTGAGTCACTGACAGTGGACCAGGCAAGTGCCAGTGCACCGTGGACCAGTGTTTGTGAACCGAACCCGTGTGGGATCTGTGACGTTGATGTGGCAGCACTTGAGCATGCCGCGGACCGGCCCAGCCTAGATCCGGCCAACTCAGCCCTTTAATGGCCCGTTAAAAGCCCAGTGGGGCCCACTTGTTAGTTGACCATTGACCGTTGACCGTTGACTGATGATGTCAGCAGTGACATCACCCCAGACCCACATGTCAGGCGATCGTTGACCCAGTCATTGCTGACGTCAACATGACATAACCTGCCATGTCAGCATTCGATCTGTCTCTATTTGAGCCGTACGTGACACATGGACCAATCACAGGCTGCCACATGTCAGTACCAGAATAATCTAGCCTCTTTTCTTTTTCAGAAATTGGTTAAATTTTTGAAAAATCATAACTAATTCATACGAGCTCAGAAAATTATGTTCCACATATCCAAATTTTCTATAAATGGAGCTCTACCTATTTTTGCTATGTTTGAGTGCATTTGGATCTTTTATTTGGTATTTGTTCTTTGTGCTAATCTATACTGGTCACTTCTGCGACCATTAATTCTCGATTACAGGGTCGAGCGAGGACAGGTCTGATGATAGTGACTACCAGGAGAAGACTGACAGCTATGTTAGTGAAGGTGCCACATCTCACCCAACCTTGTAGATCCCATTACGCTTGGAAAATGTAGTATGGTTAGTGCTTTAATTTTTGTTTCTATATAATGGATCACCTGTGCTAGGAATGCATGGTAGATTACTACATGATGAGCCCTACCTTGTTGTAACCTATCACCTGCTTACCCACTGTTATGTTAGCCACTTGCTTATCTGCTATATTTATATATACCTCACTCGCTTACACTTTGATGCAACATGATGAACCCTGGGAAGGCCTGGAGGGTGCCAGGTTGAGGTGTGTGTTGATGGGTCAGATGAGCTTGTGAGCTAATGAGGCTGTATCTGGGTTTGGGGTGGAGCTAACGATGGGGAGTAGGGTGAGGGTTGAGTCGATCAAGCTGGGATCTACGATGAGCTTATGGAGCGAGTCTTGCCAGGGAATGGATCTGGATATTCCCACGAGTATCAATCTATGGCAGACTAACTCAGATGTGTTGGAGAGTCCTGAGTGGAAACCTTTGAGGGGTGGAAGCCAGGAGGAGTGTGCCATGGTAGCACATTAAATGGGAACCCTGATGAAGACATCCTGGCTTGATCACACTTAGGAACTGCTGTGCTGGTATCCAGACCTTAGGAATCTCTTGTTTTCCACTCGCTTCCCATGGGGGGAAACGGCTGAACTGCTAGATAGATCGATGCCACTACTGCTAGGTGAGTAGTGTTAGGAAGGTATATGCATGGGATGGAGCTAACACCCTACCAAGATGATCATGGCACCCTCTTCGGGAGCGGGTACATGGCATGGCATCCTCTTTGGGAGCGGATACATGCTCTCTTCACAATTTCAATGGTCCAGAGCTGGATGGTAGAGTGGCATCATTCTATGGCAGTAGGCTCTTGGAATCTGCCTAGATGGTGATCAACACTGATGATGGTTATCTAGTGGATTAGTGAAACCTCTGCAGAGTGTATGGTTGCTCGATCTATACATATGCTGACTTGTTCGGCTATGGACCTTTTCTGTGTTCTGCATGCACCAGACTAGTGAGTGGAGTGTTCTACCTTCCCCCTGAGTGTGACTTCCAGCCGTGAGCCAGGTTGAGGGCTGCAGGCCACTGAGGCAAGCCGAGAGGGAGTTGGCTTGTCGACTTGAGTCTGAGAGGATGTTAGAGGATATGGGATGGTGTTTCCGAGATGGAAGGTGAAGGATGGTGTGGGTTGGGAATGTGTTTAAAACTTGATTACTATATTATTTATATATTGAATTGCTACATAGGAAACCCCAGCCTTTATAGGTTCCTTTGTTTATATCCATGATTTGCATCTAATTTCCACAAAGCAATGCATAGGGTGGGAGTGGCTAGTACATATCATACTGAAAATTTGGTTTCAGGTTCAAGGAGTGAGTACTCATCTAGGGAGTACAACGACTGAGGGTTTTGTACCTATGCTCAAGTTGGATCAGAGATGATAGCTTTCGCACCTTCAAGCTTTTAATTTTATGCTGCATGAACTCTGATTCCGCCAAGTGGCGATGTAATAAGTTAATGTAAACCTCTCTATTGCACTCTTTTGTTCGATGTATGGATTATGGTATTCAACTGTTATCGGGTAATGTGATTCAAATGATCATATTACACTTCAACTTTGTGGATTTCCCTTCGTAGAATCGAGGTCATTTCAGTTGGTATTAGAGTCATACTTGACCCTAGGATGAAACCCTAGAAATGGACGTTAGTACAGGACAAAACAATTTTTCTTTTGGTTATATACCAACCCTGCATTTCTTCTTATTGATTACTGACTTGCTGACCCTTTTTTCCTTTAAAAAATGTGCAGATGACAAGCTTTGGACCCCAGCTTGGACCATTGAGCAGCCTGCCTAAGGCTGAGTTCACATACAAGGGACAGGAGTTTCCAGGCCTTCCGTACACCCTGTGCCATGTTCTTGGAATGCTTAGAGTGCCTGTTGAGGAGATCAAGTACACCTGCACTGGAGCACCTGACCCAGAAGGAGGAATCAAGGGCTACGTGGTCACTCACTGAAGAACCCTATAAGTCAAACTCTTGTCTTCAGTACCAGCTCTCCTAGAGATGACAATTGAGGACTCAATCGAGGAAGGGATCCAGTCTGTGTCCCTCAAGGCCCCGTGTCAAGTGATGAAGATTGCTTATGAGCACCTTCACAACCTAGAGTTTTGTCTTCTTCCTCAGGCCCTAAACTCTCTCCTCACACCAGAGTAGCAAGACGACCAGGTTAGGCCGGTCATCCTAGCTGAGACAAGCCTTTGCAACCGCGTCTTCGCCGCTCACCTCTTCAAGCAGAACTGCTACATAGAACACTTAGAGAGGAAGTGGTGCCTTGACCACAATACTCTAATGGATTACCAAGAGTTTTGCAAGAAGGAAGCTGAGAAGGAAAGTCTCAAGGCAACCACCGCTCAGCTGAAGCTCGCCCAACAAGCAAGAGCCCACAAAGCTAAAGTCGCTGACCTGCGAGACAAGGTGGAGGACATTGGGCTTCGGAACTACTACTCGACGCAAAAGTCCTCCAGTTAGAAAGAGAGGAGGTTGACAAGGACAAGGAGATCAGAGAACTTTAGAAGAAGAGATGGGAAGATGGCAAGAGCAACTTCACCATGCAATATGAGAAGGCAGTGCTCGTCAAAGCCTTGAAGAAAGCAGAGGCAAAAGCACAGTGCAACCAAGGCCATCTGATTGCCCTGATGATTCAGAATGAGACCTTGGTGGACAGGTACAAGAGACTCAAGATAGCTTGGAAGAACGCTGATGAGAGGCATTGCTTGGAGTACGCTGAGTTGTGGGACTGACTTCCTTTGTTGGCCAGATGCAAGGACCCCTTCAAGGAAACTGTCCAGATTGGTCAGACTCTCTTGAGGCATGCCCACTGTCTAGTCCCCACTAACCTACCGCTTACCAAGGAGTTCGAAGAAGCCTAGGCTTACATGAAGCACCTTCACATGTCACAAGAGGAGCTGATGGTTCTTGGCAGCCATTTTCACCCGTGTACGACACACCGATGTATGAGTCCAACTAGTGTGGACCCTGCGTGGCCATGTCATGAGTTAGATTTGAGCTAGTTGTTATCCATGAGTTATGATGTATCATCCCTGATGTACACTCCATGAGTTACCTTATCGTAGTGCAAGTCTCGCATGTCATCTAGCGTAGCTACTAGAGACGATGCCATTTAATGCCAAACATGTGATGAATGTTCGATGTTATCACATTTTATGGCTCTTATTGCTCCTTTGTATGAGTGTTGGATAGATTAAATGTTGAAATCATTTAATTATATTGAATTAATAAGTACTAAACCGTGTCAACCCATGTCACAGATGTCAGCACATCACTCCGCACGTCTGGGCAATCGTCCACCTCCACCCGTGCCTGAGCTCGGGCGTGGAAGGCGCCATGGACACAGGTGTGGTCATGTTCCGCCCATCAACCTCAACCTGGGTGGGAACGATCATGAGCGGACCCTGCCAGCTGGAGGTGGTGCTCCTAAAGGAGGTGCCACTAGTGGAGGTAATGCCAATGGCAATGGGCCTCCACCACAGCCAAACCCTCCACCGTAGCGAACCCGCCACCACCATCGCCGTCGAACTTGGCAAAAGTAATGGCGCAACAGATGCAGTTGCATGCCGCATTGATCAATGGGGCCAACCACCGCTATGGAGGCAACCCAAATGACTTCTAGAGGAAACTCTAGGGTTTTCTAAAGCTTAGGCCACCCACCTTTGATGGAACCTACAAGGAACCACTAGAAGCTGATGATTGGCTTCGGGAGATCAAGAAGAAGCTGGAGCTGACCACTTGTACCCCTGAGGAGCATGTCGGGATCGCTGCTCACCATCTCACTAGAGCTGCATGCTCCTGGTGGGACAGCTACTGCCAAGCTCATGAGGACCCCAACCACAACTCCTGGGATGAGTTCACTGATGAGTTCATTGAGTACCATATTCCTGATGGAGTCATGGAGCAGAAGGAGGAGGAATTCCACAATTTCACTCAAAAGGGGTGTGACATCTTCGAGTACACCAACACTTTCACCAGTTTGCTGTGCTATGCACCTTTGCATGTTGCGGCATCTGAGAAGGAGAAGATCACTCAGTACAGGAAGGGTCTGAACCCCAAGATCAAGGTGGCCCTAGGAGGTACCAAGAGTCACACCATTCATGACATGATCGATCGCTGCATACAGATCGAGAAGGACCAGAAGGAGGTAGGAGAAATGACCAGGAGGGAGAGAAAGAAGTCTGAGGGCTCCTACCATGACCATGAGCATAAGAGGTTCCATCAGGACAGGTCATCAAGCTGTCCTCACTATGACAAGGACCCTACTTATGGCTTGGGTAAGAGTGGTGGTGCCTACTCTGCTGACCACTTCCGCTCTTCCCGTGACCATCGCTCCCGTGACCGTCACTCTCATGACCATCACTCTTGTGACCGCTTTGGGAAGGATCGCTACCCCTGGGAGCACTCTTTGCAGCCACGTCACAGGTCTGACCACTCTTCACCTGCTCGTGCTACACCAAACCCTGACAGCTAGAAGGCCGCTGCACCAACCCCCACAAGCAGTGTGTCGTTCACTTGCTTCAGTTGTGGCAAACCTGGCCACAAGGTCGCCAACTATCCTGAGAAGATGCCTGCTCCTACCGCACCTAAGACACAGTACAGTGGGTCTACCAGCCACGGTCTCCTCACGCACATGAACGCTGAAGAAGCTCAAGCTACCCCAGATGTTGTGTATGGTATGTTTTTAGTTAATTGCATTAAATCATCTGTTTTGTTTGATTCTGGAGCTACATGTTCATACATCTCATCCAAGTTTGAATGAGAGAAGAATATACCTACCACTCCACGTCTGGAGCCTATAGTCACCAGTTCTCCCCTAAGTGAGATGAGAAGCACCCATCTCTGTAAGGGAGTGAAGCTTTCTATTGAGGGTCTAACCTTCCGAGCTAACCTTACCTTCTACCTTCAAATGGCCTAGATGTCATCCTAGGCATGGATTGGCTTACCAAGTACAGGGGTTTGATCTCTTGTTCACCCAGATATGTTCAGATAACCCACCCCTCTGCCCAAGCAGTTAGATGTGCACCTCAGGAGGATAAATTGGTATCTGTTCTATGCGCCATGAATGCACTCAAGTCTCATGCAGAATCTTAAAAAAAGGAGAAGACTCTCGCTGATGTCCCCGTTGTCAGAGAATACGTGAGTATGTTTCCAGAAGAGTTGCCAGGCATGCCACCTGATCGTGATGTTGAGTTCATCATTGACCTAGTGCTGGGTACTGTCCCATTGCTAAGCGACCGTATCGCATGTCAGTTGATGAACTAGAAGAGCTCAAGAAGCAGCTAAAAGATCTTTCCGACAAGGGCTTTGTTAGGCCTAGTGCCTCACCCTGGGGATCACCTGTTCTGTTTGTGAAAAAGAAGGATGGCACAATGAGGATGTGTGTTGACTACCACAATCTCAACGCTGTTACCATCAAGAACAAGTATCCTCTACCAAGGATCGATGACTTTCTTGATCAGCTTCATGGTGCCAAGTACTTCTCGAAGATTGATCTCAGATCTGGTTATCATCAAATGAAGATTTGGGCAGTATGAGTTCACCGTTGTATCCTTCAGTCTCATGAATGCCCCTGCCTACTTCATGAACATGATGAATAAGGTGTTTATGGATGATCTTGATTGGTTTATGGTAGTCTTCATTGATGACATTCTGATTTATTCATCCACTGCCAAAGAACATGAAGCACATTTGAGAGTAGTGCTTGAGAAGCAATCCCAACACCAACTCTATGCCAAGTTCAGCAAATGTGAGTTCTGGCTTGAAAAAGTTGCTTTCCTTGGTCATGTACTCTTAGCTGATGGTGTTGCTATAGATCCTGCAAAGATAGAGGCCATGAAAGAATGGGAGCAGCCTCGCAATGTGTCCGAGATCAGGAGTTTCCTAGGATTGGTGGGTTACTATCATTGATTCATTGAGAACTTCTCAAAGATAGCTCATCCTATGACAAATCTCTTGAAGAAGACCAACGAGTTTGAATGGACACCTGAGTCTGAACAAAGTTTCCAAACTCTAAAGGAGAAGCTCACTACCATGCCTATCCTAGCCTTACCTGATATCACTAATGACTTTGTCATCTATTATGATGCCTCTCGCTAAGGATTAGGTTGTGTGTTGATGCAGAATGGGTAAGTTATTTCTTATGCTTCTCGACAACTGAAGGAGCATGAGCAACGATACCCCACTCATGATCTTGAGTTAGCAGCTATTGTGCATGCCCTGAAGTTCTAGAGGCATTATCTCATTGGCAACAAGTGTGATATATACACCGATCACAAGAGCCTAAAGTACTTCTTCACTCAGGAAGATCTGAATATGAGACAGTGCAGATGGCTAGAGCTAATCAAGGACTATGACATGGAAATTCACTATCATCCAGGAAAAGCGCATGTAGTCGCAGATGCTCTTAGTTGCAAGACCTACTATCATGCTCTATTCACCTCAACCCTGCCACCTGAATTGAAGAAAGAAATTGAAGATCTCCAGCTCAAGATAGTACCCCATGGTATGTTGCACGAACTTCGCATCGAGTATAATCTCACCGAGCGAATGCATGAAGCTCAGAAGAGTTGAGAGGAGATGGAGTACATACATGGGTTGATGAAGCTAGGCTACACCCTAGAATTTAGGGAAGATGAGAATGCAACCCTCTGGTTCAAGGACAGAATCGTGTACCCAGTGATCCTTCCTTGCGTAAAGAGATTCTATCAAAAGCACACAACTCCAAGTATTGCATCCATCCTGGAGGTGCAAAAATGTATCAAGATGTGAAGAAGCACTTCTGGTGGAAAGGCATGAAGACAGACATTGCTAGACATGTGGCTGAATGTGACATCTACAATAGAGTCAAGGCCAAGTACAGAAGACTTGCTAGATTACTCAAACCACTTGATGTTCCTGAATGGAAGTAGGAGAGCATATCCATGGACTTTATCATGGGATTGCCTCGATCCCTGCAAGGCCATGACTCCATCTGGGTAATAGTGGATCATCTGACAAAGGTAGCACACTTTATACCAGTCAAGACTTCGATACGTGTCGAACAGTTGGTGGACTTGTACATCAAGGAGATATTGAGGCTTCATGGAGCTTCTAAGAGTATTGTGTTGGATTGTGTACCTTAATACATGACCCGATTCTGGCAAGCTCTTCATGAGTCCATAGGGACTGACCTCAATTACAGCACTGCTTACCACCCTCAAACAGATGGTCAGACAGAGAGATTGAATCAGATTCTTGAGGATATGCTTCATGCCAGTGTTGTCAAATATGGAACAGATTGGGAGAAATGTTTGTCATTTGCTGAGTTCTCTTACAACAACAGCTACCAGGCAAGTATCAAGATGTCACCCTTCCAAGCTCTTTATGGCAAACCATGCAGAACCCCGTTGATGTGGGACCACCTAGGTGAGAGGGCAGTCTTTGGCCCCGCCAAGATCAAGGAAGCCATAGAAGGAGTAGCTCAAGTTAGAGAGAACTTGAGGATCGCTCAAAGCCGACAGAAGAGCTATGCTGATAAAAGGCGTTGAGACCTTGAATTCAAAGTTGGGGACTATGTCTATCTCAAAGTGTCTCCACCTTGTGGTACTATCAGATTCCACGTGAAAGGGAAGCTAGCTCCAAGATATGCTGGCCCTTACCGCATCCGTCAGAGAGTTGGAAAGCTCGCATACAAGCTTGAACTACCCCCACAGTTGGCAGGAGTACATCCCGTATTCCATGTCTCACAGCTACGCAAGTGCTTGAGGGTACCAGAAGAAGAAGCAGTTGCTACTGATGTGCCTGATATCAAGATACTCTAGAGTACAAAGAGCACCCCATCAAGATTTTTGGGTTATGACAACAAAGAGACCCGAAGCAAGTCTATCCCTATGTGCAAGATTCAATGGAGCAATCACACTGAGCGTGAAGCACGTGGGAAGATGAGAATCAACTTCTGCTATAGTATCCTTACCTCTTTGAAGGGCATGTCACCTCTTAAATCTCGAGGTCGAGATTCCAATGAGGGGGAGACTGTAACAACCCAAAAAATCCGAGCTAAAATTTTTTTCTCAAAAACCCTAAGTGGTGAAGTGTCATGTAGAAAATCCCCACACATGTTGCACAAGCATCTCATGTTCTTATCTTGCAAACCCTAGCATGCATCCATGTTGCATTTTAATTTACCATGTGATTTGGTTTTATTTTGATTTTATGTGTGCTAATTAAAATGAAACCATAATATTTATTTTCACAAATAAATATTAAGGGAATAATACCCTAACAAATATAAGGGTCTTGTATGCGCACTACTTGATTACACAAATTGGCACATCTCACATATGTATATATAGGTATATATAAAAGTATTTGAAAAATATATAGAAAAAGAGAAAAAGGAAGAAAAAGAAAATTGGAAAAGCCACTGGCCCAAACCTGCAAGCCAACCCAGCCTAGCTGCTTTCTCTCCCTCTCTCTTTCTCTCACGTGTTGGGCGGCCTAGGAAGCCCGACGGCCCAGCAAGGGCTTGCTTGACCCCGCACCACGCCAAGCCATCAATCGAGCCGCTGACGGGTGGGGACCGCCTGTTATACCTTTCCCCATGGTCCCCCACCCGACGTCACCGATGTCAGGCGTTGCTCCCTCGTGTCGCCCCTAAGCAAGCTACCCCGGCCGCTCAATTTTGACCTGCCCTCATCAACGCACGCGAGCACACCACCTGGCCCGACCAGCCGGCAGCAAAATGCCCACAGCATTGCCACCGTGGTGAAGCTCTGCCGCTGTAATGCTTAGGCTTACCCGACCCTTGCTAGCTCCTGTCACTGACCGTCCGCACCCCACCGGGTGACCTAGAGCCTCCGCGACCGCTTGATCGAGCTTTCTCGCCCGATCGCCGTCCGCCGGCCACCTACCAACTCAACCTCCCTTATAAAACCACATCCTGACGCCCTAGGGCTTCCCAGCCGCCGCCACCACTCTGGTGGTTCTCAGCTTGCCACCAGCCTTCTCAACTTGGAGGAGAAGGGGAGGAAGGAGAAGAAGGGGGTGGAGAAGAAGAAGAACAAGGAACTCCGCCGCCGCCAAAGTCGAAGGAGGATCTGCCGTGCGGGATCTCCACTGCTACCATCGGGAGCAAGAAGACGAAGCTGCACCACGAGCCATAGCCACAAGAACTCTAGAGCTTAGACTTGTACCGCACCTCCATCCTCTGCAATCACCGGTGAGCGCCGTGACCATCACCACTCTTCCAACCCCTTAGCCTAGCCTGCTGCTTCCTTGACCATGGCGTCTCACACCGAGACACGGAGGCTGAGCCCATGTACCTGTTCATGCATGCACACACATGATGGCTTGTTGCTCTGTTGACGCTGCTCGGACTTGAGCCGCGCTAGCGTATTCGTGTGCCGCCGCGGCGAGACCGCCTCACTGCCGCTCCGCTGAGCCATAGGCTCCTTTGACCATAGATCTGTGCTCGCCTTGATGAGATGAACACCATGCGCACACTAGTTCTCTGCTTGCTTCGCTGGGAGACCACCGACGCACCACCATGCCAGCGCGCCACCGCTCTAGAGCATCGCCGCCTCAACGCCATTTCCTGCCAACTCTGACCACTGCAAGGATCAAGAAGGCGCTGAGGAGCATCATCGAGAGAAGTTGTGTCGACTCAAGGAGGAGATGGACCCACCCTGGGCCCCGTGCCGAGCATCGAGGCCTCATCAAAGCTCCGCCGTGGGAGTTGCTACCCATGCGGACTCCACCGTGGATTTTGGTCACCGCCATGACCTCTATCGCACCCCTGCGCCCTGCTTTGACTGGAATTGAGGCCCCATCGAGCTGCAGCCACGCGCCGTCGCCGTTGACCCGCCGTTCGCCATGGACAGCCTCGTCGGACGCCAAGGTGGAGCCCTGAATACCATCATTGAGCTCGTTGCGACGTCTCGAAGCCGTAGCGCAAGAAGATGGAGTCGAAGGGGCACCGAGTTGCCGAAATTTGGAGAAACACCACCACCGGCGAGCCTCACCGTCGGGCTCATGGAATAGAGGAAGGGGATCAAACTGAGCCAGAGCAAATGGACACGGGCCACATGGACCCGAGACACTGCGAGTAGGACCCAGTGTGAGCCGGTGCATCACGGATCGACCAGTGGATCGCATGGACCTGAGGATAAGATTGTGCACCAGTTCATGTGAACCCGAGTTGCTGACAGTGGACCAGGCAAGCGCCAGTGCACCGTGGACCAGTATCTGTGAACTAAACCCGTGTAGGATCCGTGACGATGATGTGGCAGCACATGATCATGCTGCGGACCGGCCCGGCCCAGATCTAACCCACTTGGCCCGTTGATGGCCTGTTAACGGCCTAGTGGGGCCCACTTGTCAGTTCATCATTGACCGTTGACCGTTGACTGATGACGTCAGCAGTGATGTCACCCCGGACCCACATGTTAGGCGATCGTTGACCTAGTCAATGCTGACATCAGCATGACGTCACCTGCCACGTCAGCATTCGATCTCTCTGTTTGAGCCGCACGTGACACGTGGACCAATCACAGGCAGCCATGTGTCAGCACCAGAATAATCCAGCCTCTTTTCTTTTTCAGAAATCGGTTAAATCTTTGAAAAATCATAACTAATTCATACGATCCACACATCCAAATTTTCTATAAATCAAGCTCTACCTATTTTCGCTATGTTTGAGTGCATTTGGATTTTTTATTTGGTATTCATTCTTTGTGCTAATCTATAGGGGTCGCTTCTGTGACCATTAATTCTGGGTTACAGGGTCAAGCGAGGACAGGTCTGATGACAGTGACTACCGGGAGAAGACCGATAGCTACATCAGTGAAGGTAACACATCTCACCCAACCTCGTAGATCCCATTATGTATGGCAAATGTAGTATGGTTAGTGCTTTAATTTCTGTTGCTATATAATGGATCGCCTGTGCTAGGAATGCATGGTAGATTACTATTTGATGAGCCCTACCTTGTTGTAACCTATCACCTGCTTACCCGCTGTTATGTTAGCCACTTGCTTATCTTCTATATTTATATATACCTCACTTGCTTACACTTTGATGCGACGTGATGAACCCTGCCAGGTTGGAGGTGTGTGTGTTGATGGGTCAGATGAGCTTGTGAGCTGATGAGGCTGTATCTGGGTTTGGGGTGGAGCTTACCGCATGGAGTAGGGTGAGGGTTGAGTCAATCGAGATGGGATCTACGACGAGCTTATGGAGCGAGTCTTGCCGGGGAATGGATCTGGACATTCCCACGAGTATCAGTCTGTGGCGGACTAACTCAGATGTGTTGGAGAGTCTTGAGTGGAAACCTTAGAGGGGTGGAAGCTAGGAGGAGTGTGCCGTGGTAGCATGTTAAATGGGAACCCTGATGAAGACATTCTAGCTTGATCACACATAGAAACTGCTGTGTTGGTATCCAGACCTTAGGAATCTCTTACTTTTCACTCGCTTCCCATGGGGGGAGATGATCGAACCGCTAGATAGATCGATGCCACTACTGCTAGGCGAGTAGTGTTAGGAAGGTATATCCATGGGATGGAGCTAACACCCTACCAAGATGATCATGGCACCCTCTTCGGGAGCAGGTACATGGCATGGCATCCTCTTCGGGAGCGGATACATGCTCTCTTCACAGTTTCAGTGATCCAGAGCTAGATGGTAGAGTGGCATCGTTCTATGGCAGTAGGCATCTGGAATCTACCTAGGTGGTGATCAACACCGATTATGGTTATCTAGTGGATTAGTGAAACCTCTGCAGAGTGTGTGGTTCATCATTGATACATATGCTGACCTGTTCAGCTATGGACCTTTCCTGTGTTCTACATGCACCGGACTAGTGAGTGGAGTGTTCTACCTTCCCCCTGAGTGTGACTTCCGATCGGGAGCCAGGTTGAGGGCTGTGGGCTGCTGAGGCAAGCTGAGAGGGAGTTAGCTTGTCGACTTGAGTCCGAGAGGGTGTTGGAGGATATGGGATGGTGTTTCCGAGATGCAAGGTGAAGGATGGTGTGGGTTGGGATGTGTTTAAAACTTGATAGTATATTATTTATATACTGAATCACTACATAGGAAACCCCAGCCTTTATAGGTTCCTTTGTTTATATCCATGATTTGCATCCAATTTTCACAAAGCAATGCATAGGGTGGGAGTGGCCAGTACATATCGTACTAAAAATTTGGTTTCAGGTTCAAGGAGTGAGTACTCATCTAGGGAGTACAGCGACTGAGGGTTTCATACCTACGCTCAAGTTGGATCAGAGATGATAGCTTCCACACTCTAATTCTACCAAGTGGCGATGTAATAAGTTATTGTATACCTCTCTATTGCACTCTTTTGTTCGATGTATGGATTATGGTATTCAACTATTATCAGGTAAGGTGATTTAAATGGTCATATTATACTTTGACTCTGTGGATTTCCCTTTGTAGACATTGAGGTTGTTTCACTAATCACTCTAGCTTCTTTGTCATCTCTTTGAACAAACATTTAACTCACAGCCCCATATAAACTAAGTGAATAGGTTGAGTCCACTATTTCTAATCCACCAGTTGATTAAAAGGCCATTTCAGGACTCAGTTCTTATTTTTTGTGACATACCCATGTATAAAAATGCCTCCATGTCAGAAACTAATCACTCTAGCTTCTTTATAAACTCTTCAAACATCCATTTAAATCCCTAGCCAAACAAAAATTGAGTGAACATGTGGAGTCAGCAATTTCTAATCTGCCAGTTGATTAAAAGGCTGTTTTAGGTCTCTGTTTTTAATTGTTAGCGACAACCCCCTAGATCAAAATGCCTCCATATCAGAAACTAACTACTCTAGATTCTTTATCAACTTTTTGAATTTCAATTTAAACACACGGCCCTCATAGAAACTTAGTGAACAGGTGGAGTCAGCTATATCTAATCTGTCAATCAAGACCATTTCAAGACTTAGTTCCTATTTTTTGTGACTACCACCTCGATCGAAATGCCTCCATGCTAACAACTAATCACTCTAGCTTCTTTATCATCTCTTTGAACAAACATTTAAACCAGTAGCCCCACATAAACTCAATGATCAGATGGAGTCAGCTATTTCTAGTCCGCTAGTTGATTAGAAGGCCGTTTTAGGACTCAGTTCTTATTTTTTGTGACAACCCCAGGTATTGAAATGCCTCCGTGTCAGAAACTAATCACTCTAGCTTACTTATAAACTCATTAAACATCTATTTAAACCCCTAGCCAAATAGAAATTGAGTGAACATGCAGATTCAGCTATTTCTAATCCACCAGTTAATTAAAAGGCCGTTTGATGTCTCACTTTTTGATTGTTGGCGACAACCCCCTAGGTTAAAATGTCTCCATGTCAGAAACTAACTACTCTAGCTTCTTTATTGACTCTTTGAACATCAACTTAAACCCTTGGCCCTAAAGAAACTTAGTGAACAGGTAGAGTCAGCTATATCTAATCGGTCAATCAATAAAGAGGCCGTTTCAAGACTCGGTTCTTATTTTTTGCGACTACCCACTGCATCAAAATGCCTCCATATCAAAAACTCACTCAAGCTTCTTTGTCATGTCCATGAACATCCATTAAAACCCCTAGCCCCATAGAAACTGAGTTAATAGGTGGAGTCAGCTATTTCTAATCCGCCAGTTCATTAAAAGGGCATTTGAGGACTCAATTTTTAAATGTTGGCGACTACCCCAGGATCAAAATGCCTCCATGTCAAAAAAAGCACTCTAGCTTCTTTATAAACTCTTTGAACATCCATTTAAATCCCTAGCCTCACAAAAAGTAAGTGAACAGGTGGATTCAGGTATTTCTAATTCGCCAGTTGAATAAAAAGGCCGTTTCCGGACCTAATTTTTAATTTTTGGTGACAACCCCCTAGATCGAAATGCCTCCATGTCAGAAACTAACTAATCTAGATTCTTTATCAACTCTTTGAACATCTATTTAAACCCCTGGCCCCCATAAAATTGAGTGAACATGTGGAGTCAGCTAATCCAATCTGTCAATCGATAAAAAGGCCATTTCAGGACACTGTTCTTAGTTTTTGTGACTACCACTGGATCAAAATGCCTCCATGTCAAAAACTAATCTCTCTAGATTCTTTATCATCTCTTTGAACAAACATTTAACTAGCAGCCCCACATAAACTGAGTGAACGGGTGGAGTCAGCTATTTCTAATCCGCCAGTTGATTAAAAGACCGTTTCGGGACTCAGTTCTTATTTTTTGTGACATCCCCATGTATCGAAATGCCTTCATGTCAGAAACTAATCACTCTAGCTTCTTTATAAACTCTTCAAACATCCATTTAAATACCAAGCCAAACAAAAATTGACTGAACATGTGGAGTCTGCAATTTCTAATCCACCAGTTGATTAAAAGGCTGTTTTAGGTCTCAGTTTTTAATTGTTGGCGACAACCCCTTGGATTAAAATGCCTCCACAACAAAAACTAACTACTCTAGATTCTTTATCAACTTTTTGAACTTCAATTTAAACCCTCGGCCCCCGTAGAAACTTAGTGAACAGGTGGAGTCAGCTATATCTAATCTGTCAGTCGATAAAGAGACCATTTCAAGACTCAGTTCTTATTTTTTGCGACTACCACCTCGATCGAAATGCCTCCATGCTAACAACTAATCAATCTAGCTTCTTTATCATCTCTTTGAACAAACATTTAAACCCGTAGCCCCACATAAACTCAATGATGAGATGGAGTCAGCTATTTCAAATCCACCAGTTGATTAGAA
Organism: Bothriochloa decipiens; assembly: GCA_023333625.1. NCBI lineage: Eukaryota > Viridiplantae > Streptophyta > Magnoliopsida > Poales > Poaceae > Bothriochloa > Bothriochloa decipiens. The sequence continues at coordinate 31,568,738 of CM041631.1, forward strand.
GGCTGTTTCATGACTCATTTCTTATTTTTTGTGACAACCCCACGTATTGAAATGCCTCTGTGTCAGAAACTAATACTCTAGCTTATTTATAAACTCATTAAACATCTATTTAAACCCCTAGCCAAACAAAAATTCAGTGAACATGCGGAGTCAGCTATTTTTAATCCGCCAGTTAATTAAAAGGCCGTTTCATGTCTCACTTTTGGATTGTTGGCGACAACCCCCTAGATTAAAATATCTCCATATTAGAAACTAACAGCTCAAGCTTCTTTATTGACTCTTTGAACATCAATTTAAACCCTTGGCCCCCATAGAAACTTAGTGAACAGGTGGAGTCAGCTATATCTAATCGGTCAATCAATAAAGAGGCGGTTTCAAGACTCGGTTCTTATTTTTTGCGACTACCCACTGTATCAAAATGCCTCCATGTCAAAAACTAATCACCCTAGAATATAGAGAGCACCCCATCTGCATTATAGATAGAACCACCAAGGAAACAAGAAACACCAACACGCCATACTTGAAGATTCTATGGAGCAATCACACAGAACGAGAAGCAACTTGGGAGAAAGAGTCAGAAATGAGGAAGCTCTACCCCTACCTGTTCAAAGAGTAAGTTACACCTGTGAATCTTGAGGACGAGATTCTCATAAGGGGGTAGGACTATAACATCCCTAAAGATCCAAACACCAAAAATACGAACTTTCAAAAAAATTTCTAGAAGTATCCGATGCTTGGTGTGTGTCATGTAGGAAAATACCCAATAGTTGCACAAGTAGCACCGATGTTAGTTGGAGCATTTACATTTTAAACACAAAAGTATGGTTTGCCTCTTATCAATTTTATGTGTTGCTAAGAAAATCAATAACCCTTTTATACCTCATATAACAATATGCCTACTAACATGTGCCACTAACCTTGGAATGGACCCCAACCTACCATGAGACCCCTAGTGGACCTAGCATGGAGTTTGTCTTGAGTTTACAAATTTGCATGCACTAACATTTCATGTAATGGCTTTGCATGGAAATAGAGAAGGAATAAGAAAAAGAGAGAAAAAGGGAAAACAGAAACCAACCCAGCAAGGCCACATCAGCGGCCTGCCCCCCGCGCGGCCTCGACCCACTGCCTCACCCGCGTGCTCACACTGCTGGCCCAACAAGGTGGCCCAGCAAGGCCGCTGCTCGCCACCGCGCGCCCGCGCCCTCGCTCTATCACCGCCACCTAGGTCCCGCTTGTCAGCTCCCACCTTTTACCATTTCTGCTCACCGAGCCATCGCGTCCGCCACGCCAGAAAAGGGAATGACGCCCTCCACCGTTCACTCCACGCCCATGAACCACCACCGCACACACTGAGCCGTCCATCTCACCTGCCCCCGCGCGCCAAACCCTAACCCTAGCCGCGCGTGCGCCCAACCGCCGGATCGGCACCTTCTATCCCTGCCGTCCGCCGCCCACGCCATGGCCGCCGGCCAGCTATAAATAGGAGCTGGCACCCCCTTAGGGTTCCCCTATCCTTAGCTGCCACCCGAGCCAGAGAGGGGAGAGGAAGAGTGGAAGCCAGCGCACGCCACCGGAGCAACATCGTCGTCTGTCGCCACTGCTGTCCGCGCACCGAGGGGGAAGGGCCTGGAGCCCCTATGTGTCTACGCCATTGCCACACTGCTCTTCTTCCCCTCCATCAATGATCGCCGCGCCTCGAGCCGCTAGCACGGCCGCACGCGGGTAAGCTCATCCAGCTCTTGCCATGGCCGCCGGCCAGTGCAACCTCCATGTTCCCTCTCCCCGTCCGCTTTAGGCTTCTTTAACATCACCATCACCTTCACCGTAGCACCTAGATGGCAACGTCTTAGGAGCCGGCATGGACCATAGTGATGGTGCGCCACTTTGCTGCCCTTGGTCTTCCCGGACTCCGGCCGCCGGAGCGCCGTCGTGGCGTCCTTCGCTGCGCGTGCTCCCCATGCCCCGTTTAGTCACGTTAGCTAGCTCATGGAGCTCCCAGCTGGTCCAATTGAAGGAAGGTGAAGGAGATGGTGCCCAAGGAGGAGCCTTAGCTGGTGTTTCGCTGTCACCGATGAGCCACCACCGCGCGCGTGAGAGGTCAGGGATGGGGAAAAATTTCCCCTTACCCCATAGACAGAGTCCGCCACGTGCACCAGCCAGACCTCTCGGCACATCGAGCCTCGAGTTAGACCCTTTGACACACCGACCTCAACCAAGACAGACCACGCCCTTGAACCGACCCTCGTGCTCGGACCCCTCCTCTGAGGTCAAGGGTCTGCCCGCTGTCGAGCCCTCCCCTCGAATGGTTGGACTCGAGACCTATGGCGAGACCGAGGCCCGAGGCCTCGTGGCCGGGTCGCTCGAGGCTGGGTTGTTCGCAGCGGTGAAGTTCCCTGCTCGACCCTCCCCTTTCGCAGTTGAGGGCTCCCTTCCATCATGCAGGGCACTACGACACATGGAGCTCACCATTATCTAGCGCTGCGGGATCACAAAGCCACGGTGGTCAAGGAAATGGCCTCAATTTGCATCGAGGCCCTCCAATTCGGCCGGCCGCCGCCGAAGCAGATGCACCAGTGAGCCAAAGACCCGTGAGCCAGCTTGTGCCCCGCAACCGCCTCTGCCGTCCCTTTGCGCAGCCCTAGCCGCTGCTCCGCCTGGCCTTCGCCGCCCGCAGCCGTCGTGCCCGCTCGTCGCCGGCCGAGGCTGCCGTGCCGGCCTCGCGCGCACGAGACAAAGGAAAGGGGAAAGGATCCCCTGCTCCTGCCCTGCGCCACCACTGCTGACCCGCATGCCACGTTCACCAGCTAGAGCATGCCACGTGTCGCGTCCAGTTTAATCCGCCCTTTTTCTTTTTCAGAAAATAGAATAAACTTTGAAAATTCATAACTTCTTCATACGAACTCCAAAAAATATGAACCAAGTGTCCAAATTTTCAAAAAAATGAGCTCTACGTCATAGGCTTATGTATGAGTGCATTTGGAGTTATTGAATTTTATTGCTTCTTTGTGCTAACTCTATAGGAGCCGCTAATGTGGCTATTATGTCTCGTTTTAGAGGAGAAGCAGTTTGAGGAGGACGACTACGAGTACGAGGAGGAGCTCGGAGATGACTTCATAGGTGCCACACCCCACCCAACCTCGTAGATCCTATTACACATGGCATAATATCTAGTTTGCTAGTGCTTTATTTATGAATATCACCTGATGATAGGTTGCATGGTAGATTTGCTTAATGAGCCTTTACCTTGTCACAACCTTACTCCTGCACACCGGCTGATAGGCTAGATGCATGCTTATTTACTTATGATGCTTTACTTCTACTACACTTATATCTGTGTGATGTGATGTGTGGTGGAGAGTATGGTTATATGGTTAAGGCACGTTGTGCCACTTTACTTGGGGAGAGTGCTACGTGCGTCTTGGGTGTGTGGTGAGGGTTGAGTCGATCGGACAGGATACTACGATGAGCCATGTGGGCGAGTCTTGCCAGGGAATGTGTTCTGAGCATTCCTGTGTGAGGTGCTTGTGGCAGGCACATTGTGAGGTATATGGTGATCCCGGGGGTGAGAACCTTGGTGGAGCGAAGCCCCGGGTAGGAGGTGTTATTGTAGCATGGACTGTTGTAGTCCCTAAGAGAAGATAATCCTGTCTGATCCCCCTAGGACCTGATATCTCTTGAGGACCGAAACCTTGGGACTTACGTGCTCACCACTCGCTCTTGTATGGGCGGGAGACGGATGACTGATTAGCTAGGACGGTGCCACTACTACTAGGTTGTTAGCAGATACTGTCGGGAGGTACGGGCGTGGAGACCCACACCCTCCTTAGACAACATAGTGACCTTGGGGGCTCGGTACTATGTCTTACTGTCTCAGTGTGCCAGTGGTACCTATCCGGGATGTCCCAGTATTGAGTGGTAGGGTGGCATTGCATCAGTTAGAAAGCAGCCGGAATCACCTTAGGTGGGACACCGCCGATGATGGTGATCTTGTGGTTACGGGAGTACACGCTCTGCAGAGTTTATGAATCTATATATATAGTCTGTGAGTCATTGGTATGGCTTATTCCTAAGACCCACGCTTCTCGAGAGTAGTGAGATGAGTCCTTCTATTCTCCCCCTGGTGTTACCCTTCTGACTGTGAGCCGCTGAGACAGGCTCCGAGTGGGAGTTGGACCTGTCGACTGAGTGCGAGAGGGTGATATGTGTGTGATGGTGATGGAATGGGATGGATATGTGGATTGAGATGGGTTAAAACTTGATGAATTATATTATATAATATTGGTCACTACTTGCATAGGAAACCACAGCCATATATTAGGTCACTTTGATTATATCCTTTGCATCCCACCAAATACTACATAGCAAAAGCAAAGCATAGGGTGTGAGATGTGGCCAGCACAAGCCGTACTGAAAATTATTTGGCAGGTGAGCCTAACTACGACTATCACGATGAGGAGGAGTAGACATCTCGTTCCTATGCTCAGGCTTCTTTTTGGAGATTTATTGTACTTCCGCCTTCTGCAGCTATTCCAGAAGCTGCTGCTACTCTGATGATTCCGCCAGTGTGGCGGTGAATTATTTATATAATTCCCCCTAATTGTACTCTTTTGTTCGAAGTATGGATTTCTGTAACAACTATTGCTGGATAATGTGATGGTTTGAGCTTCAAACTATTGTATTATTCGCCATTCTGTGCATTTTCCCTTCATAGAAAATTGAGGATAGTTGGTACCAGAGCCATGCTTGACCCTAGGACAAGACCCATAGGATTGGACGATTGAATTAGGAGAATCTTGAAATCCCTTGGTTATACACCGACCACTGCATACGCTTTTATGCATGGTTTACCTTTCTCTACAACTTTTCTAATCCCATTCTTGTATTAACCTGTAGATGGACCCCAACTTGCCGCTTGGTCCATTGCCGTCGATGGATGTCGTTGAGTATAGACTCGATGGGACGGAGCATGGAGGCTATGCTCACGTGCTTCGCGAGGTTCTCACTGAGCTTGGTGTTCCTGTGGAGAACGTCGAGTACCTTTGCCATGGCAAGCCTGCCCTTGGAGGAGGCATCGAGGGCTATAAGGTAGTCCACATCAACGTACCTGCAAGCATGAACCTGCCTAGAGTTGCCGCCTTCACCGACTTCGCCTTCGACAATGACATCGGCATGTGTGTTCAGACCGTTTCATGGCAGGCACTTCGCACTGTGCTGCGCAACGGGGCTGACTACCTGAAGGAGAGCCGCTTTCGTCTGCTTTCCCGTACCCTCGACATTCAGCAAGGTACTTGGGAGGAGATCATCTATGCCAAGCAGAATACCAGAGTTGACCGCAACCCTTGCCACCGCACCTCCGTGATGTACCTGCTGTGTCAGGAAATGTACATTGCCGAGTTGGAGCGAAAGGGATGCCATGATCGTCGCTACCTGATGGAGGTTGATGAGAGGATCCGCAAGTCAGAAGATAAGAAGGCAGCATGGAAGCAGAAGGTTGCAAATTTAGAGCATGAGTTAGCATGCAAAGAGCACACTCACCGGGACCAGATCACCAGTCTGATGAACAAGATGGATAAGCTGCAGATCCATAATGGCCATCTCATCAGGAAAATTGGAGAGCTTGAGACCACTATAGCTGAGAAGAACGAAGACATTGCAAAGAGATTCCACGAAAAAAGTCAAGATGCCACCTACAAGGACAGACTCCATGAGCAGTGCAAGGCCCAACGCGAGAAGTTGCTACAAGAATACACCCTTGCTAGCTACAACCAGGGACACCTGATCAACTACATCCACAAGATAGCATACCTCATGGACAAGCTCAAATGCACCATGGAGGCATGGAAGAAGTCAGATCGCAAGAGAGTCAGGGAGTACGAGGAGTTGCAGGATGAGCTTCCCTTGCGAGCCCGTAAGAAGGTCAAAGTTGAGACGTTCGAGCTGGGGCAATCTCACCTCAACTTGAGTGGATGCGCTACCACCAGACTCAGCGGACAGTCAGTGTCCACCCCTCAGCTTGAGGAGGCCCGTCATTACATTTCTCACCTTCAGATGACAGATGAACAAATCCAAGCTTCTGGCATCGGTATTCCTTCTGTAGCTTATAGTTTGGACCAGTCCCCAGGTATGGTTTAGGGTAGTGTAGGATCGAGAGATGATGGGCCCTGTGTGGCCAGATGACCAGACTCACCATGTTGTTGAGTAGATTGTCCACCCCTTGCTAGAACTACCTGCGTGTAGTACGTTTCTCGTGAGTCTCCTAGCGTAGCTGCTAGAGACATCACCATGTACCCACTTGATGTAATGGATGATTTGGATTTTATCACATCTTTTTGGATCTTCATGCTTCTTTGTATGAGTGTTGGATAGATTTAAATGTTTTTAAATCTTTTTATTTATCACATCATTAATATCAAAGTTATATCATGCACACATGTGCCCTAACCTGAGGTTTATGATAAGAAGGATGTCCACTCGTTGTGCCAGCCGCCTGAGCAACTGCTTCCCTTCACCTGTGCCTGCCAGGGGCCATGGATGTGGTCGTGGTCATGGTCATGGATGCATTGGTCACATACCCCTTGTCCTTGAGGAGCCACCTCGTGCTGCCACCCCACAGCCCGCACACCTGCCACCACCGCTGGTTGTTGAGCCAGAACCAGCTGCTGGAGGTGTGGCTAGAGGACAGCCATAGCCTACTGCTGAGCCTGAGCCTGCCGCTGGAGGAGGTGCAGCTCTGCCACCACCTCCCATGCCACTTTTGGCGGATGTGATGGCTCAGCAGACCGAGCTTCTTCAAGTCTTAGCTGAGAACGTGCTGCAACCCCAGCACAGAGAGCCACATGATGACTTCTACAAGAAGCTGGAGTCCTTTCTCAAGCTGAGTCCCCCGACGTTCGATGGCATCAACGTCGATCGCATCGCTGCTGATGACTAGCTTAAGGAGATTGAGAAGAAGCTAGACTTGACCACTTGCACTGACGAGGAGTGTGTTGGCTTGGCAGCTCACCAGTTTGTGGGTGCTGGGCGATCTTGGTGGGACAGTCTCTGTGAAACCCACCAGGACCCCGCCAACATCTCCTAGGATGAGTTCGTGGAAGAGTTCCATGCGTTCTTCATCCGTGAAGGCGTGCTGGAGAAGAAGGAGAACGAGTTCCGCAACATCTCCATGGGAACTGACAAGGTGCATGAGTACACCACCTGCTTCACCAACCTGCTGTGCTATGCGCCTGTCTCAGTGGTGAACTCTGAGAAGGAGAAGATGTACTACTACCGCAAGGGCTTATCTAGCTGCATGAGGCTCTCTATCAGGAACCAAGAGCCACACCCTATGTGACTTGATCGACTTGTGCATGGAGATTGAGAAGGACCGTGATGAGGTTTTCACGAAGAGGGAGGCGCTTGGCAAGACCAAGAAGCGCCGTGCTGAGGGCACCTCCCACGCACCTACCCCACGGAGGTCACGTGGTGAGGCGTCTCAGCCTCCCCACTCTCGCTTCGCCCAGGGAGCTGCACACGGTTCAAGCCGGGGCGGTGGTACCCACACCAGCAACTAGCCCCGCCCTGCTCAGGACCGCCAAGCATATGCTCGTGCTGCACCAGGAGGTAGCACATGGAGGTCCGCCACGCCAACCCCCACAGGCGGCGACCTACACTTGCTTCACTTGTGGCCAGCCGGGTCACAAGGCAGCAGAGTGCCCAAACAAGGCTGCGCCTGCTACACCAACGCCCGCCAGGCAAAACTAGGGCACCCCGCACAAGCAGGTGCCATCTGGAGTGCCCCGAAGCTGTCTCGCCCACATCTCAACAGAGACTGCCTAGGCTGCCCCCGACGTGGTGTACGATATGTTTTTAGTGCATGGAGTTAAGGCATCTGTGCTATTTTATTTAGGTGTTACATGTTCATATATATCCTCCAAGTTTTCACAAGAGCACCATATACCTGTCATGCCACGAAAAGAAGCCTTATACACCAGTTCACCTTTGGGCAATGTTTGTTGTACCAAAATATGTAAGGGAGTGAGTATCACAATCGAGGGTCATACTTTTCTTGCTAATCTTACCTTGCTACCTTTCGAAGGCCTAGACGTCATTCTAGGGATGGATTGGTTAACCCAGAATAAGGGAGTGATATCTTGCTCACCTAGATTTGTGGATATAACCCATCTAAGTGGTCGTCAGATCAGATGTGAGCCAAACAAAGGAACAGATGTTTCCATGCTGTGTGCCCTTGAAGAGAAGTCACTTGAGGAAGTACCTGTAGTTCATGAGTACCCTGATGTCTTTCCTGAAGAGCTACCAGGGATGCCACCAGACAGGGATGTTGAGTTCGTAATCAACCTGTTACCTGGTACGAGTCTGATTTCCAAGCGACCTTACCGTATGGTAGTTGATGAGCTTAAAGAGCTTAAGAAACAGCTTGAGGAGCTATCTGAGAAAGGGTTCATTAGGCCCAGTGCCTCACCCTGGTGATCTCCTATTCTGTTTGTTAAGAAGAAGGATGGAACGTAGAGGATGTGCATTGATTACAGGAACCTGAATGCCGTAACCATAAAGAATAAGAACCCATGCCAAGGATAGATGACATGCTAGATTAGCTTCGTAATGCCAAGTACTTCTCCAAGATAAACCTCAGATCAGGCTACCATAAGATGAAGATCAGACAAGAGGACATACCCAAGATAGCATTTGTCACCAGATATGGGCAGTATGAGTACACCATCGTGTCCTTTGGTCTTACGAACGCACCGGCTTATTTTATGAACATGATGAATAAAGTGTTCATGCAAGAGCTGGATAAGTTCGTGGTGGTCTTCATTGATGACATCCTTGTCTATTCTACCACCACCAAGGCGCATGAACAATATTTGAGGATAGTGTTGGAGAAGTTGAGAAAGCATCAGCTCTACGCCAAGTTCAACAAGTGTGAGTTCTGGCTCGAGGAGGTCGCTTTTCTAGGCCATGTACTCAATGTTGATGGAGTAGCTGTTGATCCGTCCAAGATTGAGACAGTGAGGGGATGGGAGCAGCCACAGAATGTGATTGATGTGAGAAGTTTCTTGGGATTTGCGTCCCTTTTATACCTCATGTAACAATATGCCTACTAACATGTGCCACTAACCTTGGAATGGACCCCAACCTACCATGAGACCCCTAGTGGACCTAGCATGGAGTTTGTATTGAGTTTACAAATTTGCATGCACTAACATTTCATGTAATGGCTTTGCATGGAAATAGAGAAGGAATAAGAAACAGAGAGAAAAAGGAAAAATAGAAACCCGCCCAGCAAGGCTCACAGCAGTGGCCTGCCTCCCCGCGCGGCCTCAACCCGCTGCCTCACCCACGCGCTCGCGCTGCTGGCCTAACAAGGTGGCCCAGCAAGGCTGCCGCTCGCCACCGCACGCCCGCGCCCTCGTTCTGTCGCCGCCACCAGGGTCCCGCTTGTCAGCTCCCACCTTTTACTATTTCTGCTCACCGAGCCGTCGCATCCGTCATTCCAGAAAAGGGAACGGTGCCCACCACCGTTCACTCCATGCCCGTGAACCGCCGCTGCACACACCGAGCCATCCATCTCACCTGCCCGCGTGAGCCAAACCCTAACCCTAGCCGCGTGCACCCAACCGCACGATCAGCACCTTCTATCCCCGCCGTCTATCACCCACGTCATGGCCACCGGTCGGCTATAAATAGGAGGAGCTGGCACCCCCTTAAGGTTTCCCCTATCCTTATCTGCCACCTGACCCAGAGAGGGGAGAGGAAGAGCGGAAGCCCGCGCATGCCACCGGAGCACCATCGCCGTCCACCGCCGCTGCTGTCCGTGCACCGAGGGGGAAGGGCCTAGAGCCCCTGTGCATCTACGCCGTTGCCACACTGCTCTTCTTCCCCTCCATCAACGACCACAGCCGCGCCTCGAGCCGCTAGTATGGCCGCACGCGGGTAAGCTCATCCAGCTCTTGCCATGGCCGCCGGCCAGTGCAACCTCCATGTTCCCTCTCCCCGTTCGCTTTAGGCTTCTTTAACTTCACCATCACCTTCGCCATAGCGCCTAGATGGCAACGTCTTGGGAGCTGGCATGGACCACAGTGAGGGCGGACTGCTTTGCCACCCTCGGTCTTCCCGAACTCCGGCTGCTGAAGCGCCGCCGTGGCGTCCTTCGCTGCGCATGCTCCCCGTGCCCCACTTAGTCGTGTTACCTAGCTCATGGAGCTCCCAGCTGCTCCAATCGAAGGAAGGTGAAGGAGATGGTGCCCAAGGAGGAGCCTTGGTTGGTGTTTCACCGTCGCCGATGAGCCACCACCGCAAGCATGAGAGGTTAGGGATGGGGAAAAATTTCCCCAGACCCCATAGACAGGGTCCGCCACGTGCACCAGCCAGACCTCTCCGCACACCGAGCCATGAGTTAGACCCTTTGACACACCGACCTCAACCAAAACAGACCACGCCCTCGAACTGACCCTCATGCCTGAACCCCGCCTCCGAGGTCGAGGGTCTGCCCGCTGTCGAGCCCTCCCCTCGAATGGTTGGACTCGAGACCTCTGGCAAGACCGAGGCCCGAGGCCTCGTGGCCGGGTCGCTCGAGGCTGGGTTATTCGCAGTGGAGAAGTTCCATGCTCGACCCTCCCCTTCCATAGTCGAGGGCTCCCTTCCATCATGCAGGGCACTATGACGCGCGGAGCTCGCCATTAGCTAGTGCTGCGGGATCACAAAGCCACCGTGGTCAAGGAAATGGCCTCAATTTGCATCGAGGCCCTCCAATTCGGCTGGCCGCCGTTGAAGCACGTGCACTGGTGAGCCAAAGAACCATGAGCCGACTTGTGCCCCGCAACCGCCTCCACCATCCCTCTGCGTAGCCCTAGCCGCTACTCCACCTGGCCTTCGCCGCCCACAGCTGCCGCGCTCGCTCACCGCCGGCCGAGGCTGCCGTGCCAGCCCCGCGCGCGTGAGGCAAAGGAAAGGGGAAAGGATCCCCTGCTCCTGCCCTGCACCACCACTGCTGACCTACATGCCACGTGGACCAGTCAGAGCACGCCATGTGTCGCGTCCAGTTTAATCCACCCTTTTCTTTTTTAAAAATAGAATAAACTTTCAAAATTCATAACTTCTTCATACGAACTCCAAAAAATATGAACCAAGTCTCCAAATTTTCATAAAAATGAGCTCTACGTCATAGGCTTATGTATGAGTGCATTTGGAGTTATTGAATTTTATTGCTTCTTTGTGCTGACTCTATAGGAGCCACTAACGTGGCTATTATGTCTCGTTTCAGAGGAGGAGCAGTTTGAGGAGGACGACTATGAGTACGAGGAGGAGCTCAGAGATGACTTTGCAGGTGCCACACCCCACCCAACCTCGTAGATCCTATTTATGAATATCACCTAATGATAGGTTGCATGGTAGATTTGCTTAATGAACCTTTACCTTGTTGCAACCTTACTCCTGCACACCCGCTGATAGGCTAGACGCATGCTTATTTACTTATGATGCTTTACTTCTACTATGATTATATCTGTGTGATGTGATGCGTTGTGGAGAGTATTGTTATATGGTTAAGGCACGTGGTGCCACTTTACTTGGGGAGAGTGCTGCGTGCATCTTGGGTGTGTGGTGAGGGTTCAGTCGATCGGATAGGATACTACGATGAGCCATGTGGGCGAGTCTTGCCGGGGAATGTGTTCTGGGCATTCCCGTGTGAGGTGCTTGTGGCGGGCACATTGTGAGGTATATGGTGATCCCGGGGTGAGAACCTTCATGGAGTGAAGCCCCGGGTAGGAGGTGCTGTTGTAGCACAGACTGTTGTAGTCCCTAAGAGAAGATAATTCTATCTGATCCCCCTAGGACCTGATATCTCTTGAGGACCAGAACCTTCGGACTTACGTGCTCACCACTAGCTCTTGTATGGGCGAGAGATGGACGACTGACTAGCTAGGATGGTGCCACTACTACTAGGTTGTTAGTAGATAGTGTCGAGAGGTACGGGCGTGGAGACCCACACCCTCCTTAGACAGCATAGTGACCTTGGGGCCAGGTACTATGTCTCACAGTCCCAGTGTGCTGGTGGTACCTATCCGGGATGTCCCAGTATTGAGTGGTAGGGTGGCATCGCACCGGTTAGAAAGCAGCTGGAATCAGCTTAGGCGGGGCACCGCCGAAGATGGTGATCTTGTGGTTATGGGAGTACATGCTCTACAGAGTTTATGAATCTATATATCTAGTCCGTGAGTCACTGGTATGACTTATTCCTAAGACCCACGCTTCTCGAGAGTAGTGAGATGAGTCCTTCTATTCTCCCTCTGGTGGTACCCTTCTGGCTGTGAGCCACTGAGACAGGCTCCGAGTGGGAGTTGGACCTGTTGACAGAGTGCGAGAGGGTGAGATGTATGTAATGGTGATGGAATGGGATGGATATGTGGATTGAGATGGGTTAAGACTTGATGAATTATATTATATAATATTGGTCACTACTTGCATAGGAAATCACAGCCATATATTAGGTCGCTTTGATTATATCCTTTGCATCCTACCAAATACTACATTGCAAAAGCAAAGCATATGGTGGGAGGTGTGGCCAGTACAAACCATACTGAAAATTATTTGGTAGGTGAGCCCGACTACGACTATGACGATGAGGAGGAGTAGACGTCTCATTCCTATGCTCAGGCTTCTTTTTTGAGATTTATTGTACTTTCGCCTTTCGCAGCTGTTCCAGAAGCTGCTGCTACTCTGATGATTCCGCCAGTGTGGTGGTGAATTATTTATGTAATTCCCCCTAATTGTAGTCTTTTGTTCGATGTATGGATTTCTGTAACAACTATTGCTGGATAATATGATGGTTTGAGCTTCAAACTATTGTATTATTCACCATTCTGTGCATTTTCCCTTTGTGGAAAATTAAGGATGTTTCACCTAACCCCATAGAAACTGAGTGAATAGGTGGAGTCAGTTATTTCTAATCCGTCGGTTGATTAGAAGGGCATTTAAGGACTCAGTTTTTAAATATTGGCGACTACCCCAAATCGGAATGCCTCAATGTCAAAAAAAGCACTCTAGCTTCTTTATAAACTCTTTAAACATCCACTTAAATCCCTAGCCCCACAAAACCTGAGCAAACAGGTGGATTTAGTTATTTCTAACCCTCCAGTTGAATAAAACGGCCGTTTTAGGACCCAATTTTTAATTTTTGGTGACAACCCCCTAGATCAAAATGCCTCCATGTTAGAACCTAACTACTCTAGATTCCTTATCAACTCTTTGAACATCTATTTAAACCCCTGGCCCCCATACAGACTGAGTGAACATGTGGAGTCAGCTATATCTAATCTGTCAATCGATAGGACTCAGTTCTTAGTTTTTGCGACTACAACCTGGATCAAAATTCCTCCATGTCAAAAACTAATCACTCTAGCTTCTTTATCATCTCCTTGAACAAACATTTAACTCACAGCACCACATAAACTGAGCGAACCGGTGGAGTCAGCTATTTCTAATCCGCCAATTGATTAAAAGGCCATTTTAGGACTCAATTCTTATTTTTTGTGACATCCCCATGTATCGAAATGCCTCCATATCAGAAACTAATCACTCTAGCTTCTCTATAAACTCTTCAAACATCCATTTAAATCCCTAGCCAAACAAAAATAAGTGAACATGTGGAGTCAGCAATTTCTAATCCGCCAGTTGATTAAAATGTTGTTTTAGGTCTCACTTTTTGATTGTTGGCGACAACCCCCTAGATTAAAATGCCTCCATATCAGAAACTAACTACTCTAGATT
>CM041631.1:31592504-31809108 GCA_023333625.1 Bothriochloa decipiens
TGAAATGCCTCCGTGTCAGAAACTAATCACTCTAGCTTATTTATAAAATCAATAAACATCTATTTAAACCCCTAGACTAATAGAAATTGAGTGAACATGTGGAGTTAGCTATTTCTAATCCACCAGTTGATTAAAAGTCCGTTTTAGGTCTTACTTTTGGATTGTTGGCGACAACCCCCTAGATTAAAATTTCTCCATGTCAAAAACTAACTACTCTAGCTTCTTTATCAACTCTTTGAACATCAATTTAAACCCTTGGCCCCCGTAGAAACTTAGTGAATAGGTGGAGTCAAGACTCGGTTCTTATTTTTTACGAGTACCCACTGCATCAAAATGCCTCAATGTCAAAAACTAATCACTCAAGATTCTTTATCATGTCCATGATCTTCCATTAAAATCCCTAGCCCCATAGAAACTGATTGAATAGGTGGAGTCAGCTATTCTAATCCGCCGGTTGATTAAAAGGGCATTTCAGGAAACAGTTTTTAAATATTGCCGACTACCCCTGGACCAAAATGCCTTCATGTCAAAAAAAGCACTCTAGCTTCTTTATAAACTCTTTGAACATCCATTTACATCCCTAGCCCCATAAAAACTAAGTGAACAGGTGGATTCAGGTATTTCTAATCCGCTAGTTGAATAAAAAGGCCGTTTTAGGACCCAATTTTTAATTTTTGGTGACAACCCCCTAGATCAAAATGCCTCCATGTCAGAAACCAAGTACTCTAAATTCTTTATCAACTCTTTGAACATCTATTTAAACCCCTGGTCCCCATACAAACTGAGTGAACATGTGGAGTCAGCTATATCCAATATGTCAATCGATAAAAAGGCCATTTCAGGACACTGTTCATAGTTTTTGCGACTACCACCTGGATTGAAATGCCTCCATGTCAAAAACTAATCACTCTAGCTTCTATATTATCTCTTTGAACAAACATTTAACTTGCAGCACCATATAAACAGAGTGAACAGGTGGAGTCAGCAATTTCTAATCCGCCAGTTGATTAAAAGGCCGTTTTAGGAGTCAGTTCTTATTTTTTGTGACATCCCCATGTATCGAAATGCCTCCATGTCAGAAACTAATCACTCTAGCTTCTTTATAAACTCTTCAAACATCCATTTAAATCCCTAGACAAACAAAATTTGAGTGAACATGTGGAGTCAGCAATTTCTAATCTGCCATTTGATTAAAAGGTTGTTTTATGTCTTACTTTTTAATTGTTGGCGACAACCCCCTGGATTAAATGTGTCGGCGTGAGGAACCCGGGGGTGTCCTAACGCCAACGAGTAATCGTATGTGTGTGTAACCCGTCCGGATGGTGATGCAAGAAGAACACAGCGATTTATCCTGGTTCGGGCAAAGAAGGCCCTACGTCCAGCGGGGGGAGGAGATTTATATTATCTTGCACCTAAGTGCTTGTACAGGGGGCGAATAAAAGCGAAGGAGAGAATTTGAGGGGGGTCAAGTATAGTGCGAAAGAGTTATTCGGAGTCTAGGAGTCTACCTTGGCGGTTGTTCGTGAGATTTGTTGTCTGGAGTTGGTTCTCTTATCCCCATTGGGTCTCCTGGCGTCCCCTTTTATAGGCCAAGGGGAGGCACAGGGGTATAGATGTCCTGGTTCGATGACGCGGTGGTGACGTCATGGGTCGTGGTGGTCAACTCGAGGCCTCTGTAGAGACGTGCGCTGAGCATGGCTTGTTCTGTAGCAGCGGGGCTCGGAGTTGATAGGCATCCTTCGGAGACGTGGTTGCTGACCGGCGAGAGACGCGATCCCCTGTAGAGGACGTGCGAGTTCCTATTGGGGTCGCATCGGGAGTTGTTGGCGCAGCTTTTGGAGTCGATGTAGGTTGACCGGAGGGCGTCGATACGTACTCGAGGCCCAGTCGAGGGGTAGCCTCAAGCGTAGTGGTTGAGCGGATAAGATTGAATTTAGGGAATTCGATGTCGGTTGTTTGTCGCGTAGCGCGTCGAAGGGGGCCTCGAGCTGCCTAACAGCACTGAGTACGACGCAATAGTGCCATGCAGACCGATGCACGTCCTCAGTATGGGTGGTAAAGCGGAATTCGATCGCTGTACGGACCACTGTGCGGACACTATAGCCATACAATTTGATGAGGTTAGGTAGTTTTGCATTAAATGCGCTATCGGACGCACCTGGAGTTGGTGGATCGAGGGGGGCTCGACCCTTGTCGTATCGAGGCGTCCGTCCCATCGGGGCCTCGACACTTGACGCGGGGTCCCCCCTCGAGTGATCACCGGCTGGTGACGTCAGTGATTTGTCGAGGGTTGCGGCAAAAGTTAAGTACTCTGTTGTGGGCTGGCCTAGTGTGTATTTGCCGGTGGGCCCTGCGAGATTATTCTGAGGGTAAACTCAGGGTTCAACCAAAAACAAGGAAGGTTTAGCTTACCCCTTTTCTCGGTAACCGACAGTAGCCCCCGAGGCTTCGTGTAAGTGTTGATACTTATACGGAGGCTCAGTTGAATGGACTCAGGGTGTTGGTCATATTTCGAAGGGTGCGCGTGACGCACCCTTAGGGTGTAGCCCCTGAGGCCTCGGGTGAGTAGAATACTCGCCCGAGGTCTTTTATTTTTCGTTTGGTCGATGAGTGCTCGAATAATCGAGCCCCCGGGCGGTTGGGTCCTCGTTCGTCGAGGCCACCCAGTTGCGAGTCCGCTCCTTAGCTTCTTTCATCGAAGCCGGTCAGGTGCGAGCTCGACTTTTTCGTTCGACCCTCACGAACCCTTTCGATCGGGTAGAGGGGGAGAAGCGTGTGCTACCCATGCTCGGGCGAGCATCAACGTCTTAGGTGAGCTACTATCAGGAAATTCAAGTAAGAGCTCGTGCCCTGTTCGATAGGGGTCGACTAGTGACCCTGAGGCACTCTTATTTGAGCAGAACAATGGGTCTCGCAGATGCCAAACCCTTTCGATCGGGTCTGGTGGCTCGATGCCTTCCCTCGAGGGGATTCCATCGTGGTCCCTTAGTTTTGCCTTGAATGTGTTCGAGGGGGCCTCGAGAATTCGTTCTTGAGCAAGGGACTCGCATCGGCCCCCCTCGGTCACCCCTAACTCTGGTACTCGAGGGCGGCTGTCGAACCCTTTTTGAGGGCCAGCCTTCGCTCCCTGGAGGTTTCGAGGACCTGGGCCAGTATCCCGTATCGTGGGAAGATCTGTCTGGGGATAACTCCTGTCCATCATGCGTGCCTTTTTACGTAGAAGCCGGAGTGGCGTGGTAGTGGATGATTCCTGTACTTGAAGCGCATTTCGAGGAGGATAACTGTCAGTTCTCGTTTTTCAAGAAAAGATTCAAAGCGGGGTGGCCGCAATGTCATGGGAGTCGGAACGGCGCAGTCATGGTGGAGCCGGCATGACGGCTGATTCACGGATGCTTGACGAGTGTCCATGGTCGATGGCAGTCGAGGGGGTGAATGCGAAACGGCCCTGTGAGGTCCTTCCACCTCCTGAGGACGATGGTCTGTGAGCCAAATCGTCGAGGAGGGCGGCGATGGAGACGACAGAGCAGGCCTGTAGG
This sequence comes from Bothriochloa decipiens, assembly GCA_023333625.1. Lineage (NCBI taxonomy): Eukaryota > Viridiplantae > Streptophyta > Magnoliopsida > Poales > Poaceae > Bothriochloa > Bothriochloa decipiens. The sequence continues at coordinate 31,596,041 of CM041631.1, forward strand.
GCAAAACTAGGCGAAGGTGCCCGTGTAAATAAGTTAGTTTTTGTAACTTATATTCATTGTGGCTTTGAGGGCCTTTAAAACATCTATGCATCTATCGTAATGCATTTGGATATTTTAAGGTCGAGCCTTCTCTGTTTTCTTTCGCCTAGATTTTGCTTTTTTGACTAAGTGTTCGACGCATGCTCGTATCCCTCGAGGGGGGAAGCGAGTGGAGGTACCATAGCCCTGAGGCGTAGGAGAGCTCCCGGCTCGACTGCCCTCGACCCTTAGGGAATTCGAGGCGTTTTCTACTTAGTCGCGAAGCGTATCTAGGCGTAGGAAAGAAGAGACGCTCGAGTTTCGATCACCTGACTTTTGCTTTTTGACTAAGTGTTCGACGCATGCTCATATCCCTCGAGGGGGAGCGAGTGGGGGTACCATAGCCCTGAGGCGTAGGAGAGCCCTAGGCTCGACAGCCCTCGACCCTTAGGGAGTTCGAGGCGTTTTCTACTTAGTTGCAAAGCAAAAGGAGATGCTCGAATTTTGAAAAATCGTTCGTATTTTTTAGAAACTTAGGGGGTTCCCCCCTGTTAGCCCCCGAGGGAGGCTCGACTCTGGCGAGACAGGGTCAAAGCTACCTCTTGCATGCACAATAATAAGTTTGAACTTATAATCAAAAGTACTCCTTATACTTGTCATGCGAAAATGTACAAAACATGCGAGAATGTACAAGGGTATCGATGCCCTAGGGGTAGAAACGACGTAGCTGTTCGATGTTCCATGCGTTGGTGAAGATTTCGCCTTTGTCATTAGCGACGTAGCTACACCACGGGGAATCCATCATCCTTGTCATCGTTCTTGTCGTTGGGCTCTTCCTTTTTCTCTTCCTTTCCTCGAACCGTACCCTCGAAATGCCTTTTGAGCATCCAGCAGTTTTCGAGGGTGTGGTTGGCCTGATCCTTGTGATATGGGCACGGTTTCTTGAGCATCTCATTGAAGAGGCCCTTTTCAGGAGGGCCATGAGGTCATCGTCGGGGGCGTCTTCGCGCTTGCCTCGCGGGTTCTTCTTCTTCTTCTTGCCCCCTTTCTTGTCGCCCTGGTTCGAACCCTCGGGGTTGGCCGCCTTGGTTTGCGTCTGGCCTTTGCCATCATCGAAGAAGGCACCGACGGCCTCTTCTTCGGTGGCAAAGTTGGCCACGATGTCCATCAATTCGTCGGCGGTCTTTGGGGGAGTACGCCCGAGCTCCCGGACCAGTTCCTTGCAGGTGGTCCCGGCAATGAAAGCCAGGATCACCTCTTCGTCGGTGACGTGGGGAAGCTCAGTGCGCTGCATGGAGAAATGTCGAGTGAAGTCACGGAGGGATTCCTCGGGCTTCTTTCTACAGCCTCGGAGTTCCCACCTGTTGCCCGAACGCACATAGGTGCCCTTGAAGTTCCCCTCGAAAACCCTGACCAGGTTGGACCAGTCATAGATTTGGTTAGGGGGAAGCTCCTCGAGCCACCGTCATGCGGTGTCGGAGAGGAAGAGTGGGAGTTGTCGAATGATGGCGCTATCATCGCGGGCCCCACCAAGCTGGCACGCCAGCTTGAAGTCGGCAAGCCAGAGCTCAGGCTTTGTCTCACCGTTGTATTTGACGAGACTTGTCGGGGGTCTGAAGGGACTAGGCAGCGGTGTGCTGCGAATCGCACGGCTGAAGACTCGAGGTCCCGGTGGATCCGGGGATCGACGTCGGTCCTCGTCACTGTCGTAGTGTCTGCCCCGATGAGCACTGTAGCCTCGCGCCTCGGCGTCACCGCACTTGCGTCTGCGGTGTTCGTTGATGTCGTGACACGCATCACGGGGCTCGCGGTTGTCACGAACACGATCGTGGTCCGGGACCGCCCCCTTCGAGCGGGGGGAGTCTACCGGCTGGGTCGAGGCCTGCCTCTCATGCCGCGAGGGTTCGTGGTGTTACCCTGAGGCCGCACCTCAATGCCTCGAGGCAGAAATTTCGGCCTGCTGAATGGCGGCCACCTCAAGAAGGCCCTTGATCTCCTATTGGACTCGTTGGGCTTCAGGATTCGAGGGGGCCGGCATGTTGCGGAGAAGCATGGTTGCTGCGATGACATTCTGGCTGGCTCAATTGAAGGCGGGACGTGCAACCGTATCCGCGCCCACAATCTGTCGCTGTACTTGCCGTGCTCGAGCCTGAGCTCCTCCGCCTGGGGGATTGCGGTTGTCTTGCTCGAGGGTACGCTCGAGCTGGCGCAGTCGCTCTTTGTCTTCGTCGAGCTTGGCTCGAAGCTCCCGGACCTGCGCGAGCTGGGCGACGCGAGCGCCCTGCTAATCGTACAGGTCATTGGTCGCGGCAGGGGGCCCTTCCTCCTGTCCCGCCAGGAGGGGCCGACCTGTTACAGCCGGTGGTGTGGACGTCTCTGTGGGATCGGCGTCGTCGTCGTCCGACGCGGTGACTATGTCGAAGTGGAAACACTCTCGCGTGGGATCATAGTAGCTGGGGTCGTAGTCGGAGTCGGAGTCAGAGTAGAGCAGGCAAGGCACGACGATCCGCCCAAATTGTTCCACTTCCAGCCACCTTTGAAGCGTGCAAGGGCAAGCGCCTGGTGGGCGAGGGTTAATCGGGCGTTCGGGGCCAGTACCGGTACCTCCCGACGCGCTGCTGCGTGCGAGGGGGGCCGGTCCGTTCCCTGTCCGCCCCGAAACCCGAGCGCACGATAGTGGAGTATGTCGAAGCGGCATTGTCGAGCCCAAATGGCAGTGCCGGTCGGGCGGCAAACTGCTCATGGGGCACGAGAGCCGTAGACGTGAAGGGAGCGTTCGCCTGGGGAGAAGCGTTCAACCCTGGCGAGCGCTGCGCCACGTCGGGCCTTACGCGTAGTCGCGGGAGCCTCCGGGCTAGAGAGCTCAAGTCATCCATCGAAGACGAGGAAGGTGTGACGACCGTGGTCGCACGGCGGGGCCGCCCGCCCTGCGATCCATGTCTCCTTGATTGGGAAGCGTGGTGGTGGGGACGACGCGGGGCTCCTCGCGGAGTCCCTGAAGTGCCCCCGCTCGGGTGCCCGATTGAGAGCAAGACCATGTCATGGCTCGTGCCTAGCGACATGAACTCCAGACTCCAAAACCAGATCACCGAGCCGAAAGGGAGCGATGATACGAGGTCCGCCATCTGGACGAAACGGTTTGACACACAGGGCCCCTACCTGGCGCGCCAACTGTCGGCGTGAGGAACCCGGGGGTGTCCTAACGCCAACGAGTAATCGTATGTGTGTGTAACCCGTTCGGATGGTGATGCAAGAAGAACACAGCGATTTATCCTGGTTCGAGCAAAGAAGGCCCTACGTCCAGCGGGGGGAGGAGATTTGTATTATCTTGCACCTAAGTGCTTGTACAGGGGCGAATACAAGCGAAGGAGAGAATTCGAGGGGGGTCGAGTATAGTGCGAACTTTGTGATTTGTCGGCTGGTGACGTCAGTGATTTGTCGAGGGTTGCGGCAGAAGTTAAGTACTCTGTTGTGGGCCGGCCCAGTGTGTATTTGCCGGTGGGCCTTGTGAGATTATTCTGAGGGTAAACTCGGAGTTCAACCGAAAACAAGGAAGGTTTAGGTTACCCCTTTTCTCGGTAACCGACAAAATGCCTCCATATCACAAACTAACTACTCTAGATTCTTTATCAACTTTTCAACTTGAATTTAAACCCTCGACCCTCGGAGAAACTTTGTGAACTGGTGGAGTCAGCTATATCTAATCCATCAACCGATACAGAGACCATTTGAAGACTCAGTTCTTATTTTTTGCGACTACCACCTTGATCGAAATGCCTCCATTCCAACAACTAATCACTCTAGCTTCTTTATCACCTCTTTGAACAAACATTTAGACCCATAGCCCCACATAAACTCAATGATCAGATGGAGTCAGCTATTTCTAATCCGCCAGTTGAATAGAAGGTTGTTTCAGGACTCAGTTCTTATTTTTGTGACAACCCCATGTATTGAAATGCCTCTGTGTTAGAAACTAATCACTCTAGCTTATTTATAAATATATTAAACATCTAATTAAACCCCTAGACTAATAGAAATTGAGTGAACATGTGGAGTCAGCCATTTCTAATCCGCCAGTTGATTAAAAGTCCATTTCAAGTCTCACTTTTGGATTGTTGGCGACAATCCCCTAGATTAAAATATCTCCATGTCAGAAACTAACTACACTGGCATCTTTGTTGACTCTTTGAACAACAATTTAAACCCTTGGCCCCCGCAGAAACTTAGTGAACAGGTGGAGTTAGCTATATTTAATCGGTCAATCAATAAAGAGGCCGTTTCAGGACTCGGTTCTTATTTTTTGCGACTACCCACTGCAACAAAATGTCGCCACGTAAAAACTAAACACTCAAGCTTATTTATCATGTCCATTAAGATCTATTAAAACCCCTAGCCCCATAGATACTGAGTGAATAGGTGGAGTCAGCTATTTCTAATCCGCCGGTTGATTAAAAGGGCATTTTAGGAAACAGTTTTTAAATATTACCGACTACCCCTGGATCGAAATGCCTCCATGTCAAAAAAGCATTCTAGCTTCTTTATAAACTCTTTGAACATCCAGTTAAATCCTTTGCCCCACAAAAACTGAGTGAACAGGTGGACTCAGGTATTTCTAATCCCCTAGTTGAATAAAAAGGCCGTTTCAGGACCTAATTTTTAATTTTTGGTGACAATCCCCTAGACGAAATGCCTCCATGTCAGAAACTAACTACTCTAGATTATTTATCAACTCTTTGAACATCTTTAAACCCCTGGCCCCCATACAAACTGAGTGAACATATGGAGTCAGCTATATTTAATCTGTCAATTGATAAAAAGGCCAGTTTAGGACTCAGTTCTTAGTTTTTGCGACTACCACCTAGATCGAAATGCCTCCATGTCAAAAACTAATCAGTCTAGCTTCTTTATTATCTCTTTGAACAAACATTTAACTCGCAGCGCCACATACACTGAGTGAACAGGTGGAGTCAGCTATTTCTAATCCGCTGGTTGATTAAAAGGCCATTTCAGGACTCAGTTCTTTTTTTGTGACATCCCCATGTATCAAAATGATTCCATGTCAGAAACTAATCACTCTAGCTGCTTTATAAATTCTTCAAACATCCATTTAAATCCCTAGCCAAACAAAAATTGAGTGAACATATGGAGTCAGCAATTTTTAATCTGCCAGTTGATTAAAAGGCTGTTTCAGGTCTCACTTTTTAACTGTTGGCGACAATCCCTAGATTAAAATGCCTCCATATCAGAAACTAACTACTCTAGATTCTTTATCAACTTTTTGAACTTCAATTTAAACCCTCGGCCCCCATAGAAACTTAATGAACAGGTGGAGTCAGCTATATCTAATCTGTCAATCGATAAAGAGACCATTTTAAGACTCAGTTCTTATTTTTTGCGACTACCACATTGATCGAAATGCCTCCATGCTAACAACTAATCACTCTAGCTTCTTTATCACCTCTTTGAACAAACATTTAAACTTGTAGCACAACATAAACTCAATGATCAGATGGAGTCAGCTATTTCTAATCCGCCAGTTGATTAGAAGGCTGTTTGAGGACTCAGTTCTTATTTTTTGTGACGTCCCCATGTATCGAAATGCCTCCATGTCAGAAACTAATCACTCTAGCTGCTTTATAAACTCTTTAAACATCCATTTAAATCCCTAGACAAGCAAAAATTGAGTGAACATATGGAGTCAGCAATTTCTAATCTGCCAGTTGATTAAAAGGCTGTTTCAGGACTCACTTTTTAATGGTTGGCGACAACCCCCGGATTAAAATGCCTCCATAACTGCTCCCCCGGATTCTTTATCAACTTTTTGAACTTCAATTTAAACCCTCGGCTCCCATAGAAACCTAGTGAATAGGTGGAGTCAGCTATATCTAATCGGTCAATCAATAAAGAGGCCGTTTCAAGACTCGGTTCTTATTTTTTACGAGTACCCACTGCATCAAAATGCCTCAATGTCAAAAACTAATCACTCAAGATTCTTTATCATGTCCATGAACTTCCATTAAAATCCCTAGCCCCATAGAAACTGAGTGAATAGGTGGAGTCAGCTATTCTAATCCGTCGGTTGATTAAAAGGGCATTTCAGGACTCAGTTTTTAAATGTTGGCGACTACCCCTGGATCAAAATGCCTTCATGTCAAAAAAATGCACTCTAGCTTCTTTATAAACTCTTTGAACATCCATTTAAATCCCTAGCCCCACAAAAACTGAGTGAATAGGTGGATTCAGGTATTTCTAATCCGCTAGTTGAATAAAAAGGCCGTTTCAGGACCCAATTTTTAATTTTTGGTGACAACCTCCTACATCGAAATGCCTCCATGTCAGAAACCAAGTACTCTAGATTCTTTATCAACTCTTTGAACATCTATTTGAACCCTTGGCCCCCATACAAACTGAGTGAACATGTGGAGTCAGCTATATCTAATCTGTCAACCGATAAAAAGGCCATTTTAGGACTCAGTTCTTAGTTTTTGCGACTACCACCTGGATCTAAATGCCTCCATGTCAAAAACTAATCACTCTAGCTTCTTTATTATCTCTTTGAACAAACATTTAACTCGCAGCACCATATAAACAGAGTGAACAGGTGGAGTCAGCTATTTCTAATCCGCCAGCTGATTAAAAGGCTATTTTAGGAGACAGTTCTTATTTTTTGTGGCATCCCCATGTATCGAAATGCCTCCATGTCAGAAACTAAACACTCTAGATTCTTTATAAACTCTTCAAACATCCATTTAAATACCTAAACAAACAAAAATTGAGTGAACATGTGGAGTCAGCAATTTCTAATCCACCAGTTGATTAAGAGACTGTTTCATGTCTCACTTTTTAATTGTTGGCGACAACCCCCTGGATTAAAATGCCTCCATATCAGAAACTAACTACTCTAGATTCTTTATCATCTTTTGAACTTCAATTTAAACCCTCGGCCCTCATAGAAACTTTGTGAACTGGTGGAGTCAGCTATATCTAATCCGTCAACCGATAAAGAGACTATTTCAAGACTCAGTTCTTATTTTTTGTGACTTCCCCTCGATCGAAATGCCTGCATGCTAACAACTAATCACTCTAGCTTCTTTATCACCTCTTTGAACAAACATTTAGACCCGTAGCCCCACATAAACTCAATGATCAGATGGAGTCAGCTATTTCTAATCCGCCAGTTGAATAGAAGGTTGTTTCAGGACTCAGTTCTTATTTTTGTGACAACCCCATGTATTGAAATGCCTCCGTGTCAGAAACTAATCACTCTAGCTTATTTATAAACATATTAAACATCTAATTAAACCCCTAGACTAATAGAAATTGAGTGAACATGTGGAGTCAACCATTTCTAATCCGCCAGTTGATTAAAAGTCCATTTCAGGTCTCACTTTTGGATTGTTGGCGACAATCCCCTAGATTAAAATATCTCCATGTCAGAAACTAACTACACTAGCTTCTTTGTTGACTCTTTGAACAACAATCTAAACCCTTGGCCCCCGCAGAAACTTAGTGAACAGAGCTATATTTAATCGGTCAATCAATAAAGAGGCCGTTTCAGGACTCGGTTCTTATTTTTTGCGACTACCCACTGCAACAAAATGTCGCCACGTAAAAACTAAACACTCAAGCTTATTTATCATGTCCATTAACATCTATTAAAACCCCTTGCCCCATAGATACTGAGTGAATAGGTGGAGTCAGCTATTTCTAATCCGCCGATTGATTAAAAGGGCATTTTAGGAAACAGTTTTTAAATATTGCCGACTACCCCTGGATCGAAATGCCTCCATGTCAAAAAAAGCATTCTAGCTTCTTTATAAAAACTTTGAACATCCAGTTAAATCCTTAGCCCCACAAAAACTGAGTGAACAGGTGGATTCAGGTATTTCTAATCCCCTAGTTGAATAAAAAGGCCGTTTCAGGACCCAATTTTTAATTTTTGGTGACAATCCCCTAGACGAAATGCCTCCATGTCAGAAACTAACTACTCTAGATTATTTATCAACTCTTTGAACATCTTTAAACCCACATAAACTCAATGCTCAGATGGAGTTAGCTATTTCTAATCCGCCAGTTGATTAGAAGGTTGTTTCAGGACTCAGTTCTTATTTTTATGACAAGTCCATGTATTGAAATGCCTCCGTGTCAGAAACTAAACACTCTAGCTTATTTATAAACTCATTAAACATCTATTTAAACTCCTAAACAAATAGAAATTGGGTGAACATGTGGAGTTAGCTATTTCTAATCCACCAGTTGATAAAAATGCCGTTTCAGGTCTCACTTTTGGATTGTTGGCAACAACCCCTGAGATTAAAATGTCTCCATATCAGAAACTAACTACTCTAGCTTCTCTATCAACTCTTTGAACATCAATTTAAACCCTTGGCCCTCATAGACACTTAGTGAACAGGTGGAGTCAGCTATATTCAATCTGTCAATCAATAAAAAGGCCGTTTCAAGACTCGATTCTTATTTTTTGCGACTACTCACTGCATCAAAATGCCTCCATGTAAAAACTAATCACTCAAGCTTATTTATCATGTCCATGAACATCTATTAAAACCCCTAGCCCCATAGAAACTGAGTGAATAGGTAGAGTCAGCTATTTCTAATCCGTCGGTTGATTAAAAGGGCATTTCAGGACTCAGTTTTTAAATGTTGGCAACTAACCTTGGATCAAAATGCCTCCATGTCCAAAAAAAGCACTCTAGCTTCTTTAGAAACTCTTTGAACATCCATTTAAATCCCTAGCCCCACAAAAACTGAGTGAATAGGTGGATTCAAGTATTTCTAATCCACCAGTTGAATAAAAAGGCCGTTTCAGGACCCAATTTTTAATATTTGGTGACAACCCCCTAGATCGAAATGCCTCCATGTCAAAAACTAACTACTCTAGATTCTTTATCAACTCTTTGAACATCTATTTAAACCCCTGGCCCCTGTAGAAACTGAGTGAACCTATGGAGTCAGCTATATCTAATCTGTCAATCGATAAAAAGGCCATTTCAGGACTCCGTTCTTATTTTTTGCGACCAGCACCTGGATCGAAATGCCTCCATATCAAAAACTAATCACTCTAGCTTCTTTATCATCTCTTTGAACAAACATATAAACTCGTAGCCCCACAAATACTAAGTGAACAGGTGGATCAGGCATTTCCAATCCACCGGTTGAATAAAATGGCAGTTTCAGGACTCAAGTTTTAATTTTTGGTGAGAACCCCCTAGATCGAAATGCCTCCATCACATAAACTAAGTAATCTAGATTCTTTATCAACTCTTTGAACATCTATTTAAACCCCTGTCCCCCATAGAAACTGAGTGAACATGTGGAGACAGCTATATCTAATCTGTCAATTGATTAAAAGGCCATTTTAGGACTCAGTTCTTATTTTTTGCGAATAGCACCTGGATCAAAATGCCTCCATGTCAAAAACTAGTCACTCTATCTTCTTTATCATCTATTTGAACAAATATTTAAACTCGTAGCCCCTCATAAACTGATTGAACAGGTGGAATGAGCTACTCCTAATCCGCCAGTTGATTAAAAGGCCGTTTTAGAAGTCAGTTCTTATTTTTTGTGACATCCCCATGTATTGAAATGCCTCCGTGTCAGAAACTAATCACTCAAGCTTATTTATAAACTCATTAAACATCTATTTAAACACCTAAACAAATAGAAATTGAGTGAACATGTGGAGTTAGCTATTTCTAATCCACCAGTTGATTATAAGGCCATTTCAGGTCTCAATTTTGGATTGTTGGGGACAACCCCCGAGATTAAAATGTCTCCATATCAGAAACTAACTACTCTAGCTTCTCTATCGACTCTTTGAACATCAATTTAAACCCTTGGCCCCCATAGAAACTTAGTGAATAGGTGGAGTCAGCTATATCTAATTGGTCAATCAATAAAGAGGCCGTTTCAAGACTCGGTTCTTATTTTTTGCGACTACTCACGGCATCAAAATGCCTCCATGTAAAAATGAATCACTCAAGCTTATTTATCATGTCCATGAACATCTATTAAAACCCCTAGCGCCATAGAAACTGAGTGAATAGGTGGAGTCAGCTATTTCTAATCTGCCAGTTGATTAAAAGGGCATTTCATGACTCAGTTTTTAAATGTTGGCAACTAACCCTGGATCGAAATGCCTCCATGTCAAAAGAAAAGCACTCTAGCTTCTTTAGAAACTCTTTGAACATCCATTTAAATCCCTAGCCCCACAAAAACTGAGTGAACAGGTGGACTCAGGTATTTCTAATCTGCCAGTTCAATAAAAAGGCCGTTTCAGGACCCAATTTTTAATATTTGGTGACAACCCCCTAGATCGATATGCCTCCATGTCAGAAACTAACTACTCTAGATTCTTTACCAACTCTTTGAACATCTATTTAAACCTCTGCCCCTGTAGAAACTGAGTGAACATGTGGAGTCAGCTATATCTAATCTGTCAATCGATAAAAAGGCCATTTCATGACTCAGTTCTTATTTTTTACGACCAGCACCTGGATCGAAATGCCTCCGTGTTAAGAACTAATCACTCTAGCTTCTTTATCATCTCTTTGAACAAACATTTAAACTCATAGCCCCACAAATACTAAGTGAACAGGTGGATCAGGCATTTCTAATCCACTGTTTGAATAAAATGGCAGTTTCAGGACTCAATTTTTAATTTTTGGTGAGAGCGCCCTAGATCGAAGTGCCTCCATGTCATAAACTAAGTAATCTAGATTCTTTATCAACTCTTTGAACATCTATTTAAACCCCTGTCCCCCATAGAAACTGAGTGAACATGTGGAGTCAGCTATATCTAATCTGTCAATCGATAAAAAGGCCATTTTAGGACTCAGTTCTTATTTTTTGCGAATAGCACCTGGATCGAAATGCCTCCTTGTCAAAAACTAATCACTCTAGCTTCTTTATCATCTATTTGAACAAACATTTAAACTCGTAGCCCCTCATAAACTGACTGAGTAGGTGGAGTTAGCTACTCCTAATCCGCCAGTTGATTAAAAGGCCGTTTCAGGACTCAGTTCTTATTTTGTGTGACAACCCCATGTTCCGAAATGCCTCCATGTCAGAAACAAATCACTCTAGCTTCTTTATAAACTCTTTGAACATCCATTTAAATCCCTAGCCAAACAAAAGTTGAGTGAACATGTGGAGTCAGCTATTTCTAATACACCAGTAGATTAAAAGGCTATTTCAAGTCTCACTTTTTAATTGTTGGGTTCAACCCCCCTGGATGAAAATGTCTCCATATAAGAAACTAAATACTCTAGATTATTTATTAACTCTTTGAACATCTATTTAAACCACTGGCTCCATAGAAACTAAGTGAACACATGGAGTCAACTATATCTAATCTGTCAATCGATAAAAAGGACATTTCAGGGCTCAGTTCTTAATTTTTGTGACTACCACTGGATCGAAATGCCTCCATGTCAAAACTAATCACTCTAGCTTCTTTGTCATCTCTTTGAACAAATATTTAGATCTGTTGCCCCACATAAACTCAGTGAATAGGTGGAGTCAGCTATTTCTAATCTGCCAGTTGATTAAAAGGCTGTTTCAGGACTCAATTCTTATTTTTTGTGACAACCCCATGTATCAAAATGCCGCCGTGTCAGAAACTAATCACTCTAGCTTATTTATAAACTCTTTAAACATCTATTTAAACCCCTAGCCAAATGGAAATTGAGTGAACATGTGGAGTCAGCTATTTCTAATCTGCCAGTTGATTAAAAGGCCGTTTCAGGTCTCTGTCACACTCAAAATTTCTATTTTGGGATGTGAACTGAAAACACTAAATAAACTAAAGGATTTATTAATTTCTTTAAAATTAGCCAAGATTTTATTGTTCTGTTATCATTATAAAATGATGAAAAGTGTGGCTTTAAAACTTTTATGAAGATAATAAAAGATGGGTATGTGCTTGGTGCCTTGCTTTGTTTTGTTGGTGTTTGAAAAAGAATTTTTAAAACCCAAACAAGACACGGCTAGGTTCTTCTCGGGTATGAAAATAAAGCTTCAAAAACCCAAGTTGCCTCAAGAAGGTTTTGGGAACACGTTTTCAGAAAAATCCTTTCTTTTGCATAGATAGAGAGAGAAACCTTCTTTTTCTCTATAGGGTTGGCCACCGCTCTAGCTACACACCATCCCCTATCTAGCTCTAGCGGGCTCAAGTCAGTCTCTGGTCATCCCTGGCTTGCCCTAGACTGCTCTGGCCACGCTTGGCCTCAACTAGCCAGCTTTGGCCAGTCCTGGCCAGCCCCAGCCGGCCACGGCCACCTCGGTCAGGCCAGCAGTAGCAGTCCAGTCTTGCAACTGGGGCCACCCTCTAAGATATCCTAGCTTGCTTTGGCCAGCTCCTACCTAGCTTGGGCCACCCCTGGCCTCACCTAGCCTCATCTGGCCAGCTTTGGCCAACCACAACCAGCCACAGCCACCTGCCGCCACTCCCAGCCGACCATGGCCAGCTACGGCTGGCCACAGCTGGCATAAGCTTGGCCACAGTGGCCACAGCCAGCTCAAGCCACAATAGGCCAAAGTGACCAGGCCAGCCAGGCCATCGTGGCCCAACCCGGCCAGGCGAAGCTAGCTGGCCTGCCCAGCACCCCGGCCGCGGCCTGTCTTCGGCCTGCTAGCCCGCGTCCGCATCCGTGTAGTGGGCCGGCCCAGCAAGCGTGGCCACACCGCAGCCTGCCCAGCTCCGCTGCCTCCAGCCTCTACCAGGCAGGCCTCGCTGTCCGGCCCCACCCATTAGCATCCTCCTCCGCTCCGCTTCGCGTGGACACGCGCCGCCGTCACTCGATCCGCCCACACGCGCACCGAGGTTCATCGTTCCTATAAAGGGCGTAGCCCAGTATGTCACAGCCTCTTCACAACCCTAGCATTAGGAGCCACTACCATGAACTGTAACCCTAGCTCCTCGTGCTGCACCGCCATAGCTACCACCTCTGAGGTTAACCCCACGTCGTCGATCTTCGTCGCGGTCACGTCCCCGCCGGCAAGAACACCACCACGAGCATCGCGGGAAGGTAAGGATCACGCCAGTGCCTTCCTCTTCCTCTCTCCCTCTCTCTCAAGGCCGTAGACAGTAACTGAGATAGTAGCGCCACCGTTGTCCGCCACCGCTGCGCTGCCATTGCGTTCCCAACCGCCATCCGCCGCATTCGACCCGCGTATTGAGTTCGTGTGAACACGCACATCTCGCCCGTGTGATCGGATTTCATTCTCACGCCTCGCAGCCACCTCCAACCAAGCTCCCCGCCATCGCCAATGGTGCTCGGCCAAGCCAGACCCACCTCCGGCCACACCCCTCCGCCATGGTGCTCGCGGCCGAGTCCGCGGAGCCGAGCTCATCGCTCCGATACCCTCTGAGCTGCCGGCCGAGCCCCGGAGCATTATTTCGGTGAACTCCGGTGAGCTCCCCTGCCATGTCGCCACAGCTAGCGCCGCCGCCAGCGACCCAAAGCCCGCCGACCAACCCCAGCTGCCAGATCCTATCTGGACGGCCCAGATTAGATCGGCGTACTGGTCAACCGGGAGTCAACCTGCCCCGTCAGCTACCAACGTGGCAGCCATGCAAGTGCCACATGTACGCCACGTCAACGCCGACCAGTCAACCGGGTCAACCGGCAAGTCAGCTCTGGCTATTTTGCAGAAAAGCCCCTAAGTTTTTTGGTATTTGTAATTTAGTCCACCATAGTTCAAAACAGGCTATTGATTTTACAGTTTGAACCCTAAAGTCATCGGTATTTATGATTTAGGTCCAAAATGAGTTTTATTTTAGTTTTTAAATTATTTGTGAATACAAAAATAGTTCTATTTCTTTACGGTTATGCCCCTGACCTTGTTTTAGCCATAAGTTCCATGTTTTAACTCTGTTTTTAGCAAACTTATACTTTTTGGAATTGTATCGACATAAGCTACACGATCGTAGTGATATTTACCATGTTCTAGGCTTTTCAAAATGCAACTTATTTGTGCGTGAGAATAATGATCTATCAACGCCTTTTTCTAACATGCGAATAGCCTAGATCAACCTCGTTAGTTGTGCCACCACAACGATAGCTCCTATGTTGGTCACTCTTACGCTCTCGTGATCATAGTAAGGAGCTCTACCATGTAGGCCACTCTCTCTTTAGTGTTTCTTTTGATTGATGTTTGTTCTTAGCTTTGTTTGTTTGTGTTGCTTGTTTGCTACGAATAGACGAAGAGCAGTTCATGAGTGCTGAAGATCGGAAGTTGAGGACCGACAAGTACAATAGGAATTGGAAACCAAGAGTTCTTTGAAAACCAGGATTAGCAGGTTCATTAGGAGGGCTTTGAACGAGGCAAGTATCGCTAAGGACCATCCTTGTTACCTATTCACCATAGACACTAAAATTCATTTTGCATGTGTCCTTTGATGCCTAATTAGGGAATTCCTAGTTATTGAATACTTTTACCTTGTTAACCTTGGGATATGCATTTGGGTAGTATGTTGCTAGTGCAAATCTTTAACCATAATCATATATGCTAGAGTAATAAATAAGTGATAACCATATAAGATGAATGTAATCCTTTGGCAAAAGCTGGGACTTTTTGCACAACTATGAGAGCTACATGGCTCTGGTTTTAGCTCAGTATCAGGACCTTTTCTAGTTAGTTAGGGGTGCCGAGTTGGGTATAGGACAACCTTTGTCCTTATGAGTATAGCCGGGAAGGATTGTGCCATATTGGAAGGGGGTTCCTACATCTGATTATCTGGCGGTCCTAATTAGTTAGATGAACCTTTGAAAGGCTTCATAGTGAACCCTGTTGGTCTTCCTTGGTAGTGGGCTAAGAGGCTGATCACCTCAGGTGAAAGGGTAAATCACGGCTCACAGTGAAAGTGTACACCTCTACGCAGAGTTAAATCAATATATTGGCCGTGCCCACGATTACAGGTGGCTAGGAAAACTGAGTGGATCTGTTATGTTCATTAAATTGTTTATGTGCAGTTCATTTATTCAGCTATATCTTGTGATCATGTGGTTATGGGATGAAACTACCTTGTTGTCGCTAATTGCTAAAGTATGACATACACTAAAAGCTACTTGCAGTCAAACCGTGTCAACCTTTATTGAACTTCATGAACCTCTGCTATACTTGTTGAGTACGGTTGTGTACATACGCTTGCTTTACCTTCAATTTTGGAAAATCCCGAATGGGTACCAGATTGCCAGAGTAGGAGAAGTTTAGGCTTGTAATCAACCAGTCAGTTGGATCCAGTGGAGTGGAGTCCTTACATAAAGATCGGGGTTATCTTTCTGCTGATTGCTACATAAGGGTACATCCTTCTTATAGTAAGTACATTATTTATCTAGCATTGTTTACAGATACTACCATTTACTTGTAGCTGTTGACACTGTTTTCGGCACTTGTCAATAAGGATCGGGAGACTAAATCGGCAAGAAAGTGGTTATTCTCCAGTATTGCTTCTGATTTGCCGATGGATGATTGCCGATAAAGGACATGTTGATCTCGTATATTGCCGATGAAGCCAGAGGGTTGTTGCCAATGGAGAGTGAGGCATGGTTGCCGATGGAAAGTAGAGCTGAAGAACGTGGAAAGCAGAGCTGAATCATTATCGATGGGTTTTGCCGATGGAATCTACAGAGATGAGGAGCGCCGATAGAGGTTTCATCGTAAGCCATGGATAAGGAAACTGGCAATATTTATGCCAATATTTTAATAGTTTACTTTTGAGTCCGACCTTGGTACGAGTCATTATTTTTTATTCCTTAAAGATAAGACTTGTTTAGGTAATACTTTGTCATGTCTGTTTAGGACTCATAGTGCCAGGGTATAAATATGTACCAAGAGACAATGTAAAAAAAGGGTCAATCAATCAAATACAACAAACCTATTATTTTTATCTACTTTTCAAGCAATCTACTTTTTGACGACTTCGTCACCAGTACCTTTTCCTTTTCAATGAGTTCTTTCAAGAATCGACGGGCTGCATCAACTTGATCTCCGGCGACCTTGCAGGTTCCGCGTCTACCAAGCACGATTCAGGCTTTGACATCCGGGCGTATCGCTGTCGTCTCGTCTGATCTGTTCAACAGTTATCGAATATCCTCTGAGCTTTGACGTCCGGGCGTATCGCTGTCGTCTCCTTCGGGTTTTATTCAAATTTATCATCCTTGTTGATTAACAGATCAAATCGACTGGCACGCCTTGATATCGAGCTTGGGTATTAGCCCGGTGTGTTTGCAGATCCAACGCCTTTTTGCATCAACACATCTTTTGGCACGCCTGGTGGGACCCATACTAAAATCATCATGTCGAATTCTTCTGAGATCAATCTGGAGAATGTAATTCCTGTGTCAGAAGCGGATCTCAAGGAAGAACAGAGGCAGGCCATGGAGAAAGCTATGGAGGATGATAGGAAGCTTTACCTGAAATCCTACAGCAAGAATAGGAGCGGAGAAGTGGTACAGAAGCAAGACCCGCCGTTGCCTCGGCAGGTTACTTTTGAACCCAATCCTGGTAAATTACAATCAATGGTTAACTCTACATTAAGTCATGCATTGATTAATCACTCTAGCGTACTGTCCAATACTGTTTATAATGCTGTTATTTAATCATTAAAAGAAGGACAAGTACAAGTACCAGCTTATGTTGGCCCAGTATATCATCAGCCTGGGATATCATCTTCTACAGCTCCATCGGCTACTACAGCTGTTGTGGCTCCAGGGGTTTCTGCTCCTCATACAGATCTTCCTGCTACTGAATCTCCACCGCCAATGTCAAGTTCAGCAAAGAATACTCAATTAAGCACAGATCTATCGGCATCGGCAATGTCGGGTCTTTCAGTTCAAAATCGACGAGTTCCTGCCGATCGGCGGGGATATGGGATGTCTCCAGATCTACTTGCTTTTAACTCTGGATTAAGTCAGACACATGATACAGCGGGTAAAACCCCCATAACGTCAGCTACTTCGGTTCGGCCGATGGCTCAAGTGACGCACTATACTACAACGCCACCTACCGCACAGTTGCCATAAGGAAGACTCCACATATCACTTTATCAGGCATCATACACAAGTCCATCGGCAAACCCTCTGTTGATGCAACAAAGGTGCTCAACTGCAAACCAACCGGTGGCATCAATTATTCCTCTAGCTGGAGTTCCTGCAAATCAACGGAATTATGCTGTCTATCATCCAAGGATGCAAGAGCAATAGGTGGCTACAGTCTATCAACCATCGGCGAGTCATGTGCCGATGAGGCCTAATCCAAGTGGGACGGGTCCATTGCTAGCTCAACAGCACTTTGCTCAGCCTAAATATCAGATGGCAGGGGTTAAACAGTAATATATGCAAGCAGATATTCAGAATCCTGCATCGGCACCATGGCCGATGAACCCTGTATAGCAAATTAGTGGACCAGCAATAACAAATGCGCCGATTGCTCCGGCTTATTTGTCACAAGGATACATCAAAGCCTATCAGCCAGCACCTCCAGCAGAAGTTCAGCCTGTGCTTCGGCAAGGTCAAGATGCATACTGGACTGATAAAATTGCAGAAGAGTTGAAAAAGATTAGGTACTGCAAATGGCACAATGCTACCTCGCACAGTACCAATGATTGCAAGGTGTTTAGGCAACAGTTGCAGTCGGCTATCGAATCCGGGAAGATCACATTTGATAATTCAAAGTCTCAGAAGCCGATGAAAATTGATCAACATCCGTTCCCTGCAAACATGGTGGAGGCTAAAGGCAAAACCAAAGTATTAACGTCGGAGGCTGCTAGAAGAAATGCATCGGTAGACCCTAAAAATCAAATAACTATTGATGACATGAAGGGAAAGGAACCTGCCAATGGCGCTAAAGGGAGAGGAATTGTTAATGAAGGTAGTAGCTGCAGAAGACCACTAGGGCCTCCATATGGTGTTCGATATCGGCAACAACATGAGGATCAGTATCGGCAGCAATAGGAAGAGTTACGTCGGCATAAAGATCACTAGAATTGCCCATTTTTCGTTCATTGCTGGGAAAAAGGCATTAAATTGCCCACTGCCGATACCTGCCCTGAATGTTATTATTTAAATGATCGGGCAGAGAGACAACATCACTCTAGTGATCGAGGGGTACGCATCAATAAGCCAATCAAAGAAAAGGTGTCAGCACTTGATCGGCTGGGGGGCAGAGTTAGTATGCATAACAGGCTTGGCGGGCATATTGATTGTTTTCCAAGGAGTTAGGCAGAGCTTGAAGAGATGGCTAACAAAAGGGTTCCTGATGAAGGGATATTTTGTAGGTATCCAAACATAGGCTTCCATGAGCAGAACACAAAGCGTTATCAGCCTGTTTGGAAAACAAAGCTCCCCCAATGGTGCCCTGAAGGATTGAAGAAAACTCAAAAAAGAAGGGTACAGCGTATGCGTCAAGAGGATTTACAGTGCCCGAAAGAAAGCATCCCAAAGGTAACAACTCAAGTATGGCAACCAAAACGCAAGGGTGGAGGTCCATCGGTAGATGTTAACATGGTCTTCATGTTGCCGATGGAGTTCTTGGCGCCAGATGACAAAGAACAAGCAATTTTTGCTGATGAAGCAGCTCAACTAACTCTGGATCCAATGATGGCTGTGTTTGAAAAGCCTGCCGATGATGAAAGGAAACACCTCAAAGCTTTGTTTGTTAAGGGCAGGGTTGATGGACAGCCAGTGTCAAAAATACTCATAGATGGAGGAGCGGCAATTAATATTATGCCATATGTCATGTTCCGAAGACTTGGAAAAGGGGACCAGGATTTAACCAAGACGGATATGATGCTTAAAGATTTTGAAGGCAATGTGTCTCCAGCTAAAGGGGCATTATGTGTTGACTTGACTATCGGCAGCAAGACTTTGCCAACCATCTTCTTCATCGTTAGCGGCAAAGGTAACTATAATTTGCTCCTAGGAAGGGATTGGATCCATGCCAATTGCTGTGTTCCTTCTACGATGCATCAGTGCCTTGTACAATGGGTTGGAGACAAGGTTGAGGTTATCCCTGGTGATTCTTCTTATATAATCGCATCGGCTGATTCTGAGACCTATGAATGGACAAAATGCATATCGGGAGAAGCATGGGATACAAAATTTCTTAGGATTGCCGATTATGAACTTACACCGATCCAAGCAGTCGGTTCTGAAGATGAATTTTAATGGATCGGTTTGCCGATGGTGGAAAACTTGGTCATGGGTTCGCATCGGCTGATGATTTAGTAGAAATAGATATTAGTAACGGTGATAGGCCGAGGCCAACTTTTATTAGTGCTAAGTTAGATTCTCAATGTAAACAGCAAATGATTAATATTTTGAGGGAGTATAAAGACTGTTTTGCTTGGGATTATACAGAGATGCCTAGACTAGATCGGTCAATAGTTGAGCATCGGTTGCCTATTAAGCCAGGATTCCAGCCTCATCAGCAGCCCGCACGCCGATGTAATCCTAAAGTGTTACCTGATATTAAGGCCGAAATCACAAAGTTAATTGAAGCTGGCTTTATTCGGCAATGTCGATATGCTGAATGGATTTCTAATGTGGTTCCTGTTTATAAGAAAAATGGAAAACTTCGTGTGTGTATTGATTTCAGGAATCTTAATAAAGCTACACCGATGGATGGCTATCCAATGCCTGTTGCCGATTTATTGATTGATGCTGCGGCTGGACATCGGATCATCAGCTTCATGGATGGTAATGCCGGTTATAACCAAATTTTCATGGCTAAAGAGGATATTTCCAAGACTGCTTTTAGGTGTCCAGGTCATGTGGGTTTATTTGAATGGATTGTCATGACCTTCGGCTTGAAAAATGCCGGTGCTACCTATCAAAGGGCTATGAATTTTATCTTCCATAAATACATCGGCACATTGGTTAAAATCTACATAGATGATGTGGTAGTCAAATTTGAAGGTTTTGAAAGTCATCTTGTTGATCTGCGAAAAATCTTGGAGTGCACCAGAAAGCATGGTTTAAAGATGAATCCTACTAAGTGTGCATTTGGTGTATCGGCAGGTCAATTCTTAGGCTTCATGAAACATCAAAGAGGTGTTGAAATCAGCAGGAAATCTATTGATGCAATTAATAAGGTTGTTGCTCCTGCCGATAAGACTGAGTTGCAATCCTTGATCGGCAAGATTAATTTTATTCGAAGATTTATATCTAATCTATCGAGAAAAATCAAAGCCTTCAGTCCTTTATTAAAATTAAAAGCCGATCAGGAATTTGTATGGGGAACAGAGCAGCAATTAGCCTTAGAAGAAATTAAAAAATATTTGGTAAACCCTCCAGTATTGGTTCCACCTCAACACGGGAAACCTTTCAAGTTGTACTTGTCTGCCGATGATAATGTTATCGGATCAGTATTAATTCAAGAGTTTGAAGGGGAAGAACGTGTGATATATTATTTGAGTAGAAGACTAATAGACACTGAGACCAGGTATTCGGCTATTGAGAAATTATGTTTGTGTTTATATTTCTCTTGCACAAAGTTAAGACATTATTTGTTATCGGCTGAATGCACTGTTATATGCAAAGATGATGTGGTTAAGCATATGTTGTCGATGCCAATTTTGAAAGGAAGGATCGGCAAGTGGATCTTAGCATTATCAGAATTTGATTTGCGTCATGAATCGGCTAAAGCGGTTAAAGGACAGGTAATGGCCGATTTTGTTACTCAACATTGCAGTGTGGTAGATTATGCTGAAATTGCTCCATGGACACTTTTCTTTGATGGATCTACTTGTGACGAAGGAGTAGGAATCGGTATTATGTTAATCTCACCTCGAGGAAAGAAATATGAATTTTCATTGCCGATTGCTAGCACTTCAACAAACAATCAGGCTGAATATCAAGCTTTACTGAAAGGGTTGGAATTGCTCAGAGAAATATGTGCCGATACAGTTGAAGTCTTTGGGGATTCCATGCTAGTAATTAATCAATTGATCAGAACGTATGAATGCCGAAGTGAAGTTTTGATTACTTATCATGAAAAGTGCTTGCAAATATTAAAGGAGTTTAAAGATTTTCGCCTTGAACACATTCCCAGATTGCACAATGAAGAAGCTAATAGGCTAGCACAACATGCTTCGGGATATCAACTGATCCGAGAGGTGCTGACATCGGTAATTGATGCCGATGACTGGAGAAGAGATATTGCCGATTATTTAAAAGATCCGTCTAAGAAAGTGGAGAGACGTATAAGGTTTCAAGCTACCAAGTATGTGCTCCTTGATACTGAATTATATTATCGCACTTTAGATGTGGTTTTACTCAAATGCCTTAGTGAAGAGGAATCGAAAAGTCTAATGGGTGAGATTCATGAAGGAGTGTGTGGGGCACATCAATCGGCATTTAAAATGAAATGGATGATTAGGAGGAATGGGTATTATTGGCCGATAATTCTTGAGGATTGTTTTAAATATTTCAAAGGGTGCCAGTCATGTCAGAAATTCGGTAATGTTCAAAGAGCACCTGCATTGGTAATGAATCCTATAATCAAACCTTGGCCGTTTAGAGGATGGGCTATTGATCTCATCGGTCAGATTTACCGGTCGTCGAGTAAAGGACACAAATTCATACTTGTTGCTACCGATTATTTCACAAAGTGGGTTGAAGAGATTCCTTTAAAGAAAGTGTCATCGGCAAATATGATTGATTTCGTGAAAGAGTATATTATTTACCGATTTGGTATTCCTCAGACTATTACTACCGATCAAGGAACTATGTTCACATCAGGAGAATTTGATGACTTTGCCATCGGTATGGGGATTAAAATTCTAAATTCCTCCCCTTATTATGCTCAAGCTAACGGTCAGGCTGAGGCATCTAATAAAGGAATAATCAAGCTTATTAAACGGAAAATTGAGGAAAATCCTAGGAGATGGCATACTCTTTTAAATGAAGCCTTATGGTCGTATCGGATGGCGTGGCATGGTGCAACTAAGATTTCACCATATCAGTTGGTATATGGGCATGATGCAGTTTTGTCTTGGGAAATTAAGACTGGTTCTAGGCGTGTATTTTCTCAGGATCAGTTGACAGCCGATGAGTATGATACGCTTATGAGAGATGAATTAGAAGATTTAGCAGGTCATCGGCTAAAGGCTTTAATTAGCATCGAAGAAAATAAAAAGAGGGTTGCTAGGTGGTATGATAAAAAGGTGAAAATAAAAGAATTTACAAATGGAGATTTAGTCTGAAAATTGGTTTTGCCGATTGGGACTAAGAGTTCAAAATTCGGCAAGTGGTCCCCTAATTGGGAAGGTCCTTATCGGATAAATCAGTTTGCTCCTGGTAACGCATACATCTTAGAAACTCTCGAAGGAGTTATATTTCCCAGAGCATTAAATGGAAAATATTTAAAGAAATATTACCCCAGTCTTTGGATGGATGCGTGAAATGCAGGAAAAAAGAGGTAATTTTGACAGGAGGTAATCATAGCTCAGAAGAAATTTCGACGCATAAAGTATTTTATACTCCAAAATTAGGGGGCATGTGTTGACACCGTTTTTCGGCACGTGTCAATAAGGATCGGGAGACTAAATCGGCAAGAAAGTGGTTATTCTCCAGTATTGCTTCTGAGTTGCCGATGGATGATTGCCGATAAATGACATGTTGATCTCGTATATTGCCGATGAAGCCAGAGGGCTGTTGCCGATGGAGAGAGAGGCATGGTTGCCGATGGAAAGCAGAGCTGAAGAACGTGAAAAGCAGAGCTGAATCATTATCGATGGGTTTTGCCGATGGAATCTACAGAGATGAGGAGCACCGATAGAGGTTTCATCGTAAGCAATGGATAAGGAAACTGGCAATATTTATGCCAATATTTTAATAGTTTACTTTTGAGTCCGACCTTGGTACGAGTCATTATTTTTTATTCCTTAAAGATAAGACTTGTTTAGGTAATACTTTGTCGTGTCTGTTTAGGACTCATAGTGCCAGTGTATAAATATGTACCGAGAGACAATGTAAAAAAAGGGTCAATCAATCAAATACAACAAACCTATTATTTTTATCTACTTTTCAAGTAATCTACTTTTCGATGACTTCATCACCAGTACCTTTTCCTTTTCAACGAGTTCTTTCAAGAATCGACGGGCTGCATCAACTTGATCTCCGGCGACCTTGCAGGTTTTGCGTCTACCGAGCACGATTCAGGCTTTGACGTCCGGGCGTATCGCTGTCGTCTCGTCTGATCTGTTCAACAGTTATCGAATATCCTCTGAGCTTTGACGTCCGGGTGTATCACTATCGTCTCATTCGAGTTTTATTCAAATTTATCATCCTTGTCGATTAACAGGTCAAATCGACTGGCACGCCTTGATATCGAGCTTGGATATTAGCCCGGTGTGTTTGCAGATCCAACGCCTTTTTGCATCAACAGTAGCTATGTGTGGGAATGGACTCCTAGGACTCACATATGGTGTATATCTAGTTTTGTTCTTAAAACCGGGTATTACAAGTGGTATCAGCTCAATGCTGGCTGTAGGACACAAGCCTAGTTAGCACTGGTCGATTTGCACAACATATTTTGCTATAAAACTATTTTGCCACCTCCTTGGTTCATTGAATTGACTATTTCTCATCCTTGTGTTATCACCTCCTTGAATAGCTTCCTTTGAGCGATTAATTTCTTATCCCCTTGAACTTTTAATTTTTTTGGTTTACTAAAAGCTTTCTAACCTTATCTTATTCAAAATTTTTGATGGCTGTTTGTCATCTTTAATATGCCTTTTAGGATGACCACCATTGTTGAAGAAGCAAGTGTAGCATCGGTGTTGTGATGTGCTGCTTGTTGTCTTGTTTGTAGTGATGGCTGTTGTAATGTTTGTGTGTCTTCTGTGTTCTCTTATTTTGAAGGAAGGCATAGAGGGTGTAGTTCAATCTTTGTTAAGTGGGTAGTGTCTTCTATCCCACCTATCATTCTGATCAATCCTAATTCTTATAGTCCTACACCATAGATTCTTGTCATGGGTTTTCATGCTTCCTTCTTGAATACAACTCAATGGATGATCAACACTAGGAGGACGTGCCATCAACAACCCTCAAGTAACAGTTGCCTTGGATGTCATCATCCGAGTGGCATAGCGAGAGCGTGGTGAGCCCATAACCCATAGGTCCCAAGATCATTGTTACTTGGACGAGTGATCTTTTACATCATGGATGGAAGGATGTTTGAAGATTGAAAACTATCCTTTTCTCTAAACCCCATGATCATCTTTTTGTCTTGCGTGTTATGCTTAATCATGAAAGATCTACTTGTCTCGTGTGAGATATCAGATGTGTACTAGGTTCGGTAATGACGTCTTGATTAGTAAGTGACGGTGCCACTTTAAACCGAGAACCTCCGGTGGGTGCACACACATGGTTGTGCTCAGTAAGCGCTGGTAATGTGAATTATTAATCATGATCAATTATATAAGCTTCTCCCATGTGTTATCTCATCATGGACCTTTTCTTTGGTCATCTTACTATATCAGTTTGAATAACTAGACCTTGTCTTCTAGAACACTCTTGTGTTACTCCATAGACCTACATCTCTTAACTCTCAAAAAGTAAGCATGCGAAGATCAACTTTGGTCTTTCATGTGACCAATCCTTTCTCCCTTGTGATTGATCTTTATAAATCTATAATTCCTTCATGATATGTCACCACAGGTCCCAAAGATCTTAATCTTTTGGTCGACCCATGCTGACTTTCCAAACTTTTCATTGCAAATCCTTAAAGGGTCGCTGTTTATTCCCTCTTTGCTCTCTTAAGATCATTAAAGAGAGAAATCATGCATTATCCTACTTGAGGATGATGTTATTTTGTCCCCTTATCCTCATATCTTAATGTATGAACGTCCATGATTGTTTTGTTAGGTCTTGTTATGGATCTCGAAGCAATCTAGAGGATAAATCTTGAACTTCAACATCGACCTTTGAGAAAATCAATCTCTATAACATGTCCCTCAAAAGCTTTTTTGAAGTAGTTGAGTCACTCCCTGAACAACAAGACGAGGCGCTAGCAACCGTATCTGAAATTCCCTCAAACCCCTCTCCTAATCTGGTTGCCATAGAGCCCCTATTAAGGGATGCACAGAACTTTAGAGGATGATGAACCTCGTCCCTTTTCATTTCTCTTTGAATTCAAAGAAGATATATTTTGAAGATTTTGGAAATGCCTCAAATTTGCTAGTTCAAGTGAGTCCTCTAACTACACCATTTAAGGATGACGATGGTCCACACAATGAGTCATTCCTTATGGAGCACATCAAAGGACTATCGACCATCATGAGTCGTGAATGGTTGGTAGAAACCAAGCTATCCACTGACGTAGCATGTTGCCCCTTAGATATTCTGCTTTGCACTATTAAATAACTGCTATAGAGGCTCACTATAGTCCTACCGATGGGATGAAGATCTTTTAAAAAGCTCTAGCTGATAAAACTTTGCCCCAATGAGTCTATTATCCCATCACATAAGCTTCTAAGAATTCCCATGGGAGTTACTCTTGAAAGCTATGGGATCATAAGGACTAATTCCTTTGTGCATAAATGGTCTTGAGTATCGTCTAGATTTTTATATCTATGACATCTGAGACAAATTCCTCTTTGTTTACCTTTGGGGGCACTCTTTTAGGAAAGATCAAAACATGGTCTCTTGATTTTGAAATTGGGAAGTTCTCCTATCGCTATTCCACCTTCCGGCTCAAACAATGCGATTGTAGAACCCAAACCCAAAATCAACCTCGATCATCTGTTTTGTTTCTATCCCAAGTCTCTTCGAATCTCGGGACGAGATTCCTGTTAAGTGGCGTAGAATTGTCACACCACAAAATTTCTAGTTTGGGATGTGAACCAAAAACACTAAATAAACTAAAGGATTTATTAATTTCTTTGAAATTTGCCAAGATTTTATTCTTCTATTATCATTATAAAATGATGAAAAGTGTGGCTTTAAAACATTTATGAATATAATAAAAGATGGATTTGTGCTTGGTGCCTTACTTTGTTTTGCAGGTGTCTAAAAAGAATTTCAAAAACCTGAACAAGACACGGCTAGGTTCTTCTCGGGTATGAAAATAAAGCTTCGAAAACCCAAGTTCCCTCAAGAAGGTTTCGGGAAAATGTTTTCGAAAAAATCCTTTCTCTTGCACAGATAGAGAGAGAGACTTTCTTCTTCTCTATAGGGTTGGCCACCGCTCTAGCTAGACACCATCCCCTATCTAGCTCTAGTGGGCTCAGGTCAGTTACTGGTCACCTCTAGCTTTCCCTAGCCTACTCTAGCTACGCTTGGCCTCAACTAGCTAGCTTTGGCCAGTCTTGGCCAGCCGTAGCCTGCCATGGCCACCTCGATCATGCCAGTAGCAGCAGTCCAGTATAGCAACCCTTTGCCACCCTCTAAGATATCCTAGCTTGCTTTGGCCAGCTCTTACCTAGCTTAGGCCACCCCTGGCCTCACCAAGCCTTATCTGGCCAGCTTTGGCCAACCACGGCCAGCCACAGCCACCTCCGGCCACTCTCAGCCGGCCATGGCTAGCTACGGCCGGCCACAGCCGGCATAAGCTTGGCCACAGCGGCCACAGCCAGCTGAAGCCACAGTGACCAGGCCAGCCAGGCTGCCGCGGCCCAACCGGCTAGGCGAAGCCAGCTGGCCTGCCCAGCACACCGGCCGCGGCCCGCCTCCGACCTGCCGGCCTGCTTCCGCATCTGCATAGTGGGTCGGCCCAGCAAGCGTGGCTGCACCGCGGCCTACCCAGCTCCGTCGCCTCCAGCCGCTGCTAGGCGGGCCCTGCCGTCCGGCCCCACCCATCAGCGTCCTCCTTCGCTCCGCGTCGCGTGGACGCGCGCCGCCGTCGCTCGATGCGCCCGCACACGCACCGAGGTTCAACATGCCTATAAAGGCATAGCCCAGCGCACCGCAGCCTCTTCGCAACCCTATCATTAGGAGCCGCCGCTACAAACCTAAACCCTAGTTCCTCGTGCTGCGCCGCCATTACCGGCACCTCCGTGGTCGCCCCCGCGCCGTCGATCTCTGTTGTCGTCACGTCCCCGCCGGCAAGAACACCACCACGAGCATCGCGGGAAGGTAAGGATCACGCCGGTGCCTTCCCCTTCCTCTCTCCTTCTCTCTCGAGGCCATAGACAGTCGTCGAGATAGCGCCGCCACCATCGTCTGCCGTCGCTGCGCTGTCCTTGCGTTCCCAGCCGCCATCGCCCGCATTCGACCCGCTATTGAGTTCGTGTGAACGCGCACATCTCACCCGTGCAACCAGATTTTGTTCTTGCGCCCCGCAGCCACCTCCGACCGAGCTCCCTGCCATCGCCAATGGCGCTCGGCCAAGCCAGACCCGCCTCCGGCCACCCCCTTTTGCCATGGTGCCCGCGGCCGAGTCTGCGGAGCCGAGCTTGTCGCTCCCGTACCCTCCGAGGCGCCGACCGAGCCACGGAGCGTCGTTTTGGCAAAGTCTGGTGAGCTCCGCTACCACGCCGCCGCAGCTAGCACCGCTGCCAGCGACCCAAAGCCTGCCACCAACCCCAGCCGCCCGATCGATCCGGACAGCCCAGATTAGATCGGGCATCTCAGTCAACCGGGAGTCAACCTGCACCGTCAGCTGCCGATGTGATGGCCACGCAAGCACCACGTGTATGCCACATCAGCGCCGACTAGTCAACCGGGTCAACCGGGCGGTCAGCTCTGGCTATTTTGTAGAAAAGCCCTAGAGTTTTTTGGTATTTGTGATTTAGTCCACCGCAGTTCAAAATAGGCTATTGATTTTATAGTTTGAACCCTGAAGTCATCGGTATTTATGCTTTAGGTCCAAAATGAGTTTTATTTTAGTTTTTAAATTATTTTTGAATACAAAATTAGTTTTGTTTATCTACGGTTATGCCCCTGACCTTGTTTTAGCCATAAGTTTCACGTTTTAACTCTGTTTTTAGCAAACTTATACTTTTTGGAATCGTATCGATGTAAGCTACGCAATCATAGTGACATTTACCATGTTCTAGGCTTTTCAAAAAGTGACTTATTTGTGGGTTAGAATAATGATCTATCAACGCCTTTTTCCAACATGCAAATAGCCTAGATCAACCTCATTAGTTGTGCCACCACAACGATAGCTCCTTTGTTGGTCACTCTTACGCTCTCATGATTGTAGAATGAGCTTTACTGTGTAGACCACTCTTTCTTTAGTGTTTCTTTTGATTAATGTTTGCTCTTAGCTTTGTCTGTTTGTGTTTTGCTACAAATAGACGAAGAGCAGTTCATGAGTGCTGAAGATCAGGAGCTGAGGACCGACAAGTGTAATAGGAATCGGAGACCAAGAGTTCTTTGAAAACCAGGATTAGCAGGTTCATCAGGAGGGCTTTGAACGAGGCAAGTATAGCTAAGGACCATCCTTGTTACCTATTCACCATAGACACTAAAATTCATTTTGCATGTGTCCTTTGATGCCTAATTAGGGAATTCCTAGTTATTGAACACTTTCACCTTGTTAACCTTGGGATATGCATTTGGGTAGTATGTTGCTAGTGCAAATCTTTAACCATGATCATGTATGCTGGAGTAATGAATAAGTGATAACCATATAAGATGAACGTAATCCTTTGGCAAAAGCTAGGACTTTTTGTACAACTGTGAGGGCTACATGGCTCTAGTTTTAGCTTAGTATGAGGACCTTTTCTAGTTAGTTAGGGGTGCCGAGTTGGGTATAGGACAGCCTCTTTCCTTATGAGTATAGCCAGGAAGGATTATGCCATATTGGAAAGGGGTTCCTACATCTGATGATCTGGCGGTCCTAATTAGTTACACGAACCTTTGAAAGGCTTCATAGTGAAAGGCTTCCTTGGTAGTGGGCTAAGAGGCTGATCACCTCAGGTGAAAGGGTAAATCACAGCTCATAGTGAAAGTGTACACCTGTGTGCAGCATTAAATCAATATATTGTTCATGCCCACGGTTACGGGTGGCCTGGAAAATTGAGTGGATCTGTTATGTTCATTTAATGGTTTATGTGTAGTTCATTTATTCAGCTATATCTTGTGATCATGTGGTTATGGGATGAAACTACCTTGTTGTTGCTAATTGCTAAAGTATGACATACACTAAAAGCTACTTGCAGTCAAACCGTGTCAACCTTTATTGAGCTTCATGAACCTCTGCTATACTTGTTGAGTACGGTTGTGTACTTATGCTTGGTTTACCTTCAATTTTGGAAAATCCTAGATGGTTACCAGATTGCTAGAGTAGGAGAAGTTTAGGCTTGTGATCAACCAGTTAGTTGGATCCAATGGAGTGGAGTCATTACATGAAGATCGAAGTTGTCTTTCCACTGATTGCTACATAAGGGTATATCCTTTTTATAGTAAGTACGTTATTTATCTAGCATTGTTTACATCCATTAAAATCCCGAGCCCCATAGAAACTGAGTGAATAGGTGGAGTCAGCTAGTTCTAATCCGCTAGTTGATTAAAAGGCCGTTGCAGGACTTAGTTCTTAATTTTTTGAAAAACCCCGTATATTGAAATGCCTCCATGTTAGAAACTAATCACTCTAGCTTCTTTATAAACTCTTTAAACATCCATTTAAACTTCCATTTAAACAGAAATTGAGGGAACATATAGAGTCAGCTATTTCTAATCCGCCAGTTGATTAAAAGGCCGATTCAGCTCTCACTTTTTAATTGTTGGCTACAACCCCCTGGATTAAAATGCCTCTATGTCAGAAACTAACTACTCTAGATTCTTTATCAAATCTTTGAACATCTATTTAAACCCCTGGCCCCCATAGAAACTGAGTGAACATGTGGACTCAGCTATATGTAATCTGTCAATCGATAAAAAGGCCATTTCAGGATTCAGTTCTTATTTTTTGTGACTACCATCGGGATCAAAATGCCTCAATATCAAAAACTAATCACTCTGGCTTCTTTATCACGTCTTTGAACAAATATTTATACCAGTAGCCCCACATAAACTGAGTGAACAGGTGGAGTCAGCTATTTCTAATCCGGCAGTTGATTAAAAGGCCGTTTCAGGACTCAGTTCTTATTTTTTGGGACAACGCCATGTATTGAAATGCCTCCATTTCAGAAACTAATCACTCTAACTTCTTTATAAACTCTGTAAACATTCATTTAAACCCTAGCCAAATAGAAATTGAGTGAACTTGTGCAGTCAGATATTTTTACTCCGCCAGTTGATTAAAAGGCCATTTCAGGACTCAATTTTTAATTTTTGGTGACAACCCGTTGGTTCGAAATGCCTCCATGTCAGAAACTAACCACTCTAGATTCTTTATCAACTCTTTGAACATCCAGTTAAACCCCTAGCTCCCATAGAAACTAAATGAACATGTGGAGTCAGCTATATCTAATCTATCAATCGATAAAAAGGCCATTTCAGGACTCAGTTCTTATTTTTTGTGAATAGCACTAGATTGAAATGCCTCCATGTTAAAAAGTAATCACTCTAGCTTCTTTGAAATCTCTTTGAAGAAATATTTAAACTCATAGCCCCAAGTAAACTGAGAACAGGTGGAGTCAGCTATTCCTAATTTGCCAGTTGATTAAAAGGCTATTTGACGACTCAGTTCTTATTTTGTGTGACAACCCCATGTATCGAAATGCCTCCATGTCAAAAACTAATTACTCTGGCTTCTATATAAACTCTTTAAACATCCATTTCAATCCCTAGCCAAATAAAAATTGAGTGAACATGTGGAGTCTGCTATTTCTAATCCACCAGTTGACTAAGAGGCCGTTTCTGGTCTCACTTTTTAATTGTTGGCTTCAACACCCTGGATGAAACTGACTCCATGTCAGAAACTAACTACTCTAGATTATTTCTTTGAACATCTATTTGAACCCCTGGCCCCAAAGAAACTGAGTGAACATGTGGAGTCAGCTATATCTAATATGTCAATCGATAAAAAGGACATTTCATGACTCAGCTTCTTTATCATCTCTTGGAACAAATATTTAGACCTGTAGCACCACGTAAACTTAGTGAACAGGTGGATTCAGCTATTTCAAATTTGCCAGTTGATTAAAAGGCCATTTCAGGACTCAGTTCTTATTTTTTGGGATAACCCCATCTATCAAAATGCCTCCATGTCAGAAACTAATCACTCTAGCTTCTTTATAAACTCTGTAAACATCCATTTAAACCTCTAGACATACAAAAATTGAGTGAACATGTGGAGTCAGATATTTTTAATCCACCAGTTGATTAAAAGGCTATTTTAGGACTTAATTTTTAATTTTTGGTGACAACCCGTTGGTTCAAAATGCCTCCATGTCAGAAACTAACCACTCTAGATTCTTTATCAACTCTTTGAACATTCATTTAAACCCCTGGCTCCTATAGAAACTGACTCAACATGTGGAGTCAGCTATATCTAATCTGTCAATCGATAAAAAGGCCATTTTCAGGACTCAGTTCTTATTTTTTGTGAATAGCACCTAGATTGAAATGCCTCCATGTCAAAAAGTAATCACTCTAGCTTCTTTAACATCTCTTTGAACAAGCATTTAAACTCGTAGCCCCACGTAAACTGAGTGAACAGGTGGAGTCAGCTTTTCCTAATCTGCCATTTGATTAAAAGGCTGTTTGATGACTTAGTTCTTATTTTGTCTGACAACCCCACGTATCGAAATGCCTCCATGTTAGAAACTAATCACTCTAGCTTCTTTATAAACTCTTTAAACATCCATTGAAATCCCTAGCCAAACAAATATTGAGTGAACATGTGGAGTCCGCTATTTCAAATCCACCAGTTGACTTAAAGGCTGTTTCAGGTCTCAATTTTTAACTGTTGGCTTCAACCCCAGGATGAAAATGTCTCCATATCAGAAACTAACTACTCTAGATTATTTATCAACTCTTTGAACATCTATTTAAACCCTTGGCCCAATAGAAACTAACTGAATAGGTGGAGTCAGCTATATCTAATCTGTCAATTGATAAAAAGGACATTTCAGGACTCAGTTCTTATTTTTTGCGAATAGCACCTGGATCGAAATGCCTCCTTGTCAAAAACTAATCACTATAGCTACTTTATCATCCATTTGAACAAACATTTAAACTCGTAGCCCAACATAAACTGAGTGAATAGGTGGAATCAGCTATTCCTAATCTGCCAATTGATTAAAAGGCCGTTTCATGACTCAGTTCTTATTTTGTGCGACAACCCCATGTATCGAAATGCCTCCATGTCAGAAACTAATCACACTAGCTTGTTTATAAACTCTTTAAACATCCATTTAAATCCCTAGTAAAACAAAAATAGAGTGAACATGTGGAGTCAGCTATTTCTAATCCACCAGTTGATTAAAAGGTCATTTCTGGTCTCACTTTTTAATTGTTGGCTTCAACCCCCTAGATGAAAATGTCTCCATATCAGAAACTAACTACTCTAGATTATTTATCAACTCTTTGAACATCTATTTAAACCCCTGGCCCCAAAGAAACTAAGTGAACATGTGGAGTCAGCAATATCTAATATGTGACTACCACCTGTGGATAAAAAAGATATTTTAGGACACAGTTCTTATTTTTGTGACTACCACCTGGATCGAAATGCCTCTATGTCAAAAACTAATCACTCTGGCTTCTTTATCATCTCTTTGAACAAACATTTAAACCCATAGCCCCACATAAACTGAGTGAACAGGTGGAGTCAGCTATTTCTAATCCACGAATTGATTAAAAGGCAGTTTCAGGACTTAGTTCTTATTTTGTGTGACAACCCATGTATTGAAATGCCTCCATGTCAGAAACTAATCATTCTTGCTTCTTTATAAACTCTTTAAACATCCAATTAAACCCCTAGCCGAACAAAAATTTAGTGAACATGTGGAGTCAGCAATTTTTAATCCGTCAGTTGATAAAAAGTCCATTTTAGGACTCAATTTTTAATTTTTGGTGACAGCCCCTTGGTTTGAAGTGCCTCCATGTCAGAAACTAACTACTCTAGATTCTTTATCAACTCTTTGAACATTCATTTAAACCCCTAGCTCCCATAGAAACTGAGTGAACATGTGGAGTCAGCTATATCTAATCTGTCAATCGATAAAAAGGCCATTTCATGACTTAGTTCTTATTTTTTAGACTACCACTGGATCGAAATGCCTCCATATCAAAAACTAAACACTCTAGCTTCTTTATCATCTCTTTGAACAAACATTTAAACCGTAGCCCCACATAAACTAAGTGAATAGGTGGAGTCAGCTATTTCTAATCTGTCAATTGATTAAAAGGCCGTTTCAAGACCCAGTTCTTATATTTTGGCACCACCCCATGTATCGAAATGCCTCCATGTTAGAAACTAATCAATCTAGCTTATTTATAACTCTTTAAACATCCATTTAAATCCCTAGCCAAACAAAAATTGACTGAACATGTGGAGTCATCTATTTTTAATCCACCAGTTGATTAAAAGGCCGTTTTAGGACTCACTTTTTAATTGTTGGCGACAAACCCCTAGATCAAAATATCTCCATGTCAAAAACTTACTAATCTAGCTTCTTTGTAAACTTTTTGAACTTCAATTTAAACCCTTACCCCCTAGAAACTGAGTGAACTTGCGGAGTCAGCTATATCTAATCTGTCAATCAATACAGAGGCTGTTTCAAGACTCAGTTCTTATTTTTTACGACTACCACCTTGATCGAAATGCCTCCATGTCAAAACCTAATCACCCTAGATTATTTGTCATCTCTTCGAACAAACATTTAAACCCATAGCCCCATGTAAACTCAGTGAACAGGTGGAGTTAGCTATTTCTAATTTGCCTGTTGATTAAAAGGCCATTTTCGGACACAATTCTTATTTTGTGCGACAACCCCATGTATCGAAATGCCTCCATGTCAGAAACTAATCACTCTAGCTTATTTATAAACTCTTTAAACATATATTTAAACCCCTACCCAAATAGAAATTGAGTGAACATGTGGAGTCAGCTATTTCTAATCCGCCAGTTGATTAAAAGGCCATTTCAGGTCTCACTTTTTAATTGTTGGCAACAACGCCCTTGATTAAAATGTCTCCATGTCAGAACCTAACTACTCTAGCTTCTTTATCAACTCTTTGAACATCAATTTGAATCCTTGGCCCCCGTAAAAATGAAGTGAACAGGCGGAGTCAGCTATATCTAATCGGTCAATCAATAAAGAGGCCATTTCAAGACTCAATTCTTATTTTTTACGACTACCCACTGCATCAAAATGCCTCCATGTCAAAAACTAATCACTCAAGCTTCTTTGTCATGTCTATTAACATCCATTAAAACCCCTAGCCCCATACAAACTGAGTGAATAGGTGGAGTCAGCTATTTCTAATCCGCCAGTTGATTAAAAGGACGTTTCAGGATTTAGTTCTTATATTTTTGAACAACCCCATGTATCGAAATGCCTCCATGTCAGAAACTAATTACTCTAGCTTCTTTATAAACTCTTTAAACATCCATATAAACTCCTAACCAACAAAAATTGAGTGAACATGTGGAGTCAGCTATTTTTAATCCGCCAGTTGATAAAAGTTCATTTTAGGACTCAATTTTTAATTTTTGGTGACAGCCCCTTGGTTCGAAGTGCCTGCATGTCAGAAACTAACTACTCTAGATTCTTTATCAACTCTTTGAACATTCATTTAAACCCCTAGCTCCTATAGAAACTGAGTGAACATGTGGAGTCAGCTATATCTAATCTGTCAATCGATAAAAAGGCCATTTCATGACTTAGTTCTTATTTTTTAGACTACTACCTAGATCAAAATGCCTCCATGTCAAAAACTAATCACTCTGGCTTCTTTATCATCTCTTTGAACAAACATTTAAATCCGTAGCCCCACAAACTGAGTGAATAGGTGGAGTCAGCTATTTCTAATCTGCCAATTGATTAAAAGGCTGTTTCAAGACCCAGTTCTTATATTTTGGGACAACCCCATCTATTGAAATGCCTCCATGTTAGAAACTAATCAATCTAGCTAATTTATAAACTCTTTAAACATCCATTTAAACCCCTAGCCAAACAGAAATAGGGTGAACAAGTGGAGTCAGCTATTTTTAATACGCCAGTTGATTAAAAGCCCGTTTCAGGACTCACTTTTTAATTGTTGGCAACAAACCCCTAGATCAAAATATCTCCATGTCAAAAACTTACTAATCTAGCTTCTTTGTGAACTTTTTGAACTTCAATTTAAACCCTTACCCCCGGTAGAAACTGAGTGAATAGGTGGAGTCAGCTATATCTAATCTGTCAATCGATACAGAGGCTGTTTCAAGACTCAGTTCTTATTTTTTGCGACTATCACCTCGATCGAAATGCCTCCATGTCAAAAACTAATCACTCTAGCTTCTTTGTCATCTCTTCAAACAAACATTTAAACCTGTAGCCCCATGTAAACTCAATGAACAGGTGGAGTCAGCTATTTCTAATCTGTCTGTTGATTAAAAGGCCATTTCAGGACTCAGTTCTTATTTTGTGTGACAACCCCATGTATCGAAATGCCTCGGTATCAGAAACTATTCACTCTAGCTTATTTATAAACTCTTTAAACATCTATTTAAACCCCTACCCAAATAGAAATTGACTGAACATCTGGAGTTAGCTATTTCTAATCCGCCAGTTGATTAAAAGGCTATTTTAGGTCTCACTTTTTAATTGTTGGCAACAACCCCCTGGACTAAAATGTCTCCATGTCAGAAGCTAACTACTCTAACTTCTTTATCAACTCTTTGAACATCAATTTGAATCCTTGGCCTCTGTAGAAACTGAGTGAACAGGCGGAGTCAGCTATATCTAATCTGTCAATCAATAAAGAGGCCGTTTCAAGACTCAGTTCTTTTTTTTGACTACCCACTGCATCAAAATGCCTCCATGTCAAAAACTAATCAGTCAAGCTTCTTTATCATGTCTATTAACATCCATTAAAACCCCTAGCCCCATAGAAATTGAGTGAATAGGTGGAGCCAGCTATTTCTAATGCGTTAGTTGATTAAAAGGCCGTTTCAGGACTCAGTTCTTATTTTTGGACAACCCCATGTATCGAAATGCCTACATGCCAGAAACTAATCACTCTAGCTTCTTTATAAACTCCTTCCCTAGCAAACATAAATTGAGTGAACATGTGGAGTCAGGTATTTTTAATCCGCCAGTTGATAAGAAGGCCATTTCAGGACTTAATTTTTAATTTTTGGTGACAAGCCCTTGGTTTGAAATGCCTCGATGTCAGAAACTAACTACTCTAGCTTCTTTATCAACTCTTTGAACATTAATTTAAACCCTTGGCTCCCATAGAAACTGAGTGAATAGGTGGAGTCAGCTATATCAAATCGGTCAATCAATAAAGAGGCCGTTTCAAGACTCAGTTCTTATTTTTTGTGACTACCCACTGCATTAAAATGCCTCCATGTCAAAAACTAATCACTCAAGCTTCTTTATAAACTCTTTAAACATCCATTTAATTCCCTAGCCAAACAAAAATTGAGTGAACACGTGGAGTCAGCTATTTCTCATCTGCCAGTTGATTAAAAGGCTGTTTCAGGACTTAGTTCTTATTGTTTGTGACAACCGGATGTATCGAAATGCCTTCATGTCAGAAACTAATCACTCTAGGTTCTTTAGAAACTCTTTAAGCATCTATTTAAATCCCTAGCCAAACAAAAATTTAGTGAACATGTGGAGTCTCCTATTTCTAATCTGCCAGTTGATTAAAAGGCCGTTTCAGGTCTCACTTTTTAATTGTTGGCGACAACCCCCTAGATTAAAATATCTCCATGTTAGAAACTAACTACTCTAGCTTCTTTATCAACTCTTTGAACATCAATTTAAACCCTTGGCCCTGGTAGAAACTGAGTGAATAGGTGGAGTCAGCTATATCTATTCGGTCAATCAAGAAAGAGGCCGTTTCAATACTCAGTTCTTATTCTTTGCGACTACTCACTATGCCTCCATGTCAAAAACTAATCACTCAAGCTTCTTTATCATGTCTATGAACATCCATTAAAACCTGGTCCCATAGAAACTGAGTGAATAGGTGGAGCCAGCTTTTTCTAATCCACCAGTTTATTAAAAAGCCATTTCTAGACATAGTTTTTATTTTTTTGGACAACCCCATGTATCGAAATGGCTTCATGTCAGAAACTAATAACTCTAGCTTCTTTATAAACTCTTTAAACATACATTTAAACCCCTAGCAAAATAGAAATTGAGTGAACATGTGGAATCAGCTATTTTTAATCCGCGTTGGTAAAAAGTCCATTTTAGGACTCAATTTTTAATTTTTCTTGGTTCGAAATGCCTCGATGTCAGAAACTAACTACTCTAGCTTCTTATCAACTCTTCAAACATCAATTTAAACCCTTGGCCCCCATAGAAACTGAGAGAACAGGTGGAGTCAGCTATATCTAATCGGTCAATCAATAAAGAGGCCGTTTCAAGACTCTGTTCTTACTTTTTGCGACTACCCACTGCATCAAAATGCCTCCATGTCAAAAACTAATCACTCAAGCTTCTTTATCATGTATATGAACATCCATTAAAGCCCTAGCCCCATAGAAACTGAGTGAATAGGTGGAGCCAGCTATTTCTAATCCGCTAGTTGAATAAAAGGCCGTTTTAGGACTCAATTCTTATTTTTTTACAACCCCATGTATCGAAATGCCTCCATGTCAGAAAATAATCACTCCAGATTCTTTATAAACTCTTTCCCTAGCCAAACAAAAATTGAGTGAACATTTGGAGTCAGCTATTTTTAATCCGCCAATTAATAAAAAGTCTATTTAATTCAGGACTCCGTTTTCAATTTTTGGTGACAAGCTCTTGGTTCGAAATGCCTCAATGTCAGAAACTAACTACTCTAGCTTCTTTATCAACTCATTGAACATTAATTTAAACCCTTGGCCACCATAGAAACTGAGTGAACAGGTGGAGTCAGCTATATCTAATCGGTAAATCAATAAAGAGGCCGTTTGAAGACTCAATTCTTATTTTTTGCGACTACCCACTGCATCAAAATGCCTCCATGTAAAAAACTAATCACTCAAGCTTCTTTATAAACTCTTTAAACATCCATTTAATTCCCTAGCCAAACAAAAATTGAGTGAACACATGGAGTCAACTATTTCTAATCCACCAGTTGATTTAAAGGCCGTTTCAGGACTCAGTTCTTATTGTTTGTGACAATCCGATGTATCAAAATGCCTCCGTGTCAGAAACTAATCACTCTAGCTTCTTTAGAAACTCTTTAAGCATCCATTTAAATCCCTAGCCAAACAAAAATTTAGTGAACATGTGGAGTTAGCTATTTCTAATCTGCCAGTTGATTAAAAGGCCGTTTCAGGTCTCACTTTTTGATTTTTGGCGACAAGCCCCTACATTAAAATGTCTCCACGTCAGAAACTAACTACTCTAGATTCTTTATCAACTCTTTGAACATCAATTTAAACCCTTGGCCCCAGTAGAAATTGAGTGAACAGGTGGAGTCAGCTATATTTAATCGGTCAATCAATAAGGAGGCCGTTTCAAGACTCAGTTCTTATTCTTTGCGACTACTCACTGCATCAAAATGCCTCCTTGTCAAAAACTAATCACTCAAGCTTCTTTATCATGTCTATGAACATCCATTAAAACCCTAGCCTCATAGAAACTGAGTGAATAGATAGAGTCAGCTATTTCTAATCCGCCAGTTAATTAAAAGGCCGTTTCAGGACTCAGTTCTTATTTTTTTGGACAACCCCATGTATCGAAATGCCTCCATGTCAGAAATGAATCACTCTAGCTTCTTTATAAACTCTTTAAACATCCATTTAAACCCCTAGCCACACAGAAATTGTGTGAACATGTCAAGTCAGCTATTTTTAATCCGCAGGTTGATAAAAAGTCTATTTCAGGACTCAATTTTTAATTTTTGGTGACAACCCATTGGTTCGAAATGCCTGGATATCAGAAACTGACTACTCTAGCTTCTTATCAACTCTTTGAACATTAATTTAAACCTTTGGCCCCCATAGAAACTGAGTGAACAGGTGGACTCAGCTATATCTAATTGGTCAATCAATAAAGATGTTGTTTCAAGACTCAGTTCTTATTTTTTATGATAACCCACTGCATCAAAATGCCTCCATGTTAAAAACTAATCACAAGCTTCTTTATAAACTCTTTAAACATCCAATTAATTCCTAGCCAAACAAAAATTGAGTGAAAACATGGAGTCAGCTATTTCTAATATGCCAGTTGATTAAAAGGCCGCTTCAGGACTCGGTTCTTATTGTTTATGACAACCCGATGTATCGAAATGCCCCCATGTTAGATACTAATCACTCTAGATTCTTTAGAAATTCTTTAAGCATCCATTTGAATCCCTAGCCAAACAAAAATTTAGTGAATATGTCGAGTCAGCTCTTTCTAATCTGCCAATTGATTAAAAGGCCATTTCAGGTCTCACTTTTTAATTGTTGGTGACAACCCCCTAGATTAAAAGTTTTCTATGTCAGAAACTAACTATTCTAGCTTCTTTATCAACTCTTTGAACATTAATTTAAACCCTTTGGCCCAGTAGAAATTAAGTGAACAGGTGGAGTCAGCTATATCTAATCGGTCAATCAATAAAGAGGCCGTTTCAAGACTCAGTTCTTATTTTTTGCGACTACTCACTGCATCAAAATGCCTCCATGTCAAAAAATAATCACTCAAGCTTCTTTATCATGTCTATGAACATCCATTAAAACCCTAGCCCCATTGAAACTGAGTGAATAGGTGGAGTCAGCTATTTCTAATCCGCTCGTTGATTAAAAGGCCGTTTCAGGACTCAGTTCTTATTTCTTTGGACAACCCCATGTATCGAAATGCCTCCATGTCTGAAACTAATTAGATGAATCTTTGTTGTATTATTTTCCTCTTTAGTTTTGTCATTATTTAGGAAACCAAGGCTTAATACACACTGATAAAATGGAGAAGGCCCACAACAGGAGGACGGGCACGTTTGCCAACCTCCCGGTCTATATCGTTGTAGATATCCTTCGCTTCCTCCCCTCTCGCTCCGTGTTCTACTGCAAAATGGTCTATAAATCCTAGAAGAGACTTATCTTGAACCCCATGTTCATTCAGCTGCTGCCCCAAACTATGGCCGGCTTCTTCTACGACACTTATAATGGCTATAGATACTTCACCAGCGTCACGGGGGAACCACCCTCCTTGAAATTCTTGCCCTTTGACATTGAAATGGTAGTTGTCTCAGATTGCTGCAATGGCCTCCTCCTATGCTGGTGCCATGTGACTGATGGAGACTACTATGTTGTCTGTAATCCATTGACCAAGAAGTTCAGGGTACTGTCGCCTAGCACCAGGGATGTTGGCCATGCTATTCGTGAGGCTTGCTTGTTTCTCGATCCCACGGTATCGTCGCACTTCCATGTGATAGAATATGTTGATAGTGAAGACACTATGTGCGTAGTTGTGGAGATCTACTCATCTAAAACTGTAGCATGGATCTATAGGGAATCTCAATGGGGTGAGGAAACTAATGTGACATTTTTTATTGCACAAAGTGTGTTTCTTAATGGCTGTCTGCACATTATAGGGTACTCTAACTACTCTAGGATACTTGCTGTGGATATGGAGGGAAACAAATGGAGTAAGATTGATAGGCCTGATGGTGCTATACACTCCATGCATCAAGCTCAGGGTCTCTTATGTTTGTGTTTTGTTCATGACACTCCATTTAGAACCTAGCTTTTAATCTAGATCCTTGAAGACTATGATACTAACAATTACACATGGAAGCATACAGTCAACACTAAGGAGCTATTTGGAATGACTAATATGTGATTTGGAGCCTGTGAGCTTATGCAAGAGAAGCACACAGTGATTACAGTTCGCCCAAAATGGAATTTGATTTTCTTTGCTTGTAAGGATGGAGCAATCATCGCATACAACATGGACCACAGAGAAGTTCACAACATCCATCACAGTGTCCATTGGTATGGTAGACGTCTCATTAAAAAAGAGATCAACTGTAGATTAGTCTATCTTTCTTATGTTCCCTTGATGTTGGATTCATTTGGATCCATTTGATGTATCTGTCTCTCATGACATTTTAAATGGACCAATGTTGTTTTCTTGTCTATGGACTCAATGATGGACGTTGCTATTATATGCTAGCTACATTAGTATGTCATTATGTCATGATGTATGGCATGATAGGTATCTGGCCGCTGAGATATACAACGTGTGGTATTTCTTCCATTTAACATTAGGATAACGTGAGGTATGTTCGACGCAGTCAGATTTGCAATGGTCGGACTTTCTTACTTGCGTAGTATAGTATGTACAATTGGTGTGGGCGGGCAATCCCTTTTGCCACCCAGCATGGTGTTTTTCTACTGTGATAGCCCCTAGATTAGTACTCTAGTGATTGTAGTAGTAATTGCGATGACCAATAGGAATGTACTCGAGCGATGGAAATGACTGCGTCTCCAGCGAGGAGCGGATGTTCCCTTGGGTGTGACTTGTCCAGTGAGTGATTTTAGTGAAGCGGCGTATCTCGCAAGAGCACTAGTGAGGAGGACGAGGTGGAGGATTTCCCCCTCTTTCACATCAAACTCAAAGGCCGCATAATCCATGACTTTAGTAGCTGAAACAAGGAGTGGGATATTTCAAAAGCCCCCAATAGTTGTCCAAATCAGCAGGGAGTAATCAGTATGTAACTTCTTCTTATTAATCAAAGTTGGGAAACTGGTTCTTTCAAAAAAAATCGGTGGGGCTTTTGTTTTGCAACATTATGCCATTTTATTTACTTGCATTGTATTAGTTCTTTATTATGGAGGGTTTTTAATCATGGGTGTGCTTGCCCCTTCCTTCCAAATTAGGCCTCAGGAACCATTCAGCCGTGAACATTTCCTATTAACAAGCACATAGTAGAGTAATATGTTTTTTGAGAAACGTAGAGTAATATGTGGTAGCCTCAGCTGAGAGCAGACTGGGGCGTTCTCCAGGGCCAAATCTAATTCCTCCTATTAAAAACGTGGAATATGTGGCGGTCTCTGCTTTAGAGCAGACAGGTCGGTCTCCCCGCCCGTAGGTTTGAATTTTCATCGAAATTTTTGCTCCGCACCCACAAACGCGTAGATGTCTCTCTTGCCCTTCCATGCAGAAAATATGTTCACCTAAGACAAGGGCATTTGTGGTATTATGGTGGCAACAAAAAAGTGCAAGGACAGGCCTTCTCTGCCTCCATATCCCATTCACCCAGCCACACCCATCTCTCTTCCCGCTCTCTCCACTTTCAAATTTTCAAGTAGTGCAGCCACGCTGCTAGTCCACCCCGCTTCGAGCA
Organism: Bothriochloa decipiens; assembly: GCA_023333625.1. Taxonomy (NCBI): domain Eukaryota; kingdom Viridiplantae; phylum Streptophyta; class Magnoliopsida; order Poales; family Poaceae; genus Bothriochloa; species Bothriochloa decipiens. The sequence goes on from CM041631.1 coordinate 31,638,403, forward strand.
CTAGGCGCCATCGCCGCAATAGCTTGACTCCAGATCTGGATCCCCTAGCTCAGCACTCCTCATGATCCATCGGATCCGAACCCTAGCTAAATCTGGATCTAGTACACCATCGTCAACGCCTGCCGTACCAGCTCCGCTACGATGTTGAGACCTCAGGGCCGACAACGAATACTAGCCAGTCAAGGTGTAGTAACAGGTACCAAGATCCCCTTTTATGATGTGTGTTGTATTGTAGTAGTTTTTTATGATTTTTATGACCTTAGTGGTTGAACCTGGGATAATTGTTGCTGACACGTACTTCCATACCCCTACTCTATTGTTTACACTTGGTTTACACTTTAGTTTATTAAATGCCTATGTAATGTAGATGTAGAGGAACCAAATCATTTTGAAGAAGCATGGATTGCATATATCGCAATAATTCAAATAAAAATGCAAGAACTTGGACTGTCTGTGCTCCAAAACCCTGTGTCTCCTACAATTGAAAAAAAAGTAAGGCGAAGATCTGGAATATATCCCTGAACCAAGTGAGTTCATTGATGATGTCTATGAAGAAAATGAAACAGATTCAGACTTTGAAGTTGAGCCAGAGTCCCTACCAGTTAAGTTGCTTGTACTATTCTGTATTTTGTTTGGGGGCAATGTAATCTACACATGCTTGCTACTTATATTTGTTTCGTAACCTTCAGTGTTCGAGGAAGGCATAGAGGAGACTCTGCCAGTAGGACAAAAGGCTTTGGTAATATGGGTGTTGGGCGAAGTTGTATGAAGCGAGTGATGCTAGCAGCACCTAAGTTGACTGGTGTTTGTAGTTGGTCTGGAAAATTTAAAGTGCTCAATGGATCAGGAGGAGGTGACCACAGCCCTGTGGGCATCTTCTCACCTCCAGATAATAGTAGCCATGCCAGAAACAGAGAGGGTCCCTTTGAGCAAACTGCTATCTTCCTTCAGACGTAGAACAATAGAGAATGTTGCGCAAGTTGGTATTAACCTACCTATCTCTATCTGTTGATTTGCAATAGCTATTTGACATTCAAGCTAGATGTATAACAAATAGAAATTCTGCTAGATGACAATACCCATGCCGTAGAGGATCCTTCAGAGCAAGCGACTGTCTCCCCCGACCCACAGAACAATAATGAAATTGTCCAAGGTAGGTATTAACTTGCATATGTCTATCAATCAATTTTGCACTATCTATTAACAATCTGGATGTATGAAAACTGTGTAGAATGAGCATTCCCAAGAAACAGGAAACGGCGGGGAAAAGGTATGGGACTTATGCTTGATTGAATGATTAGTGCATTTGGAGGAATGAGGATGCCCATCTCTAATGCTAAGGGGAATAGACTGCCACATGATGCACTGCAAGCCACCAAGTTTGCCTTAGCGGCCAGTATAGTAGTCGTGGATCAAGTACCAATTTTCACCCATTTCAAACATTACAAGATACCTGATGGCAAGGTCCATTTTGAAAATTTTCTATATAAGCTATCTGTATGCATTGCTACCCCTTGTTTACATTCAACTATGCCTTGAGCAACTAAGAAACTGATTTAATTTACATGCACGCTACTGCAGACAGAGCTGGCCTTTGACCAGCATCACCCACCAATGAGAGATGCTTGTTGGAATGTGTTAAGGTGTGTTGTGAGGCAAGAACGCTATAGGTTGAAGAAACTCTACAACAATAAAGTCCTTCCTGATCAGATCATGCCGTGCTCTCCTATCCAATCCATGAATGATAAGCAGTGGAATGACCTTGTCAAATCTTGGTCTAGTGCAAAGAACAGGGTGCGTGTGAAGTCATCGAATGCCTGTCTATTCCTGGGATGGTCTACTTGTGTTGCAGTGTAACACCAATGGTGTTATAGGATGTATCTATGAAGAATAAGCAAAACTATGCAAAAGTTAAGTACCATCAGGGTACATGGTCTTAATCCTATGTTGTCAAGCTCCACAAATTTGTAAGTGATGGTTGGATTGTATTGTTACTGGGACTTTGTATATATATGAACTAAAACTCATGTGCAATGTGAACAGATGGAGGACAAGAGGAAGGCTACACAACAAAATCAAGGACTTGATGAACAACAGGAGGGATTTGATGTAGATGTTAATGTTGTGGAAGTCTTCAAGGAGTTCCATACCAATCAGAGGAAAGGTCATAGTGACGCTGCAAAAGAAGTTGTTGTAAATAACTTCATTTGATTTACTTGAAATTTGCAATTATACACCAATCTATACAGTACTTGAACATTGTGCTTATGTAATCTCTGTTGGCTCCCTATCATCAATATGTTGCGCAATACCTATGCATTAGTTGTTATGGAATAATCTCCTAGGTTTTTAATTTAAGTCCTCTACCACTATCTGCTACCTTTATACCACATTTGCTGCCTAAAGTTAATGCTTTAACATACTATGGAAAGTCTGCAAGCCACCTGTGTTGCTGAAGGGGGAACCAATAACTAGTGCTGATATTGTTTGCAAGGTCATCTGTGACTCCCATGGAAAGAAAGAGTCCTCGGCACCCATCAGCAACATCCCTTTTTTGAAGAACGCTGGTATCCAGACAAGCATTAATAGATACATTGGAGGAAAGGATGCTTTGACAAAAGCTTTATGAGGAACAGTTAGTTCTGCTACCCTTGTTGAGGAACTAGCAGAACAGAAGATTAAGGCATGGAAGATTGTGATGGAGTTTGGGGATTACAAGAGACAGCAACAAGAGCAGCATAGGAAGTTCCATGAGGAATTGTTGGCTGCCATTTCTTTTGTGGCCTTGATGTTGTTAACTTTTGTGGTTTGATGTGTAGACTTGTGTGTCAGTATGTGCTGGTTTGATGTGTGGAGTTGTGCTGGTTTGTTGTGGTGAAACTCTTGCCGCAGCGTGCTGCATGGTGTGAAATGTAAATTAGTTTCTGTGATGTTTTCGAATAGGTGTTTGGACGATTCGATGTTATTTCTATGACAAAATGAATATCGGCTATGGGTGATCTAGGGCAGCCCACATGGTCTATTAATAACGGATCATTGCTCTACACGTGCAATTGCCATGGCACGACACATGTGTTTCTAAGTACCCAACATGGAGTTGAATAGCATGAAGCCACATGGCAGATTAACAAATGAAATGTGGACGCAAGCCACAATGGCATGTGGCAGAATGAGAGATGGCCATGTATACAGATAAAAACCCGACAGATGGTCCAATGAAGCATGGACAAGTGGGCTAACAGGGACGTGAAATGTGTGCCAATAAAAATTGACACGTGAACAAATAAATAAACGACAGATGGTCCAATAAAACAAAGACAAATGGGCTAATGGTAACTTGCAACCCATGCTAATAAGCAATTGACACGTGGTTCACCAGTGTCCAGACACGTGGTCCTCTAGGAGCCTGAAACGTGGAAGACTGTAAGCACTCCATGTCAGCCAAACGGCTGCCATGGGTGCCAAACGGCCATCTGGGCGCCTAACGGCCATCTGTGCCATCAATGTACACATACGTAGCCCTCATGTACACATACGAGAAACTTCTGTGACATCCATATGTTGGTTATCGAAGGTAGGTTTCCACGATGATTCCTTAAGGATCATCACAACTACATATGTGTGATGCGAGTTTCATGATGGTAGCGTTTTGGTCACAGATTCGTCATGGAACTAAAATAGTGACGAATTTAACACCTATCATGACAAAAACAGTTTATCATGGTAGGTCATATCTCTACTAGTGGCTCTCTACTAAGTTTCATGCTTGAAAGTGAAGGCCTATGGGGGTTATTTATAGTGGAGGTGGAGTAGGGGCTACTCTAGTGCCACGTCAGCGATCCATGTGCCTCCCATCCTCCACCATTGGATCAAATTGACCTTGAAACTGACGTAGATGGACAGCAGTGATCGAGCACCATGCATGGAGGCACGAGTCAATAGGGTGCCAACTGACTTAGTTGGCCCCAAGGTGGACGTCGGTCGACCCCCTCCCAAGACATGTGGGCCTAGCCAAGTTCTTTTAGAAGGATGCTGATGTTGGTGGAGTGAAGCTAAGCTTCGGGGCCCACCAAATGGGTATCGACCGACGCCATTATTGTGAGTTGGGACCATGGATGAGCGTCCCCACATGTCATAGAGTCCATCCCAAGTGTTGGTTATGTTCTTGTCACGTCGGTTCCTTCATTGTGGGCCCATGGATCCATGTGCTCTCTTAAGATTTTATTATGGGTCCAGGGCCCATTTACCTTCTTGTGGAAGACATCATTCATGTATATCCGTTCGCACCCGTTGGCCATGTCTTTTTAGGCAAGAGCTGGAATGACACAGTCGTGGGTAGCGTGGAGAGCGGTCGGGCTGCGGACGAGCCACATGTATTCCTGGCCCTAGAATCGAGGGAGCGGTTAGGTAGCGCATTTAATGCGAAGACTTAGTTGCCTCTCCGCCGAATCCGCCCATTACTCTTCGGTGTGCCTATAAATACGGGGGGTAGGGTTCCCTGGATTTCCACCTTGCCTTCTTGCCTTTGCTGCCACCACCATCGTCAGGGAACAGAGCGAACCAATCCGTTAGTGTGAGGGAGAAATGAGGAGAGAGGTATGGATCGAGAGATTGGGAATCTTCCCCTTCGTTCGTCCGTGGAGCAGATTAAGACTTCCTCTACGGGTGTGGAGATCCTCCTTGCGGACGACTGGCTTCCCTCGTCGGTGATGGTGGAGCATTTGTAGAGCTTGTGGGAGATGGGCTCCTTCACTCCATCACATTGGCTGACCGACCAAAGTGGAGGGCGCCGCCGAGGAGCCAACAGGAGCCGAACCCACCGGAGAGTTACGTTGTGAGCTTTGTTGCCTCCTACAAGGTGGGGCTCGGGGTGCCCCCGAGTCCATTTTTGCATGCGCTAACTCACCACTACGAGGTCGAGCTTTAGCACTTCTCCCCCAACTCCATCTCTCACGTGGCGATCTACGCCACCGTCTATGAGGGATATCTAGTGATGGAGCCGCATTGGGATTTGTGGCTCCATCTCTTTAAGGGGAGCACTTCACCAAGCCGGTGTCGACGGGGAGGAGGAGGATGGTCCATGCCGGCTGCTCCAACCTGTCCCTGAAGAGGGCAGACCTATACATCTTGACGGGGCTAACCTCCAATCATGGCAGGTGGCATGGCCGGTGGTTCTACCTTCAGAATGACAACGACTAGCACCACGCTACACCAGGTGCATCATGAAAGAGCGCTCATATCACTGGCCGCACGACGTGGTAGCGGAGAATTAGGTGAGGTTGAATCCCCTCCTTGATGCATCAAAGATGTTGCACGGTAGGGGTTTGACCGTCGGCCTTCCACTACCGGAGGTTCCTCCCATTGATGCAGCGCCGGCTACACCTGGATCAGATGTTGCCCGCTGCGTCGATCGAGGGAAGTCGGATGTCTTCCGAGACAATATCCCATGAGGAGATTGCGAGGCAGCTAAGGGGGTGGTCGCTGGCCCCTTTACGTCGGAGATGGTGAATTCCATCCCAATGCGGCCGACGATGGCCACATACAGCTGGTAAGTGTTTGATTTTGCTGCCTTTGGGTTTCTCTCCTCTTTATCTTATCTCCACATCCTTTGTTGTTGGTCTATGTGCAGGTGATTCCAGACTTCAGGACATCGATGCCCCTAGTCAAGGAAGATGAGCCTGCTCATCAGGTGAGACGCTTCATCGCTGACCAGTAGAAAAAAGGACAATGATAGGGAGAAGAGGAAGAGGAAGAAGAAGAATCTTAAGCGTTAGGAGCTCGAGCAGCGTCTAGCGAAGCAAAGGCGTGATGGGCTTCCCGAGGAGGAGTCCCCCTTGGAGGAAGAGGAAGGGAGGATGATGAAGATGACGATGATGTCGAGTCGCATTACAATGGTCTGTTGCCTGATCCCCCTCGAGATGACCGTCGGTTTCTGTAGGAGGTGGTTGAGGAGGGGTCATCATCGGGCGGGCCTCGGTGCCCGTCGAGGGTCGAGTGGCGAGGGCCTCAGAGTAGCATCGGGAGAGGAGGACGGCTGGTTCCTCGACCCAGGCAGGGTCATGTCACACCCTAGTTTTGAAGGATTAAAACTGAGGCAAAAGCTCATGTGCGTCAGAATCAAATTACACACATGAACGACAAATTACATGGTCCAATAAGCACAGTGTTCAAATAAAACAATAGTATAACGTTTACATGGTACCATTATTACATAACTATTATCAGAGTAAAGCGGAATACAAATAACATCGTCCAAAGTGAAAGTAATCTAAATGATGTAGACGTAGTGACTCCATCTCACCACAGGAAAGTCGATGGCAGCATCACGACGCCTAACATCCTGGATAGTTCTCAGGGAAGTCACCATCTGAGTCATCGCTTGAGCATCCTTTGGTTGGGAAATAGCAAGGGTGAGTTCCTTGTCCAAACTCAACAAGTACAAGCGGAAAGTAATGACATGCAAGGCTAAAATAAGGTACAGCTGAAAGGTAGACTGCGGTAGCATTTTAAAGTAACAATTAAGATTTTACTTATTGCAACATATTCTCTAATCCACTTGGTTGAAACACCCAACCCTTTATTAAGGTTCAAGTAGCAATTAGTGTGTCATTTAACACCACAGATATAAGCATATATCATAACACATGAGATAGCCATCTCAAAGGAAACACAGGATAGCCATCCTGATAAAACCTGAGGTAGCCACCTCAAACACCATCACCATGATTTAATAGCTTAGACCATTTGGCTAAGTCATGTAAGGATCTGGGCCGCTCATGACCGTGAGCACGGATGATATATCAATTTTAACTCTGCGCAGATGTGTACACTTTCACTCCAGATTGTGATTACTCTTTATGCCCGAGGTGATTAGCCTCTTAGCCCATTACCGAGATAGGCTGGCAGAGGTGACAAAAAGGTTCTTCACAAGGTCATAGGCAGTGGTAACCCGATCCATGGTGTCCCAAGCACATGAGAGATGTACTCGTAGCCATCGCCCTAGTCTACGGATCAACCTGAACTCCCATGCTAGAACTTGTAACACCCTTCACGCAATAGCTATGTTACCCGTCGGTAAGCTACCCAACTACCCATGATGGTCCTGCTAATAGACCAAGCCAGAGCCCATTAGCGTGGAGATGTATGGAAGTCTCAGGTTACTGCTCCACAATGGGTCCACAAAAGGGGGAGGAAATACGGATACCCTTGTCAACATGAGTTGCCCTAGCATCCCTTTCCCCCGTCTTTCACCGCCAACCAACGATGCGGATCAGCATCAACTTCTCCAACGACCGAAGCCAAGAGACCACGGCTCCAACATCTTTTAAGAAGCAAGTTTTATCTTCATTAGGCATGTGAAAGGTGAGGTAGAGCACTAGCAACCTACTGACCTATCAACTAAAACCCCCATAGGTGATATCTGGATAGAGTGGCTAGTCATCCCTATGGTTTGCCGATTTAAGACACACATGCAATGTATTAATTAAAAGTGAATAGGCGCAATATGATCAAAGGTGCCTACACTTGCCTTGGTTGTTGTCCTGCTGCATGTGGTCCTCCAGGTCCTGCTGATCCTCGCTCACCCACGTCTCGTTCTCTATACGCCACAATCATCACACAAGAGCAATACATGCAAGCAAATGGACTCTAATTAGGACATTACACCAAAACATAAAAACAGTAGCAAACAATAACATAGAATGGTTCTACTCGTTGAGATGATTCCAAAAAGAATAAGTTTGCAAAAATCAGAGTTAAAACATGAAAGTCATGGCCTATACAAGACTAGGGTCTAATCTGCAGAAAATATGACTATAATCTAAATACTTTTGAACTACGCAAGACTAGATCATAATTAAAGGAACTACAGGGGCTTTTCTACAAAATGCAAATATTGTCGGTGGCCTGACCGCGTTGACGCGGTCAGTGCAGACGTGGTGCTTATGTGGCGCCTACGTGGCACACACGTAGCTGCCACGTCAGCCCACCGGGAGGCCGGGTTGACCCTCGGTTGACCGGGGTCATCTTCGGATCTGGGATGTTGGATCCCGATCCAATGGCCAGGGTTGGGCCGGTGGGGTCAGGTCGGCCGAAGCGGTGCCACCGGCAGCGGCGGCTCGCCGACGAGCAGCGGCGCGACGTCCGTGGTGCACGACGGCTACACTGAGTGGTCAGGGAGGCACGGCGCAACCTCGCTGACCCGAATGTGGGGTCCGTGGCGGCGGCCAACGGTGGGAGGCGGTGGTCCGTGCGGCGGTGCCATGACCGGTGGTGGGTTCTCGGTGGGAGAGCGCTGCGGGGCACGGAGAGGTGTGCTGAGGGCACCAATGGTGGCTCACCTCACTGCGAAGCTCGTGGAGGAGTTCTTGTCAGCGGAGACGAAGCGACGGCGGAGATCGACGGCGACGGAGACGAAACCGATGGCGATAGTGAGCTCGGTCGGCTAGGGTTTCATGGAGGCAAAATCGGGCGGCGGCGGTGGGCTAAGGCTTCAAAGAGCGGCTTGGAAGGTGGCGCTCGCCCCTTTATAGGGCGCGGTGTGGACCTTCAGGTCGCGCGCGGGCAGAGCGGCCTGGACGGCGCGCGAACACCGACTCGGCGTCGTCTCCGTGAGGGAGATGACACTGTAGCGGTGGGCCCCACTTGGGTGGGCCCCACCTATCAGTGACGGTGGGTGGGGTGACGCGGTGCTAACGCCAGCGGGTGATGCGGGGCTGACGCAGGCGGGCGGCACGCGCGGCGCGGTCACCGTGCAGGCGAGGCCTGTTGGGCCTCGCAGCCCATCAAGCGAGGGCAGAGCGCCTGGGCCGCGGCTGGCTTGGCCCACACGGGCACGCGGCTAGGCTGCGGCCTGGTGGCTGGCGGCATTGCTGGCCGGCCTGGCTGGCCGTGGCCGACAGTGGCTGCTGCTGGCCGGCCATGCTGCTGCTACTTTGGCCATGGCTGGCCAAGGTTGGCCATAGCTGGCTGTGGCTGGCCACACTTGGCCAGGAGAGGCTAGGGTTGGCCAGGGCCCAGTAGGGACTAGCCTAGGTAGTTAGACTAGGTTAAGTTAGTCTAGGGTTAGTGGGAACAAGTTAGACCATGTTAAAAGCTAGAAAGCAAAGCAAGAACTAAACAACAATCTCAAACAAGTCAACCAAAACTTATGCAGCAGCATGAATGCAACAATGCATGGTTTCTAACATGCTACAAGTTTTAAAAGTATCTCATAAAACTTTTATAGTTGGCCTATGATTGTAAAACACCTATTTAAAATAAATCAAATTCACCTAATGTTTTCAAGGTTTGAAATCAGGGTGTCATAGACCTACCCCCTTAAAAGAATCTCGTCCTCGAGATTAGAAGACTTAGGAAACAATTCTGGATATTCTGCTCTTAGATCCTCTTCCTTTTCCCAAGTAGCCTCATCCTCTGAGTGGTACTTCCATTGTACTTTACACCACTTGACAACTTTACTTTGATTGACTCTCTCAGTTGTCTCCAAAATCTTGGATGGACTCTCATCATAAGTCAGATCCTTCTGCAAATCCACTTCCACTACAGGCAACTCTTCCCTTGCAACTCTCAAACACATCTTGAATTGAGAGACATGAAACACATCGTACACATTGGAGAGGTAAGCTGGCAACACAAGTTGATAAGCTCCTTCTCCTTTCCTTGACAAAATCTTGAAAGGACCAATGTACCTAGGAGCTAACTTCCCCTTGACCTTGAACCTCTTGAGATTCCTCATTGGAGACACTTTAAGGTAGACATAGTCACCCACTTCAAACTCAAGCTCTCTTCGACAGACATCTGCATAACTCTTCTACCTAGACTGAGCTACTTTCAGATTACACCGAACCACTTGCACTTGCTCCTCTGCTACTTCCAAAGCATCAAGACCAAAAACTTGTCTTTCTCCTGCTTGATTCTAGAACAAGGGTGTCCTACACTTCCGTCCATACAATGCCTCAAAAGGAGACATCTTGAGACTGGCCTGATAACTATTGTTTTAACAGAATTCAGAATAAGGAAAATTATTATCCCAACTATCATTGGATTCCAGGGCATAGGTCCTCAACATATCCTCTGGAATCTGATTAACCCTCTCTGTCTGACCATCTGATTGCGGATGATAAGCCAAACCAAATTTTAACTCAGTTCCCAAAGCTTCATGTACCTTCTCCTAGAATTTAGAAGTAAATTGTGTACCTCTATCTGAAACAATCCTCTTGGGAACACCATGAGCACACACAATTCAAGCCATATACTTCTCAGCTAATTGTGCTCCGCTATAAGTAGTCTTGATAGGTATGAAATGGGCAACCTTGGTCAAAAGATCCACTATTACCCAAATAGAATCAAAACCTCTCTGAGTTCGAGGCAATCCCATAATAAAATCCATACTGATTTCATCCCACTTCCATTCAAGTATCTTCAACGGCTGCAACAATCCTGCTGGCCTTTGATGTTCTGCTTTTACTCTATGACAAGTATCACACAAGGCAACATACTCTTCATACCCTTCCACCAATAGTGTTCCTTCAAGTCCTGGTACATCTTAGTACCTCCAGGGTGAATAGAGTAAGACGACTCATGACACTCCTTAAGAATAGTATCCTTGATCTTCTGAATACCAAGCACAACTAACTTGTGCTTGTACTAGAGTATTCCTTCTTCATCAACACTGAATCCGGGGCTCCATCTTCATTAACCCACTTGACAATCTCTTAAAGTTTCTCATCAGTTTTCTGACCCTTCATGATCTCCTGTTCAAGTGTTGGTTCCACATCCATGTAGGCTCCCTGAGTGTTGGCAACGAACCCCAAATTTAGATACTCAAATTCAGCTAACAACTCTTGAGGTGACTCTAGCACTTCTAACATGTTTAGCTGACTCTTCTAGGATGGTAGAAAATCTCCAGGTCAAAATCAGCCACAACATTAGCTTTACCAGGATGGTAGAGAATCTCCAGGTCAAAATCATTAATCAATTTTAACCATCTTATTTGTCTCAAGTTGACGTCCTTTTGAGTGAATATATACTTCAAGCTCTTGTGATTGGTATAAATGTTACACTTGTGACCAAGAACATAATGTCTCCAAATCTGCAGTGAATGCACTACAGCTGCCAATTCTAGATCATGAGTTGGATAATTCAATTCATGTTTCTTCAACTGTCAAGAGGCATAAGCAATGACCTTACCCTCTTGCATCAACACACAACCCAAACCATGTCTAGAGGCATCACAATAAAAAGAGAAGTCCTTTGTCATATCTGGCAGAGCTAGCACTAGTGTTGTTATCAACCTCTTGTTCAATTCCTCGAAGCTGGCCTGACATTGTTCAGTCCACCTGAATGGTTTATCCTTCTCTAGCAAAGCAGTCATGGGTTTATCTATGGTATCTAGCCATTCCCATCGATGAACCTCCTGTAGTATCCAGCCATTCCCAGAAAACTCCTGATATCCTTGACATTCTTAGGTGGACTCCACTTAAGCAAATCTGCAACATTCCTAGGACTAACTATAACCCCATCCTTAGAAATAACATGCCCAAGAAAAGAAACTTCCTTCAACTAGAATTCACACTTATTGAACTTGGCATAAAGCTAATGTTCCCTCAACTTCTGCAACACCAATTTGAGATGCTCTTCATGTTCTTCCTCATTCTTGGATTGAATCAGAATATCATCAAGGAAGACAACCACAAACTTGTTAAGATACTCCATGAAAACTTTGTTCATCATGTACATAAAGTAAGCTGGAGCGTTGGTCAACCCAAAAGACATCACTATGTACTCATACAGACCATATGTGGTGGTGAAAGCAGTCTTTGGAATGTCACTAGGTTTAATCCTCAACTGATGGTAACCTGACCCCAAATCTATCTTAGAAAAGACACTGTCTCCCTTCAACTGGTCAAACAGATCCTCAATTCTAGGTAAGGGGTACTTATTCTTAACAGTCACCTCATTCAAAGATCTATAATCTACACATATCCTCTGTGTTCCATCTTTCTTTTCTACAAAGATTATTGGGGCTCCCCATGGTGATGAACTAGGCCAAATATAACCCTTAGACTATAATTCTCTAAGTTTTGACTTAAGTTCTTCTAGTGCAATAACAGCCATTCTATAAGGTCTTTTAGCTATGGGTGCAGTACCAGGTAACAAATCAATGATAAACTCAATCTCTCGTTTAGGCGGCATACCTGGCAAATATTCTAGAAAAACATCTGGAAACTCATTGACAACTCTGATGTTCTCCAAAGGCTCACTGCTAAGATGATTCACTGTTCCCTGATTCTTGGACGGCAAACAAACTACGACACTACATCTCCACTAGGTGTAGTCAAGCTCACTGTCCTTTCTGAACATTTAATATTTGCCTTCCACTTGTTTAACCAACTCATTCCCAAAATAAGATCAAGACCTTCTGACTCAGGCACTATGGGTATAGCAGGAAAATCTACCCCCCTTAAACTAGTCTTTATATCTAGACACTAGACATTAGAGTTCATGGTTCCTCCCGGTGTCTTTACGTTCATGGAGCTAGGCATAAGTTGGGTTGGTATACTATGCTTACGAACAAAATGACTACCAGTGAAAGAGTGTGATGCATCAGTATCAAATAGAACTAAAGCTAGATGAGAATCAACAAGGAACGTATCGACCACCACATCTGTAGCTTCCTCAGCAGTCTCCACCTTGACATGGTTCACCTTCCCAAAGCTCTGGGACTTCTGTTTCTGGGGGCAAGCATTAGCATAATGTCCCGATTGCCCACACTTGAAGCAAGCATTGTTGGGGGTGTTGTTGGGCTTCACAAGTGCATTATTAGGAGCATACTGGCGAGGAACCTGGTTGTTCTATCAAGGGGCTTAATTATTCTAGCGCTGCACTGGATTACTGCCATTGTTGGTGTTGTTATAACGCTGACCACATTGTTGACCCTGATTGTTCTTCCCATACTAATAAGAAGGACGCTGCCGGTACTTCTGGGTGTTGTTGAAGCGAGGATGGCTGCTATTTCCCTGATCTTGGTACTTGTGGGCCTTTCTCTTCTTCTTCTTGTCCTCCATCTTGTTTCCCATGCTCTCAAGCACAATGGCCCTATCAACCATCTCCTGGAAGTTGGCATACTTGACGTTGGCCATCATGTAAGCAAGTCCATCATTAAGCCCTCCTAGGAAATGATCTTGCTTATCCTGGTCTTGCTCAACATCCCTAGGTGAATAGCAAGACAAAGCAATTAACTTGTCCCGGTACTCACAAACAGATATGGAGCCTTGCTTTAGATCAGCAAACTCCTTCTTTAGCTTCACCAGTCCCGCTGGAACATGGAACTCCTTGAACGCCTCAGTGAACTGCACCCAAGTGATGGTGTCAGGAATCCCACCGAGAAACGACTGCTCCCTGTAGCTGACCAGATCCATAGAGAACCTTCTCCCTTTCATTGCACTGAGCAATCTCCAACTGTTTCTCCATGTCTTTCATCCAATCCATAGCAACAAGAGGGTTAGGGGAATGAGAGAAGAAAGGTGGGTGTCCCCTCAAGAACTCATTGTGCCTATCCCTAGGTGGTGGTGGAGCATTCTAATTCTGGTGCTGGTTCTAGACTTGGTTCATTGCCATGTTTTGCTGCATCACGGCCATCATGGTGGACATTCCCTGCATGAACTGTGTCTGCATGGCCATCATCTGCTCCATGATAGGTGGAGGAGGTGGTGGCGGGGGATTCTGGTTGTTGTTCTGGTTGCTCCCACCAGGACCACTAGCGCCACCAGTGTCTGACTGGGTCCTCCTGGTGTTAACCATCTGATGCAAATAACAACAGGGTCTAAGGATATGTAGTCTCAATATATATATCTGTGCTGAATGTAAACTATAAATATGACTGCAATGACAAAATGCCTCCTCATATCAATGAACCTTCTGACATAACCCAATTATCACAATCACTGACAGATAGTAACGACATAATCTCCAAACAGATAGATGATATGAACAAGTGACAGTAGGTGTTGGCGGTCCTTAGAGCCTATTTTCTACCGCCAATATTTTACTAAAATAAATAGTAGGTAGGGCTTTAAACTAACATTTCCACAAGTTTTGGTGTATACTTGACATACAGGTCTAGCACATGGAAATGCACAAACTTCACAAGTTTTGCTCCTTTCAAAAGATTTGAAATTTAACATTGAACACTTTTTGAAAAGATAAAACTTTTGATGCTCTGTCTCTATGTCATTCTATGATTAAAGTTTGCATACTCTTTATTCCTTGCCAATATTCTTGCTTCTTGTGAACACTTATCATAGGGACCCACTTTTGTCTAAGTGATTGATGAATGAGATATAGTAGGATGACATGACGCTTGCTCATTTCTTGCAAAGAACTTGGGATTTATTTTTACAAAATAAAAATCAATATAGCATGTTCCTTGAATGATATGCAATTACCTACCAAGGCTATATATGATCTTTCATGAAAAAACCTTCCACATATGCCACTTACTTTATGTTGAGTTTGGTCAAGTTTTGTGACCCCTGTTGAGAGAAGTTTCATGCTCCCAAGATCAGATTTCATGCACCCACAAATAAAGTTGCCAACTCTTACACTAAGAGTTGCGCACAACATTCATTCATCCATCCACCAAATAATTGCACTACTCCTACCTTGGGAGTAGGCGTAAAATATACCTTCCACATGATCCACCCAAAATGTTCTACTCCTACACTCGGGGTGATCCAAAAATATACTTATTAGGTTCCATTCAAATAAATGCTCTGAATCCTTGTTCACATCTATCTTAAAGTTTTTGTTCCAAATGAAAGCATGAGGCTATCTTTCAAAAGGTGGAGAAAAAGTGGAGAAGAAAAAAAAGAAAAAAAGAGTGGAGAAAAAAGGAAGAGAAAAAAATATATACATATAAAAAAAGAGAGAGAATAAGGATAGCTCATGCCCTCATAAAAGATTTTTCTAAAGTCCGAATAAGGAGGGAGATGTGTTTCAAAGAGCATAGTAGAATTAGGTTAGACACCATAAATACCCACCATATTCTTTCCACACAAGCATATTCTGATCTAAGACTATGACGCTTCTCTCCGGTGAGGTCCGGGATTTGACTTGACAATACATGCAAGGTAAGTGTGCCTTAATTTTCATCCCTACATAAAGCTCCAGATAAACCTTTTTAGTGGTAGGATGATGAAGTGAAGGCAATCCCCATATGTGCCTTGGTGAGGAACCACATACAAATATATATGAGTGACTTGAGAGAATCGTTCAAGGAACAACTGCTATCTTTATGTTTTCAAAACTTTACAAAAACCCAAGTTTCTGAGCAGAAATACGAGTAAGAAGATTTGAATCTAGGCTATTCCAACTTTCAATTGCCCAAGATGACTTGGTAGACACTTGGAAGTTCACAGGTTGAGGTGAAGCTTGGAATAACTTGTATGCAGATTTCAAATCAAGGAGATAAACCCGCTTAGTCCTTCAAAACCTTTACTCAAGGACGAGCAAAGGACTAAGTGTGGGAGAGTTGTTGGCGGTCCTTAGAGCCTATTTTCTACCGCCAATATGTTAATAAAATAAATAGTAGTTAGGGATTTAAACTAACATTTCCACAAGTTTTGGTGTATACTTGACATACAAGTCTGGCACGTGGAAATGCACAAACTTCACAAGAAAGCGCATTTTAAGAAAACATATTCAAAAAAGGCACAAACCAAGAAAAATAGAAAAGCCCACCTCAACATCGAACTAGACCCATTCGTAACCACGGGGAAAATCCAGGCCCAGGGAGCAACCGACCACCCGAAGGCAGTGGCCAGCGGGCCTAGCCAGGGGACCGGCCGCCCCCGAGACCGGTCGCCCCCCTGGTGGGGCCTCCCGTGCCCAGCCTTCTCAGGCGGTGCTTGGGTCAGTTCCCTCAAGCGGTTTCACCTCCTTCCATACCTGGAGACGCTCAAACTGTCCTACTTGGGCTATAAAAGACAGGGAGAGCTCCCCTCTAACAAACACCATCATTTGGAGCCACTCATCTCACATTCCTCACTTGTACTCTTTAAATTAGTTCTAGTAGTAGAGCAAGGCAAGAGCTAGCAAGGAGAGCTTGTCTCCTTGGAAGAAGAAGAACACCTTGGTATGAATACTATGCAGTTCTCTTCCAAGTTCAAGTTCTTATCTTATTTATATAGCAATGTATATGAACTAGAGTATAGTCTTGTTCATGTTATGATGATGATATATGAACTAGCATAAAGTTTATATGGAATGTTCTTGACTTGTTCATCATTGTTCTTCATCGTTCATCGAATTAGTATGAATAGAGGAAGAGCTAAGGATGAGGTGACAGTTCATCATGCCTTCTCGGTTGCTCTTAACCTAGCCTGTCACTCCGAAGGGGTGTGGTCCATGGGGGTTAGGAGTTGTTTCCAATTACATGGGCGTGGTGCCCAGGTATGCAGAGATCAGCAGATATGTGGGTATCCCACGGGCAGAGGGGTAGGTGGGCAGGTGGTGACAGTCGTGTCCATCCCTAGCATTCCCCCACGTTCAGGTATTCAGTAGGTGTTCATAAAGTCTCTATCGGCTAGCAGACCAACTGCGGGGATCTCCCTGTCATCCCAGATTTAGTCCTGATGCTAGACATGCTAGTTAGATGTCTACTAACAGTTCTTTGCATAGCTGTATAAGACCAATGCCTGCTCAGTAAGATATATTCTTTTATTCTTTGTTTCTCTTTTATCCTTGAGGTTGGCTCAGATGTGTGTCCACTATCTTTGAACCATGATTTACCCCTATCTATGCTATGTCTTCCTATGCACTCAATAAGTAATCATGTTTATATCAAAGCTAGATGCATTCGTCCTACCCTCCTATGGGAAATTATAAATACGACACCCTTGAATACTCACAGGTTAAAATGCTACAATGATAGTTCTATGCACTTGCAGATTTATCCATATTGAGCTATCATGATTGGTGTCCTGAGTACCATTACCTAAGGATTGTAATTCTTGTTGCACCCCAAGGCGCAGTGCTCAGTTTTGCATATCGTAAGTAATGATGGTAAGGAAGGCCAATCAGCCACTTCTAACTGTTATTACCAGACTACATTACCTTGGCCGGCACTGTTAAGGGCCGAGAGTTATCTTTCTGAAGTAATGGTGGTTAGGGATGCCAACACATGTTTCTAGTGTTATTACTTGGGATGGGCTTTTAGTGTATCCTTAGTAGTGATGCTAAGAAATGCCAACAGTAGGCTATGACAGAATAACTCATAGAATATAGCAGAAAAGAGATATAGAGCATGATATATAGAGACCCAAACCCCGAATTAACTAAACATAGTCTTAAACTTATATAAATATTATAAGAGTGGACATCACCCCACATCTTATCTCAATCATTACAAAGAAGCAAATCATCCATGGTTCATAATGATAAACAAGTTCTCACACCAATAAAGCAAAGCACACTCTAAGAACTAGACTCACCACAGACTCTATAAGCTAAACATTTAGACGTTCTAACATAGCATGATTTATTACATAAAAGGGACATCCTAGTCAATCCTAGTACGGCCTCCAGCTACTCTGTAGGGGATGTGGTCATGTGCTGGCGATAGTGTTGGCCACAGTGGTGGTGGTGGTTGTGCTACTCCAATGTCTTCATCTGCCTGTAGACACACCTGACGTAGCTCCAACAGTGTGAAGTTCAGCTCAGTGTTCAGATGTGCCATGAGTTGAACTGTGGCATGCAACCTCGGGTCCTCCTAATAGTAGAAGCAACTCTAGCAGAAATCTGACCATGGGTACGGCGAGGAAAGTAGCGACATGTGTCCTCACTGATCAGGTGGAAGTACTGATCCCTATAAGCAAACAGGGCCTATCGTGCTGCATTCGTGATGCCTACCAGCTGGGTAGCTCTGTCTGCTAGTGCCACGTGGACTGAAACAACTCGAAGAGCACAAAGTGTAGGGTTGGGGCGCCCAACATAGCACCCAACCCTCTAGAAGCCTGCGTAGACAGGGTGGCTCCAGAACTCGTTGCGGTACTCAACTCCGACCATCCCATGGCCGAAGAGCTAACGAAGAAGCCTCATCAGGTGAACGTGAAAGAAGTCATCACCACCATCACGAACAATGAGAGTGATGATCCAACCGTCATGTGCCTGGTACACTCCCTGGTCTCCAGGACCTCTAGGGCCTCCAGGGCCTCCAAGACCGCCTGGTCCTCCTGGCCCTCCTGGACCTCCTGGTCCTCCACCTAGTGCTCCAGGGCCTCCTACACCAGGACCTCCTCCTGGTGCACCCTGGTCTAGCGCCTGCTGCTCATCCTAGTCCTCTGCCTACTGCTCTAGAACTAGAGCCTGGCACTGTACGTACTGACCCCCAACCCCGAGGATCACACCATCGTCAGGGTGCTGGCTAGGTCGGAACTCATAGTGGGGCATGCGTCCGGTCATCAGGTACTCTATGGGACGCCAAGAATGACGGTAGCCAGTGGAGCTCTTGCGACAGGTCAGAAGCTGATGAACCATCTACTAGAATGCAGAGATCAAAGACATGCAGCAAATGGTTAATAGATCATGATAAAGAAAAATAAACATGTCTATTATCAAAGGATGATATATGTGAGAGTGCATGCATAGATATCCAAAGATAATGTTATAAAAGTTAGAAATAAATTGAAGTAAGAATAGCATGCATTCTATGGTATTTGTAGTAAAACAAAAATAGCATAGAGACATGCATATAATGATCATAATGACCAAAGCAAGGTAATAGTTCTAAGATAAGACAATAAATGACCAATAAATGATAATAAATATAGCTAAAATAAATGCATATCAAGGTAATGAATAGGATAGTAAATGAACATGCTAACAATGATGAGATATGCAATAACTTATAAAGGTCAACCTAAGACCGTAAGAAGATGACCGTTTCTAGCTAAGGCTTTGTGATCCTATGGTCAACACGGCTCTGGTACCACTTTATCACACCCTGGTTTTGAAGGATTAAAACCGAGGCAAAAGCTCATCTGCGCCAGAATCAAATTACACACATGAACGACAAACTACATGGTCCAATAAGCACAGTGTTCGAATAAAACAATAGTATAACGTTTACATCGTACCATTATTACATAACTGTTATTAGAGTAAAGTGGAACATAAATAACATCGTCCAAAGTGAAAGGCATCTAAACGACGTAGATGTAGCGACTCCATCTCGGCAGCATCACGACGCCGAACATCCCGGATAGTTCTTAGGGAAGTCAGCATCTGAGTCATCACTTGAGCATCCTTTGGTTGGGAAATAGCAAGGGTGAGTTCTATGTCGAAACTCAGCAAGTACAGGCAGAAAGTAATGACATGCAAGGCTAAAATAAGGTACATCTGAAAGGTAGACTGCAGTAGCATTTTAAAGTAACAATTAAGATTTTACTTATTGCAACATATTCTCTAATCCACTTGGTTGAAACATCCAACCCTTTATTAAGGTTCAAGTAGCATTTAGTGTGTCATTTAACATCATAGATATAAGCATATATCATAACACATGAGATAGCCATCTCAAAGGGAACACATCATAGCCATCTTGGTAAAACCTGAGGTAGCAACCTCAAACACCAACACCACGATTTAACAGCTTAGACCATTTGGCTAAGTCATGTGAGGATCTGGGTCGCTCGTGACCATGAGCACAGATGATATATCAATTTTAACTCTACACAGAGGTGTACACTTTCACTCCAGATTGTGATACTCTTTATGCCCGAGGTGATCAGCCTCTTAGCCCATTACCGAGATAGGCTAGCAGAGGTCACAACAAGGTTCTTCACTAGTTCATAGGCAGGGGTAACCTGATCCACAATGTCCCAAGCACATGAGAGATGTACTCATAGCTACCGCCCTGGTCTATGGATCAACCAAAACTCCCATGCTAGAACTTGTAACACCCTTCACGCCGTAGCTATGTTACCCATCAGTAAGCTACCCAACAGCCCATGATGGTCCTACTAATAGTCAAGCCAGAGCCCATTTGCCTAGAGATGTACAAAAGTACCAGTTTTCCACTCCACGATGGGTCAACAAAAGGGGGAGGAGATATGGATACCCTCATGAGTAACATCTATTTCCCCTGTCTTTCACCGCCAACCAACGATGCGGATCAGCATCAACTTCTCCAACGGCCGAAGCCGAGAGCCCACGGCTCTAACATCTTTTAAGAAGCAAGTTTTATCTTCATTAGGTAGGTGAAAGGTGAGGTAGAGCACTAGCAACCTACTGACCTATCAACTAAAACCCCCATAGGTGATATCTGGATAGAGTGGCTAGTCATCCCTATGGTTTGCCAATTTAGGACACATGCAATGTATTAATTAAAAGTGAATGGGCGCAATATGATCAAAGGTTCCTACACTTACCTTGGTTGTTGTCCGGCTGCACGTGGTCTTCCGGATCCTGCTGATCCTCGTTCACACATGTCTCGTTCTCTATACGCCACAATCATCACACACGAGCAATACATGCAACCAAATGGACTCTAATTAGGACATTACACCAAAAAATCATAACAGTATCAAACAATAGCATAGAACTGTTCTACTCGTCGAGATGATTCCAAAAAGTATAAGTTTGCTAAAATCGGAGTTAAAACGTGAAAGTTATGGCCTATACAAGACTAGGGGCTAATCTGCAGAAAATAGGACGATAATCTAAATACTTTTGAACTACGTAGGACTTGATCATAATTAAAGGAACTATATGGGATTTTCTACAAAAATGCAAAGACTGTCGGTGGCCTGACCGCGTTGACGCGATCAGCACACACGTGGTGCTTTCGTGGCGCCTACGTGGCACACACGTGGCTGCCACATCAGCCAACCAGGAGGCCGTGTTGACCCTCGGTTGACCGGGGGTCATCTTTGGATCTGGGACGTTGGATCCCGATCCCACGGCCACGGTTGGGCCGGCGGGGTTAGGTCGGCTGGAGTGGTGCCGCTGGCGGCGGTGGCTCACCGAGAAGCAGCGGCGCGGTGGCCATGGTGCACGACGGCTACACTGAGTGGTCGGGGAGGCACAGTGCGACCTCACGGACCCGGATGTGGGTTCCGTGGCGGTGGCCGAAGGCTAGAGGCGGTGGTCCGCGTGGCGGCACCATGACCGACGGTGGGTTCTCGGCGGGAGAGCGCTGTGGGGCATGGAGAGGTGTGCCAAGGGCACCAACGGCGGCTCACCTCACCGCGAAGCTTGTGAGGGAGTTCTTATCGGCGGAGACGAAGCGACGGCGCAGATCGACGGCGGCAGAGATGAAACCGTCGATGATGGTGAGCTTGGTCAGCTAGGGTTTCACGGAGGCAAAACCGGGCAGCGGCAGTGGGCTAGGGCTTCAAAGGGTGGCTCAGAAGGCGCCGCTCACCCCTTTATAGGGCACAACGTGGACCCTCGGGTCGTGCATGGGCGGTGCGGCCCGGGCGGCGCGCGGACACCAACTCGGCTGAGGGAGACGACACTGTAGCGGTGGGCCCCACCTATCAGTGATGGTGGGTGGGGTGATGCAGTGCTGACGCCAGCGGGTGACGCAGGGCTGACACAGGAGGGCGGCGCGCGCGGCGCGGTTGGCACGCGGGCGAGGCCTGCTGGGCCGCGCGGCCCATCGAGCGGTGACAGAGCGGCTGGGCCACGGCTGGCTTGGCCCATGCGGGCACGCGGCTGGGCTGCAGCCTGGTGGCTGGCTGTGCTGCTGGCCGGCCTGGCTGGCCATGGCCTGGCGTGGCTGCTGCTAGCCGGCCATGCTGCTTCTTTGGCCATGGCTGGCCAAGGTTCGCCATGGTCGGCTGTGGCCGGCGACACTTGGCTAGGAGAGGCTGGGGTTGGCCAGGGCCCACTAGGGACTGGCCTAGGCTAGTTAGACTAGGTTAGGTTAGTCTAGGGTTAGTGGGGACAAGTTAGAGCATGTTAAAAGCTAGAAAGCAAAGCAAGAATTAAACAACAAGCTCAAACAAGTCAACCAAAACTTATGCAATAGCATGAATGCAACAATGCATGGTTTCTAGCGTGCTACAAGTTTTAAAAGTATCTCATAAAACTTTTATAGTTGGCCTATGAATGTAAAACACCTATTTGAAATAAATCAAATTCACCTAATTCACCTATTTATTTCAAGGTTCGAAAGCATTAGATGAATTTGATTCACCTAATTCACCTATTCGAAATAAATCAAATTCACCTAATTCACCTATTTGAAATAAATAGGTGAATGTAAATTCACTTATTTAGATGAATGTAAAACACCTATTTGAAAAAAATCAAATTCACCTAATTCACTTAGTGGGCCCTGGCCAACGCAAGCCTCTCCTGGCCAAGTGTGGCCAGCCACAGCCGGCCATGGCCAACCTTAGCAGCCATGGCCAAAGCAGCAGCAGCATGGCCGGCCAGCAGTGGCCACGGCCGGCTACGGCCAGCCAGGCCGGCCAGCATTGCAGCCAGCCACCGCCTAGCCGCACGCCCGCGTGGGCCAAGCCAGCCGTGGCCCAGCCGCTCTGCTGCCGCTTGATGGGCCGCGCGGCCCAGCAGGCCCCGTCTGCGCGCCGTCCGCGTCGCGTGCACCGCCCGCCTATGTCAGCCCTGCGTCACCCGCTGGCGTCAGCACTGCGTCACCCCAACCACCATCATTGACAGGTGGGGCCCACCTGAGTCAGTGTCCGTGTGCCGCCCAGGCCGCACCGCCCGCGTGCGACCCGAGGGTCCACGTCGTGCCCTATAAAGGGGTGAGCGCCGCCTTCCGAGCCGCCCTTTGAAGCCGTAGCCCGCCGCCGCCCAGTTTCACCTTTGCGAAACCTAGTCCGACCAAGCTCGCCGCCATTGTTGGTTTCTTCTCCGCTGCTGTCGATCTCCGTCGTTGCTTCGTCTCCGCCGACAAGAACTCCCCCGTGAGCTTCACGGTGAGGTGAGCCACCGTTGGTGCCCTCTGCACACCTCTCTGTGCCCCGTAGCGCTCTCCCATTGAGAAACCACCGCCGGCCATGGCATCGCCCGCACAGGCCACCGCCTCCGGCCGCAGGCCGCCGCCACGGACCCCACATCCGGGCCCAAAAGGTTGTGCCGTGCCTCCCCGACTAATCCGTGCAGGCCCCCGAGCACCGCAAGCGCCACGCCGCTGCTTGCCGGCGAGGAGCCACCGCCCGCGGCACCGCTCAGGCCAACCAGACCCGCCGGTCCAATCCCGACCGTTGGATTGGAACCCAACGTCCCAGATCCAGAGATGACCCCCCGATCAACCGAGGGTCAACCTGGCCTCCTGGTTGGCTGAGGTGGCAGCCACGTGTGTGCCACATAGGCGCCATGTAAGCACCACGTGTGCGCTGATCGCGTCAACGCGGTCAGGCCACCGACAGTCTTTGCATTTTTTTAGAAAAGCCCCTATAGTTCCTTTAATTATGATCTACTCCTCCGTAGTTCAAAAGTATTTAGATTATAGTCCTATTTTCTGTAGATTAGCCCATAGTCTTGTATAGGCCATAACTTTCATGTTTTAACTCCGATTTTAGCAAACTTATACTTTTTGGAATCGTCTCGATGAGTAAAATAATTCTATGCTATTTTTTGCTACTATTGAGATGTTTTGGTGTACTGCTCTAGTTAGAGTCCATTTGCCTGCATGATTGCTCGTGTGTGATGATTATGGCGTATAGAGAATGAGACATGGGTGAATGAGGATCAGCAGGACCCGGAGGACTACGTGTAGCAGGACAACAACCAAGGCAAGTTTAGGCACCTTTGATCATATTGTGCCCATTCACTTTTAATTAATACATTGCATGTGTCTTAAATCAGCAAACCATAGGGATGACTAGCCACTCTATCCAGATATCACCTATCGGGGTTTTAGTTGATAGGTCAGTAGGTTGCTAGTGCTCTACCTCACCTTTCACCTACCTAACGAAGATAAAACTTGCTTCTTAAAGATGTTGGAGCCATGGGCTCTTGGGCTTCGGCCGTTGGAGAAGTTGATGCTGATCCGCATCATTGGTTGGTGGTGAAAGACTAGGAAAACGGATGCTAGTGGGTCTCTTATTGACGACGGTATCCGTATCTCCTCCCCCTTTTGAGGACCCATTGTGAAGCAGCAACCTAGAACTTCCATAGATCTCCAGTCTAATGGGCTCTAGCTTGGTCCATTAGTAGGACCATCGTGGGGCAGTTCGGTAACTTACCGACGGGTAACATAGCTATGGCGTGAAGGGTCTTACAAGTTCTAGCATGGGAGTTCTGGTTGATCTGTAGACCGGGGCAGCAGCTACGAGTACGTCTCTCATGTGCTTGGGACATCGTAGATCAGGTTACCCCTGCCTATGCCGCTGTGAAGAACTGGTTGTGACCTCTGTCGACCTATCTTGGTAATGGGCCAAGAGGTTGGCCGCCTCGGGCATAAAGAGTAATCACAATCTAGAGTGAAAGTGTACACCACTGCGCAGAGTTCAAATCGATATATCATCCATGCTCACGGTCACAAGCGGCCCAGATCCTCACATGACTTAGCTAAATGGTCTAAGCTGTAAAATCATGGTGATGATGTTTGAGGTCACTACCTTGGGTTTTATCGGGATGGCTATCTTGTGTTCCCTTTGAGATGACTATCTCCTGTTTAATGATATATGCTTATATCTGAGATGTTAAATGACACATTAATTGCTACTTAAATCTTAAAAAGGGTTGGGTTTCTCAACCAAGTTGATTAGAGAATAGGTTGCAAAAGTTAAATCTTAATTGTTATATTTAAAATGCTACTGCAGTTTACCTTTCAGTTGTACCTTGTTTTAGCCTTGCATGTCATTACTTTCCGCCTGTACTTGCTGAGTTTTGACATGGAACTCACCCTTGCTATTTCCCAATCAAAGGATGCTCAAGTGATGACTCGAATGATGACTTCCCTGAGAACTATCCAGGATGTTAGGTATCGTGATGCTGCCATCGACTTTCCTGTGGCGAGATGAAGTCGCTACGTCTACGTTGTTTAGTTTCCTTTCACTTTGGATGATGTTATTTATATTCCGCTTTACTCTGATAACAGTTATGTAATAATGGTATGATGTAAATGTTATATTATTGTTTTATTTGAACACTGTGCTTATTGGACCATGTAATTTTTGTTCATGTGTGTAATTTTGATCCTGGCGCACATGAGCTTTTGCCTCGGTTTTAGTCCTTCAAAACTCCAGTGGCAGCATTGAGGCGACTACGGGCCAAACCTGTTAGGCCATGGTAGAAACCTTGAATGATGAGCCATTCCTCTATCCCATGATGAGGACAGGCATGAATGTACTCCTAAAAATGCTCCCATGCTTCAGGAATTATCTCATTAGCTTGTTGTTGGAAGCTAGAAATCTTTCCACGAAGGGCGCTGATTTTTCCCATCAGGAAGAACTTCTTGAGAAATGCACTGGCGCACTTCTCCTAGGTGGTTACTTCACTCTTGTTGGCATAGAACCACTGCTTCACCTTTCCCAATCGTGAGAATGGGAAAAAGCAAAGATGGATGGCGTCTACAAAGACATTCTTGATAGTGAAGGTACCACACACTTCTAGAAATTGTTGGAGATGGGCATTGGCGTCCTCGTGCGGCTTCCCACAGAACGGGTTTGTTTGCACCATATTGATCAGCGTAGGCTTAAGATCAAAAGTCGCATCCCCCAAGTTCAGCTATGGACCCGTGGTGACATAGTCAGCCGATGGCGCAGAGTACTCAGAGATGGCCTTTTGGGTGGCCATAGCTTCCTTAACGCTTGGTGCGGGACTTCCTTGAGCGGATTCAGATTTGAGATGATCCTCTGAGATGGAACATGATGACGTCTAGTTCTCCTCAACAATTGCTCAGGATCTTCAACAAAACTTGACGGCAATGGAAAACCGCTGATGGACCTACTAGTTTCACGATAACGAAAAACAAGACAGGTGAGGGGGTAAGCCCCTAACACTAATTGATAACCAAACTAATAGTAGACTCTGGATTCACTTTTATTAAAATTCCTAGGCAGACGCTTTCCCAGCAACGGCGCCAGAAATGCTTGTTGACGAATCTTAACACAATTAGCAAAAATAGTTAGTTCCTGGTAACAGCACTAGAAATGCCTATTAGTAATTCTTAGTGTTACTACCAAAGATTGGCAGCAGCACTATAAGCATGTGGGGTATGTCGTATGTCTATGAGATTATTTCGCAAGCGCACAGAATATACTAATGTAGCACTTCACCGAGGATGAGTATTCCAAGGTATCATTATTTACTTTTATCCCAGGGGAACATAGTAGCTAGGAGTATTTAATAAAAGGAAAAAGGGATCCTTGTGTCTACTACAATCTAGTATCAACTAGTGTAGAAGGGGGTAAACAGATCAAAGATAGGATAGGTAAATAAGATAGCAAAGATCCTAATCTAAAGATAACTGGTAGAGTGTTAGCTAGGTGGGAGGACAATGAGTGAGTAAAGGACTCCTATGTATCTAACTTTACTTCTATGCACTTAATCCTAACACATAGATTGACTTAATGAAAATGGTGCCTGTGGGGGGGATAGATGAGACAGTAGAAGAGAGAACCTCTACTAAAGCGACTATTTGGCTTATGGACACCCTACTTTTAAGAACTAGTCCAAATGTGGTTAGAAACCCTAATGTCGCCAAAGACCTGTCGCCTCTCGGGAGTGCGCTCATAAACTGTTTGTGCAGACCTACGGCAATCAAAGGTAAGAATAAATATGAGCACCATGCTCAAACTTACTCTTACAACTCTAGCTAACGCGCAGATAGCTAAAGCCTCTATGCAGAGATAGGAAAATGATACACACACAAGGATTTGGTTATAGGAAACCAATCCAACTAAGACAACTATACTACTAAGACAAGCACACAACTAGACTATAATGAATATAGACTTGCACTAAGTAAATACTAAGTAAAGTAAAGCAAGAATAATATATTAAAAAAGGAAAGTCTTATAAAGAGAAAAGGCACAAGAGCTATACCAGACTCTCTAGAAGACGACTCCGAAGACCCCGAGGTTCGCTCGACTCAACTCTAACTCCCACTCTAGACTAACTACTACTACTCTTGCTTGATCTCCCAAGATGATTGGAGGAATTTAGATTGGAGATATGGAGATGCTTTCCAAGGGTGGGGCAGCCTCCTTTTATAGGGGAAGGAGAGGGGGTGCCACGTCAGTGATCCGTGTGCTCCTTCTCTCTACACCCTTGGATGAACCAACCATAAAACCACCTTAGATGGATGTCCACGATGAAGCCAGCTGCGTGGAGGCATGCAGGAGGTCAGTGGGGGGCCAACCGACCTAGTGGCCCACAAGGTGGGGGTCGACCGACCACCTCATCGGCAGCTGGGCCCAACTAGGTCTTCTAGAAGGTGTCCCCACTTGTCATCTGAAGTGGTTTGATCTTTTGCCAAATATTTGTCATGTTGCTTGCTTCTTTGTGGGCCCATGAATCCATGTGCAATGATCAATGTCCGTTGGATGAAATTGTAAGTTGATCTGATGGTTGATTTGGACTCCTAGGACCTTGGCATGGATCATGCTCAAAACTCAGCTGTAGGTGAGCTCATAGAGGGGTTGGCCGAACCCCCTATCTAGGTCCCACAGGGCTACATTTTGTTCTTCCTGAATTCATAAGCTAAGAGTACAAGTGGAACTAGTTATTAATAAAATATGCTCATGTTATGCTATTCTTCTTTGGAACTAAGGCATGTTGACGGTGTTTCTAGTTATTAATAAAATATGTTCATGCTATGCTATTCTTCTTTGGAACCAAGGCACATTGACAGTGTTTTGAGTGTGGATTTTTAAGGTATATCCACTGTCGACACATATTTGTTGACAAATCTTAATGTAATTACCAAAAATAGATAGAGAGCCTATCCCTGACTTATGCGCCAGAAATTCTACCAAAGATTGGTAACAACACTATAAAGGCCTATGGGGTATTTCCTATGTCAATTGAATTATTCCACAAGCGCACAGAATGTACTAATGTAGCACTTCACCAACGATGAGTATTCCAAGGCATCGTTATTTATTTTATCCCAGGGGAAAGCAGTAGCTAGGAATAATTAATAAAAGGGTAAAGAGATCCTTATGTCTACTGTAATCTAGTATCAACTTGCATAGCAGGGGGTAAATAGATAAAGGGTAGGATAGGTAAATAAGATAGCAAAAATCCTAAAATAAAGACTAACTACTACTCTTGCTTGCCCTCCTTGGAGGATTAGAAGTATGAATGAGAGATCCTTTCCAAGGATAGTGGTAGCCTCCATTTATAGGGGAATGAGAGGAGGTGCCACGTTAGTGATCCATGTGCTCCTTCTCTCTACACCTTTGGATGAACTGACTTCAATACTGCCTCAAATGGACATCTAGGATCAAGGTTGATGCATGGAGGCATGCAGGAAGGCGATGGGAGTTCCCACCTATTGGCCAACCCCCCATTGGCAGGTGGGCCTGGCTAGGTCTTCTAGAAGGTGTTCCCACCTATCATGTGGAGTGGCTCGATCATTGGCTGAATATTTGTCATATTGCTTGCTTCCTTGTGGGCCCATGAATCCATGTGAAACAATCCTTTTGTCGTTGGATGAAAACACAAGTTGATCTGATGGTTGAATTGGACTCCAGGGACAATGTCATGGATCATGCTTCAAAGCTAAGCTCAATGTGGGCTCATAAAGGGGTCGGTCGACCCCTTATATGGGTCCCACTGAGCTGCATTTTGTATATCCTAAAATCAGAAGCTAAGAGTACAAGTGGAACTAGTTATTGACAAAATATGCTCAAGTTATGCTATTCTTCCTTGGAACCGAGGCATGTTGATGGTGTTTTGAGAGTGGATTTTTAGGGTATATCCATCTTCAACAATATTTCATCTCATAAATGAATAAAGAAGTACTTTCACTTTTCTGTACATGATCTTTGAAATTAGGTAGGTGTCGATGAAACCTCCTCGGTAGTCTACCACGGGATACCCCGAGGTAGTAGATTGCGGTGAGAGAACGCTAAGATCTATGATCTAGATGTGAGACACAAGACAAACAACCAGGACAACCAGGGTTTATCTGGGTTCTAGCCGCTCGGAAGCTTAATACCTTACGTCCTGCATCTCTGCTGCTATATTGATGAGTACTAGAGTACAAGAGATCAAAAGATTAGATCCTAGGGGGGTCCTTGCCCACCTTATATAGTGGGGGGGCAAGGTTACATATCTAGGGTTTCCCTATGGTCGGTTACATTGTGTAGTATCCTTGGAGTACACAAATAGATCTAACCAATTAAGACTCCTTGCATGCCAAGCAGCCTTTAGCACCTGTGTGGCCCACCGACCTAGGCGGTAGCGGACCACGGGTTCTGTCTTGTTGTTCGGCCCACCGATCAGGATGATGATGGACTAGCCTTCGTCTTCTGGTCTGGGCCGTCATGTACCAAGCAGCCCAAAGTCTAGCAGCGAGGGTATATGGGGTCTATACCCCCACAGCTAGTCCCCATGCACCATGTATCTTGAGGGAGTCACCACCTTGACCTGCAAAAACATGTGATGCCGAGCAGCACTGATGTTGTCCATATGATCTCGACCAGCACTGTTGCTGACTAGCACCAATGCCATCCACATGACGCTGACCAGCATTGATGCTGACCAAATGATGCCAATCAGCACTGATGCTGACCACATGATGCTGACTAGCACTGATGCTGACCTCATGAAGCCGACCAGCACTGAAGCTGTCAACATGAAGCCAACCAGTCTTCTCTCGAGTAGTTCACAAGTCTACTCCTCACCACAACTCTTATTAGAGAAGGTGATCTGTTGGAAGATGCATGGTGTTCTAAAAAAAGAAAAATATTTCCACGTCCTAAGACGTGGGCAAACATTAACATGTGACACGAAGTATCACTAGGATGCTAACATGAATGATCCGTAGAAGCAAGGGTACTGAACCAGGAATAGGAGACAAGCCCAAGTCACCGCAAGGTGATGTGGGCCCACGTAGTCCCCAAGCTTGATAGAAGATAGAATATGTTGTATTGAGTTTTTTAAGAAAAAGTCAAATAACATACCAGCTGAGTGAAGTGAATGCCAAATACCCTTTCTAGAGCCAAAAATAGAAAAAATGGGCCCAAGTCATCGCAAGGTGACATGGGCCCATGTAGTCCCCAAGCTCGATAGAAGATAGGATATGTTTTATTGAGCTTTTTAAGAAAAAGTCAAAAACAGCATCAACTAGTCATAGCCGGTATAAAAGGACTAGATGCGTTCCAACTGACCTGTAGTCCCCAAGTGTTCTCAAAGTGGGTCACAGGCTCGATCGTATCAAGGGATGCCAAGAACCCATGGTCTGCAAGCACCACTGGTTGGGAAGCTCCCACGCAGTCCCCAGTTGTGCTCAAAACAGGTCACAGGCTCGACCGGATCAAGGACGCTGAGAACCCATGGTTTGTAAGCACCACTAGGTGGGAAGCTACCACGCAGTCCCCAGGTGTGCTCAAAATAGGTCACAGGCTCGACCAGGTCAAGGGCACCAAGAACCCGTGGTTCGTAAGCACCAGTAGGTGAAAAACTATCACGCAGTCCCTAGGTGTGGGAAATAAAATATTTGACCCAAAAGAAGCAGTTCTCAGATTTAAGGAAGAAATCTGGAACAAATTTGGAAAGGAGTATATAATGAAAAAGGAATCTGGGATTAGATCCCAAGATTACTGGGCATGTGCCAGACTTAAGGAAACACCAATCGGGGAAAGCGCATGGAAGAATAAAAATCCACGGCCCACATCCGCACTTGGGGACTAGCACGGCCCACTTGGGTGGAAAAAATCGTGTCCACTTGAGTCAACTAGGCCCAACCCTAGAAGTCAAAAATGACATCATCCGATTAGTATAAATAGCATGCGCCGCCAGAGAAATCCGTTCCGCACCGCATTCATTTCTACCGCCACTCTCTCCATCTTCTCAAGCGCTCCATCTGCCTGCTCTCGAACAACCACTGTCATTCACAATCCTCCGTGGTGAATCCATCCACCACTGTGAGGCAACCGAGCAAATCTACACATCCGCACCACCACCGCTTTCCGCTCACTCCCGCAACCCACCATCCTTCGAGGAGATGGTGAGGAAGGGAGCCAAGAAGATGGGGAAAGCGACCGGGCCTAAAGCACCTACGCTGCAATGGCAACAATTGACCTCCATGCGGAAGTCACTGCAGGCGCTCACCGATGAGGGCTTGTTGCCACCGTACGAGATGGAAGCGTGATGTCAGCCATGAGGTGTGGATTTCCCACATCCCCGAGATGGGGAATTTGTGGTTTTCGAGGATATGGTAACCCGAGGATTAGGGGTGCCTGTGAATGGGTTCCTCCGGGACCTCTGTATTTACTGGGCGATTTCCATCTGCAATCTGGATCCAAACTCCATTCTCTCCATTTCTATCTTAATTGCCTACTGCGAGATGTTCCTGGGCATCGACCCCCATTTCAATTTATTCGCCACTTCTATCTGCTCAGGAAGGAGGGGGCTGAATATGGAGGGTCCCAGATCGCTGGTGGGTGCTTTGTGCGTCTTCAGGATGGAATGAAGATGCACTGGCTAGGAAGCCAGCACCAATCAGCCACCAAGGGGTGGAACACTCACTGGTTCTATATGAGCCAAAATGTGGAAGGGAGGAGGGCGCCTTGCAACATAACGCAGGTGCCAGAGTACAACCCCAGGTGGTCAGACCAACTAAACCAGATGAGATGTATCTGGTGAATGAGCTTCTGACCTTGATTGACAACAAGGTTTATAATGGAGCACTAGTGGCAGGGACGTGGTTGACACGCCGGGTTCAGCCGTGCAAGGAGCGGGTGAACCACTTGTATGAATATGCTCATTGGGTGGACCCTTCATGAGAGACCCGAGAGAGGACGATGCTAGAAGTGGTAAACTAACATATTTCCTCGCTTTTTGAGAAATTCGACCAGGTCACCAGCTACCGAGAAGCACGTGCACAACCATACGACCTTTCCCGACCACCACCAGAGGTAAGCTGTCATGTTCCATACTTCGATTTGATTAGTATACACTGGTATGTGATGATGTCTATATAACATGACTTGTCTGACTGTTAGATATTGCTTGGACAGGACCAGAAAGTGTTCTTCTTTGCTGTGCTGGTAAAGTCATGGCCTCAAGGCGTGGCGCAGGCCTACCATCACAGAATTAAAGAGGTCCACTACCAAAGCAGTGGGCGGCTGACGTCTCTAGCCCAGACCATGATGGGGTCCCCGCTGCTTAGGCAAAGCGCCGAGCGATGGGTAATCGGCCCATGTCAGAGGCCCCTAAGAAGACAGGCCCTCTACTCAGCTGTCGGGGGGCAAGTTGAACCTAGACGGCACAGTAGGGGGAAACAAGAACCTGGATGGCACAACAGGGGGAACAAAAAAGGGATGCCCTGGCCACCTCAGAGTTGTTGGATGATGACCTGCTGACGCCGAACCAACGCTAGAGGAAACATCAAGACCAAACGCCTCAGAC
This sequence comes from Bothriochloa decipiens, assembly GCA_023333625.1. NCBI lineage: Eukaryota > Viridiplantae > Streptophyta > Magnoliopsida > Poales > Poaceae > Bothriochloa > Bothriochloa decipiens. The sequence continues at coordinate 31,670,965 of CM041631.1, forward strand.
AGGGAGGACACCGAGGCCCACACCCACCATGACACCCAGAAGGCCCGTGCGGGCTACACCACCACAACTCCTCCCCCTCAGCGGGGAAATACAGCTTCAACCACTCAGCTGGAGCAGGCCAGGGCATCAGCACCACCACCACCATCTCCGCCACCTGTGTCGCATAGGGCGGCCACGTCGCCAACTGGAATAGCTTCGTTTTTAGGGCATCGAGAGGAGGCATAGGAGCCAACTTCTCCCGTGTGCCCCATCGGAACAAGCCGGTCAGGCGGGGCATTGGACCGAGTCCCCGGGCATGGCAGCGGGGTGACAAGTAGGGACCCAGGTGCTCCAAGTGGGGGAATAGCACCACAGTTCAGAGGAGGGTTCCGATGGTTAGCCGGATACGTGTCACTGAGTTCTCATATCTTGCATTTTTTGTGCTTGTCGTGACTCTAATATGACTTACAGCTGTGCTCCACCAGCGACCACACTGACTCCCCCACCTAGCCAGACCACACTGCCAACCGTTGAGTAGGCAACGACCGGTGACACGGCACAGTCCATGGGACTGGGGGAGGTGGCCAGCAGTACCGCAATGCCTGCCAGGCCGACCCTGACAATAACTCCATAGCTAGAGAGGCGGGTGGTGTCGTTTAAGCTAGTCATCGCTGCAACAGGTCGTCTGCCAAGGTGCACGCCAGGCCAGGTGAAGCCAAGCATGCCGGCACCTACTGAGGAGGTCGAGGAGGTGCCCAGGGTGCCGAAGATTTCCTACACAGACCTACCCACACAACGTGTCTACTCATCGTGCAAGCTGGGGGAGGACAGCTTCGTGTTGTATGAAGAGATGTTAGATGATGACATCGACGCGAATGTCCAGGACGCGGTGGAGGTGCTACTAGATAGGATCAAGGTAACACCCGACCAAGATCTCCTTGTCTGTTTTGAGCTCGATGTTTGACCATAAACTCACTAACAAATCTGTGGTGTATACAGTCACTGCAAGAGACCAATGATCAGCATGGCAAGACCATCGACCAGTTCGCGGCAACCTAGGAGGAATGTAAAACCCTCCAGGTAGCCAAAGCCAATCAGGAGGTGCAGGCCAAGGTCTACCAGGAGCATGAGATCCAGCAAGAGGGCAAAATTGCCGCTCTGCATCGCAAGGTGGAGCCCTAGAAGAGGACAAAGAGAGTAAGTAGACCTCTCTTACCCAATCCACACTGATACTCGTTGTATATTTATAGGTGCTTCTTGTAGGACTGAACGGCCAGAATGAAACCATGGCTCGGGAACTGGCCAGTCTACTGGACCAAAAGGAAACCGCTGAGGAGGAGGCCAAGGTGTACCAGGCACAGATCGCCTAGCTGACTGGTCTGCCGCATACTGGATGGACCAGGATATGCTAGCCACCATTGCTTTGTTCTTGTAGGCCTGCGGGAATGCTATTTGGCCCAGTCCCAGGTGCTGGAGGATTCCATCTCCATTCTCCAAGGAAAGATGCGGGCCATGACTGACCACATCAAGCCTGTATTAAGGGCCATCTTTTGAGGAGAAGAGCACCCTGCCGATCCCATAGGCGAAGCAGTTGTCATCGCCGACCAGTGCAGGAGACTGTTGCCGGTGGTCCAGGGGTTCGTTGTAGAAGTTGGACGCTACACGGTCATGACTGCACTTGCCGTGGTCCGCTCCAGGTATCCGGAGGTGGAGCCGGCAGAAGTCGCACTTGGGATCACGCCGGAGCTATCGGAGGCCGCCGCCGAGGACCTCCGAACCACGTCGACGCCTGCTGCTGCTGCCTTTGTTGACAACATGATTTTGATTGAAGATCTTGCATAGGATGATGGTGGTCAGTAGGCCATAAACAATGTATTGGTATGAAAACACTGTTTGTAAGTTGTGCCGAGCTGGTGGTGCTCGTAAACTTTTAGCCTTTTGATGCAGACAAGTTAGGCATGTTTAAGCGGGTGATAAACATTTTTATATGTTTCTTTTTTAGATGCATATTAATGTAGTTCCTTTTTTTCAAAAAATGTCAATAATTAAGTTTTGCCCCCACCCTTGAAGCAAGCTAACTCTGTCAGGTAACAAGGGATGCACTAGTGAACAGCATAGGACCGCCAGGATCACTAGGTACCTAGCACCGTTAGAGAGCGACTGCTAGAATCTCCTAGTACCATGTAGCACAGAGCTGTAACATATCGTAGGAGTTCTTAGGACAGTGCCTTGTCAAGCCGTTCTTGTTGGGCAGAGAACAAAGTTTAATTGAGACTTATGCATGGCGCATATGTGATAGATGTGTGCACAAATGTAGAATTGTGATAGGAAAAAGAACAATAAAGGAAACCATATTAAATATCTAAATAATAAAGATCTGGTTACATATCTTATTCTATGGATAGAAGCCTATGAGGTGGTCGATGTGCCATGAGTTGGACTACTCGACACCCTTCATCATCTCCAATCGATAGGACGTCGGGCGTGTGATAGCCTTGGTCCTAAATGACCCTTCCTATCTAGATGATAACTTGTGCAGACCATCTGTGTTCTGGATTCATCGTAACACCATGTCACCGACCACAAATAGCCTACCTTTGACGTTGCGGTTATAGTAATGATGCACTGAAGCTAGGTACTTAGTTGTTCGAGCATAGGACTCAAGCGCTATCTCCTCTTTGGCGATGATGTCGACTTCCCTAGCTTCGTTGGAGGCTTCTTCGTTGTAATGCTAGACACGTGGTGAAAGGAGTGCGACCTTGGCTAGTAGGACAGCCTTGGATCCAAACACCATGAAGTACGATGAAACTCTAGTGTTGTGACTGGGCTGGGTACGCAGTCCCCAAACCACGGCAGGTAATTCCTTGAGCCACCGACCAGGTTTAAGATCCTTGTCGTCCCAGTATACCTGTTTGCGCAAGGCATTGAGGATCATGCCATTAGCTCGCTCCACTTGTCTATTTGCTCGAGGATGAGCGATGGACACGTATTTGACTTTGATGCCATTATCATCACAAAAGTCAAAAAACTCATCGCTGGTGAACTGAGAGCCTAAATCGGTGATGATGGTATTGGGTATGCCAAACCAGTGGATAACATCATCAAGGAACTATACCGCTTTCTCAAATGAGGCTTTCTTGATGGCTTTATACTCAATCCATTTGGAAAATTTGTCGATGAGTACGAAGACACACGTGTGTCCGCCAAGAGCCTTCTTGAAGGGACCGATCATGTCGAGTCCCAAACATGAGAATGGCCAAGCTACTGGGATGGTCTGAAGTTCATGTGCGGAGACATGAATCTGCTTGGCAAACATCTGGCAATTTTTGCATCGGCAAACATAATCATCTACGTTAGAGACGGCCGTCGGCCAGTACAACCCTACTCGGTAGGCTTTGCCGACCAGCGTCTAGGATGTCACATGGTTTCCACAAGTGCCCACGTGAATATCCTTCAGAAGTTTCAAACCCTCTGCTTGGGTGATACATTTCTGGTAAATCACGGACCTTGGGGTCTTGCGCATCAGCTCGCTGTTAACCATGAGGTAGGCACAGGCTCTGCAGACCAGCTGTTGAGCTTCGATCTTATACCTCTTTTACCTTATAGCTGAGCATCACTACAAGCTGGTCGGTAGCGGTACTAGGCGTAGGTGCTTCATAAGCCTGATCGGGGATCGAAGGCTTAATCAAATCTTCAACAAAAACACCAGGTGGTACCTTGGCTCAGGACGATCCGAGTTTAGACGGTTCATCAGTACCTGTGTTCTCAGCACATGGTACATGGGTGAACTCCAGTCCATAAAACTTATTCTCCAGGACCAGAGAATAAGATGACCAGAGCATCCCAGAGAATAAGATGTACCTCGGCACATAGGCATCCATTTTTTCATTGACTACATCCCAGTCTTTGTTGACTAGAGCAGAATCTACGTACACCAAGAGCCATTTAATGCCCAGCTCGACTACAATGCAGAGGCCGTGTAGGGCTGCTTTGTACTCGGCCATGTTATTCGACGCCTTGAAATGTATGTGCAAGACATAGCGGAGCGTGTCCTTGGAATGAGACATGAAATATACTCCTGCCCCGGTGCCATCGATGTTCAAGGAACCATCGAAATACATCTTCCAGTGGTCGAGAGACATATCAGCTAGGGGAAGGCTAAGGTCCGACCACTCCACAATGAAATCAACCAGGGCCTGAGACTTCATAGTATTACGACTGTGAAAGTTCAGCGTGAACTCGGAGAGCTCTAACGCCTGCGGCCACTAGCATCTCTATTGTGGAGAATGTTGCCAAGTGCAGCTTCTATGACCACCGTGACCTTATAGGCTTGGAAGTAATGGAGGAGCTTCCGTTTGGTGATCAAGAGTGCGTATAGTAGTTTCTGCATATGGTTGTACATTGCTTGGTTTTGTTAAGAATCTCGCTAACGTTGTAGATTGGGCACTGCATGCTATAGACGTGCTCGAGTTCCTACGCTCGACCGCCATCACGGTACTGACCATGTTAGTTGTGGCATCAATATAGAGGAGAAGCTCCTCACCTTCTTGTAGGACCGCGAGTATTGGGGGAGTTGCTAGGTACTCGAGCTGTCTGAAAGTCTTGCCAGCCTCCTCCATCCACTCGAACTTCTCCTTGGCTTTGAGTAGTTTGAAGAAGGGAAGCCCTTTTTCGCCCATGCGGGAGATGTAGTGGCTCAGGGCCGCCATGAAGCCAGTAAGTTTTTGGATATCTTTGACACTTCATGGTGGTTGTAGATCCAGCACAACTTGAACCTTCCCAGGATTTTGGCGTATGCCGTCTTGACTGACAACGTTGCCGAGCAGGATCCCGGAAGGGACATCAAAGATGCAATTGTTGGGATTCAGTTTCCACCGAAAATAGTTGAGGGCCGCGAAGGACCGTTGGAGGTCAAAAACCAGTGTATGGGACTCCCTGGTCTTCACCACCACATCATCTACATATCCTTTAATGAGGTCGCTGGCGATCTCCTGCTCGAGGCAGGCCTAGATAGCCCGCTGATAAGTAGCTCGAGCATTCTTAAGGCCAAATGACATGGTCGTGTAGCAGAACGCACCGAAGGGGTGATGAAGGCGGTCTTCTCCTGGTCCTCCTTTTTGAGGGCTATTTGATGATAGCCCGAGTAGCAATCTAGGAAAGAAAGCAGCTTGCAACTTGTAGTAGAATCTACAACCTCGTTGATTCGATGGAGATTGAAAGCTTGTTTAGGGCAGTGTTTGTTGAGATCGGTGTAATCAACACACATTCTTCATTCATTATTCTTTTTGAATACAAGAACCGAGTTAGCTAACCACTCCGGGTGATACACCTCTTTGATGAAGCCAGCTGCTAGAAGCTTGGCCACTTCTACCCTAATGACTTCCTTGCGGTCATGAGAAAACCGATGCATCTTCAGCTTGATAGGTTTGGCGGTCTTTGAGACATCAAGGTAGTGCTTAGCCTTTTCCCTTGGGACACCTGGCATGTCAACAGGTTTCCATGTGAACACGGTGATGTGCTCTCAAAGGAATTGGACGAGCGAGTCTTCCTATTTGGGGGGAGGGGTAGCCCCGATCTTGGTGCTCTTTGAGGGGTCCTTCGGGTCGAGCTAGATCAACTTGTGCTGCTTGGGCTTGTTGGAAGGTCGTCAGGCAGACATGACTAGAACCTCAAGCTCCGAAAGGGCACCTCCTTGACACCCAGGCTGGTGTGCTCCATGGTGTGCTTCAACTCCTCGAACTCCATGGCTGCATAGGCATCGGATTCGCATACCCATGCCGTGAAAACATTACCGCACAGGGATAGGACGCCCTGCTTGGTTGGGAGCTTCAACACGAGGTACCCATAATGAGGAACTGCCATGAACTTGGCAATCCCAGGTTGGCCAGGGATGGCATGGTACATGCCCTCACAATCGGCCATGATGAAAGTGATGTGGTTGATGCAGAAGTGCTGTTTTGTCCCAAACTGGACGGGCAGTGTGATCTGCCCGAGAGGGTACGAAGGCTTGGTTGGCATGATGCCTAGAACAAAGACTCGTATGGCTGGACGTCTTCCTTCTTCAGCCCTAGCTCCTTGAAGGCTGGGTAGAAAAGAATGTTCAGGGCGCTGCCACTGTCAACGAGCACTTTCTCGAACCAGACCTCATCTATCACCAGATCAAGGACCAGTGGGAATCAACCGATGTCGGGGATTTGGGCCCACATATCATTGCAATTGAATGATATGGGCTACTCAGACCAGGCTGGCACCTTGACATTCGCGATGAAGTCATCAGCCTCCTGGATAGCCATAATGGCTTGCATCAGCAGCTTCTTGTCACGGGCATTCTCTAGTCTGACGTTGCCACCAAAGATGATGGCAGTCATGTTCTTCACAGGATCCCTGTAGGCGTGCTGTGGGTTGGCATCTTGAGCTTCTTCTTTGTCGGCATCCTCTTGCTGGACGGGGTTCTTGCACTTGGTTTTGGGAGCTGGGCGCAGCTTCTTGTTGACCATCTTCTCCAGCGCCTCTTTCAAGACCCTACACTCTCCCAATGTGTGGCCCTTGCCCGGATGACAAGGGCAATCCTGACCAAAGACCTTATCAAGCTCTTCGTCGTTCGTCCTCTTCTGGCCCTTTACCAGGTTGACATAGGAGTCATTGCTGTTATGTCGACCACCATTGTAGTCATCCTGACCATGTCGCTTGAATGAACGATCATCACCATGGTGGTCAGAATTGTGATTGTTGCAATGGTTGCGGTGATCACCCCGTTGATCTAGCCAGCGGTCTGGATTACTATCATGTTCGTGGTCGTCATCGCGACGGTAGTTGCGGTTGGGGGGAATGTTGTCCCCCTCATTCAGCCCATCGTCAAGATGAGCAAATCTATGGGCAATGGAGAGGAGCTCCTCCATGGTTCTAGGTACTCGAGCTGTCTGAAAGTCTTGCCAGCCTCCTCCATCCACTCGAACTTCTCCTTGGCTTTGAGTAGTTTGAAGAAGGGAAGCCCTTTTTCGCCCATGCGGGAAATGTAGTGGCTCAGGGCCGCCATGCAGCCAGTAAGTTTTTGGATATCTTTGACACTTCATGGTGGTTGTAGATCCAGCACAACTTGAACCTTCTCAGGATTTTGGCGTATGCCATCTTGACTGACAACGTTGCCGAGCAGGATCCCGGAAGGGACATCAAAGATGCAATTGTTGGGATTCAGTTTCCATCAAAAATAGTTGAGGGCCGCGAAGGTCCGTTGGAGGTCAAAAACCAGTGTATGGGACTCCCTGGACTTCACCACCACATCATCTACATATCCTTTGATGAGGTCACTGGCGATCTCATGCTTGAGGCAGGCCTAGATGGCCCGCTGATAAGTAGCTCGAGCATTCTTGAGGCCAAATGACATGGTCATGTAGCAGAACGCACCGAAGGGGTGATGAAGGCGGTCTTCTCCTGGTCCTCCTTTTTGAGGGCTATTTGATGACAGCCCGAGTAGTAATCTAGGAAAGAAAGCAGCTTGCAACTTGTAGTAGAATCTACAACATCGTTGATTCGATGGAGATTGAAAGCTTGTTTAGGGCAGTGTTTGTTGAGATCGGTGTAATCAACACACATTCTTCATTCATTATTCTTTTTGAGTACAAGAACCGAGTTAGCTAACCACTCCGGGTGATACACCTCTTTGATGAAGCCAGCTGCTAGAAGCTTGGCCACTTCTACCCTAATGACTTCCTTGCGGTCATGAGAAAACCGATGCATCTTCAGCTTGACAGGTTTGGCGGTCTTTGAGACATCAAGGTAGTGCTTGGCCTTTTCCCTTGGGACACCTGGCATGTCAACGGGTTTCCACGTGAACACGGTGATGTGCTCTCGAAGGAATTGGACGAGCGAGTCTTCCTATTTGGGGGGAGGGGTAGCCCCGATCTTGGTGGTCTTGGAGGGGTCCTTTGGGTCGAGCTAGATCAACTTGTGCTGCTTGGGCTTGTTGGAAGGTCGTCAGGCAGACATGACTAGAACCTCAAGCTCCGTAAGGGGCACCTCCTTGACACCCAGGCTGGTGTGCTCCATGGCATGCTTTAACTCCTCAAACTCCATGGCTGCATAGGCATCGGATTTGCATACCCACGTCGTGAAAACATTACCGCACAGGGATAGGACGCCCTGCTCAGTTGGGAGCTTCAACACGAGGTACCCATAATGAGGAACTGCCATGAACTTGGCAATCCCAGGTTGGCCAGGGATGGCATGGTACATGCCCTCACAATCGGCCACGATGAAAGTGATGTGGTTGATGCGGAAGTGCTGCTTTGTCCCAAACTGGACGGGCAGTGTGATCTGCTCGAGAGGGTACGAAGGCTTGGTTGGCATGATGCCCAGAACAAAGACTCGTATGGCTGGACGTCTTCCTTCTTCAGCCCTATCTCCTTGATGGCTGGGTAGAAAAGAATGTTCAGGGCGCTGCCACTGTCAACGAGCACTTTCTCGAACCAGACCTCATCTATCACCAGATCAAGGACCAGTGGGAATCGACCAATGTCAGGGATTTGGGCCCACATATCATTGCAATTGAATGATATGGGCTACTCAGACCAGGCGGGCACCTTGACATTCGTGATGAAGTCGTCAGCCTCCTAGATAGCCATGATGGCTTGCATCAGCAACTTCTTGTCACGGGCATTCTCTAGTCTGACGTTGCCACCAAAGATGATGGCAGTCATGTTCTTCACGGGATCCCTATAGGCATGCTGTGGGTTGGCATCTTGAGCTTCTTCTTCGTCGGCATCCTCTTGCTGGACGGGGTTCTTGCACTTGGTTTTGGGAGCTGGCGTAGCTTCTTGTTGACCATCTTCTCCAGCGCCTCTTTCAAGACCCTACACTCTCCCAATGTGTGGCCCTTGCCCGGATGACAAGGGCAATCCTGACCAAGGACCTTATCGAGCTCTTCGTCGTTCGTCCTCTTCTGGCCCTTTACCAGGTTGACATAGGAGTCATTGCTGTTATGTCGACCACCATTGTAGTCATCCTGACCATGTCGCTTGAATGAATGATCATCACCATGGTGGTCAGGATTGTGATTGTTGCAATGGTTGCGGTGATCACCCCGTTGATCTGGACAGCGGTCTTGATTACTATCACATTCGTGGTCGTCATTGCGACGGTAGTTGCGGTTGGGGGGAATGTTGTCCCACTCATTCAGCCCATTGTCAAGATGAGCAAATCTATGGGCAATGGAGAGGGGCTCCTCCATGGTTCTTGGTCGCTCAAGGAGCAACTCTTTCTTGAGGTCTAGACCACATGGTTGGACCCGGCTGGCAACGAAAAGGTCGATCCCTTCTTCCGGGTGATGTCGATCACATGATTCCATGCGTCGGAGAAACACCGGATGTATTGTCGCAGTGATTCCCTTGGACGATGCTGGACTTGTGCTAGAGTGTACTTGGTGTTCGATTGCACATAGGTGGGCTTGAAGTTGTCGATGAACATCTGCCTGAGCAGAAGCCAGCTGTGGATGCTGTCGGCGCGCTGGCGGAGGAACCAGGAGGTAGCGACATTGCTCAAGACTACCAGGAGGTAGTTTGCCATGATGAACTGGTCACCTCCTGCTGCTCAGACTACCACTTCATACAGCATGATCCAGTGCTCAGGATCATCCTGCCCATCGTACATCTTGATGTCTCCAATCCGGAAGTTCATTGGCCAAAGAACGGCCTTGAGTTCTTCCAAGAATGGGGCTGGTCTGCTCATGTGTCGTAGAGTGGTAAGGTTCATCGAGGTGGCCACAGAGATCACGATCTTGGGGCTGCTCGACTTCCTGTTATGCTTGACGAGGTGGTTGGCCTGTTGCTTGTTGGCGCGATGGCGATTACCGCATTGGCACTACTCGTTGTGCGGCCCCTCTCATGGAGCGTCATCGGCATTGGCCTGCCGGGGATGTTTGAGCGAAGGCCCTCCGTGATTAGAATCATTCTCGGCACCACTTTCTATGGGTTGGCGACAATGACTGCGCCAGGATTGATGCGATGTGGTCAGCGATCCGGCAGAGCGGAGCTGAACCACCTTGCTTCGACGGCGATCAAAAAGTCATGGATTGCTTTGAACCTGGGTGTGTTTGAGGGAAGGTTGTTGAGCCGATCCATAGCCACAGCAATGTTGGCCATGGGAGTCTCATGGACAATTTGGTCCCCAACCATGTTGAACTTGCCATTGGGGTTGCGTTGGAGGAGGCGTGGCTGAGGGCCATCATCGTTACCACCGTTACTGTCATTTCCGGCATTCGCTTCTTGTTCCTCCAGGAGGCATCGACGCTCTCGATTGATGTTGCATCCTTCCCTTGCTTGCCTTTCCTACTCTATTTCAGTTGGAATGGGAGGCTCGTCCACACTGACCATGAATACCGTATCGATGAAGCCAGGTGGGGTACTGGGGGTGCCTGGTACCACATCGGCAGAACGGGTCTAGTGGTCCAGCGTGGTTGCGTTCTTTGCCTCGACATTCTCCTGACTCTAGACCTCAAGACTCTCTTCCTCAGAGAGGAGGTACTTGGTAAGGTCGAAGGAAATGGAGGGCATTCCGTCGAGCCAAGAGAGCGGATCGGACATGGCGACGTCTTCGGGGATCGTTGTGCCCGATCTGAAAGGATTCTGCTATAGAGCCACCATGCCGACCATGGGTCTTGGATCTTCTGGGACCAGAACCAGATTAGGATCTAGGTTCAGGAGGTGGTCATCACGTCATCGAGGATCTTGCAGGTCCCTCGCGTAGGACACGGCTGCGTTGCTCAACCCGTGCGGGAAGATGGGTGCTTGTTCAGGCGGGGTTGATTGGATCTGTCGGCCCCGGTGTGGGTTGCATCTGCTGCGCCCGGCGCTGCTACCTCCGCTCTGCTTGGTCCTGTCGAGCAATGTGGCTAAGCGTTTGCCAGTGTAGATGCGCGTTGATGAACTCATCCAGCCTAGCTGGTGGCGCAGCTCGAGCAGCGGCCAGGGTTGGATCTGGTCAGCGCGGGTGACAAGACTCATTGCGCACAGAGCACTGCTGATGGTGTTCCATCACAGTGGGAGGCCCGCCTCGGTGAGCCGGTGGTCCTCCTCTGCGGTTGGCAGGTGATGTTCGAGCCAGAGCCAAATTTGAATCTGGTCAGTGTGGACCACCAGCTTGGCCCGTACGTCCTTGTTGGTGCCGAGCATTGCCCTCCTGGCGGACAGGTGGTGGCCCGTGAACCATGGGCGGGTTTGGATTCATGTGGCATGGCTGGTTGGTGTGATTGCGCCAGCATGGTCGGACTAGGATGAAGTCCTAGTGCTCTTCATGGAGCCATGTAGGGGCGGACTCCACGTACTCGAGGAGCTACACCAGACCCACCCTGTGCAGATTAATCATCTTGATTAGACTGGAGTTGTCAATATGCCTGCTCTGGTATCGAGGAAGCCACCAGTTCGCCGCTGGCATGGCCATCGACTCAAACAACCCCGGAGGCGGCCCCGAGATCTAAGTTGTTGGAGACGTGGTTGGCGCAGTGGGTGCTAGGGCGCATTGCGTCAAAGCCGGAGCTGGGACCGGCTGCGCTGCTCCTGCGAACATGAGGGACGTCGTCATGTCGGTGGTCCCATGTGAGTGAACCGATGGTGAGGCAGACGCTCGCCTCGAAGTCCATGGAAGCCGAGAATGAAACCATCTAGATCGCCTGCTGATTAGATCGCACACCCCCTACCTGGCGCGCCACTGTCGATGAAACCTCCTTGGATGTTTACCACGGGATACCCTGAGGTAGTAGATTGCGGTGAGGGTGCGCTAAGATCTATGATCTAGATGTGGGATGCAAGACAAATAACCAGGACAACCAGGGTTTATCCAGGTTCAGGCCGCTCGGAAGCGTAATACCTTATGTCCTGCGTCTCTGCTGCTGTATTGATGAGTACCAGGGTACAAGAGATCAAAAGATCAGATCCTAGGGGGTCCTTGCCCACCTTATATAGTGGGGGGCAATGTTACATATCTAGGGTTTGCCTATGGTCAGTTACATTGCTTTGTATCCTTGGAGTACATGAACAGATCCAACCGACTAAGACTTCTTGCATGCTAAGCAGCCTTTAGCACCCGTGCAGCCCACTGACCTGGGCGGTAGCGGACCACGGGTTCTGTCTTGTTGTCTGGCCCACTGATCGGGATGATGATGGACCAACCTTCGTCTTCTAGTCTGGGCTATCTTGTACCAAGCAGCCCAAAGTCTAGCCGTGAGGGTATTTGGGGTATTTAACCCCACAATAGGCTTGACCCTGCCTAGCAGAGTCAAACCTTCCTTGAGGACTAGGAAAGGGGCAACCCCCAAAGTCCCTAAAAATGCAAGTTTTTTGAAAAAAATGACATTGAATGTTTTTCATATGCTTCAAGATGCATTCTTACTTAGTTGAAATGACCACCAAAAGTGCCCTAAAGATTGAGGGCTATTGAGCCATGAGACCACCCATGCCACTGCGCTACGGTACCACTACTCACTTCCCCGCACCAAGGGATAGTGGTGTGTCGAGTAAACTTCATAAAAGCACAAATTGAGCAAGCAAAAAAAGCAACTCGAATAAAAAGGCATCCAAAATGCATATAAACATCATATTTTAAGGCCCTCAAGGCCACACCAACACGGGTCACAAAACTAACTTATTACATGGGCCTTCATGCCCAGATTTGGCTCACATGCCCTATTCATCATCACCAATAGGAGGAAGCACCTGCGTCAATCAGCCCTAGACAGGCCTCTTGGTTCTCCTCTTTGGTCTTACTCAGGTTAGAGGTGAAGCCATCTGCGACCAGGCGCATGTCATACTGGATGCCAGAGCGGACGACCGCTAGGGCCCTCTTCACACCATGATGTAGCGCACCTCGCACTTGGTCATGGACACGGCCACCCAACACTACCAAACAGTGCACGAAGGAGTTGCTAGGAGCATCCTCTATGTTGTCCACATCGGGCTCGACCCCCCAGGTTATCGCACACAATGCAGATGGCATCTTGGAGCCTCTAGGTCCTCCCTATCTTGGCCTCAATGAGAGACTGGAACATGGTGGCGTTCTCCTGGGCCTCATGCCGCTGCTTCTCCACCTCTGAGATACAAGACAAAGTTAGCAAAAGAACAGAGTTCCTGAATCAGAGGCGGGAACACAACTAAGAGCTCACCCTCATTGTGGGTCCCCAGCCCACGTTTAGATCCGCAGCTCGCCAAGCATCTTATTGGCCACCGAGAGGGCCTCCTTCTTATCCTGGATGGATGTTTGTAGCATCTCGATCTCTTTGCTAGTGCCCGAGAGAGCCTCATCCTTCTCTTGAATGGTCACCTTCAGTGCCACAACCTCTTTGGCCAGAGTCTTGACATGGGTGGATGCACGACCAATTTGCACGTTGAGGGTGTCGAGCTGGTCGGTGACTCATATGAAGTCCTCCTCGAGCTCCTTGATGCACGCTGCCAATGAAGCAAGGTCCCTCCTAGGCCTTGGCCATGTCTCCATGGGCCATCGCCGTGTCATCCTTGGCCCTGGTAGCTTCCTCCCTGGCCTTGACCGCATCCTCTCGAGCTTTCATCGTGGCCTCCTAGGCGGCCTCGAGGAGTGCCCTTAGCTGCGAGACCTGCTCTCATCCCCCGTGCATCTAGCAAATGAACAGAAACTTGGCATGGGAGCGCTCCCTCAACGCCTAAAGCAGAAATGCGATCCCAAAGTTAGAAGATGAAAATAAATGACCTGCCCTATTTCTAAAGGGGAGTCATTTACCTTGAAAGCATCACCCAGATCTTGGGCAATGACGTCGATGACCGCACGTAGGGAATGCACCATCCACAGATGGAACTCCTCAGCATGCTCCCAGTGGAGGACCTCCTCGGGGTCATTCAGCTTGAACAGGGGCTCCGCGGTAGGATCCGTCGTATCCAAGAGCCGAAGGACGTCCTCACCCCAATGGGGAAGTTCCCTCGCTGCTCGCTCCCGAACCACCTCAGTAAGCTAGCGTCCCATGGACGGTGACTCTCTAGCACTGACCACACACCTGGCCAGGGTCAGGAACTGCTCATGCAACGTGGCCCTAGTCACCTCGACCTCCTGCTCCTTCTGCTTCCCCTTGTCGATAGGGGAATCATCGGAGGGGGCGTCGACCGTGCCCAGGATCACCCCCGGGGCAGGACGTAGACCTTGACCAGATGAGGCCCCCACTTGCACATCCGATGATGGTGCGGCTACCATGGACTCCCTCTACGCAATCGGCTCCTCCAGTAGACCAGCTCTTGCTATTGCTGCATCTCTTGCTGTTGCTGTTGCTCTGCTCCTGCTGTTGCTACTGCTTTTGCAGCTGCTCCAGCTCCTTCTCCTCTTTCCCCATCTTGGGCATGACCTCCTCCACAACTGGCGTTACCATGACCTCCTGGGTTCTTACAGTGCTCATCGATATGGCCACGCCAGGCTCCTGTCGCATCTGCCGCTCCTCCTGCTCCCTTCTCGCCGCTTGCAAGACCACTACCATGTCTTTTGCACTAAGGGTGGATGCTTCAACCTTGCTAGACTCAATGGTCTCCAGGGTCTTCTCTGTCGACCCTGGCTTGCAGCCATCACTCCCAACCTCCCAAAGCTCAACGATGCTCAGGGCAGCCTCAGCTAGCTCCGCTCGCAAGTGCGCTTCCCGCCTCAGTCCCCTCTTGGACGCTCATGCCCGCCTTGGTGGTGGCCTCCTTCGCCTTGAGCCACTCCATGGCGGCCTGGAGTTTCATGAGCCAGGCGGCGTCATCAGCTGGTGTCCATATCATCACAGCGGCATTGGCTTTAAGCACCTTGGCAGGCATAGGAGCCGCTGGCTCTGCCTTGCGCTTGATGCTAGACAGCATGCACTCATGTTAAAATCCACAATGAGAAGGGGAATAAACCGATCGAGGAAACGTACCCCAACATAGGGAAATCGGGCCTCCTCTTCGTCTTGGATGAGCTGCTCAGGGGAGTCCCCGATGAGCCCCTCATGGGCCCCCTGCTCGAGCCCTCCACAACCTTCAAGAATGGGAGCGTAGAGGCCTTCTTGCTCGAGCTCAACTAACATCCGGACCCCACACCAAAATATGGGGCTTGGGCCTTGGTCGGACGCGGTGTGACCTCGCGCCTCGACAGGGAGCGTGAGAACCATGAGCATGAATGCCTGCGCACCAACAACGATGGTGGGACCATTGGCTCAATGGATCTTCTACAGGGCCTCTTGAGGGCCCTCTCTTCTTCTTCCTCCTCCCCCTCACTGGGCAGCAAGGCTGACCTCGACGCGTGGAAAGTGGATCCCCCATCGGTGGGCTCCTACAGGGACTGCACGTTAGGTAAATGGGTGAGGGGAACCGCAGTATCATACCACACCTCAACATCATCGTCATCTTCCCCCTCCCCCGAGGCTGTCTCGGGGGGGACTCCTCTTCAGGGAGCCCCTCGAGCCTCTGCTTATGTCAGCGCCTTTCCAACACCTCACGCTCTAGGTTCTTCCTTTTGCGCCTCCCTTTTTTGGTGTCTTTATCCTTCTTCTCCTGAGAAGCAGTAAAGCATCTCACATGATGAGGCATGTGATCCTCTTGAATTCGAGGCACTGATGGTGAGAAGTCTAGTAGCTACTGCACATAGGCAAGCAACGGATGACATCAAAAGCAAGAAGGAAAGATGACAAACCAAGAGGTCGACGATTTGACACTTACCAATCAAATATGCCCATGATTCAGGTGCATCAGAATCTGGTTCACCTCCTCATGACTGAAGATGGAGCCCACCACTGCCCTCACCTTCTTGATGATAGCATCAAGGGTGAGGGTATCGCTCAACATCTGAGACCACTCCATCGAGGCCCCCGGCACCATCTCATCTAGGCAGAGCCGATGCTGCATCAATGAGAGGACTCTTCAGCTGTGGAGCATGGAGATAACGATCCTCATGGATAGCTTGTGGTCGCACATCTTCTTCAATGTGTCAAGGAGCAGGTCCAGCCGTGGCTGGTCATCACTGCCGACACCGTGCATCCAGTCATACGGGCGCTTTGAGATGACTCTCTTAGAGAAGCACGAAAGCAGGTCGCCATCGTTCTGCAAATAGAACCACTCATCATGCCACCTGCTATTCGACGAGATTAGCTATGCCAAATGTATATCTCCTTCCGTTGTGGCCTCACTGAGAGAACGCAACTCCCGACGTGGATGGCTTTCCGCAACCCTTTCACCCCCGCCGACTTGGTGAAGTGCTTCGCCCTAAAGAGGTGGAGCCAAAGCTCCAAGTGGGGCTCGATCCCTAAATACCCCTCGCAGACAGCAGTGAAGATAGCTTCTTGAGAGGTGGAATTGCGGGTGAGCTGATGAAGCTCCACCCCATAGTTGTGGTTGAACACATGCATGAAGTGACTCGGCAGCATCCGAGCCCCCTCTTGTGAAACGAGACGATGCTCATGACGTAGCCCGCCAGTGAATCCGGCTCCTGGTGCCTTCTCAAAGGCGCCATCAACTTGAGATGCTCGCGAGAGGTATTGGGGTGACAGAGACCCTCGTCCATGAGCTCTTGTAGCCTCTCCGCCATCACAGACAAGCTGAGCCAGGGGTTCACCGCAAGGACCGTGAAACCACCCATGGGAAAAAACGAGGATCTACGCTGACGACGGCCAGGCGAGAGAGATTCCCTCCATCTTCTTCCCTCATAGGTTGTCTCTTTCTCTTTCTCGACGACGGCACAGGAAGACAGCGGCGGTGCAAGAAGACAGCGGTGGTTGCAAATTTCAAGGTAGGAAATGGGAGGCCTCGAGCCCCAAATTGATACCCGAATAGAAAACAACGGGCCGATGCAGCGAGAAGGCAGGTAAATCCCCACATTAAATGCCCTTACCTAACCGCTCCCTCGATTCCTGCACGCACGCACATGCGGTGGCCGCACGTTCACGGGCCGTTTTACCATGCCGCCCACAACCACGCGGTTTCACTTCCCTCCTAGAAAGACGTGCCCAATAGACAGAAAGGGATATGCACAGATGGACTATTCCACACAAAGGAATTACGGGCATCGAGCCAACACCAAATCTCAAGGGATTGAAATCTGGCCCTCGACCAGGGTTTGACAGCCGTCCTCGAGTGACCGGAGTCGGGGACAACCGTTGACTGGCACGTACATGGCCCAGGCTCAAGTAACTTCCTTGAGACAGCCATGAGTGTATTCAAGGCCAGAGAAGAGGTTGATGTTAGAATCCCCTCGAAGGGATCGAGGCACCAGATCCTATCGAACGGAACCAGGATCTTAGCAACTACTCTTCGATAGTTTTTTGGAGAGTGTCACCATGTCCGCTATCCGACCTCCATCAAATGAGGCATGGGCTCTCACTTGAATTCTCCAATAACATCTCACTGGAGGTCATCAAAACTCGCTCGTTGAGGGTAGTGTGGCATTCTCCACCCCTCCTCCTTGCTGAAAGGATGTGTGAGGGTCGAACATTAAAAGCAGGCCGACCACGAAAGAGGCTCGGGGCTCACCCACGACCAACCAACTCATCGAATGAGGCCTGAATCTACCTGGGGTGCTCAAATGCATGAGCATCCCTCGAGGAAGCGTATAAAATCCCTCGGAGGACTCTCCTACTCCTACGAGGCCTCGGGGGCTACACCTGGGGTGTGCGCTCGTGCACACCCATCACAGAACAACAATGCTATGACTCCAGTTCATGATCACTAAGCCTTTGTGAGAGTGCCCGCACTCACCCAAAGGCTCAACGGCTACTATCGGGTACCTAAATTAAGGGTACCTGGAACCTACAGATCAAAGAACAAATCCTCAAAATCTGTTACTTAAACTCCTCTAAAATCTCGGGATGACTACACCATAAAGCACCTCGCCTACCCCTCGACCACACTCCGCCTCGCACGAGGCTCGCTCGACAGGGAACCTCGATTGATGGAGGCACCTTGGGTGCGAACGATCCCGTATCGACCGGCTCGACCCCATCCTATTCACCTACCCATAGACAAAACCCGGGGCATTTAATGCACTCAACTACTCCCGCCTACCCTCATGGCTGCAGTGACATCAATAGAAGTAAAGTACCAGTGTCAAATCCCACTTTTGCTGCCCGTCCCATGATGTGTTGTGGTTTACCTACCACTATTATGCCATGATAGGCAATGTTCCGTAACCAACGTCCCCTCAAGAAATAATATGAGAACAGTCAGTTTCCGAGTTTCTAGGGGCTCGATCTTATCCACTTCACATTGACCCCCTTCTCTAGACCCCGACAGGGCCTCGAGCGCCCCTGGTCAACAATCGTACAGCGCCCGTACGCCTCCAACAGGGACCTGCATGACCTCCACAGGAGTGTGGGTCTTTCACCGACCACCCCCGACATCACTGTGACACCCCCAAAGGACTAGAGGCCGTGCCTGAAGCACATTGCCACCATCAACCCGGTGTCACCAGGCCATGCCATCTCCTCCAAAGGATCACCCTTAGGGTTTTCTGTACACCTGAGCCTCCCCTTGAGCCTATAAAAGGGGACGCGAGGGCTAGTTCTAGAGGCAGAAGACAATAGCTAGAAACTTAGACTTCTGCTCCCCAAAGCCACCATGCTCTCTCCCGCTCACTTGTAACCCCCTGTACAAGCACTTTGGTGCAAGGAAATACAAAACTCTCTCTCACCGCTAGACATAGGGCTTCTCTTGCCCAAACCAGGATAAATCGTGTGTGTTCATCTTGCATCATGAAATGGATTAGGAACACGCAACACTTTTTACTAGTTGGTTTAGGGTCTGTGGGACCAAACACCAACAATGGAAAAGGTTGAGACTGCTCTTTTCACCAAGAAGATTGGAAATGATCTATTCATTGTGTAAATCTATGTTGATGATATCATCTTTGGAGCAATCGATGAAGATTATTGCAAAGAATTTGGTGAAATGATGGCCAAAGAGTTTGAGATGTCCATGATTGGTGAACTTAGCTACTTCCTTGGTCTTCAAGTCAAGCATTGAAGGGAGGCACCTTTGTGAGTCAAGGCAAATACATCAAGGACATGTTGAAGAAGTTTGGAATGCAAGATGCAAAGGCAATATCAACTCCAATGGGCACCAATGAAAGTCTTGATAGTGATCTTAGTGGCAATATGGTGAATCAAAAGGAATATCGGTCTTTGATTGGAAGCCTACTCTATGTCACCGCATCAAGGCCGAATGTCATGTTTAGTGTATGCATGTGTGCACGATATCAAGCCTCACCAAGAGAGAGTCATCTCAAGGCCGCAAAAAGAATATTGAGGTACTTGAAGCATACACAAGATGTTGGACTATGGCATCCCAAGGGTCAACATTTGAATTGATTGGATATTCGGACTCTGATTATGGGGGATGCAAGATCAATAGAAAGAGTACTAGTGGAACATGTCAATTTCTTGGAAGATTACTAAACAAAATACCATAGCAATCTCTATCGCCAAAGCTGAATACGTTAGTGTGAGTGCTTGTTGTGCACAATTGCTATGGATGAAATCAACTTTGAAGGATTATGGATTCAACTTCAAGAATATACCATTGTTTTTTGACAATGAAAGTGCAATCAAGATGACACAAAACCCGGTCCAACATGGAAGAACAAAGCACATTGACATAAGGCATCATTTCGTAGGAGATCATCAACAAAAGGGTGATATTTCAATTGAAGGTATTGGCACCGATGATCAACTTGCCGATATACTCACAAAGCCACTTGATGAGAAGAGATTTTGCAAGCTAAGGAATGAATTAAACATTCTTGACTTCTCAAACATGAGTTGAATGAACCCCACCCACTTATTAACATGCCTCTCCTTCAACTATGCAAGGTAAAAGTTGTATTGACATGTCATCATGGGATATTACGACTTGTTCGAACATGTAGACATACAAGTTGCCTTATGGTGCATTCATGAAAAATCAAATGAGTTTGATGGATATATAGCATCACTTTTTCTTCTACAGTTGACTTGATCTAGTGAGGGTATATGCCATGTTTTTGGGCTTGCAATCCTAGTGTTGAATCTAGAATATTTCCTATAATTGTTTAATTCAGCATAGGTAAGATAACCCTTCTAGTGAGGTGTGAAGAAGCTTGTCTTTGGTTCAAACCAAATTAAATATCTTTGGCAAGTAAGCTAGATTGAACCAAATTTGATAAAATTTGATCTTACCTCACCAAAAGAACTAATGTAACTTACTCTCCACAATTTGACCATACCTTTTTAATAATCAACGACACAAAGATATGGAAATGGAAGGGGGTAAAAAAATTTTGAGAAGTACACTAGTAGGGGAGCAAGCTCATGAAAAATTTGTTGCACTTATTTGTGCATTAATCATATGACTTGCTCTTGCATATATAGCATACATGTGGTATCTTGCTTGTGTGGTGCAATGCTAGTATAATTTGAATGATGATATGATTTGCTAGCATGTGTAGATAGTTTAAGTGGTATCTACACATAGATGTTATTTCATGAGGATCAAGAGCCTTTGCATATAATGTTGATCTCATGGGGTTCTTGAGTTTTGATGAATGTTTAGTGCTACATGGTGCTAAGGATTGTGTAAAAGGCAACTCCAATTGGTATCATGCTTCAAAGGTCCATTTCTTACACCTTACCATCATTTTGGTAGAATTACTCTCCCACAAGTTTCATATCCGTACATATGTGCAAAGCTTTCAATCCAAACTCTCTGCACATATGTAGAAGGAGCAAATCCTACCAAAAGCAAATTTGTGATGGTTGTCCAAATCATATTGATTCAAATTGCTTGGACAAGCATGACAAGTTCATAATCTTTATTATAAAATCATCTTTGTGAAGGTTGTCATCAATTACCAAAAAGGAGGATATTGAAAGTCCCTAGTCTGGTTTTGGATAATTGATGAAACTTTAGGACTAACCTTGTTTCTAAGTGGATGATTTAGAGAAAGGTAGTCAATGCCAAGTGGAGCTCAATGGATGAGTCATGACACGAAGTCATGTGACCTAAGGTGAAGATCAAGATGAGGACTAGGCTCGATGGACCGTGTGGAAAAGTGTGAAGGGCAAGTTGAGGCTTCAAAGCGAAAGACCTTATGATGGTGAAGCTTGGGGAAGACTTGGCGCCGATGGACCGACCAACGGTGAAGAGCAAGTAAGATCGAGATCGATGGACTAAGATGGTTGCATGATGACATGGAGTGTCACGTGTCATGTGAAGGCTTGGCGGTTGATGAAAAGGCAAAATGGGCTCAAGGCAAAGGTATAACCTATGGGGCCATTTTTCTACACTCAAGACACCATAGAGGGTGTGAGTGGTTTAGGATCGATAGCCGAACTATGAAGAGGGGAGATCTTTAGTAATTATGTTCATGAGTGCCACTAGGTCTATCATTTCATGTTGATGCATTAGGATCTAGTGTGCGATGGAAAATCCCTTGAAAAATGTTTTGAAAATGCTAACACACATGCACATGGATATGTACACTTGGTGGTGTTGACACATTTGCAAAGGTGGAAGAGATAGCGTCGATGGTGGCTTAAAATCAGTTTTCAAAGAGCGTCAAATGCGTCATTGTCAGGCACCGGGCGCCGGGGTGCGTCCAGACCGTTGTCCGGGCTGAGGGCGGTTTGGCGAGGACCACCGGACGCTGAATAGTGTTCAGCTGGCGTCCGAGGACGAGCGCCAGACGCTGTCCCGGGCGTCCGAAGGATGTCACGTGGCGTGGCAGTTCGGGCGGTGCGGCGGATGCTGAGTGCACCAGAGCGATGGACTCATCCACGGTGCTCCAGACGCAACTCAGTGAGGGTTGCCCTTCGGGCCGGGGCTCCGAAT
This sequence comes from Bothriochloa decipiens, assembly GCA_023333625.1. Classification (NCBI taxonomy): domain Eukaryota; kingdom Viridiplantae; phylum Streptophyta; class Magnoliopsida; order Poales; family Poaceae; genus Bothriochloa; species Bothriochloa decipiens. The sequence continues at coordinate 31,692,756 of CM041631.1, forward strand.
GCCGGGAGGCCACGTCTGGCGGAGTGCATTGGATGCCGGCTCCGCGTCCGGAGGCCGTAACGGCCACTTTGGCCAATCATGCACAGAGAGCATCGGACGCATCCGACGCTGCCATCGAACGCATCAGGCGGTGGCTATCTCGGCCGGTTTGAATCATGTTCTTTACACGCAGATTTTATATAGCATCGGACGCGTCTAGTGATGGGCTCCGAACGCGTCCGGAGGTCCCAAATTTTTGTGATCGAGGGGGTAACGGCAAGTTTTGACTTGAGGGGTTATAAATATGCATTGGCCAGCCCTTGGGGAGGTCTCTTGGCTATTCTAACACTCTTGTGCATCCTTTGAGCTGAAGCTTCTCCCTCCTACTCATCTCTCTTGCTTGATTGATAATCTTGAGTGAGATTGAGTGATTCGAAGTGTATTTGCATGAGGTGATTGATCTAGTGGCACTTGTGAGTCATTTGGCCGGTGGATTTCTTGTTACTATTGGAGAGTACCGCTCCTAGTGTTACTATTGGAGAGTACTACACTCAAAACACCATCAACAAGCATCGGTTCTAAGGAAGAATAGCATAACATGAGCATATTTTATCAATAATCAGTTCCACTTGTACTCTTAGCTTGTGATTTTAGGAAACAACAAAATGCAGCTTGGTGGGACCCGGTGAGGGGGTCGGCCGACCCCCATACTAGCTCACCTTGAGCTGAGTTTCAAGCATGATCCATGTCAAGGTCCTTGGAGTCCAACTCAACCCTCAGATCAATCTATGTTTGCATCCAACGGCAGAAGATCATTGCACAAGGATTCATGGGCCCACAAAGAAGCAAGCAACATGACAAACATTTAGAAGAACACCGAGCCACTTCACATGACAGGTGGGGACATCTTCTAGAAGGCCTAGCTGGGCCCACCTACCAGTGAGGGGGTCGGCCGACCCCCACCTTGTGGGCCCCAAGGTCGGTTGGCACCCCACCGCCTTCCTGCATGCCTCCATGCAGTGTGGTTGATCCTGGACGTTGACTTGAGGCGGTATTGAAGTCAGTTCATCCAAGGGTGTAGAGAGGTGGAGCACACAAATCGCTGACGTGGCACCCCCTCTCCTTCCCTTATATAAGGAGGCTGCCACCACCCTTGGAAGGTATCACAAAATTCATTGATCCATTATCCAAGCTCCAAGATAGAATAATAGTAGTAAGGCACCAGTCTAGTTGAGTCATCTATCTGTTAGGATTAAGTGCATAGAAGTGAAGTAGGATACATAGGAGTCCTTTACTCACTTGTTGTCCTCCCACCTAGCTAACTCTCTACCAGTTATATTTAAATTAGGATCTTTGTGATCATTTACCTATCCTTCTCTTTTATTCACTTACCTCCCCTTCTACACTAGTGATACTAGATTATAGTAGACACAAGGATCTCTTTCCCCTTTTATTAAATATTCCTAGCTACTGCTTTCCCCTGGGATAAAATAAATAATATACCTTGGAATACTCATCCTCAGTGAAGTGCTACATTGATACATTCTGTGCGCTTGTAGAATCATCCAATAGACACTAGAGTTACCCCATAGGCATTTCTGATGCCATTGCCAATCTTTGATAGTGACGCTAAGATTTGCCAACACCTAGTCGGCTTGGAGGATTGTTGGATGTGTTGGGAAGAGTTGGTCATTTTTCTTGCCCACCTCCAGTTGATTGTAAGAGGTTTTTGTGCTTGTCCTCGGCGAAGAGCCAAAAGCAGCTCTAGTGGAATGCGCATGTCATTGATTTACCTCGCTTGAGAGTGGTGTCTTGAGGTTCCCTTGCGGGGGAGTGCCTTACGGGGCAAGTGGCTTCAGGGTCACACTGAGGAACCATCTAGGTGTTGGTCGACACAATCGGAGACTAGCTTATCGGTGCACAAGTGAACTCCGGGTGAACAAAAATCATTGTGTTCACTTTGTCTCTCGATGATGGGCCCATTTGGCAGCAGGATTGGATCGCGCGACCCAGCTTGGAGGCCGAAATGGCCTAAACTTGGTGGACGTGTCCCTCTTGGCATCCTAAGTTGGCCCATGTTGTGGACTCACGGAGTTGGGCTGATTTGACATGGGATTTAGTTCAATCTCCTCTCTTCTGGGCTCTGTTTGGTCTTGCAACTGGGCCTTCTGGGTCTAGGCCTCGGGTGCACGGTGGACCAGCCCTGGTTTGATCTGATGTTGGGCCTTTTATCCTTTTTTCTTGATGTGGAGTTTTGTGCCTTCCCAGATTATGCCATTTCATTATAACTCCTCTTGTAATTGGCTATGTTTCCTGCAAAGTGATAATTCTCCAATACAAGTAAAATTCAGTCAATAATAAATGTATATATGTGTAGAAGCATGTAATTCTCCCATTTTTGAATTATTATTGGCGATATAAAATCATCGTTAAGGACCGCCAACAATGATACGTGGCTCCACATATCATGACAATTAAAATGAATTTGAGAGCCACGATTTTGTAGTATTATTGGAGTTGGAAGCAAGATTTAGATAGTAAAAAAACAGCAATCTAGCTAAACAAACAAATAGGTAGTCTGATTTAGGTAGTAGTGTTAGAGATGCTTTAACACTAGTCCTACCTCTATGAACTACTTAGTCCATACATTGTTCTTCCTCTCTCATGAGTGTACATGAGGCTTAATTGCATCTTTAGGATTGGCGCACATGCATGCATTGTGACCGTTGTCTATGCACTCCTCTGTATATATGTTTGGCAAATAAATAGAGAGAAACAAAGAAATAATGAAAAGAAAGAGGACCCCAACTCGACCCACGGGGAAGACAACCCCGGGCATTGTGCATACAAAAGAAGAAGACCTTCTTACGTAGGCCGAGTAAATCTCTGAATCTCCGTCCAATCCATACATAGTGGCACCGTAGCTTCTAAGAGATTGGGCTCGACTTAGACCTGTGTTTTGATATGAAGAGACAGAGGGATTTTTTTCAACACGCAGATAAACTGCACCTCCTCCGGCTAACAAATCTGCCCCCGACTGGGTTCGAACTCTGACCGACAGGGTGTAAGGCGCTTAGTTAGGCCAACTGGACTAGAGATGTGCGAACTCCCGTGGTTGACGGCAGGTTTCGGTTGTTGGTTCACCTGCCATCGATTTTGCAAATGTAGCGAAGTGAGACCGAGCACCAGATGAAAGAAGTATATATATACTTCTATAACAATAGGAACGACTTGCTTTGCTATATATACTACTACTAGCTAGCAGGATGATGATTATTGTTGCGGCGTGCCGTCTGGGTTGTTAACGGGACGCCTCAGCGCGCTGATCACATCATCATCCACCGTCGAAAGCAAAAGCTGTGTAAAGCCTGTACTAATTAAGGATGGTGCATGACGGACGCAGACGGGGCGCGCGCCGCCGCAGTGAGCAACAAGTGCCTGGCGCCTGCCGAGTTGGGTTAGGCGGGCAGTGCAAGTTTGCAACAAACCAACTTCGATCGGCTGCTGTGACCGGCCGTTGAGTCGTCTGCCTCCCTGGGACGGCGACACCGCACGGGCCGTCCGCAAACGAGGCTGAATTCCGGACCGACAAGCAAGCAGGCGTACGTCAGCAAACCATGCGCAACGCTGGCCGGCGGCGTGGATGCCTTGGCAGGCATGCACCGGCTGGCCCACGAAGCTACCGACACGCGTACCAGTGCCGCCCGCGACCAACTCCCCACCACCGTATCAGCCGCTGTCAGCTAGGATACAAACTGCACGCTCTCGAAGTTATCATCTCGGCTATAGGGATGTTAGGTTGTTTTTCTCTCACACTCAAACAACACTGGCACCGGTCGACTTTTCGGCTGCAAAAAAATCATCAACCAAACATAACCTTTATTTCTCTATATATTTTTATAGAACTTTTGGTTCTCTATTTTATTTATTTTCTCTATTTTATTTACTTCCTCCAAAACAAGGGTACGTCTTGATTATAGTCAAGTTAAATTGATTTTAAGTCTGAATAAATATAAAAAATGATATTGATATTTATATCTTCAAATAGATTCATTATCAAAGTATATTCTACTGCCAATAATCTAGTGATACTTATTATACATCATAACTTTTAATATTTTCGTATATAATTTTTTTATCTATCTGTTGACACATTTTCTCGTTTAAAATTATGTTAGTTTAATGATTGTTGGATGTGCTCTAAGTTTCGTGCATGTTTTTTTCATGTGTAGCCTGCTTACTCAAAAAAATAGGAAAAAGTCTAGGTAACCCCCTCAACTATTGAGGGTAGACTACATTATCCCCTAAACTATGAAATCGGATTTTCTACCCCCTCAACTATTAAAACCGGTCAAATAACTCCCTAGGTGTTTTTGACGGTGGTTTTATCTTTTTTATTTATTTTATGAATTTTTGAGAAAATATAGTAAATCAAGAAAATCATAAAATGAAAAATCTAATTTTGTTAAACTCTACATGATTAGATCTACAAAATGAATATATAATATGATAGGCTTTAGTACAAAGTTTTTCTTGTAAAATTATATCTATACTTTTTTTGTAATTAATTGGAATAAAGATTGTAGTAAAGCATACCATATTATATGTTCACTTTGTAGATCTAATCATACAGAGTTCAACAAAATTGGGTTTTCTATTTTATGATTTTTTCTATAATTTACTATGATTTTTCAAAGATTTAGCGAAAATAAATAAAAAAAACAAAACCACCGTCACTATAGCAAAATTACCATCCAAAACTACATAGGGAGTTATTTGACCTGTTTTGAATAGTTCGGGAGGTACAAAATGTGATTTCGTAGTTCTGGAGATGAAGTATTCCACCCTCAATAGTTGAGGGGGTTATGTAGACCTTTTTCAAAAAAATATGATATATCTTATGTGTGAAAAATCTAACCACAATCTAATAAACACTTCGCCCCTGTATATGTTGGTATATATATAATGTATACCAACATATGTAATAATATCTAAATTTGCCATAATACGCACTTGTCTCTAGGACTATTTTCTCTTTCTATCTTAAAATATAATAATTTTCAAATTTGCAAAAAAAATAAGTCAAAGTGTCCTAAATAATATCATGAGAAGGTGGGCAAGTGGTGCACTTAGGGTTGTTTGCTTGCAACCCTGCATAGTTGTATCATTGTAGGTACAGATTTAACTGTTAGGCAGCTGAAATCCAACGCCGAAATGCTGATAGAGGCATGCAATTATTTAGGGAGTAGAAATCCAACGTTGCCAAAATGCTCATAGAGCCAGGCAATTGTGGCTAGTATACAACCAAAATTGGCCCTGAGGTCCTTCATCTATATATGCACCTAAATGCACCGGCCTGCCATGTATTTGTGTACTACCATATACTCCTTTTTTCCTTTCGAAAATGATAATCACATTTGTACAAGGAAATGTCAACTCATACAAAGTTTGACCAGCAATTATTCAAAATAGAAACTATATACAAACTGAGGACATGAGACTTGTATTAATAGACTTGTATGCACAGATCACAGTGCTTGTAATTTGTAGTCATAATCTATGTATCTATTACTTGATAATAGAGGAAGTATTTAACTCCAGTGCGAATTGTTTCTAACATTCTTTTATCAGGAGCAAGGGGGAGCTTGCAACACCTGAATGAGCTAGTTCGTATTTTAATTATTTTACTAGCAAAACATGCCCGTGCGTTGCACCGGGATGAACCGTGTCGTCATCTAAAGCTAGCAATCTTTGTTTGGTTTAACAACCATATTTTTAACAATATATCAAAGCCTATAAATACAGATATAATAAAATATTAAACGAAGATGAGCAGTGAAATAGAGATTAATCCACTCAAATAAGTGAGTATTGCGCCGATCTAAAGGCCGACAAATAAGAAAAGCAAATCACACATCCTCATCCACGTCAAGTTGCAAAGCACAAGCACTCGAGCTCGGCCGGTCATGACACGGCAATGTACCATTAAATGGATGTTGTAAATATGAGAAGAAACACAATTTTACATGCCACATAGATAATTGCCTTTAGGTCAAGGCCTTTTTGTTCTTTCTTTTTGTGAGTAGGCACTTTTTGTTTTGTTATTTTTCCTCAGTGTGAAGGCCTGTCTCCCGGTCATGTCATTGTTCCTAGGGACAATATCACAATGTCTTTCAAGCTTGGCAACCTCGATAGGCTATACATTAAGTGGAAATTCCTCATAGCCACGCTCTGTCTACGGCGCATGTTGGTGTCAACAGCTTTGGCTTCTTCAACGTCGTGGGCGGGGGCGTGGGCCACCTCTCAACTGTGCGCACATGGTGGCTAGCTTGTTGTCCTACGCGTGATTTTTATCGACAAGGAGAAACACGGGAGGTTTTGAAGCAAGGAGAGCGAGCTGGGTTCATTTAAGGATGATTTCATTAAGAATGATTTAACACACCTATAAACAAAGCATAATCTAACAATATCATAACACCTATGGATATATCATATTTTATGAAGCTAACAAAATTAGTTTGGTATTGTCAGCATTCTGAATCACGGCTGACAATAAATTTATCTCAAGGGAGTGCTTAGGCTTAGCGGATGGTAGAGCAAGACGAACACGAAGGTTCTGTTGGTTCAGGCAGAACATCCCTATGTCCAGTTCAGGCGAAGTGTTGCCTACTTCTTTGCGAATATGGTGTGTGTGTACAAATCACTTGGTCTTTTGAGAACTGCATGGCCTCTCCTTTTATAGCTTAAGGAGTGGCCATATTTCATGTCGCTGGGAAATGGCTAAGTTTGGATCATTCTAGGTCTTGGTGTGGATTTCCCTTAGTGAAGGGCCAATTCTTCGTGTCTGCTCCATGGATGATCCTCTGGTAGGGACCCGGGCACATCGTACGTTCAAGTTGCCACCGGCTTCAGGTCGTCGTAGGGGCCGACACCGTCCCCATTCGTTGTTGGTACGTATCATGTCCCGGTGACTCCCTACAGCTCATTGGTCGCCAGTCATCTCTCTTCTGCGTCCATCATTTGGTAGAGCATGGTCGAGATGTGCGCTCGTGCGGTGGTTGGTGGTATGGCTTGGTATGGCCCCATGTGGGGGCCGGGTCGTCGCCTGCCAACAGCGTGAGGGGATCCCCCTAGATCCTCATCCTTTGGTAGTAGATGCTTCGAATTGATTATGCACAGCCAGAAGTCAACTGTTCAGTTAGGCACGCTTGTTGTGGATCATGATTAGCTACGCGTCGTAGCGGTGAGGCATCCTGGGCGAATCCCCGCAATGGTACGGCTTGTCCAGGTCCCGGGCATATTTCCCTGCCGGCCATATGCCGCCCCACGTATGTTTGCACGTGCCCCCGTCATGTGTCACCTCATACCCGGCGGCCCGTCGTCAGACACATCGGGCGAAGCGGACTTGATGCCGGGTGCTGTCCTCACGTCGGGCGAGGCGGACTCAACACCGGGCAGGGGCTCACATTGGTCGAGGCGAGCTCTGGTCGTATGGAGCCTGTTTATGGGTTGTAAGATACTAGGCCCTGGCCTGTTCCGGAGGCCGTATTTCCTAGGAAGATTTAACCTGACTGAGGGTGGGCCTCTGGCCTTGACATGGATGACTTTTTTATTTTCCACTCGTTAAGAGGGGATCCCCGATCCTGATCCCCGACGGGTATTTTTCTGATTTGTCTACGTTTTTCTTTGGTAAATTTTGAAAAAGAGACATGAAGGAAAAGGAAAAAGGATTCAATGTGCTTGATCTAGCCCACAACCAAGCATAACCCAAAGGATTCGGACCAGGTAGAAAAAAAGCCCACGAGAAGAGGCATGCTCGCATTTAGACATTTCCTATCATGAACCACAATCAATTTTTAAAATTATTAAGTTCTCGCATCTTTTCTTTGTCTCTTCCCCATGCCTAATCTTAACCCAACCGTGAAAGGCACAGACACGGCTAGACTGACGGATAGAAAATTGACGGAAATATTGAGGGACGGAAATTTTCACGTTTTAGCAGTAGGGAGGAGGATTATTATGCGAACACTTTACTTAATACTCCTCGAGATCGAGGAACCTAATTCCGTTTCCTTATTTAAACGAAGAAGAAAAGTTATTCCGGCGCAACGGCCCAGTGTTACAGCCGTTGCCAAAGAGCCGACGTCCGGGTCCGCGGGCCAGACCATACCGGACCGACAGCGCTCCAAGTCCACGACCCTACTTACCAACTGACCAAACGGGTAAAACCAGGCTTGTTTATTTCACCGAATCGGTGACTTCTAAATACTACAGTCCCTAATAAATGCGTATTGTAGGATTTCGTTTGTATTTGATAAAAATTATTCAAATTTTGATTAATAAGGTTTAAAATGTTCGTCTCATAAAGTACAACAAAATTATACAATTAGTTTTTAATTTTATCTATATTTAGTATTCTATATATATATGTTGATATTTTGATATAATAAAAAATAGAAATTTTATGTAATAGAATTTGAGGATGAGTTCGGGGAAGTAAACAAGCTACCCGCCCCGCCCGCAGAGATTTCTCCGTCTCGGATTTGTTTTCTCGTTCGTTCGTGTGCCCGCGGCGCGGCCGCATCGCAACGGACGGACGAGGACGAGGCCGTTGGTCGGGGGCGTGGGCAACTGCGCGGACCGCGGAGAGACGCGTGTCCCCGCAGCCAGCTTTACCCAATCCACCCCGAACTGCAACTGCCACCTTCATCTGCCTCAGCCTGCCCCGCGCCCATCTGGAACCGCATCACCACGCACGCACGCGCACGCATTCTTCTCCGCTCCGGTGGGGCGGTGACCTCCCACCGGCTGAACGGCTGCAGCTGGAGTCCTCCCTTTATATATATGCTCCTTCCCTGCCTCTGCAACCTTCACTTCCCACTCCACCTCTCTCTTCATCTCCTCTGCTTCGCTCTTCTTCCTTCCTCCACTCCAATCTTGCCTTCGCTTCCATCCAAGCTCATCGCCTCACAGATCGATCGAATCGATCGATCCACGGACTACTAGGCCACGCCCCAATACTCAGAACTAGTTGTTTCGATCGAGTAAACCAACATGGCGTCTCCTTCTCCGTCCTGCCGTGGCGGCGGCGGCAAGGCGGCGGACGTGGACCGGATCAAGGGCCCCTGGAGCCCCGAGGAGGACGAGGCCCTACAGCGGCTGGTGGCCCGCCACGGCGCGCGCAACTGGTCCCTCATCAGCCGCTCCATCCCGGGCCGGTCCGGCAAGTCGTGCCGCCTCCGGTGGTGCAACCAGCTGTCGCCGCAGGTGGAGCACCGCGCCTTCACGCCCGAGGAGGACGAAACCATCCTCCGCGCGCACGCAAGGTTCGGCAATAAGTGGGCCACAATCGCGCGCCTCCTCTCCGGACGCACCGACAACGCCATCAAGAACCACTGGAACTCCACGCTCAAGCGCAAGTACTACGCCGCCTCGGCTGCCGCTTCGGCCGATGCGGCGGCCGGCGGTGCTGCTGCTGGTGCTGATGCCAACGACGACGAGCGCCCGCTCAAGCGCACCAGCAGCGACGAACACCCGGGGCTCTGCTTCAGCCCTGGGAGCCCGTCCGGGTCCGACCTCAGCGACACTAGCCACCACAGCTTTCCCTCCATCATGCCGTCAACCGCTGCCGCCGCCGCCGCCGCCGCCGTCACCTCCCAGAAGCAGCAGCAGCACGTGTACCGCCCCGTGCCGCGCGCGGGCGGCGTGGTCGTGCTCCCGGTGCCGCCATCTCTTGCGCCGCGGCCGCCTTCTCCGCCGCCGCCGCCGCTGCCGCAGCCTCCGGCGACGTCCTTGTCGCTGTCCCTCTCCCTGCCAGGGCTGGACCAGCAGCAGCCTGAACCATCCCCATCGGTTCCAGCACCGGCACCGCCTCAACCTCCTGTACAGCTACAGATACGTCCGCAGCAGCCAGCAGCTCCTCCTCAGATGCCGCCGCCGCCACAAGCGCAACCGAGCTTTCCGTTCCAGCTGCAGCAGGCGCCCGCGACGAACCTCACGTCGCCGCAGCCGCAGCCCGCAGCAGCGCCCTTCAGCTCGGAGTTCCTGCTGATGATGCAGGAGATGATCCGGATCGAGGTCCGGAACTACATGTCCGGGTCGGGCTTCGTCGACCCGCGCTCTGACGGCGCCGTGCACGCCGTGAGCAAGCGCATGATGGGCATGGCCAAGATCGAGTAATTTAAGCAGACAGCCAAACAGCAGCAGCAGGCGTCAGGAATCGCCGATCGATCCGCGGCGGCCAACAAGAACGGCGTGGCGTGACGTGGCCCTGAAACGAACAAACAGTGGCCGTGCTATGCGGTGCGGCAAGTGAAGAGATGAGCTCCATCCCGTCGGCTTCTAGCTCATGCCAAAGCCGTTGTTTAAACAATATCCCCCGTCCCGAATTCCTTTGTTAATGTAGCCATTTCTCTATGTTTTTTTTTGTCTTCTTCAATATTTGGCCCCCTTGTCCACTGTAGCTAAGCTCTCCGAGCAAGCAGAGACGAAGAAAAGAGGCACGGGACAGCGCCACCTGAATAATAAGCAAGGATCCTTCTTTCCTTGCTGCTGGTGGTAATCCGTAATCAGTAGAGTACCACCAAACCAGACGGACTCGTATGCATCCTCGAAATTGTCGTGTTGTAGTTCTTGTACAGAGACGGGAAGAAAGAAATGAAGAAGATGAATGAATCAATGAGGCCTCATGTTCCTTGGATCGTGCAAATTTGTCTGTCTTGGGCTAGCTGTCAGTACTAACCACCTTGTTGTTTCAGTTTGTTGGACGGTACAGAACCGTACAGAATACAACTAGAACGGTGTCGGCGTCGGAACCGGGGGTGTCCTAAGCCGACGAGTAACGTAAACTGCGTGCTTCCTAATTCGGATGGTGATACAAGATGAACACGATGATTTATCCTGGTTTGGATAAAGAAGGCCCTACGTTCAGCGGAGAAAGAAGATTTATATTATCTTGTATCGAAGTGCTTGTACATGGGAAGATACAAGCGGACGAGTGAGAGTCGGGGGGTGCACAGAGTGAGCTAAGACTTGAGTGTTTCGGGCTCTAGAAGCTCTCTTGAATATTCGGTCATTCTTTTTCGCCTGCTTTCTAACGTGCCCGGCATCCCCTTTTATAGACTAAGGAGAGGCACGAGTATACAAGAAGCCTACGCGGTCGTGGGTGATAACATCGAGGGGGCGATGCTGATCAAGTCGAAGCTGTTGTAGAGGCGTGCGCCGACATGGCCTGCTCTGTAACGACGTGCTCGGAGTCGATGGACATCCTTCAAGCATGTCACGATAACGCCCGTAGATGGTCGGTGAAAGACCCGCGTCCGTGCGCGGGCGTACGGATCCCTGTGCGCGTCGTACTGGGAGTTGTTGGAGCGTTGACTGAAAGCACCGAGGCTCGACTCGAGGGGTGGCTTGATGACGCTCGACGTGTAGGGTTATGAGTTTGCTACGCTAACTAGAAAACAAAATTTTTCGACCTCATAAACTAGGATCTACTGCTAGTTATAGGTTATGGGATTACCACTAGACGCGCAGGTGCAGCGGAAGACGACTCGATGTAGTTGTATGCGTCGCAGCAGGCAGTGCAGTTGCGTGGTCGTCCGGCACCTCAGTCCTCTCGCACGGTTCGTCCCAGTGCTCCAGATGCAGCACCTCCGAGGAATCCCACACGTGACTGCTAGGTCCGTGAGGAGCAGAAGGCGTGAGCGTGGGGAGGGCGACGGCGGCTGCCAAAGACGTGTGTGTGTAACCCTGACCGCGCCCCTACCCTTTGCTTATATAAGCGTCCCCAATGAGCTCATGAGTTGGAGGCCCATTAGTAACCCTAAGCCTTGTCTAATTCGGGTCCAACCCGAATTAGGCTTCCAGCCCCTTAAGCGTGCGACCCTATGGTTCACGCACACATTGATATGGGCCGAGTACTCCTACTCGTCCAATAGTTGACAGCGGCCTCTAATAAGGCGTGACAACTCCTATGTGCATGCGAAGATCATATCAGACGAACCACTACGACCATATACAAGTTATTCCCTTTGCCACTCGATATATGGTTCAACTCGTGGGTTAACACTTTACCCAAGTACGGCCATGCATTTGTTGATCCAATCACTTGAGTGATTCAGTGATATCTCTCTCGCGTAGAGAGGGGCAAATTCCATCTTGATTGTCTAGGTCTCATAGCATGCTTTCCGACCACCGGAAGACCACCTTTATAACTACCCAGTTACAGAGCAGCGTTTGATAGTCCCTAAGTAGGTCATTTCACATCTTGAGTACATACCACAATCTTAGGTCTAAGGACATAACGTACATGACGTAAATAGAGACTTTCTCATGTCGGGTCAGTCCAGCCTACATGTCTCACATGTGCCCACATTATTAGTTTGACATCTTCATGTCCATGACTTGTGAAACATAGCCATCAACTAATACATGTACTGGTCTAATATTCAAATGTGTTCTTATAAGAACACCGACCAGGGACAACTTTAGAATAACCATTCAAGTAATTGAGTTTCATAAATAATTCACATAATCGCCAATCAATACAAGTTGTCTATAATGAATATTCAAAGAACACTTTATTAATCATGGATACAATCAAAATATCATCATCTACATGATTAGCTCTAGAGCATATTCCTAACACGAGGTCCAATCGAGGGGTAGCTACGGGCGTAGTGGTTAGATGGATAAGATCGAACTTAGAGAATCCGAAGCTGGTGGTTGTCGCGTAGCATGTCAAGGGGGCATCGGAGGTGAAACAGTACTCGGTATGGTACAGCAGTCCCAAGCTGCTCACCGCACGTCCAAGGATGTGCGGTAAAAGCAGGAAACCGCTGTACCCGACCACTGTAACGCTGCTGTAGCCACGCGATTAGACTGGGTTGGTGCAAGCATTAAATGCACTGACTCCCGTATGTGGAGTAGGTGGATTCGAGGGGACGGGTAGTAGTAATCGACGGGGGTCGTCTGTACGGGCGAAGTTTCGTCACTTCGAGGGGGTCGTCCGCTTGGGCGGAGTTTCGCCACTCGAGGGTACCGTCGAACGAGAGACTATCTTAATCCGAGCGAAGCTGCTCCTGGGCCGGGCCAGCGTAGCTCGGAGTATACTGATGGGCCCGTATCTCTGTTTGTGAGGCTTCTCGGATGATTTTAAAGTTTTATTTTTAGGTTTAATTTTTCCTGTAAAAGAATTTAGGATACCTTTTTATTCGGGTACCGACAAATAGTCTACCCGGAAAGGAGCTGAGCTCATCTCCTAGTAGATGGAGATTTTTGTTCGTGCCCGTGATGTAGTGGACCAGTGCTGAGCTGCTCCCTGTTTTGTACACGGTTTGCGAGTATATGGATGGGCAAAGGCAAGGAAAAGGACGAAGAGGATTTATATACGGCCATGATCGCTGCCAGCCCAGCCAGCTAGCCGGGACGTTGCAAGAAGCTGCTGCTCTGCTGCGGAGTTGAGTGAGCGAGCGGAGACTGGGGGATGAGCGAGCGACAGCTAACTGCCTGCCTGCCTTTCCAGCACTCCCGTCCGTCCCCGGCGGCCGCCGAGGCCTGGCTTCCATCCGTGACCGTGACTAGGGCATTGTTTAGATACCTCAAAAGTAAAAATTTTATATTCTCTCCGTCGTATAAATGTTACGTGGAATATATAGAGTATTAAATATTAATAAAATAAATAATAAATTATACAGATTAGTTGTAAATCCCGAGACGAATCTTTAATTCTAATTAGGTTAAAATAATATTTATTAAATACAAACAAAATGCTATAGTAATTTTTAGACTAGAAATTTCATGGTCTACGCGGCCCAGTTTAACTGCGTGCTGCTGCTGCTGCTTCTGCCTCGCAGACAAGCACATCGGTGCACATCGGTGGACGATGACGATCCCATTCCATGGACGACAATTTTGAAACGGCACTGTAGGAGGAGGCAGTAACACTGAACACAAGGGGTGGACATGGACGTTCATCCATCCCAGATTACAGTTGCACAAGGTCTCAGTCTGAGCTGGCCCCCACCCCCAGAAAACATGGAACAACAAACAACCAGCTAAACCCATACTAATAATTTCGCTCGCATAGGCGCATACTGTAATCCGTGGTCAGGCAGCCGGAGCAAGGAGCAGGAGCAGGAGCATGGAGTTTTTTTTCTTTTTTAAAAGAGACCGGCTTTTATTAAATTAAAATCTCTTTTACATCTAAAACCTTAATATAAAATAACATTACATTAAATCATACCACTAGATCTTGAAACTTTATCTTCCTCCCGTTCAGAAGCTCTTCAGGAATCACGACCACGAAAGTACACCAGATCTAGACCCGAGAATCACAGTCTCTACTAACAGAAGACTCCGCGAACATAGAGACCGCATAAGAGGCGCAGAATGTTCGATCATTATAGGGAGTAAAGGGCGCCGAGAGCACATCGGCTGTATCTTCTAAAGGTCGAACTGAACATAAGAACCGACCTTGCTAGCATCACTACCAGTAGCCGAAAGGGCAAATCCGTTGTCGCCAGTAGCATCGACGGTCAGAAAAACGCTCTCACAGAAGGAAAAATAGATCCAATTCCTCCTCGAGAAAAATTATTCCAATATACCTCGATCTCAGGAGCATACCATCACTGAAGATGACAACGCATCCACCCATAATCCGGTACGAAGCAGAAAGCCGAATCGAAAACATCGAAGCAGCCAACTAAAATCTAACCCTAATTATTACGGTCAAAAGAGAAATAAACGGAGAAACACCTAATGAATCAGTATAGATCTATTAAAAATGATGGACCCCGTTTCTCCTTTTCACCGAGAAGGCTGAAGGCGAGAGGAATAGGGGCCAGCGGCGGCGGTGGCGGCCTTGGGAGAGGGCGGCGGGCAAGACCCGTAGCGGTCTTTTTGAGCAAGGAGTACGTTCATCAGCAACCAAAACGCGCTTTGCCCTGTGCTGTACTGTACAGCAACCAAAACGATGTCTCTATACAATATCATTTATGTATGGACATCCAGAACTCAAGTCCACCATACAGCGTGGCCACTTCGTGCATCCCACTGTAACAGCTAGTGTCGCTGAAACATGGACATGAGTCAACAAAACCAAAATTCAATATGGACTGGAGCGTTGGATATTCTTGCCAAGAGAGAGACAGAAGTCCGATATTCTGAAATTTGAAATTTCAGAATACAAGGCAAAGTTGCAGTCCAACGTGTCATAGCCAACAAAACCAAACTATATTTAAAAAAAAGCGTACAGTATAAAAAAATTGTATTTAAACACGACATCACCTTTTCGCCCCCAGCATTTTTCTTGCCCCCAACGGTCGAGCCTTTACTGCATTTGTAACATTCCTAATTAACAAACATCAATCCTGGCAAGCTGAACCGACGACATATGTAGATTGACATATCTTCTTGCAACGTTCAACCGAGAAGTCCGGTATGCTTGTGTTGACTTATATTAAATTCATCATTCAAGAAGTGGCACAACTAAACTAAACGACGAAGGATCGGATGCCTTGTGTTTTTCTTTATGATTCAGCATGTCTGTTTGTTCGGTTGATGAGGTCAGGGCGTCAGGCAAAGCGGCACCATGCTTGGTTGTTGGTGGGTACTGACTGCCCTTATGCCCCCCAACTCAATTACTACTCCTACTCCGTACTCATCAAGAGAACTGCACAAAACAAACTGATCAATGCCCCCATGTCATGCATATCTCTTTCTGTGGCGGCCTGCTGTTTGAACGTTGGCATCGGGTATATATTCAGCTGGTTACGCGTTGTTTTCGGGGCCAGTTCGTTGATGATCACTATACTTGTGATGATTGTCGGCAGCCTCATCCCATCCGATCCATAGCTTGACACTGACACTGACATGACCTGATGAGTATGGGACACAAACGCACATATTTAAGTAGTATGGGACTACTCCTAGCAGCAAGTAGTAATCTATTGGTATGCTTTATGTAACTGATGACTACTGCTTGCTAACTATCACTACAGACACACCACAACTGCAAAAGCTGATAAAGAAAGCCAACGGATCGGCCAACCTCTAGCTGAAAGGATCAACAAGGCAAGAAGAAAGGAAAAAAAAGGGGCCGTTTTCTGTTAGGGCGTCGTCGACGCTGATGTGGCGTGTGGAACGGCGAGGGAAAGCAACGGCCGGCTGGCTAGCTAGCTACACAGACCAAACCCAACGGGAACATCCTGCACCTAAAGCCTCGACGATTCTCATGCACGCAGTTGCGTGTGTGTGTCGTGTGAGGTGGTTAATCAGTTGTTGTTGTTGTTGCATTGGGGAAGGGAAGGAGTCCAGGTGGTTAATGGCGACCTGCAGCAGGTGAATGGAGCCGCCGGCTAGTTGCTGCTACTTGTGTACCGTGTTGCACGAAAGGTTTAGCACGGCAAGGCAAAACTGCCGACCACGACAATGTAACAGCTAGCTAGCTAGCAGCAGCAGCAACCACACAACAAATGCCTCTTCCGTCAACACGTCGCAGGCGGAGCGCACATCTGATGGTGCCGACCAGGCGGCGGCCTGCGATGTATTTATGCTGGCGGTTCCCTTAAGGTTACTTCCAATGTAAATCTAATATATTAGCGGTAATTTTGAGAGAACGCTAGTTTAAATATATGAGTAGGAGTTCTTATTTATTGGTCCCAACTCCCAATACATTTACATTGCACATTCGACTTCTTAAACTCGTTCTAAGTTTTCATCTTAGTCTCAGTAATTGTAAGTTTGCATACTCAGGTTCCTCAAGGAGAATATAGTATCATTATGACATATCCACCCTCGCACCAATGCCTTCGGACAGCACAAATGCTTGTCTTACTTGCATAGCCACATAACAATGCATACCATGCTCGCCCTACTACCCTTATGCTGCCTATGTTGCATAGGCGGTCGCTAGGTGCGATGCTACACCAATTTTGCCACACTAGACCGTATGCCATGCCCGCTCGTGCCACCATGCCCACTCATGCCGCCATGCCACGTCTTACACTCACCCTACTGCGTTGCAACGATGGCCCTGTTGTTGCTAAAGGAGGTAAGGCAAGGAGAATGGGAAACTGAGTGCTAGGAGATGGCAAAAATGAGCATGAGCTCTTGCTAGACGGGGGAGACGAAGGAGTGCGGCAGTGGTGTTGAATGCAATTGCTGCAAGTCAGACAATAAGGTGGAGCAGGAGCGTGTGAAGAGAAATAGAGGAAGATCATGACGGTGAAGACTTGGCTGAAATGTGTGATATGGCAAGGGCAGTCAAGCAACATAGTAGGTCGTAGGAAGCTAGATCTACATATTCATCATGAGATCCCTCCAAACATCCTAGCCCCCATGCGCTACACCAATACAGGTGGAGGTGGTGTGGCCACACGAGTGCGGTGGGCACATGCAGAGTAGGGTGGGGAAAAAGATCTGGACGGTAAAGTAATACAAGTTTAGAGAGTTGAGCGTGTATTCTGAAAGTATCGAGTCCTCTGAGGGTGACCGGAGGAGCTTATATGAGAATTTAGAAAAGTACAACAACCATCAATATAACTTACTCAAAATATATTCCTAGTTTACCTGTGGTATTAAAATTGGTTCCTATATCAGTGGCGGGATCGGATGAAGGTCCAGAAATAGATGAGAGGGAACACCACAAATAACTTGCTGGGCTTGTCCTGATGTACACGCGTAGGAATGAGTATATATATATGTACCGTACCACAGATCGGGGGACACGGCACCGCTCCGATGATGATGGAATCTAGGCAACAACGACTCTGTTGGTCTCTTCTGATATAGGAGTAGTAGGCTTCTCTGTAACGCACTATCCACCTCACACCCAACATATTCATGCATGCCGCGTTCCAATCTACAGTAGTACTGTACTTGTAATAATGCTGGTGCAAGTGCAAATATATTATACAGTTTACCAGTATATATATTCGTCGGTGCCTGTCCACCGTACCTGCAGGCCGTTCCTATCCACAAGGACAAGAAGGCCGAGCAACAATTATATGCAGTTGCGTAGGCATGCTGCCTGTTAGTGTTAGGTGTCACGCGCACACCTTTGACCACTACAACTGGTGGATGGCAATAATCTACTTTAGTTTACCTTAACCACGCGCCATTTGAGCTGTACGTATATTATGCAATCCATCCATTGACGTGACACATGCTTCATGCATACTGCTTCCTCCGTCTAAAAATAAATACACCCACCACACTACAAAGCCAAAGTATTTTGAATTTAATTAACTCTGTATAAAAATATTAATATTTATAATTAATATCAAATAAATGTATCATTAGATATGCGGTGAGAATATATTTTTAATATATACTTATTTGTTATAATAAATATTGAATTTTATCTACATGTTTAGTTGATACGTAACGGACTACTACTATCTAGTCTATAGAGTAGTTTTATATATGCAACTAGCTAGCTAGCACTAATAGTCTGCTATTTATTTATTATATTTATATATATACTACTTTTATATACCTTGTTTATCATGATAGGTGATGCAGATCAACGGACAATGTATATCTTACTCCTCCTAAAAGGAATCAAATGTCATCGTCACCGCCCAAGCTACCCCTCCCCGCTCCCTCGTAATCCCCTCCGCCTTCCACACTCGTCAACCGCCTGCCTCCTAAATCTGGTGTCCGCGGAAAAAAAAAAATCCAGACGCTAAGGTGTCCGCGGAAAAAAAAAATCCAGCTAAGGTGTCCGCGGAAAAAAAAAAATCCAGACGCTAAGGTCACAGTCGTGGCCTAAATCTCCGTGCTGCCGCCGGCACCTCACCTCCACCTTCCACACTCGTCAACTGCTCGTCCCCCATGCCGGATGCACGCCGCTGGACACGCCGTATGTGCTGCCGCCAAGACGATACCGGACGCTCCCGCTGCTTCGTCGACGCTGGACGCTCCGCCGCCCCAAACCGCCGGACGTGCCGCTGCAGCCGTACGCAACGCCGCCGTCAGACGGGCCGCCGCCATTCGTACGCGACGCCACCAGCCGGGCACGACTCCGCTGGACGCGCCGTACGTGCTGCCGCTTGGACGCCACCAGAGGATCCGCCGGCGGACGCTCCACCCTCAACTCCAATCGATTCCAGACGCAAAGATCCACACGCAAAGATCGGATCATAGCAATTGCTCTACCCTCAACTCCAGTCAACTCCAATCGTGTACTGGTGGCGCATGGAACCGTGGTGCAATCCGAGTCCGTTTGCACTGCCCCCGTCTTCAGTGACGTTGGTAGGTGCTCCTGCCCGGTTCAAAGTGCCAATTCTCCATACCTCCGTTGCTTTGTTTGGTCCGTACAACAATCTGCTTCGTTTGATCCGTACAGCAATCTACTATCTGAAATTGCTCTGCCAAGATGGATGTGTTTTTTTAAACCTGCCCACCACATGTTAGACATAATGCCTCTAAAAGCTTATTATGATTTAGATACTTATAATTCATCTTATTTGGAAATTTGAGAAAGTAGGCAATTACCAAGAAATTGAATTGAATTTTAGGAAGCATATTTGCTATAGTTCAAAGACGTCAAGAACTGTCTGCTTATATATGTAGTAAAATAGATACATAATGCTACATTATTGATATGGATGTTTTCTCACAGATAAGACGCAAACCAATTTATCAACACATCATGCTTGCTATAAATCAATTGCTTTCACTATTCTCTTATTTTCCGATTTGTGTTTTTCATCATGGTAACGCTACCAATCCGTAAGGTTATGCTTTTTATTCAACTTGTAGGTTTTCTTATTCCTACCAAGATCACCGAGTAGGATGGTGAAGAGGACAGAAACTCAATCAGGTTATTTTTATCCATACTCAATCAGGGTTGTCACTTCCTGTACAACATTCTACATCCTGGGACAGGGAGATCTTGTTGTAGGTGCATATCCTGTTTTAGGTACAACGAAAACAACATGCTAGGGCTGTGGCCTGTGGCTACGAGGAGATTCATGGGACCTAGAAGATAAATGTCATCTCAGGTGAATTGCCAAATACTATCTATGTATTTTTTTTATTTTTTAATGAAACAGATTATCCATTGCTAGGGCCACCACCACATCCCGAGATCATCATCATCTATTCTCTCAGTTTTCTTCATTGAAAAACCATCGCTCGCAGCTTCCGTTTGCATGTCTCTGGTGGCTTGACCAAAGAAAACAGTGACCGGCCATGAGCCCTTAGATCAGCAGGAATAGATCAGTGGTGCATTCTTTGTTTCAGAATTTGAATTTGTGAGACAAATGGACAGAATGTGAAGCAGCAACCAATTTTGGTCTTGCCGTCATTCAGGATTTCGCAAACCTGATCACGCTCAGTCCTTGTGTTTCAGAGTAACTTCAGTTTCAGGTCTTGGTCTACCATGGTTCCTGTCCTACAAATTCAATTTTACAGGTATTTGAGTTGAAGTTACTCCTTTGTCTTTCAGTCTATAATGTTTCCATCATCGTTCGTATTGGACATCTAATGTACTGTTCACCATATGACAATAGAAAATTGAGCAATGGCAATTTTTTGAATTGTGCATGGTTTTTTCACCAAAGTAGTAGACCAATCATGTTCCTTAGGCAATGTATATGCTTGTGATTTGTGAATTTGCTGTAGGGAGAAGACTAAGTTTTTAGCATCATAGTTAGGTTTGCTGCAATTCATGTGTCAATAAAATATAGGAGGTACACATCAGTTTAGAGTAGAGTAGAAGATCATTCATGTTCCTTATTAGGCTAGGTATATGTTGTGATTTGACGCTTAAAGTATCGCTTCCCTATCAGGTTAGGACCGTTTGGCCTTTGACTGTCTGAACAATATCTGATCACAATAGCTTCACATAAATTTATATCTAACATGAGTTCACAACTTATTGCTGGGATTATGACAGTGTCCTCGGTGTTGAATAATGGTTTTCAGGTAAGGTATAGTTGAGATAGAGGATGAATTGCAGTGATTGCTTGAGTTATATTTTAATTGCCTGTCCTTCATGCATACTTATGTATGTTGATGGTCGGAGCATCACGCTCGTACTATTGTCTTTTGGATAATAGTACAATACACATTCATACTTCACAGTCACATTATCGTGGCATATCTTTTTTCGTTGCAACGTACGGGTAACTATATATATATCCATGTTTTTGATCGTGGGCTATTTAATTTCCCGCGAGACTATCTCAGGCGCTATATACGCTTTAGCGCACGCTATAGCGGCGCTATAGGACCGCTATAGCGGCCGCTAAATGCCATAGCGTGCGGTCGCCATCCACACAATTGCGGCGCTATAGCGGCGCTATTGCGCGCTATTTGATTGGAAACAGGGTAATATGTGACAAGCAGCAACAAGTGCAAACAGCCATCAGATTTGGCTCAAATCACAAGTGTTTCACAGTTATTTACATAAGCATAAGTGCATGACTTGACTACATAACCAGAATCCAGAAGACAACTCCATAAGTGCACAAGCACAAGTGCAGAACAATTCAACAAATGAGTTCATGACCACAGACAACTCAGTAAATAACAGCATAACAGCATAAGCATAAGTGCATAGCAAATTAACACAGTAAATAGGAATTAAGTCTAGAAGACAACTCAGTCACTTTGAAGCACCAGAGCATCACATAGCCAGCTTTGCAATCACTCATCAATTATTTCATTGTCATCTTCTGAATCTAAACCAAGCTCTGAACTGAAATAAGAAGGCATTTCATTGTCTTCTTCTCCATCTCCATCAGAAGATGGAGTAGATAGCTCTTCATCTTCTAAAGAAGTAGGGATCAATCTCTTCCTCTTCTTATTCCTGGATCCTCCCCTCCTTGTTTCTGCTCTTTGAGGTGCAGCTGCAACTCCCTGTGATGATGCTCCTGCTTGTCCCTCCTGCTCTGGTTCTTCCTCTGTTGGCTCAATACCAGTGATCCATTCATTGTCTTCATCTTCTAAGGCATCAACCACATGTTTCTCAAGAGGATCTTTATCCTTGTTGACCTTCTTTTGCCTCAGTCTGGAGTTGAACTTGATATAGACAAGATCCCTCATTCTGTCATGAATAAGCCTGTTTCTTCTCTTTGTGTGGACCTGCATAGATTAATCACTAATTATGTCAATGTCTCAATGAGAATGAAAGAGGAATGACAAAGAAGAATTGCTTAAATAATAAATGCAGTATGCACATAGGGATCAGATTCTTACTTGTTCAAATGAACTCCAACATCTCTCACAAGCTGATGAACTGCATGTCAAACTTAAGATTCTAGCAGC
The DNA here is from genome assembly GCA_023333625.1 of Bothriochloa decipiens. Classification (NCBI taxonomy): domain Eukaryota; kingdom Viridiplantae; phylum Streptophyta; class Magnoliopsida; order Poales; family Poaceae; genus Bothriochloa; species Bothriochloa decipiens. The sequence goes on from CM041631.1 coordinate 31,715,010, forward strand.
TAGCTTTCTAAGTTTTGGTGCACTACTTCCATGGTTCAGCCACCACTTAGCTACATTACATAAACAGAGGAGCACAATGTAAATTTTACATAAAATAAACATGGAGGCCAAATGTAATAGAGGGATGCTAATTAAGTAATTATGTTTACCTGGATCAAAATGAATATTTTTGCATTGCCTTTTAGCAATTTCTTTGCCAAAAGATCCTTCAGCATCTTGAAACATTTCAAGCTCTTCAATAATCTTATCCTGAATTTCTTCATTTGGAATCAGCTTGGTGATGCAAGTTATGACACCATCTCTAAATGATTCATTTTTCTCTATAGCCCTCTTGTTTTGATAGTAGTAGTATGGGTTCAAGTAGTAACCAGCCCTATGCAAAGGTGTCTTCATCTTACTGTCCCACCTTTTGTCAATGTAGTGAAAAACTTGCTCATACTTTTTTCTGTCATTGTTAAACCTCCTAGCTATCTCATTCTTTGCCTCTTCTAGATACCCATACAAGAACCCCATTGCTGGCACATCACTGTCCATTCTCCTCAATACAATAGCTAATGGCTCAAAGAAATTTACAGCAATTTCAACAGACTTCCAGAAAGTTTCAGATGTCATAATCTTGTGTGCTTTCTTCCCTTTGACACTCTTCAAATAACCTAGTTCATTGAGCTCATCTTCCCTAAAGAGCCTCTGCAATTGCTTCTTGTTTTCAAGCAAACTTTTCAAGTTGAGATATGCTGTAGCAAACCTTGTGACACCACATCTGACCAAATCCCTAGAGAGGTACTTCCTCATAAGGTCTAAAACTCTAGTATGAGCATATAGGAAAACAGTCAAGCATTTAGCTTTGCTAATTGTTGCTGCAATTTTTGGCATCTTTCTTATGTCTTCTAGAACTAGATCAATAGTATGTGCAGCACAACCAGTCCAAAAAATAGAGGGATGCTTTGCCTTCAATAAACTTGCTGCTGCCTCATTTGGTTTTGCATTGTCAGTCACAACTTGAACTACATTCTCCTCCCCTATTTCTTCAATGCATCTATCAACTAGCTCAAAAATGTATCTGTCATCTTTTTTAACAGCTGAGCAATCAACTTAATCGAGGAAACAAACTCCATATGCACTATGAACTACCAAGTTCATCACACCTCTACCTCTCTTGTCTGTCCAAGCATCTGTCATTACTGAACAACCATGTAGTTCCCAAGACTCCTGGTGAGACTTCAAGCCCTCTTGCACTTTTCTTTTTCTTTTCTGTAAGAATTTCCCACTCATCTCATATGGAGTTGGTCCTCTCAGGTTTCTGCCAATGTCTCCAATTGCCTCAAGCATCAAATCAAAGCTAGGAAGTGCAACAATGTTGTGTGGGATACCTGCTTCATAAAAGAATTGGCATATGTACTCACATGCCCTGTCCCTCTTCTCTTCTCTTTTTTCAGTAGACAGCTTGGACTGCACCTTATTTTCAACAACACCTGTGCCCTTCCTTGCAGCTAGTACTTCTTTTGGTGATAGCTTACAGTACTTATCCATGGGACCACCTGAAGAACCACCTTTGCTACTCACCTTCTTAAACACAATGACTGAATTGCCATCTCCATCACTATGCTCCTCTCCTTCAGAATGGCTCAAATCCACTAAACCTCTCTCATCTTCCTTTTCCTGTTTTTTCTTTTGCTTGGTATCCAGTTTCTTTGACAGTAGTTGCACCATTTCTGTTTGTATATCAGAGGGAACTTTGGTGCACTTTGCAACACCAAAGCCAGGTACTTTACCAAGGTGGTACTTGATTCTAGTAATTCCCCCATTGTAAGTGTTGTTACAGTAGTTGCATTTGAGAGAGCCTTTCTTGTTCACATCTGGCATAGTACAGTGCTTCCATGCTGGGTCACTTGGTTCAGCAACAGCTTCATTCATTTGGTTCCCAGTGGATGCAGTGCTAGATAAACCTACTAAGTTGATAGGAATAAAATCACTAATTAAGAGTTTAAGACTACAAGCAAATTCTGTGTTGTTGTTCAGTGTTGAGTTGTTGACAGATCAAGTGAATAAGTGAAAGTGACAGTCTGATAGATTAAGTAGTTAACCCTAAACCTATTAAAAAAGTGAATAATTGACAGGTTAAGTGAACTAAATGAATAACAAATAAATAACATATAACAATTAACAAATTAACAGAGTAGGCAATTAACAGCTCAAATGAATAACACAGTAAGCCATCAACCATCAGTACTTGAGCAAATCAAATCAATAGAGTAATACTGTAATAGACAACTAGACGATTTCACATCCCAATTGACCTTGACGCTTGACCACATTCACATCACGGATTGCATGCATAGAACAACAGGGGGGAGAAGAACAATGTTGTGAGGAAATTGCCTAGGGTTGGAGTTGGAGTCGCCTCCCTGTCCCTGCCATCAGGGTCCGACATCGTTGGTCGTCCACTCGTCGTCAACAGCTGCCCTGCCGCCGCCGAAGCCTTGGCGGATGCCGTCCCTCAACCGTCGTCGCCTGGCCTCGTGTTGTCCCTAAGCCGCCGTCGCCTGGCCTCGTGCGAACCCTAAGCCGCCGATGTCCCCCAGCCGCGCCGTCGCCTTGCCGTCGAGCCGCCGACGTCGCCTACCCTAAGCCGTCGTCGAACCCTAAGCCGCCGTTGCGCAGCCGCCGAAAAGGAGAGGAGAGGACAGAGGAGTGCGTGACTGCGCTTCCTACATGTGGGCTACGGTTAGCGTGAAGAGGCGGAGTCCAATTTGGGCCGTAACTGGGCTCAATTCGATTGGGCCGGCGTTTTCCCTGGCCAATCCAGCAATATATGAATAACGTGTGTATAGCGATGCTACGGCGCTAAACACGTTTAGCGGCGCTATTGCGCGATTTAGCGGCAAAAACGTGGATAGCGTACAAATACACAATATCGTTGCGTCACCTTTCCCCAAACGCTATAGCGGCGCTATAGCGCCAATTTCGCGCGCTATTTAAACATGGATATATATATATGCTCCAAATGATGAAGCCGACTGACGTCACTTTTCTAGCCTTACTTGTCGTTTTGCGCTTTAGTTTGTTCATTCACATACGAGTTATATATATATACACACGGCGAGGCTAAAATGCAAATGCACAAACCCTATCTAGCTCTAACAGACCCGCGTATGTACAAACCACCCGTGCGCTGTCCAGGCGTGCATGCAGCCCTCCGTCCGTCGCGCGTCAATTGCAATATTGTGTGACGTGGATGCAACATGTTATTGTTTTCAGTTGCAACACGGATGCACGTACGCATCAGCCTCTCACCCACCCATCTATCCCGTATACATTAATGCAGAGAATTTTTTTAATTGGGACTGAAAAAATACGATATCTCCTAAACCGTAGCCCTAATTTTAGATCTGTTTGCACCAGGTTGTTAAAAAATATGCTTAACAAAATGAGATCCAACAAAGACTATATTTGATGAACTTTTTTTAAAGTATGTAATTGCAACTTCAATGTACTATGGGTTGCCATCATGGTTACAACACAATTACAACTTGGCTGTAGCATAGTTAGCGCTTGTTGTAACCACTTAGAACGTAGTTTTTACCTAATTTTCTACTACATGCAACTAGTTACAACCTTGTTGTAAGCCTAACTAGTGAACAATGTATTTTATATACCAAATGTGTGTATTTTCTACCAATTACAACCTCGAGACTAAACCAATCACAACTATAACATTCCTTTAATTGCAACTTGACGGAAATAATTGCAACAGATCTGATCCTGTGCAACTGGACCTGATGTAGTTGCATCCTGACGCGATCCAATTACAACTAGAGTCGGGCTAGTTTATAACTGGGCATGAACGGCATAAGGACAAAGATAATGAATAATTTTTTTTCATGGAAGGACAATAGACAAAACTTTCTTCCTAGAACAACATAAGGACAAATACAATTGATAATTCTTTTCTATGGAAAGACAATAGACAAAACTTTCTCCCTAGAATGGCACAAGGACAAGTACAATGGATAATTCTTTTCTATGAAAGAACAATAGACAAAACTTTCTCTGTACAATGGCACAAGGATAAATACAATGAATAATTATTTTCTATGAAAGGATAATAGATAAAATATTCTAATTAGAACGGCACAAGGACAAATACAATGGACAATTCTGATCTCAGGTTAATACAAAATTGCAAACCTATTGTAACATTGTATGTAGAGCAATTGCTTCATGGTTAATGACTAATTGCAAGATATTGAACCCCAATCTCAATCAACGCTATTAACCCTAATCTCAGTCCAAGCCCTTAGTCCCTGTTGACGTACTGATCCCTAATCTCAGTCAACACTAAGATGAAACAAATGTGAACTATACTAGCAATTACTCAAATCTACTGACAGTTAGATGACGCCCTGAACCCTAATCATAGTCAACGTACTGAATCCTAATCTCAGTCGACGCTATGAACCCTAATCTCAGTTGACGTAACGAACCCTAATCTCATTGTTAATACAAAATTGCAAACCTGTTGTACACCATTTTGCAACACAGCATGTGAAGCAATTGCTTCCTGGTTAATGAATAATTGCAACATATGAAATCTAATCTCAGTCGATGGTACTAACCTAATCTCTGTCGACGCTACTAACCCTAATCTTAGTCAAAGCCCTTTTTCTCTATAGACGTAATGAACCCTAATCTTAGTGTCGGTGTTCGGAACCCGGGGGCGTCCTAAGCCAACGAGTAATCGTATGTGTGTGTAACCCGTCCGGATGGTGATGCAAGAAGAACACAATGATTTATCCTGGTTCGGGCAAAGAAGGCCCTACGTCCAGCGGGGGGAGAAGATTTGTATTATCTTGCACCTAAGTGCTTGTACAGGGGCGAATACAAGCGAAGGAGAGAATTCGAGGGGGGTCGAGTATAGAGCGAAAGAGTTATTCGGAGTCTAGGAGTCTGCCTAGGCGTGTGTTCGGTTGTCGCGAGATCGTTGTCTGGAGTTGGTTCTCTTGTCCCTATCGGGTCTCCTGGCGTCCCCTTTTATAGGCTAAGGGGAGGCACAAGGGTACAGATGTCCTGGTTCGATGACGCGGTGGTGACGTCGCGGGTCGTGGTGGTCAACTCGAGGCCTCTGTAGAGACGTGCGCTGAGCATGGCTTGTTCTGTAGCAGCGTGGTTCGGAGATAACAGGCGTCCTTCGGAGACGTGGTTGCTGACCGGCGAAAGATGCGATCCCCTGTAGAGGACGTGCGAGTTCCTGTTGGGGTCGCACCGGGAGTTGTTGGCGCAGCTTCCGAAGTCGATGTAGGTTGACCGGAGGGCGTCGATGCGTACTCGAGGCCCAGACGAGGGGTAGCCTCGAGCGTAGTGGTTGAGCGGATAAGATTGAATTTAGGGAATCCGATGTCGGTTGTTTGTCACGTAGTGCATCGAAGGGGGGCCTCGAGCTGCCTAACAGCGCTGAGTACGGTGTAATAGTGCCGTGCAGACCGATGCACGTCCTCAGTATGGGCAGTAAAGCGGGATTCGACCGCTGTACGGACCACTGTGCGGACACTATAGCCATACGATTTGATGAGGTTAGGTAGTTTTGTATTAAATACGCTATCGAACGCACCTGGAGTTGGTGGATCGAGGGGGGCTCGACCCTTGTCGTATCGAGGCGTCCGTCCCGCCGGGGCCTCGACACTTGATGCGGGGTCCCCTCTCGAGTGATCACCGGCTGGTGATGTCAGTGATTTGTCGAGGGTTGCGACAGAAGCTAAGTACTCTGTTGTGAGCCGGCCTAGTGTGTATTTGCCGGTGGGCCATGCGAGATTATTCTGAGGGTAAACTCGGGGTTCAACCAAAAACAAGGAAGGTTTAGGTTACCCCTTTTCTCGGTAACCGACAGTAGCCCCCGAGGCTTCGTGTAAGTGTTGATACTTATACGGAGGCTCAGTTGAATGGACTCGGAGTGCTGGTCGTATTACAAAGGGTGCGCGCGAGCGCACCCTTCGGGTGTAGCCCCCGAGGCCTCGGGTGAGTAGAATACTCACCCGAGGTCTTTTATTTTTCGTTTGGTCGATGCGTGCTCGAATAATCGAGCCCCCGGGTGGTTGGGTCCTCTTTCGTCGAGGCCACCCGGTTGCGAGTCCGCTCCTTAGCTTCTTTCGTCAAAGCCGGTCAGGTGCGAGCTCGACTTTTTCGTTCGACCCTCATGAACCCTTTCGATCGGGTAGAGGGGAGAAGCGTTGTGCTACCCATGCTCGGGTGAGCATCAACGTCTCAGGTGAGCTACTATCAGGAAATTCAAGTAAGAGCTTCGTGCCCCGTTCGATAGGGGTCGACTAGTGGCCCTGAGGCGCTCTTATTCGAGCAAAACAATGGGTCCCGCGGATGCCAAACCCTTTCGATCGGGTCCGGTGGCTCGATGCCTCCCCTCGAGGGGATTCCGTCGTGGTCCCTTAGTTTTGCCTTGAATGTGTCTGAGGGGGCCTCGAGAATTCGTTCTCGAGCAAGGGACTCGCGTCGGCCCCCCTCGGTCACCCCTAACTCCGGTACTTGAGGGCGGTTGTCGAACCCTTTTCGAGGGCCAGCCTTCGCTCCCTGGAGGTTTCGAGGGCCTGGGCTCGTGTCCCGTATCGTGGGAAGATCCGTCTAGGGATAACTCCTCCTGTCCATCACGCGTGCCTTTTCACGCAGAAGCCAGAGTGGCGCGGTAGTGGGTGATTCCTGTACTTGAAGCGCGTTACGAGGAGGATAACTGTCAGTTCTTGTTTTTCAAGAAAAGATTCGAAGCGGCGTGGGCATAATATCACGGGAGTCGGAACGGCGCGGTCGTGGTGGAGCCAGCATAACGCCTGATTCGCGGATGCTTGACATGTGTCCATGGTCGATGGCAGTCGAGGGGGTGAATGCGAAACGGCCTTGTCCATGACGCACTGGAATCGAGAGGAGAGTGCTTTGGGTGCATTTAATGCGGGGACTTACTGGTCGGGCAAACGTCGGTCGTCCATCGGTCTTCTGCCCCTATAAAAGGGGGCACTCCGCGCACCGTTGCTCTTCACTTGCTTTCCTGCCGTTTTCGCATTCGCCTTCCTTGCGCTCGTTTCCCTGCGCTTTCCTTCCTCGCGCTCGCCTCCCTGCGGAGATAGGAAATCTTTCGGGTCGTCCGTCCACCGAAGAGCTCCGTGCTCTTGCCATGGCGCCATCGGAGATTCTTCAGCCCGCGGCGTGGCTCCCCTCAGATGTGACAAGGAAGGAACTGGAGGGGTTGGTGGCGGAGGGGCTTCTTCGCCCCATCACCAACAGGGCGGAGCCCGAATGGCTCGTTCTGCCGAATGGGGACCACGAGCCGAACCCACCGGAGGGCTACGTGGTCAGCTTTGTCAAGTTCCACCGGCTGGGCTTCGGTGCCCCGCCGAGCCGGTTCATGCGCGCCCTCACTCACTACTAAGGGATCGAGCTTCAGCATCTCTCCCCCAATGCGATCTATGCCGCCATCTTCACCACAGTCTGCGAGGGTTACCTCGGGGTGGAGGCGCACTGGGAGCTCTGGCTTCATCTTTTTCGGGCGGAGTACTTCTCCAAGAGCGCGTCGCTGGGGGTGAGGAGGCTGGTGCGGGCTGGGTGCTGCAACTTCGCCGTGAGGAAGGCCGACGACTTCATCCCTATCGGCCTGACTTTGAGCCACGGTGCTTGGTCTTCGAAGTGGTTCTACATCAGGAATGACGAGGGGCTGCTGCCTCAGTACACGGGGCGCGTCATCGAGTCGCGTCCCCACAACTGGGGCGCCCTAGCGCGGGACCATCAAGGGAGGCTCGAAGACCTCCTCGACGCCTGGCGACCCTTCGAGGGCAGGGGTTGACTGCCGGGGTCGTTGTCTCGGCCTTCCACCATCGACGTGTGCTCCCCCTGATGCGGCGCTCGCTTCGAATGAGCCAAATGTTCGTTGGAGCGGAGCTCGGGGGGAGCCGGATGGTTGCCGAGGCTATTACACCGGAGAGCGTCGCCAAGAGGGTTCGAGGCACGGTGTCGGGCCCCTTCACGGCGCAGGATGTCAACCGTCTTCCGATGCGGCTGGACCCCGGTTGTCCCGAACTGGTGAGTGTATTATGTCGTCGAGCCCTTCTTTTTGTTTCTTTTCACCTTACATTTTCTGGGCTTTTGCATGTAGGGGGAGCTCGACTATGAGTTGTCGCTGCCCCCCGTTAGGGAAGATTTCGGGGCTCGTCCGACGGGGCTTCTCGGCGCCTCGTCGGCAAAGAAGACGAAGGAGGAGGAGGGCAAGAAGAGGCGGATGCATAGCCTCGATCTCTCTGCGGGCGAGCAGCGCTCGGCTAAGCAGAGACGAGAGGTGGGGCCCATCGCAAGGTCCTCCTCTGAGGAATCGGGGGAGGAGTGGAGCGGAGAAGAGGAGCATCTCTCGACCCGGAGGGTTGCAGCTGGTGCCCCTTCGACGCAGGGCGCCGCTGGTCCTGAGGGGCCCACGGTGGGGCCCCGTGAAAGTCACCTGGCCCTTGGGGCCGGGCCGGTGGCGCTGGCCTCCGCCGCATCAGCGGCGGCCTCTGCTCGTGGGGCTGCGGGGCCTCGGAGCGTGACGCCGCCGGCAGTGACTTCAAGCCTTCCGGGTGCCGGGACGCGGCCGTCGACGGGGGCCTCACGAACCCCAGGAAGGTTCCCGGTGGGGTAAGTTCTTGACCTCGGAGCAGCTTTCGCATCTCGATTCCACGCGTCTGATTTTTCCTTTCTTACAGACTGAAGCGTGCGCGGGCACTAGCGGGGCCTGCCCCGGCCAAGCGCCTTCTGACGGAGGCTGCGACGGAGGCGATGGCGGTCGCGGCGGCCCTGGTTACGGGCCCGGCCCCTTCGGCGACGAGCGCCGCGTCGACTCCTCCGTCGATTTCGAACGCGGGGGTCGTCACTTGGGTCAGGGCCGCACGCGTGGCGTTGGCCCGGGGAGCTGATTCGGTTATCGGCGAAGCGGCCACCGAGCCTGCGGTGGCCGCAGCGTCGAGCCCCCGAGCTAGGATGGCCGTCGAGGCGCCGAGAAGCAACGTGCCGGAGGGCCCCTCGGATGACTCACGGCCTGGGTTTTTGATGGCGACGCCCATAGTCCTCAAGGCCGAGGAGGGCGAAGTCTCCGTCGACGGAGGGAAGGAGAAAGACGCCGCGCCCCCTGTCGCCACCGAGGTCGGGGGTCGTCGAGTCCGGGGGTGCCGAAGCGGCCCCGTCAAACGGGGCCCCCGTGGGTGATTCGGTCGAGGAGGTGAGCGTCGCCGTGTCTGCCCCGGCGGACCTTTTTGTCGAGCGGGAGGAGCCGCAGGCCGGCTTGCTGGCTATCGTGCCGTGGGAGGGTCAGTCTCCCCCCACGGTTCCCGAGCAACGACCTGCGGCAGGCGCGGCCGTCGACGCGGAGGGTGCCATAGCAGAGGCGGCGCGGCGGCGCTCCGAGGCGGAAACTTCGGGGTGGGGCTCGGAGCCTATCCGCGTCCACGACCCCATGAGTCACGACGCTCCCTCGTGGGGGTGGATGACCCCGTGGAGCTCGAGTGCTGGAGGGCCATCGAGGAGGAGCGTTCTTGCCTTCAGAGCTCGCTGAAGGCAATGTTTGGTCTTGTCAGCAACAACCTTCACCAGCGCCTCGGGGTAAGTGTCCTTCTTCGAAGTTATGGAACTCTGGGTGTGTTTTCTTTGTCGATGATGTCCTTTGTTCTTCTTGCTCTTAGGATCCAAGAAAGCGCTCGAACATCAAGTCCTATCTTATCCACGGCGCCAAGGATAAGTGGAACCAGATCCCCGAGCTAGAAGCAGCACTCGAGGCTGCCCGGGTCGAGGCCGCGAAGGCGAAGGAGGAGGCCGCTGCCGCTCGGAGTGAGCTTGAGAAGGCAAAGTCCAAGACCGCCTCGGCCCGAGAAGTGGTCGCCCAAGCCAGGGAGGCCGAGGCCAAGGCGAAGGAGGAAGCGAGGAGGGCCCTTGAGCAGGCGAGGTCCGAGGCCAGCGACGAGCTGGCAAGGGTTGGCGCGGCCCTCGAAGCGGTGTGGAAGGAGCTCGAGATCTCGGTCTCCGAAAACGCCAAGCTTTTCGAAGCCTGGCAAGAGCAAAGGTGGAATGCCATTTCGGCAGGTGAGGCCCTCGAAAAGCTCAAGGAGGAGAACGCGTCGATGGTCCGCGCTGGTGAGGCGTTTGCGAACGAGTATCTCGTTCTGCAAGACACGCACACGAAGCTCGAGACCCACATCGTCGGTGAGCCTTCCTTCTTCTCTCGAAGAGTTTTCTGCCTTGGTCTTCTTTCTTAAGCGTTACGGACTCCGTTTGTTTATTTTCAGCCTTGGAGGAGGAGCTGGATCGGGCTCATCGCGACCTCGGCCTGCTTCAAAAGTCGTACACGGCCGAGGTGAAGCTGACCGGCGAGCTCGGTGGTATGCTCGATATGGTCTGTGACAGCCTCGGCGTCCCTCGTCCTGAAACAGCCGCGGATGACGTCCATGGGGCCCCTCTCCTTAACCGGCTGTTCGAGCTCGGCCGCGTGGTTAAGGAGAAGGTGCGGGGCGCCCTTCATGTCGGCGTGAAGCGGGCGATGGCGGTCATCGGCTCCGGCTACATCTACGACATGGAGGTCGTGTCCCACGGCTTCGTCAGCGACCCTTCGAGGACTGACGAGGAGAACGAAGCCGTCTTCCTGGGGTTGGTCGAGGCTGCCGAGGAACCTGGCGGTCGTCTTGCGAGCCTCTTCGAGCGTGAGGTGCTTCCGCCTCCTGAGGGTGATGGCCTGTGAGCCAAGCCTGGGCAAAGAGGCCTTTGTAAGAAATTTTGTAATCTTTTGTTCTCGAGGTCGCGAAGCCTCGAGCCAATGTACATTTATACTCGTATATGTCTAAGTGTGCTCTAGGTCTTCCCTGTTTCTACTGCCTGATCGGGTCTCTACTTTTATCGATTTTGTCACACGATCGTGCCCTTCGAAGGGGGGAGTGAGTGGAGGTGCTGTAGCCCTGGGGCGTTGGCGGTCTCCCGACCCGACATCCCTCGACCTTTCGGACCTTCTCGTGTCGTCTTCGACTTAGTATCAACCCATGTCGAGGCATATCGAGGCAGAGTGGACCTCGAAACTTAGAAAGTGTATGATTTTTAAGTCTTTTTCTTTCTCGCATTCCTGATGACGTTTCTTACTTAGTGAATTCGACGCATGTTCGTGCCCCTCGTCGGGGAGCGAGTGGAGGTACCGTAGCCCTGGGGCGTAGGTGGTCTCCTGGCTCGACAGCCCTCGACGCTTAGGACATTCGCATGGCGTTTTCGACTAAGTATTAGAACGTATCGAGGTGCGTGGGAGAAAATAGACTTTTTGAGTTTTGAAAAATCAACTTTTTTGGGGACTCCGGGGGGTTCCCCCCTTTATAGCCCCCGAGGAAGGTTCGACTCTGAGGGAGCAGAGTCGAGGCTACCTCTTACATGTATAAGGAAATTAAGCTTGTGATCGAAAGCATTCCGTTATGCGAAAATGAAAGAAGAAGGCATCGACTAGGGATAGAAGCGACGTAGCTGGTGATGTTCCACGCGTTGTTGAAGATTTCGCCTTTGTCGTTAGCGAGCTTGTAGGTTCCGGGCTTCAACACCTCTGCTACGATGAAGGGGCCTTCCCACGGTGGAGTTAACTTGTGCCGGCCCTTGGTGCTCTGTCGCCGTCGTAGGACGAGGTCGCCCACTCGAAGGTCCCTTTTGCGTACATGCTTGTTGTGGTAGCGTCGAAGCTTCTACATGTATCTTGCGGAGTTGAGGAGGGCCATGTTTCGAGCTTCTTCGAGCTGGTCGACGGCATTTGCGAGGGCTTCTTCGTTGCTTTGCTCGTTGTATGCCTTTAGTCGAGGGGAACCATACTCGAGGTCAGTGGGGAGGACGGCCTCGGACCCATAGACCAAGAAGAATGGGGTGAACCCCGTGGCTCGACTAGGTGTTGTCCTTAAGCTCCATAGGACCGAGGGCAGCTCGATGGCCCACTTCTTGCCGTGCTTGTTAAGGCGGTTGAAGATTCTCGGCTTGAGTCCCTGTAAAATCATGCCATTGGCGCGCTCGACCTGGCCATTAGTTCGAGGATGAGCAACCGCGGACCAGTTCACGCGGATGTGATGGCGATCGCAGAAATCCAAAAACTTCTTGCCAGTGAACTGTGTGCCGTTGTCAGTGATAATGACGTTCGGGACCCCGAAGCGATAAATGATGTCAGTGAAGAAATCGACCGCCCGCTCGGAGCGGATATTGCCGATAGGCCGGGCCTCGATCCACTTGGTAAACTTGTCGATGGCAACGAGCAGGTGGGTGAAGCCTCCAGTTGTCCTTTTGAGGGGACCAACGAGGTCGAGCCCCCATACGGCGAACGGCCATGTAAGGGGAATCATTTGCAAAGCATGCGCAGGGAGGTGCGTCTGCTTGGCATAGAACTGGCAACCCTCACATGAGCGGACGAGCCTGATGGCGTCAGAGACAGCGGTTAGCCAGTAGAATCCTTGTCGGAAAGCGTTCCCGACGAGGGTCCTGGGCGCAGCATGATGACCGCAAGCCCCCGAGTGTAGGTCATTGAGTAACCTTTTGCCTTCCTCGACGGTGATGCAACGCTGCAAAACTCCGGTCAGGCTCCATCGATAGAGCTCCTTGTCTGGACCGAAGAGGACATAGGTTTTGGCCCTTCGGGCAATGCGTCGAGCCTCGTTCCGGTCGTCTGGCAGCTCCCCTTGAGTAAGGTATTCGAGGAAGGGCTTACGCCAATCGGCTTCGTCGCTTGCTCGAGGGGATGATACCTCGAGGTCCATGACCTCGGCCCCGGTCGAGAGGGCCGGGGTTGGTTGAGGTTCGACCCCCTTGGGCGAATGTTCATGTTCACCCGCGAAGTCAACTGATGGCTTGTAGAGATCTTTTACGAAGACGTCGGGTGGCATGGTGCCTCGGGTTGACACGATCCTTGCGAGCTCGTCTGTGGCCTCGTTGTAGCGTCGAGTAATATGGGTTAATTCGAGGCCGTAGAATTTGTCTTCCAATTTGCGGACCTCTTGATAGTACGCTTCCATTTTAGGTTCGCGACAGCTCGATGCCTTCATGACTTGATCGATGACTAACTGTGAGTCGCCCCGAGCTTGGAGGCGTCGAACCCCGAGCTCGATAGCGATGCGTAGTCCGGTCACGAGGGCCTCGTACTCCGCGATGTTGTTCAAGGCTGCAAAGTGGAGTCGAATTACGTAACGCATGTGAACCCCGAGGGGCGAGATGAAGAGCAGGCCCGCGCCCGCTCCCGTTTTCATCATCGATCCATCAAAGTACATGGTCCATAGTTCGGCCTGGATCTGTACGGGCGGTAGTTGAGCGTCGGTCCATTCGACCACGAAATCTGCCAGCACCTGCGACTTGATGGCCTTTCGCGGTGCGAAAGTGAGGGTCTCGCCCATGAGCTCGACTGCCCACTTAGCGATTCTCCCTGTGACCTCCCGATTCTGGATTATCTCCCCGAGGGGGAAGGACGAGACCACGGTTATCGGGTGGCTTTGGAAGTAATGTTGGAGTTTGCGCCGCGTAAGGACTAGAGCGTACAACAGTTTCTGAATCTGAGGGTAGCGGGCCTTAGTCTCTGAGAGCACTTCACTGACAAAGTAGACTGGCCTTTGAACGGGCAGGGTGTGCCCTTCTTCTGCCCTCTCGACCACTATGGCCGCACTGACCACCTGGGTGGCTGCGGCGACATAGAGGAGGAGGGGCTCGGCCGGATGAGGAGGTACTAGGATCGGGGGCGAGGCTAGCATAGACTTAAGCTTTGAGAGGGCTTCCTCGGCTTCGAGGGTCCATTCGAAGTGCTCCGATTTCTTCAGAAGGCGGTAGAGGGGCAACGCCTTTTCCCCGAGACGGGAGATGAAGCGGCTCAGGGCCGCCAGGCAACCTGTGACCCTCTGAACGCCTTTGAGGTCTCGAATGGGCCCCATCTTGATGATCGCCGAGATTTTCTCCGGGTTGGCCTCGATGCCGCGTTGAGAGACTATGTACCCTAAGAGCATGCCTCGGGGGACGCCGAAGACACACTTCTCGGGGTTCAGCTTGATGCTCTTCGCCCGGAGGCATTTGAACGCGGCATCGAGGTCAGAGACGAGATCCTCGACTTTTTTGGTCTTGACCACGATGTCGTCGACATAGGCCTCGACCGTCGAGCCGATGTGTTCTCCGAAAACGTGGAGCATGCACTGCTGGTACGTTGCCCCGGCGTTTCGAAGGCCGAAGGGCATAGTAATATAGCAGTACATGCCGAAGGGGGTGATGAAGGAAGTCGCGAGCTGGTCGGACTCCTTCATCCGGATCTGATGGTAGCCGGAATAGGCATCGAGAAAGGAGAGGGTCTCACATCCCGCCGTCGAGTCAACGATTTGATTGATGCGTGGCAAGGGAAATGGAACTTTAGGACATGCTTTATTCAAGCCGGTGTAATCTACACACATCCTATATTTCCCATTTTTCTTTTTCACTATTACAGGGTTAGCTAACCACTCGGGATGGTGGACCTCCTTGATAAATCCGGCCGCCAAGAGCTTGTTGACTTCTTCCCCGATGATCCTACGCTTCTCCTCGTCGAAGCGGCGCAGGCGTTGCTTCACCGGCTTAGACATGGGGCGGATCTCCAAGGCGTGCTCGGCGACTTCCCTCGGTACGCCCGGCATATCCGAGGGACTCCACGCAAACATGTCGGCGTTCGCGCGGAGAAAGTCGATGAGCACTGCTTCCTATTTGGCGTCGAGGGAGGTGCTGATGAGCAGCGTCTTCTCCTCGGAGCAACTCGGGTGGAGGGGGATCTTCTTCGTGTCCTCGGCAGGCTCGAAGCTGCCGGCATGTCGCTTAGGCTCGGGGATCTCGTCGGCAAGGGCCTCGAGAGTGGCTGCAAGCATCGTCGTCTCCTCGAGGGCTTCCGCATGTTCGACGCACTTGACGTCGCAGTCGTATGCGTGCTCGAAGGAGGGCCCGACGGTGATGATGCCATTAGGGCCCGGCATCTTGAGCTTGAGATAAGTGTAATTGGGAACTGCCATGAACTTGGCATAGCCCGGTCGCCCAATGATCGCATGGTATGTGCCTCGGAACGGGACTACCTCGAACGTGAGGGTCTCCTTTCGGAAGTTTGCGGGAGTACCGAAATACACCGGCAGGTCGATGCACCCAATGGGAATAGCCTTTTTGCCTGGCACGACGCCGTGGAAGCCCCCGGCGCTGAGTTTCAGCTTTTCCCTTGGGATTCCGAGAAGGTCGAGGGTCTCGGAGTAGATGATGTTGAGGCTGCTGCCTCCGTCCATCAAGACTTTGGAGAAGCGGGTGTTGACGATGACAGGGTCGACAACAAGCGGGTAGAACCCCGGGTTCGGGACGTGGTTTGGATGGTCATCATGGTCGAACGTGATAGCCGTTTCGGACCAGTCAAAGAATCGAGGGGTGGCGACTTGAGTGGAGAATACCTCCCGACGCTCCCTCTTACGCTGTCGAGGGGTGAGCCGGGCGGTAGGTCCCCCGTAGATCATGTAGCAGTCCTGGACCTCGGGGAACCCATCAACCTTGTCGTCATTCTTGTCGTCGGGTTCTTCCTTTTCCTCTTCCTTCCCTCGAACCGCACCCCCGAAATGCCTTTCGAGCATCCGGCAATTTTCGAGGGTGTGGTTGGCCTGGCCCTTGTGATATGGGCACGGTTTCTTGAGCATCTCGTCGAAGAGCCCCTTTTCGGGAGGGCCTCGAGGCTTCTTGCGCTCGACAGCCGCCACGAGGTCGTCGTCGGGGGCGTCTTCGCTCTTGCCTCGTGGGTTCTTCTTCTTCTTCTTGCCCCCTTTCTTGCCGCCCTGGTTCGAACCCTCGGGGTTGGCCGCCTTGGCTTGCGTCTGGCCTTTGCCACCGTCGAAGAAGGCACCGACGGCCTCTTCTCCGGCGACGAAGTTGGCCACGATGTCCATCAATTCGTCGGCGGTCTTTGGAGGAGTACGCCCGAGCTCCCGGACCAGTTCCTTGCAGGTGGTCCCGGCAATGAAAGCCAGGATCACCTCTTCGTCGGTGACGTGGGGAAGCTCGGTGCGCTGCTTGGAGAAACGTCGAGTGAAGTCGCGGAGAGATTCCCCGGGCTTCTGTTTGCAGCCTCGGAGTTCCCACCTGTTGCCCGAACACACATAGGTGCCCTTGAAGTTCCCCTCGAAAACCCTGACCAGGTCAGACCAGTCACAGATTTGGTTAGGGGGAAGCTCCTCGAGCCACCGTCGTGCGGTGTCGGAGAGAAAGAGTGGGAGTTGTCGAATGATGGCGCTGTCATCGCGGGCCCCACCAAGCTGGCACGCCAGTTTGAAGTCGGCAAGCCAGAGCTCAGGCTTTGTCTCACCGTCGTATTTGACGAGACTTGTCGGGAGTCTGAAGGGGCTAGGCAGCGGCGTGCTGCAAATCGCACGGCTGAAGACTCGAGGTCCCAGCGGATCCGGGGATCGACGTCGGTCCTCGTCGCTGTCGTAGCGTCCGCCCAGATGAGCGCTGTAGCCTCGCGCCTCGGCGTCACCGCACTTGCGTCTGCGGTGTTCGTTGATGTCGTGACGCGCATCGCGGGGCTCGCGATTGTCACGAACGCGATCGTGGTCCGGGACCACCCCCTTCAAGCGGGGGGAGTCTACCGGCTGGGTCGAGGCCTGCCTCTCGTGCCACGAGGGTTCGTGGTGTTGCCCTGAGGCCGCACCTCGACGCCTCGAGGCAGAACTTTCGGCCTGCTGAATGGACGCCACCTCGAGAAGGCCCTTGATCTCCTGTTGGACTCGTTGGGCTTCAGGATTCGAGGGGGCCGACATGTTGCGGAGAAGCATGGTTGCTGCGACGACATTCTGGCTGGCTCGATTGAAGGTGGGACGTGCAACCGTATCCGCGCCCACAATCTGTCGCTGTACTTGCCGCGCTCGAGCCCGAGCTCCTCCGCCTGGGGGATTGCGATTGTCTTGCTCGAGGGTACGCTCGAGCTGGCGCAGTCGCTCTTTGTCTTCGTCGAGCTTAGCTCGAAGCTCCCGGACCTGCGCGAGCTGGGCGACGCGAGCGCCCTGCGAATCGTACGGGTCATTGGTCGCGGCAGGGGGCCCTTCCTCCTGTCCTGCCAGGAGAGGCCCACCTGTTGCAGCCGGTGGTGTGGACGTCTCTGCGGGATCGGCGTCGTCGTCGTCCGACGCGGCGACTATGTCGACGTGGAAACACTCTCGCGTGGGATCATAGTAGCTGGGGTTGTAGTCGGAGTCAGAGTCAGAGTAGAGCGGGCAAGGCACGACGGTCCGCCCAAATTGTTCCACTTCCAGCCACCTTCGAAGCACGCGAGGGCAAGCGCCGCGTGGGCGAGGGTTAATCGGGCGTTGGGGGCCAGTACCGGTACCTCCCGGCGCGCTGCTGCGCGCGAGGGGGGCCGGTCCGTTCCCTGTCCGCCCCGAAACCCGGGCGCACGATAGTGGAGTACGTCGAAGCGGCATTGTCGAGGCCAAATGGCAGTGCCGGTCAGGCGGCAAACTGCTCATGGGGCAAGAGAGCCGTAGACGTGAAGGGAGTGTTCGCCTGGGGAGAAGCGTTCAACCCTGGCGAGCGTTGCCCCACGTCGGGCCTCACGCGTAGTCGCGGGAGCCTCCGGGCCAGAGAGCTCAAGTCATCCATCGAAGACGAGGAAGGTGTGATGACCGTGGTCGCACGGCGGCGTCGCCCGCCCTGCGATCCACGTCTCCTTCTTGATTGGGAAGCGTGGTGGTGAGGACGACGCGGGGCTCCTCGCGGAGTCCCTGAAGCGCCCCCGCTCGGGTGCCCGATTGAGAGCAGGACCATGTCATGGCTCGTGTCGAGCGACATGAACTCCAGACTCCCAAACCAGATCACCTAGCCGAAATGGAGCGATGATACGAAGTCCGCCATCCAGACGAAGCGGTTTGACACACAGGCCCCCTACCTGGCGCGCCAACTGTCGGCGTTCGGAACCCGGGGCGTCCTAAGCCAACAAGTAATCGTATGTGTGTGTAACCCGTCCGGATGGTGATGCAAGAAGAACACAGCGATTTATCCTGGTTCAGGCAAAGAAGGCCCTACGTCCAGCGGGGGGAGAAGATTTGTATTATCTTGCACCTAAGTACTTGTACAGGGGCGAATACAAGCGAAGGAGAGAATTCGAGGAGGGGGTCGAGTATAGAGCGAAAGATTTATTCGGAGTCTAGGAGTCTGCCTAGGCGTGTGTTCGGTTGTCGCGAGATCGTTGTCTGGAGTTGGTTCTCTTGTCCCTATCGGGTCTCCTGGCGTCCCCTTTTATAGGCTAAGGGGAGGCACAGGGGTACAGATGTCCTGGTTCGATGACGCGGTGGTGACATCGCGGGTCGTGGTGGTCAACTCGAGGCCTCTGTAGAGACGTGCGCTGAGCATGGCTTGTTCTGTAGCAGCGTGGCTCGGAGTTGACAGGCGTCCTTCGGAGACGTGGTTGCTGACCGGCGAAAGATGCGATCCCCTGTAGAGGACGTGCGAGTTCCTGTTGGGGTCGCACCGAGAGTTGTTGGCGCAGCTTCCGAAGTCGATGTAGGTTGACTGGAGGGCGTCGATGCGTACTCGAGGCCCAGACGAGGGGTAGCCTCGAGCGTAGTGGTTGAGTGGATAAGATTGAATTTAGGAAATCCGATGTCGGTTGTTTGTCGCGTAGTACATCGAAGGGGGGCCTCGAGCTGCCTAACAGCGCTGAGTACGGCGTAATAGTGCCGTGCAGACCGATGCACGTCCTCAGTATGGGCAGTAAAGCGGGATTCGACCGCTGTACGGACCACTGTGCGGACACTATAGCCATACGATTTGACGAGGTTAGGTAGTTTTGTATTAAATGCGCTATCGAACGCACCTGGAGTTGGTGGATCGAGGGGGGGCTCGACCCTTGTCGTATCGAGGCGTCCGTCCCGCCGGGGCCTCGACACTTGACGCGGGGTCCCCTCTCGAGTGTTCACTGGCTGGTGACGTCAGTGATTTGTCGAGGGTTGCGACAGAAGCTAAGTACTCTGTTGTGAGCCGGCCTAGTGTGTATTTGCCGGTGGGCCCTGCGAGATTATTCTGAGGGTAAACTCGAGGTTCAACCGAAAACAAGGAAGGTTTAGGTTACCCCTTTTCTCGATAACCGACACTTAGTCAACGCTAAGAAAGAAATAAAATTGAACTATACTAGGAACTACTCAGATCTACAGACAATTTGATGATGCCCTGAACCCTAATCTCAGTCGACGTACTCAACCCTAATCTTAGTCGACGCTATTAACCCTAATATCTGTCGACACTCTTAACCCTAATCTATGTCGAATCCCTTTTTCTCTGTCGATGTAAAGAATCCTAATTTCAGTCAACGTAACGAACCCTAATCTTAGGTTAATACAAAATTACAAACCTATTGTAAACCATTTGCAACATCAGATGTGAACCAATTGCTTCCTAGTTAATAAATAATTGCAACATATGAACCGTAATCTCAGTTGACGCTACTCACCCTAATCTTAGTCGAAGCCCATAGTCTCTATACCTGGTTAATTCTTACTTTAAGAACTAATTCTGGGAAAAGCAAAAATAGAATAAGAATGATGGTAAAAGTCTCATTTTAATATAAAAATTGCACACCTATTGTACACCATTTGCAATATGATGTGTGGTGCAATTGCAACCTTGTTAATTACAAAATTACAACATGGACAATTGCAAACCTGGTTAAATTACTTGCTAGTTGCTATTTTCTGAAAAAACGTCAAATATAATGAGAATGCTAGCAAAAAATTATTGCTCTCTACACCTGGTTAATTCTTACTTTAAGAACTAAATCTAGGAAAAGCAAAAAATAGAATGAGAGTGATGGCAAAGGTCTCGGGTTAATAAAAAAATTACACACCTATTGTACACCATTTGTAACATGATATATGATGCAATTATAACCTGATTAATTACAAAATTGCAACATAGAAATTACAAACCTAGTTAAATTACTTGCTAATTGTAGTTTTAAAAAAAATCAAATATAATGAGAATGCTATTATTTTTTTTAAGATTTGATACTATTTTTTTCTCTAGTATTTTATTCACTCGCTAGTTTGTTCTGGCCATGAAGGGGCAGCTGGAGCCTCAGGCTGCTCGACTCTATTCAGCCCTCTGGCGGCCAGCCTTTAACACATTCAGTCTGGACTACGTACCCACGTACACACATTCAGGTCTTCAGTATATTGTTTCGTTCAAGGCAACTCATTCAGTATTCAGTTGTTTCGTTCAGTTTCAGTATTCTTCAGTTCTTTAGTACATTCGGAGCAGAGCGGACTAAGCAGGCCGTACAGGGCCGGCGAGCTCTCGCAGACGGGGTGCACCGCGCACGCGGTCTCGCGGCAGCGTGGCGCGCGGGAGCTGGCCATGGCGTGCGGGGGGGCGCGCAGGCAGGTGCCAGCCGGCGTTCTTCCGAGCTCTAGCAGCAGGCCATGGATGTCTGGCTCCAGTGGCGGCCATGGTCACGGGCCGAGCCAGGGGTTCGATGCAATCATCTCGCAGGACACACAATAGAAGGTCGGTCGCGCCCCGTGTGCCATGGCCGGGCCATGGCACACGGGGCTCGCCGCGGCCACAGGAAGGGGCAGGATGCCAGTGAGGAGGGAGAAGTGGGCGCCCTCGCGCGCAGAGGAGCCATGCCGCCGCCAATAGCACCTTTGGGAGGGAAGGAGCCGGTGGTGGGGAGGGGAGCTGCCGGCTTGGGGGAGGGCCGCGGGTTCCGTCGCGCGGTCCACCACTGCGCACACGGGGGACCGACGAATCCATCGAGCGAGATCGTCCGCCGGACTCAGTCACGTCGTCCATCCCCGGCCATGAACCACGCCGTGGGCCATGGGGCGTCCTCCGCCGGCATTCAGGGCGGGGAGCGCCGCAGGCCTGCGCGGCGTGTGCGAGTCCCGTCGCCGATGGAGCTCTAGGACAGAGCTGTGCCTAGGTTGGGGGAGGGAGCACGCCGATGGGGAGAGGAAGGGGGCGCCGCCTGGGAACAGAGGGAGCCGCCGGGCCGGCCGCCCCTAGCCGCTGCGAGCACAGGAGACACCTCGACGGCAGCTCCTCCCCGTTGAAGCGCGACGCAGCCAGGCACGCGCCTCCACCCCACCAACCGTGACGCCCGAGTGGACGGCTTGGCCACGCGTGGAGCAGGAGCACCTCCGGCCACGTCCGAGCTACGCGACCCATGCCCGTAGCCTATCCACGCCCGCCGGGAGCTGCGCCGCCGTCCGGGGTGGGGAGGCCGCGCCGTCGCGTGGCTCCTCTGCTCATCCTCTCCCCTCCACTCCCGAGACTGCCGGACTTGGGGCTGCCTGACTTGGGGGAGGAAACCTCCATGGGCGCCACTATTCGAGGATGGGGACAGACCGACAGCACCACCTCGTCGTCGAAGCGCGACGCGGACAGGCGCACGGGGGCGCGCGAACAGGCACGCGCCTCCACCCTACCAGCCGTGGTACCGGGAGGATGGGAGGGCCCGATTGGCCCTCACTGCCGCCGGAGGAGAGGAGATGGGGGCCGCGGGGGAGCTGCGTGACCCATGCCCGTCGCTGATAGAGGAGGTCGCGCCGCCGTGGTGCAGGGGATGGGGGCCGGCGGAGGGGAGAGAGGAGAAGCCACCATGGTTGGGGATGGGGAAGGCCGCATGCTCCAATGGAGGTGCTGGTGGGTTGGGGAAGGGGGCCTCCTGGGAGCAGAGGCTGCCGGGGGTGGGGGATGGCGCGCCGCCGTGGATAGCGGAGGGCGCGGCGTCGGGGTGGTCTGGCTGCCCGTGCTCGCCGTGGCCGCCATGGAAGAGGATGAGCGTTTTTTTTTATTGCAGAAGAGGATGTGCGTTGGTGAGGGAAGGTGCCGTGACGAGGGACGGAGGACCGCGGAGTCTGGCCAAAGGGGCGGCGGGACGGGCTTACGTTCAACCACGTAGGTAGCGGAGGCCGGTCGGACCAGGTGGTGTGCGTGACGGTTTTTGTGCTGGGTGCATTGAACAGAGAATGTAACAATACAGTATATATATATATATATATATATATATACTTAATCATTTTGCTGTACTGTGAATGTGTACTGGTTCTTATTGTCTGACTTACAGGAGGTAAGTCACGGGTGATTTGTCCCTTGCCGGATGCCCTCTATTTCTCATCCAATGGCTGATAGAAGAGCACTTTTACCACATCTTAATTCACAGATTAAGTGTGCTTTATGGCCTAAATAAGACCCAGGTTATGTTAGAATACGCTCTGCTGCCGCTGGAAAAGCACGTGACGGGCACTTCAATTGTGTAGAATGAGGTTTCTCAAAAAGTAAAAAATTGTGTAGAAATGACTATTCATTTTCTCTTTATTTTAACTCTTCGCTTTATCTTTCTACAACTTTAATGAAATCGATTATGAGTATATTAAGATCTTCATTAGGTTGCTATCACATGGACCTGTTCACTTGAACTTATTGGTCCTTATAAATTTTTTTCTTATAACAAAATAACACAGCCATAGAAACCATAAGCCGAGCAGCCCCTTTGTTCTTTTGATTAAATTCATCTAGCACATTTTTCTATGACTTACACAGTATAATATAGACATCCACAATATGCATTTACACCCACCATTATGTACAGACGCACGCAAATCCAATCCTTATAAATATCTTCGAAGGACTAAGTTGGTTAATCTCGAGATTCGTCATATAGGTGTCTTGCTGTCGATGGGGGCGTCGCCACTAAAAGCACGGCGCCGTTAAATTTGGAATAAAATTTGGTGAAGGCTATTTTTTTTTAGCCCTAACAATTCTATGGCTAATTTGACACACGCATAGTGGTGACTTTAGGTGGAGTTTATTTTGGTTATTCGACTATTGAAAATGTTGATTAAAATGCTCGTGTGTCCACAGTGCTCATGTCCTTATTCCACCGTCAACATGTAAAATAGTAACCCAAGTCTGCAACTTAAGCTTTCATATTTGAAATGAAAAAGCTACTTCTTTTATTAGCCATTGGATGAGGATCGAAGGGCAGCCGGCTAGAGGCAAGTCACCCGTGACTTACCTTCGGTATGTCAGACAATCCAAGCCGTGTACCGATATATGAAGCACGGAACAAATCTTTGTTTGGATCTGAGGGCCCTAGTAGACATAAAATCCAATCATCACCCATCTAGCAATAGTATGAATGATTGACCGATATATATGTGTCGTGCTTCAACTTTGAGGTGAAAAAAAAAAATGGAAGCATCACTGCTAACTTATTAATTATCGGAATGCGAACGTATGAAAGCAAAATTCCTTTTCCTTTCTTCTGAAATAGGAATAAGATGTCGAGTTTGTGGTGGCGGCATATGGTTTGACAGACCGCTAGCATGTCCGAGACGATATATATTAAGGTTTTTTCTCCAAATTCTGCTGGGGTCTATAATAATAACATAACGTCAATCTAAATTGTTACTACACTGTGGCACTGGTTATCGAAAGCCATAGCAAGGGGTTGAGACCCCTTGAGCTTAATAGCATCTAAAAATTAGGGTATTTTTACGGGTGGTTAGTGTCCCAAAAAACAAATGTTACAAACCTAACAAGAAATGGTATATTTATATGCTTGTACAAATTGTTCCTCGTAACAAGTCTAACGATGACCTAAAAGAATTGGTAAGAAATTGGACCAACTAAGGCCCAGAAGAGGAGACGTCGCCGCAACAAGCCGCGCACAGCGGGCCTGGGAGGCTGCGTGTGCATGTGGAGGCCGCGGGCGAGCCCGCGCCGCCGCCGCCGCCGTCTACGGAAAAAGTCACGTCATCTAGATGGATTAGAAAAATAGAGAGAAATAAAATAGGAAGCAATGAATAGCGCCATATCGCTAGTTGCTTAGGGGGTTAAAGTCTTACAAAGACAATAAATATAACCCCATGTACTCAATTGAATCAAGAAGAGAACTGGGTTAATCCCAACCCTAACTTTTAGCTCCTGGCTCCCTCTTCTCAACCCTAGACGCCGCCCTCCCCACGTGCCCTGCGCCACAGCCGCCGCCGCAGCCCAACGCGCGCAACCCTCGGGGCGCGCGCCCTCAGCGCCGCCGCCAGCCGGTGCGCCGCTGTCCTTGGCCACCACCACCGCTTATCTCCGCCTTCGCCGCTCCCTGATCGCCATCCACGTATCACCGGTTGTGCCGGACCTGTTATATTCCTGCAATTTAATAAATTACCCAACAAGAAATGGAACGAGTCAACATGAGTAGTAAAAATCCTGTGATATCAGCACTTGTAATGTGACGTAAGCGATCGACTTCCTACCTTTCTGCACGGGAATGAATGGAAAGCACGTCTACTTGTTAGTTGTTACCACTGGTCACTGAATAATTGGTGTTGTCTGTACGGCTCGTGTTTGCGACTTGCGCGTCGACTTCAGGTGGTGCTGGTCAGAAATATGTCTCCAAATGCTTGGAGCCAAACCTTCCAACAGCCACACTGACGTGAACGCGATTTGTCGCAGTCGCAACTGCACGTTCCATGGCTGAGAAATCAAGGAACGAAGCTAAACTAAGATGGATGCGGCCGTTAATTGCACTTGCGCATGCGACGACAACGAACGTCGCCGCCGCGGGTTTATATGACTTGTGAGTTGCGATCGCCCACCTATCTAGTAGCTTAATGATGGATGTAGAAACACAAACGAACGTCCAGTACTACTGCTATTTTAGTTAATTTTTCAATACTAATTTCCAGTGTTAGCTAGCGACCTTAAATTGACCTCTTGCCGGCCGCTATGTATGTATGATTGCTCATCAACCATTCTGACTTGCATTTCAACAAAATGACGTAAACTGACAAACCTTTTAGACAAGTTTGGCTCAAACATTAGAAACATAAATCATAAATAATTTTTAAATTATTGAGTTTGAAAATATGAAAATCATTTGTTATGAAGTCAAAGTTAAACTTTAAAGACTATGTCACTGTCCTAAATAATAAATCATATATGAAGGGAATATACTACTGTACTTCCAAATTCTATAGATGAAACAACACGACAACCCAATCACTAAATCACACCGCATCTGGTTTTTTTTTGACAAACCCTTAGGCAAGCTTTATTAATTTAGAATAGTTACATCATCGAATAATAAATGAGCAATAAAACTAGGGTATCATCGTTCTAGATATAATTTTCTTTTCTAAACATAGCCTGCCTAGCTAGTTCATGTGCCACTTGGTTTCCTCTCATGCTTAAGTGCTTAATAGAAATCTCCTCGAATCCACTCCAAACTATAATACATTCATCATATATTGCGGCGACTGAGTTTACAATAAAACCTCCATTCACCATAATCTCAACGACCTTCATACAATCGGATTGGTATCAGGAGATTACCTCCAATGTGTTGAGCTAACATCAACCCCTCTAGAGCATATGCTTTCGCCATCGGTCATCCACTAGGTTAGGAATAAAAGTACTTGTCACTACGACCATTCCTCCCGAGCCTTGTTGGCGGTCCTTAACGACGAATTTATACTGCCAACATAGACCAAAAAGGGAAGAATTATATATTTTTACACACATATACCTTTACTATTAATGAAATTCCACTTGTACTAGAAGTTATGACACGTTGCAGGAAATACACCAAGTACAGGGAATATTTACACTAAAGGCGCTTTCCAGAAGACGTAATTGCCAACCCAAAGGAAGTCAGCCCAACTGAAGCATGCTCGGGCCAAATCCACAACTCCACAGCAGTCCAGGCCTGAGCCACAGCCCACCGCCCGAGGTCGGTAGCGAACCGACCCAGGGGTGGGCCGGCCGGCGCATCTGGGTCGGCCGGCGCACCCGAGAGGTGGTTCGAGCCCAGCCGCCTCGTGTCGGTAACATCAATGCGGAGGAGGGCGGTGCGCTGCTCGTTTTCCCAAACTACCCCCGAACCGCCTTCCACCTGCTACAAAAGGAGAGGAGGAGCACCCCCTACAATACACACTCATTTGGAGCACTACCGCACTCTCTACACTTGTTCTTTAGGCTTAGCTACATAGAGTTCTTTGGAGCTAGGTTGAGCTACTTGGAGGGATTGTTTCCTAGGAAGAACTGCTATATACCATGAAGAGTTCTTCCTTATTCAAGTTTCCTATTCTTATTTACATTCTTGCATATGAACTAGAGTATAGTCTTGAGCTTGATATATTCGATGAATATGAACTAGACTATAGTCCATATGAGAGTTGTTCATCATGCTCATACATGTTCTTCATTGTTCATATGATTCACAAACGTAGAGAAGATGATAGGAATAGAGTAACAGTTCATCGTTCCTTTGGGTTTGCTTATATCCTTGCTCGTCCATCCGTAGGGTGAGAGTTCTCGGGGGATATAGGTAGTTCCTTAGTATGCAGACGTGGTGTCCAGATGTGAAGGAGCCTTCGGATATGACGGCATGGCATGGTTGAGGGGTAGACGGCAGGGAGTGACCTAGTCCTGTCCATCCTTCGTAATCCCCCACGTTCGTATGTTGTGTAGGAGTTCGCAAATGTCCTCGTCGGCTGACAGATTAGCTGCTGGGATCTCCCTATTGCTCTTGACCTTGACTTGTATCTTAACATATTTATCATATGACATTAACTTGTTCTATGCAAATGTATAAGATGTACCTGCTCCACTTAGGTTATTCTTTTATTCTTTATTTTACCTTTTATCCTTGAGGTTGCTCCATGTGTGTCCACTATCTACAAATCATATTGTTTGACCCCTACATAGCTATGGGCCGTGTTTCGATGATATGAAGTCATAACATATCTATGCTAGAGGTATTTGTATCCCCGCCTTCCTACGGGAAAATATAAATAACGATACCCTGAAATACTTCCAGGTGAAATACTACAACGACGATCTGTGCGCTTGCGGATATTATCTCTAAAAGGTTATGATCTATCATCATGGCATTTCTTACATCGTTACTAGAGTACAATTCTAGTGGCGTTGCTAATAGTCGCCAAAAAAGGCATTTCTGGTGTGGCCACCAGGGTAGGCATTCTGCCTATTTTGGTGATTGCATTAAGAAATGCCAACCTGCTAGGCAAAGAGATTTATCTATAAATTATAGAGCCAAAGCAACCTTCTTCACCAGTGGAGTCACCAAAAAGTATGTTGACACCAAAATAGGCCCGGACCAACACACCAAAGGGCATTGGACGCCCGTGCCACCATGAGTCGAAGAACACAGCGAGATAATCACTCTTGCATGGTGAAACACAAAGAGGTTTACAAGCAAACCACTAAAGTATAACCAATCACACTTACAGGATGAAGAACCGGCTAGTTTACAAGTAAACTAGAAAAGGAACCACCGAAGCGCTCGCCCAGGAGGGACCCCGTCAGGGCAAGGACGTCGTTGGGCTGCCCTAGGTTGGTCGATAAGCCTAGGACGCCATCCTAGGTCTCCTAGATCAAGAGATGAACAACATGTAGAGGGTTGAGAGAAGAAATTAGGGTAAAGAGAGGTTTTGGTTGATTTGTTGACAATTGATTAGATGGGATCAATTGGCCATGTACCCTCTTATTATATAGGGGGTAGGGGTGGTCTTATCCTATTGGAAAATCAATGTGGTACTATTATTATGTTGCTCATAGAGGTTTCCTTAGATTGAGCTGATAAACTATCATAGGCCCATTTAATTAACATAGGCCCAATTTGAGTGTCAACTGTCGTACTTTGGGCATGGACTATTTGGAAGACAAGGAATGATGTGGTGTTCTATGGTGTTTCTCCTAATATTGATATGGCCCTCTTCCTTTGAGGAAGCTGAACTATGGATGCTTGTAGGTGCAAAGGGTCTAAGTACTGTGGTCGCTGCTAGGCTACCAGTTTAAATTTGTAGTGGCAGGTAGCCAATTTAGTTGTGTTGTTATGTGTTGTGGGCACGTGTTAGTGTTGGCCTTGTTTGGGTGAGTGTTTATGTGTTTGTTGTATGGCTTTAGCCTAACTCCTTGTCCCTAAATGCAATGATATACAGCTCTCCTACATATTTAAAAAACAAATAGGGGCTCAAATATCGTTTCAAGTTACTGGATTTTGAAATTCAATATCTTAAATTCTTCAAATGACTTCAAATGTTGTGATCTATATAAAAACAAATAGAGGCTCAAATATTCTTTAAGTTATCAGATTTTGAAATTCATTTTTTTGTTTATATCAAACTTGTAGTCCTTAATGAGATCTATAAATTTGTAGTTGACAACTTGTTTACTTTAGATAGTTTGGAGGCTCAAATATCAGTTTAAAATTATCATATTTTAAAATTCAATTCTTGGAACTTTTTAATGACCTCAGATGGAGAAACATTCTGCACCAAAGCTACAATGCTTAACGAGATCTAAAAATTTTCCATTGAATTTTTTTCACCTGAGATCATGCAATGCACCAACTAAGTTCAACCCCAAGCTTAAGCTTATGGGCAAGATGGGCAATTCACTTTGTATTCCAACACTCCACCTCACGTAAAGGTTCCCTCAGGCTCAAACGTGGAAATAGAAGTGGACAATAATTATTTTATTTTATCATGCAATGGGCAAGATGGGAAATTCACTTTGATACCATATTGAGTTTATGAGAAAGATGGTGTTGTGAACTATTTCATTGGAAAGTAATACACTAAAAGAAGAAGGAAGTACCACCAACCACCTGCAGCTAATTCTAGGCTGCTAGGCTCCAACATGGGTCAATGGACTGAGAGCAAGCTCCAGTGACCAGTCACCCACGAGAGCACCTGCTGGTCAGCAGGTTGTTAGTGCATGTTAGTGCACAGCCAGAGAGTAGGAATAGGAGATTTGGTCATTGGATTGTGAGTGCATGTTAGTGGACAGCCGACCATTAGGGCAATATAACTAAGGGCCAACTATTTGAGAGGGATAAGAAGCAGAGTTACCAGAGTATTATCATTCAGAACATCCCAGGTGTGCAAACTGGCTCTACTGCTGCCTTTGTTTAGGTTTAGCCATTGTTGAATGATCCTCAGATCCTCAACACATCCAGTTCCCTAGCATGACTCCTCCACGGATTGGCTCCAGATGATGGTTAATGGTAAACAACAATTTCAAAGGCCTTTCTTCATGGAGATTTTCATAATAGGAGCCTGGCAGATTTGGAAGCAAAGGAATAACTTCATATTTGATCGTGGTCGTCCTTCCTTCAATAACCGGAAGCAATGTTTCCTGGAAGAAGCCCAGCTGCAGCCATTTCACCTCTGCAGCTCTAAAAGACATATTTTCCTCTCCCTTCTTATTGACCTAGGCACCTAGCTTAACTTTGTTGATCTTGTTTCTGCTTGTATAGCCAGTGCAGTTCTCTTAGTTGTAGCCCCCTCTTTGTACAGTGGTGTCGTTTCTTTTCATTATTGTTTTCTAATAAAATCCTTACGGTGGGGGTCTCCCCTGCTGTATTTAGCGTTCAAAAAAAAGTTCCCTAGCCATATCAGATGGGCAATTAACTTTATATTCAAACATAATTGTCTTCATTTAATTTTTTTAATTGGGCTTCTAAATGATCTCTAATAAAATAATTGTCAACTACAAAATTATAGATCGCGTCAAAGTCTACAGTTTTGATATTAAGCTTGTCTTCATTTGATTTCATATCAAAATTATGAATTGTGTTGATATAAGAAACCACCTGATATATGGACCCAACAAGGCAAAACCAACAGTGAAATCACCTAGGTGGTGAGCAAACGATTTTAGATAAGGGGATAGAATATCTAGTTTTGTAGGTCAGGGGATGAAGTAGACACTTCTAAACAACAGGGGTGAAGTAGACACACTGCTAAACGTTAGGGGGGCATATAGTGATAAAGTCTTATATCTAGGACAACCACTGAAATATTGTTGCTTGCTACAGAAGCACATCCATACAGTATCACACCTGGTCAGCACTCACAACACTAGTACACTGATTTTGGGGAATCAGATTGCCCATCATGGTGGCTGATCAGTTGGTCAGGCCATGTTATGCCCGAACATCATGACCTCTTATAGCAAGTTGTCGGAATAAGCCTACTGAAACTGAAACCCACCTTTTGAGAATTCTTGAGAATTCAGTGTTGCTTTTTTTTTCTTGAACACGCAGGAGAGCTGCGTATCATTATATTAAGAAGAGAAAATAGCAGGTTTAGAACCCATTACAGCCACACACACGCACACACTTTTACATCTGATGGTGTATCTCTCTCACACTTTTAAAGTTGACCCAAGACCACTAGGGAGGAACTCATGCATTGACCGGCTCTAGAGCAAGGAGATTAGAAATTCCCTGAGCTCCGGCCAATCTCCACAGGAGGAGCTCATCTCTTACCGAAGCCAGAACACTGCTTAGGCTTAGTTGAATCCCATCAAACATACAATGATTACAGTGATTCCAAATGGACCAGACTTCCAAATTCAGTGTTGCTTAATTAGAATTGTTTAATAATCTCTTTAGATAAGTATATATTTATATATATATAGTTCTGTGAGATGCAATTGTAAGCCTGTACTTATTCATATCTATGGCAACATGCCGACATATGTGTAAGTCTGTGAAATTTGCTTATAATTTTTTAAGGTATCATCTATCCAAACCCATTAACAAAACTAAGAAATTCTCATCATTTCTTTTTTTCTTGAAAAATCAATGTGTGGCATGACAGTACATGGAGAAGTGGTTGTACCTTGGATCCAAAACATTTCCCATAAAAACTCTTTTCTTCGCTAGCAGAGCTAGCCTCCATCATGCATTGTTTTCCTTGCCTCGAAGATCACGTTGATACTCAGCCACAGAAGCAGAAGAAATCAGTAACCAAACTGCTATATCTTCTCCTGGTGGCATCATAAAGTTCTCCCTGTCATTTTTTCTGGACAAGTCACTGACCGTGATTTCTTGTAGCTTTTTATCTATGGCCTTGTATAGTTCCCTCCCAATTCTAGTATTTAGCACTATACAAAAAGAAGATTTCCCGTCACATCAAAATGCTGGCACTTGTATGGAGTCCTAAATGTAGATAAAATTAAAATCTAATTACACAGTTTGATTGTACTTTGCAAGACGAATATTTTGTACCTAATTAGTCAATGTTTGGACAATAATTCATAAATACAAATGAAATGCTATAGTGCGCTATAGGAATTCTAGCACATCCCAATTCAGGAAACTAAACAAGGGCTATGTCATCAACTGGAGCATGAATAATATCCTCCTGCAAATTACACAAGCCAACCGGCAAAATCTGGAAGACTATTTCCTGGAGCTGCAAAAGTTGCCAATAGTGTGCGCTTGGAGAGGTCCCTAAGGAAATTATTTAATTTCAAATCATATCTCTTATAAGAAGCTGTTTATCAAAAAGAAGCTGCGGACACATGATTTTCCATATCATGGTGTAGCATCTTTTGTTGGTGTGATGAGCGATTGTCAACATGTCTAACACTTTGGTTGGTGGTCGGTCTTGGTGGTTCTACTGATCCCCTGGCAAAGGGTTATGTGTTAAAACATGTCTCTTGGCTTGTGATGTGCAGGTGTGGAGTCCGAAGGCAGTGGCAGTGGTCGGGTGAAGGTTAAGTAGGGCGTGCCGTGTTGACAGACCGGGTGTGGTGAAGGGCGGATGCGAGGCTTGGACCGAGGGACCAGATGGCTAGGTGGCCAGCTGCGGTGGTTGACACTTGGGACATTGATAAGTGCAAGTGTACATGGCGGAGGATGTGTACGAGCTACACTACTGGCAAGGAGGTTTGGTGGTTTGTCCTCAAAACCATCGGCGGGGGATACGTATGGGCTACGCTACTCACGGACGGTTTGGTGGTTTATCCTCAAAACCATCGATGGTGGGTTTTATGGGTTTGCGCCTCAAAACCTAGGTGGTCCTGATACGGACGGATGGCACGTGGCGGCATCGGGGAGATTGCGTCAAGGCAAGGCTAGCGGTGAGAAGGCGCGCGCTGGCCGTCGGATCAGGAAATCCTGAGTTGGACCATAGTGCCCTTGGCTAGGTGGTTCGCTCTAATAATATCTAGGGGCAGTAGTGAAAATGTGTAGTAGGCATATAAATAGGAGTGGACAGCCCCCCACTGACCCTACCTCTTTTGCTACCTCATTTCCCACTTCTCCACTTGGCCGCCGCCGGTCTGTCTGTTAGGTTTTTCCCTTTTCTGTTCATGTTCTTATAGAGGTCCAAGAACAAGAATTTTACCCATGTATTTGTAAGATATTTTGTGTGGGAATGGAGGACTGAATCCTCCTTGTGCCCTCTGGGCTTTTCGATTTTGAGCTGTGAACTTGGTCGGTTTTGTTGTGCGTCGTTGACTTTCTGTGGTTTGCTGGATGAACTTTGATTCGTCAGTTTTGGAGCGTTTTGGCTCAATATTTTTGCGTTGATTGATGCTTTGTCGAGTGATGAACTAGATCCTCAAGGGAATTGAACCAATTCCACTCGTGCATCAAGAAATCGAGCAGTTTGTGTTTTGGGAAAAACTATGTTTTTGGGCTAGATCTGCAATTCCTTGCTACTCTGTTCAAACTGGGGAACGATTTCTTGGGGATAGCTTTCCTTCTCTCTTGTGTTTACCTGAGCGAAATCTGGTGTCAGTTTGTGCTGGTTCCATCAATTTCTCTTCTTACATGCATGCTGTCCAGAGCAGGGTTTCCCTTCTGAGTTCTCTTCATTTATTGACTGTGTGTTACTAAACAGCAGTGCTACCAGCATCGTGTGATCAGGCACCAATAGAGCTCTTTTGAGAAGCACTTGTCTTTGACCCCAGTTTCCCAATTCTTTCATCGATGGTCGGTTGGTTGTTTTGATGGAGTCTGGGATGGGAGAACAGCAGTAACACTGCAGCATTGAAGCGCCTCCCTTTTAGGTCGTGAGCACCCAACCAGTTTTCCCGACCAGCATCTTTCTTTTCCTGACCTGTTCCTTCCCTATTCTTGACCACCTTTGTTTGATGAGGTCTGGAGCAGTTTACCGACTTGTTTTGTCTTGTTCCTGACCACTGTGGTCAGTTTCCAACCAGGTTTCTTCTAGTTTTTGACCAGTTCCCGACCAGTTGCATTTTGTTCTCTATTTCTATTCTCTTCTTTTGCATTGGTTCAAGGGTGCTCAGTCTACCTGGTCGGGTTTTCTTGCCTTGGTTTGGTGGTGCTCGGCAGTGTTTCTACCTTGTCGAGGTTTTTTTAAAAGAAAAAAGTTTTCGGCTCCCATTCGCCCCCGTTTGGTTGCCTTTTCGGTCCTTCAATTGGTATCGGAGCCGATTAAGGATCACTTCCACCTTAATCGGTCCGTGATCCGCAGAAGGCGACATGGCTTTACAACACCGGTCGAGTAAGTCGCCCCAATTCAATGGGGAGAACTACTCATATTGGAAGATCTGGATGCAAGTGCATCTACAAGGGATCGATTGACGTGTTTGGGAGATCATTGAGAATGCCAATTACCAGGTGCTCGATGCACGGGTAAATCAAAAGCAAATTGACCAACACAATGCCAACAACATTGCTCATGCAGAGCTTTATGCTGCTTTGTCGATTTTTGAGTTTGATCATGTTTCTGATTGTGTGACTGCTTGGGAGATCTGGAGGAGACTTCAAAGTTTCCATGAGGGTACATCCTGTTTCAAAACCAGACTCTACGAGACATACAAGAGGGAATACGAGAATTTTACCCAAGCTGATGGGGAGACAATTGACTCGATGTTTTCTTGCTTTACCACTATTGTGAACAACATGCGAGCTAACAATGCAGCTATGCCCTATGATGATCATCAGAGAGCACTCAAGCTTTTACATGCTCTTGATCAAAGGGTTTGGGAGGTCAAGGTGCAGGCGATCATCAAATTAGCCAACTACGAGACTCTCACCATGGATGAGCTGTTTAGCAAGCTTAAGTCCATTGAGATCGACCTCCAGACGCAGGTGAGGATCAAGAATCCGTCTGCCCCGACCATGGCTCTGGTGTCAGGTACTTCAAGTTCAAAATCTTCTTTGGCTAACCCATCACAGTTGTCTCTTGCCTTGTCTTCTCTTGTGTCTGCAATAGAGGAGCAGATGGAAGCTTTTGGGGATGAGGAGCTAGCGCTAGTCATCAGCAAGTTCTCACGGTTTCACAACAACCGCTTGAATCGACAGCGTGGTGGCAGCAAGCAAGGCTGCTTTGGATGTGTAGAGCCTGACCACTATGTCACCAGCTGCCCCAACAAGCACAAGAGCCACTCCAGCAAGCCCGACCACTCCAATCATAAGGACAAGTACAAATCCAAGAAGAACTTTTACCCCAAGCGCATGGAGAGGAAGTTTTTCGAGCACATGAAGAAGAAATCCCTTGTCATGTCTTTCAACGATGTCGACTCTGATAGTACCTCTTCTCCGAGTGATGATGAGCCCGAGAAGAAGGTTGAGAACAAGTTCAACGGCTTGGGCTTCTTCGCCAACAAGCGCCGAGGAGGTTGCTGCACCACGGTGGTTGACGACGACACGACCGACCACGACGATGAGGACGACTCCGAGTCTGAGGTAGAACATACAGTCGAATCTCTTTGTACTCATCTTGAATCTACTTATGACACTATGTTTAAGCAAGATGCTTTGATTGTTCACACTGCTAAAGAGCGCAATAGCTTTAAGGCTAAGTATCTCAAAGCTTTAGATGATCTTGAGAGTGTCAAGAAGGAGAGAGTTGTTCTGCCTAATGAGACTGAGTGCGATGAATGTGCTATTCACATGTCCAGTCTTGTATCTTTGCAGTCTAAGTATTCTACTTTGGTTGAGGAGTTGGATAGGGCTAGAGCTGAGCCTGTTTTGTCAGGTCCTTGCAAGTCTTGTGTTGAGTTGAGCTCTGAGCTTTATGAGAAGGTAGCTAGGATCGCTTTTCTTGAGAAGTCTAGTGCGGATGGTACTAGTACTTGATGTTTTTGCTATGAGGCTTTGGAGCTAGAGCTTGCTAATTGTAGGCAAGACAAGAAAAAGACCAAAGAAGAAAACACATTCCTTCGGCACATGTTGAGCTGGCTTTCCTACAGTGAGCCATAGTTGGGCATGATTAACCCACCTAAGGTTGGTGAACATAGTGGTTTGAGCACGAGTGAGAAACTCACCAATCCTTCCAAGCTCACAATGATTAACCCACCTAAGCCCTCTGTGCCGACCACGCCCATTGTGAAAGATGGAGTGCTTGAAGAGTCTCCCAAGCCTCCACCTCAGAATTGAGTGTGGATTCCAAAACCTAACCACCTCAGGAACCCACTTGACACTCTACCGAACATCTCTGATAAGCCCCTTCCTAAGGCCAAACCACCTCCAAGAGTGAACCATGCCCACAACAGAGTGAATCCACCACCCAAGAGAGAGGTGTATCACTGTGACTATTGCAAGAGGGATGGTCACTTGTTCGAGTTTTGATTTAGGAGGAAGAGAGATGAGAGGCATGAGTATGAGCTTTACCAGCAGAACATGCATCGCCCTTCTCATGGCATGCATAGTTCACCTGCTCAGAGGCGTACCACTAGACCGAGAGGTACAAGACCTCAAGGTACTAGGCCCCAGTTTGCGAGACCACGTGATGGTCGTGCCCGATGTGGACCAAGTCATTCTCAATACGACTCCAGGTCCCGTGGTAGTGGCTCTCAGTTCTACACTTCTAGCGGACCACATTTTTTTCTCATGGTGATCGCTTCTCTCCCATGGGACATGGGATGTATGGTGTTTTTCCTAACCCTTTTTCAGGGCAGATGACCCAGCACTGGTATTCTCCTTAGTTTACTAACCCCAGCGTTGGATCATTTGTTCATCCCATGTCTTTCTATTGATACAGCATGGAGGCTTGGAGAACATATGGCTTGTTGATGCCGGGTGTTCACGCCACATGACCGGTAATTCAAATTGGTTCTCTAGCCTCAACCCCATGACCTCCAAGGAGTACATCACATTTGGGGACAATGGTAAGGGTAAGGTGTTTTCTCATGGGTTGCTAAGGCTCAATGAGAGCTTTGTGCTTAAGGATGTTGCTTTGGTTTCAAGTTTACATTTCAATTTGCTTTTAGTTTCGCAACTCCTTAGAGATGGTTTTGAAGTGCGCTTTAAGCTGGGCTTTCTCGCATTTTGGATTCTCGTGGTGATCTTATTTGCTTGATTGTTCCTTTTGGACTTTTTTTCGTGCCGATTTTTCTCGCTCTTTTGGCACTTCTCGGTTTTTGGTGGCAGACACTTCTTCTGAGCTTTGGAAGTGGCATAGGAGGCTTGGTCATTTGAGCTTTGACCTTGCAAGGTTGGGCTCTCTTGGTCTAATCCAAGGATTGCCTAAGCTAAAGTTCGAGAAGGATTTGGTTTGTCACCCGTGTCGTCACGGGAAGATGGTTGCCGCTTCTCATTCCTCTATGAACCAAGTGATGACCAAACAACCTAGCGAGCTTCTTCACATGGACAGTGTAGGTCCAGCTCGGGTTTAGTCGGATGGTGGGAAGTGGTATGTTCTTGTGATCGTGGATGATTTTTCTTTCTATTCTTGGGTCTTTTTTATGGAGTCCAAGGATGAGGCATTTTCCCACGTGCAGGAGTTGATTCTTAGGCTACAAAATGAGTTTCCCAAGAATGCCATGAGAG
This sequence comes from Bothriochloa decipiens, assembly GCA_023333625.1. Lineage (NCBI taxonomy): Eukaryota > Viridiplantae > Streptophyta > Magnoliopsida > Poales > Poaceae > Bothriochloa > Bothriochloa decipiens. The sequence continues at coordinate 31,751,608 of CM041631.1, forward strand.
CTATACACAGTGACAATGGCACCAAATTTAAGAACTCTCATTTTGAAGCTTTCTGCAAATCTTTGGGTCTTGAGCATCAGTTTTCTTCACCTTATGTGCCCTAGTAGAATGGGGTTGTTGAACACAAAAATTGGACCCTTGTTGAGATGGCCAGGATGATGCTCGATGAGCATAGGACTCCTAGGAGGTACTGGGCCAAAGCGATCAACACAACATGTCACGTTTTGAACCATTTTCCTTCGTGCTTTCACAAAGAAGACTTCTTATGAGTTGTGGTTTGGGCGTCCTCCCAAGGTGAGCTACTTCAAAGTTTTTGGGTGTAGGTGCTTCATTCTTAAGCCAGGTAATTTGGACAAGTTCGAATCTCATTCTTTTGATGGCATTTTTCTCGGTTATGCTACTCACTCACGTGCATATAGAGTACTTAATCTTGAGACTAACCGTGTCATGGAGACTTATGAAGTTACCTTCGACAAAACCACACCTTGTTCTTCTCCTGTCTTTGAGCATGCAGGTGATCAAGAGATGGGTGAAAGCACCTTTGTGGAGGAGAAGCAGGACGATGCCGATTGGGGTGCTCCCAAGCTGACTCGACCGGCTGCCCCTGTCGACCATGTGATGACTACGTCGGTTCGAGGCCCCAATCCTTCTTCTTCAACTACATGGGGGCCGAACGACCAGTTTTCCTCTCTTGCACCTAAAGGAACTCCAGCTATGGTTGAGGGGGAGGCTACTTCATCAAGAATGGCGCTAGCACAGATTCAGCATCATCATCCTCCCGAGACCATGATCGGTAACCTCAACCAGCGTGTCACTTGCAATAGGTCATATGAAATCTCCCATTTCTCACATTCTACTTTTTTTGCCAATTTTGGGCCCCAAGATATTGGACACGCTTTATCTAATGCTGATTGGGTCAATGCCATGCATGAGGAGCTTGAAAACTTTGAGAGAAACCAAGTTTGTGTCCTTGTTCCTCCACCTCCACAGTGTCATCCCATAGGTACCAAGTGGGTGTTTAAGAACAAGTAGAGTGAGGATGGAGTGATAGTTAGGAACAAGGTTAGGTTGGTTTCTCAGGGGTTTTGCCAGAAAGAGGGGATAGACTTTGAGGAAACCTTTGCTCTTGTTGCCTGTTTAGAAGCCATTAGGATCCTTTTAGCCTTTACAACTTCAAAAGGGTTCAAGCTGTATCAAATGGATGTCAAGAGTGCTTTTCTCAATGGGTACATAGAGGAGGAAGTGTATGTGAAGCAACCCCCTGGTTTTGAAAATCCAAAGCACCCAAAACATGTTTACAAACTACACAAAGCCTTGTATGGTCTCAAACAAGCCCCTAGAGCCTGGTATGCTAGATTGAAGTCCTTTTTTTCTTGGGAAGGGTTTTACCATGGGCTCTGTTGATAAAACTTTGTTTCTCCTCAAGCAAGGCAAAGACATTCTCATTGTGCAGATATACATGGATGATATAATCTTTGGTGGCACTTCACAAGCCCTTGTGGCAAAGTTTTCTGATTTGATGAGCAAGGAGTTCAAGATGAGCATGATGGGCGAGTTGACTTTCTTTCTCGGGTTGCAAATCAAGCAAACTCAGGAAGGAACATTTGTGCACCAAGGAAAGTACACCAAGGACCTGCTGAAGAAGTTCGACATGGGCGAGGCCAAGCCTCTTTCGACGCCCATGGTGACTACCACCGCTTTGGATGCTAATGTTGAGGGTGAAGCCATGGACCAGAAGGAGTACCACAGCATGATCGGGTCATTGCTGTACCTGACAGCGACGAGACCAGACATCCAGTTCGTGGTCTATCTTTGTGCATGTTTTCAGTCTTCGCCACGCATGTCTCACCATCAAGCCATCAAGCGGATCATGAGGTACCTTCATTTCACTCCTGAATTTAGTCTTTGGTACTCGACCGCTTCCACCCTCTCGCTTTCTGGCTATTCCGATGCTGATTATGCTGGCTGTCATGTTGAGAGGAAGTCAACTTCTGGTACTTGTCAGTTTCTTGGTTCGTCTCTTATTTCTTGGTCCTCTTGCAAGCAGTCCACCATAGCCCAATCCACCTGTAAGGCTGAGTATGTTGCTACTGCTGCTGGTTGTTCTCAGCTGCTTTAGATAGTTGCTACTTTGAGAGACTTTGGCCTAGAGTTTACCCGAGTGCCACTTTACTATGACAGCACCAGTGCCATAAGTGTAGCCAAAAACCCAGTGCTCCATGCTAAAACCAAGCACATTGAGGTGAGGTACCACTTTCTGAGAGACAACCAAGAGAAGGGAACCATAGATTTGAGACATATTCACACTGAGTGCCAGCTAGCTGACATTTTCACCAAACCTCTTGACCAGGCCTAGTTTGCACACTTGCGAGGGGAGTTGGGTGTTTGCTTCCCATTTTAGTTGTGGGATGCTTTGTATCTTGTACAGTTGCTTTTCTTTCTCTTTCTTTTGCCTTCATTTTGTATCATATTGCATTGCATCTCATCATGTATGATATATATCATGTGCTTAGCTTCATTTGTATAGCTTGTTGCTTAAGGTTATGCTTTTGTTGGTATATCTTATGGATACATGATGACTATAGCAGCATAGACTCTTTTTGATCATCTTGATACATGTTATGAGCTAAGCTTGCTTTTTAAATGTGAACTTGCTCAATGAATGATGAAATCTAAAAAATGTTCACTTTTAAGATGGCAACTAGCATGTGTAGGATGTGTTGAGATCCATATTGCTTTTATATGTATGCTTTAGTTGCTATGTCTCATGTTTCTTGAATCATATGCTTAGCTCGGATCTTTTGATATCTTTGTGCTAAAACTTGATGTCTAAGCTAAGAAATGATGAAAATAATTTAGAGTTGGATCTTTACTGTCCCATGGCAATGTCATGAGACTGCTTCTCATTCACTCAAGTGAGATGAACTTGGGTAGTGTAGTGCTAGTCCACAACCACTCATGACGAGACGGCTTCCCATTTGCACATGGGATGAACTCGGGGTGGTTGAAAAACATGATAAAAATAATAAAATATTTTGGCGGGCAGTTTGATACTCTCACATACACATATCTAAAATTAACCTTGTTCTCCGCTGTAAAACTCTGATCAATGTTGAAGCTACAAGTGTTAAATGCTTTCTTAAGACATGATGTATGATCGTTATATGGGGTAGTTCACTTTTGTATATATGTGCTAGCACTAGTTTGATCTCCTGCTCATATTTGCTATGTGCTATCCTCCTTGGTGAACACCCTTTTATGAAATATGCTTAAGACTGGTCAAAATGCTTATGATTCATATTCCGTTTCATTTGATCAGTTTGAGCATTGGCCTTGTCTTGTGCCTATTGTAATACATGTGCTGTACAAACTTGAACATGATTTTATTCAACTTGCTATACTCCTGAAGCTTTGTATGTTTGCAATGTACATTTTGTGCATTTCATAGCATATTTTAAGGGGCAGCTTCCCTTTTGTCCACTTGATAAGTGTAGTTGTCAACAAGGGGAGAATGTTTCCACAAATCCAGAGTGTGCATTCATGTGCATTTGTGAGGTTGATGCACTTGTCAAGGGGGAGTTACACATTTTCTGTTGCTAGATGTGTCAAGCCATTTGCCTCTGTCTAGAGGGTCTGGTCGCTTTCAGGTGTTTTGACTGAGCTTGTTGTTGTTGCTATTTGCTTTGCTCATGGCAAGTGATCGTTTCAAGCTTTTCTTTGGCTTTTGGTCATTTGATTGAGTTTTTTCTCTGGTTTGTGTTGGTGTTGATAATGCACTCATCAAGGGGGAGATTGCAGACACATGATTTTCTATATCACGGTGTAGCATATTTTGTTGGTGTGATGAGTGATTGTCAACATGTCCAACACTTTGGTTGGTGGTCAGTCTTGGTGGTTCTACTGATCCCCTGGCACAGGGTTATGTGTCGATACATGTCTCTTGGCTTGTGATGTGCAGGTGTGGAGTCCGGAGGCAGTCGCAGTGGTCGGATGAAGGTCAAGTAGGGCATGCCATGCTGACGGACCGGGTGCGGTGAAGGACGGACGCGAGGCTTGGACCGAGGGACCAGACGGCCAGGTGGCCAGCTACAGTGGCTGACACTTGGGACATCGACAAGTGCAAGTGTACATGGCGGGGGACACATGCGGGCTACACTACTCGCGAGGAGGTTTGGTGGTTTGTCCTCAAAACCATCGGCGAGGATGCGTATGGGCTACGCTACTCGCGGATGGTTTGGTGGTTTGTCCTCAAAACCATCGGCGGTGGGTTTCGTGGATTTGTGCCTCAAAACCTGGGTGGTCCTGATGCAGACCGACGGCACGTGCCGGCATTGGGGAGATTGCGTCAAGGCAAGGCTACCGGTGAGAAGGCGCGGTGGCCGTCGGATCAGGAAATCCTGAGTTGGACCATAGTGCCCTTGGCTAGGTGGTTCGCTCTAATAATATCTAGGGGCAGTAATGGAACTGTGTAGTAGGCATATACATAGGAGTGGACAGCCCCCACTGAACCTACCCTTTTGCTACCTCATTTCCCACCTCTCCACTTGGCCGCCGCCTGTCTGTCTGTTAGGTTTTTCCCTTTTCTGTTCATGTTCTTGTAGAGGTCCAAGAACAAGAATTTTACCCATGTATTTGTGAGATATTTTGTGTTAGAATGGAGGCTAAATCATCCTCGTGCCCTCTGGGCTTTTCGGTTTTTTTCTATGAACTTGGTCAGTTTTGTTGTGCGTCGTTGACTTTCTATGGTTTGCTGGACGAACTTCGATTCGTCAGTCTTGGAGCATTTTGGCTCAATCTTTTTGCGTTGATTGATGCTTTGTCAAGTGATGAACTAGATCCTTAAGGGAATCAAATCAATTCCACTCGTGCATCAAGAAACCGAGCAGTTTGTGTTTTGGGAAAAACTATGTTCTTCGGGCCAGATCTGCAATTCCCTGCTACTCTGTTCAAACTGGGGCATGATTTCTTGGGATAACTTTCCTTCTCCCTTGTGTTTACCTGAGTGAAATCTGGTGTCAATTTGTGCTGGTTCCATCAATTTCTCTTCTTACATGCATGCTGTCCAGAGCAAGGTTTCCCTTCTGAGTTCTCTTCGTTTATTGACTGTGTGGGACTAAACAGCAGTGCTACCAGCATTGTGTAATCTGGCACTGATAGAGCTCTATTGAGCAGCACTTGTCTTTGACCCCAGTTGCCCAATTCTTTTGTAGGTGGTTGGTTGGTTGTTTTGATGGAGTCTGGGATGGGAGAACAGCACTAACACTACAGCGTTGAAGCGCCTCCCTTTTAGGTCATGAGCACCCGACCAGTTTTCCCGACCAGCATCTTTCTGTTCCTGACCTGTTCCTTCTCTGTTCTCGACCACCTTTGCTTGACGAGGTCTGGAGCAGTTTACCGACTAGTTTTGTCTTGTTCCCGACCACCGTGGTCAGTTCCCGACCAGGTTTCTTCTAGTTTCTGACCAGTTCCCGACCAGTTGCATTTTGTTCTGTGTTTCTATTCTCTTCTCTTGCATTGGTTCAAGGGTGCTCGGTCTACCTGGTCGGATTTTCTTGCCTTGGTTTGGTGGTGCTCGGCAGTGTTTCTACCTCATCAGGTTTTTTTAAAAGAAAAAGTTTTCGGCTCCCATTCACCCCCTCTGGTCGCCTTTTTGGTCCTTCAGAGGCACGTTTAAAGGCTAACTGAAACTCAGAGTACAGATCAACTCTAACACAACTTGTCAACATGCACAAATGAACACAGGGTTATATTATTATGGCATGATGTTGTTAACATCATTCACTTCATAGCAGCAGCATTGTACCATTTTGCACACCATCTTTCAAGCTTGTTAAAACTTAGAAGACAAACGAACCCTTCATTATGCAATATGACTTGTAAGTGCATTAGTCTTTTCAGAAACCTGAATATTAATTTCACTTTGAGAATGCATTGAGAGCCTCAATACTCGAACGTAATTTCAACCACATTGTTATCAGCCGTTAGCTGGGTCAGTAGGGTTTGATACTATATCCAAATCCCCTTCTATCCTTGAGTAGGGTTAGAGTTCGGATAAGTAAAGAAGATTATCATTAAAGGAAGCAAAGAAGAAAAAGATCCAATATCCCAATCCCATTATATCCCTGCCCTTGTGGTCCAGCTGCACCTGATGTCTGGCTGATGTCTAGTAGCTTGCATCCATATTCATGATCATGATGCACATCTTCCATGTTTGTCCTCTTTCTCAATTCCAATCTTATATACTATGGGCTAGGTGCAGACCCAAGGCCTGGAGGTAGGGCATTCACCCTTGAGCAGCGGCCTGTCACTGCTTCCATCTAGTGTCTGAGGTTGGCTAGGAGGGAACAACTGGAGACTAATTTTCTCCTCCCTTAAAACATAATAACAAATACATAAAAAACTCTGGCTTTGGGAAAAGACCTCCCACGGTGGGTGTTGTACTAACACAAAACAAGTCATCCACAAGAAAACCCGCCAAACCCCAACTACCAGGAAGTGCCACTGACTACAGGAGGCACCTGTAGCCACATGTTTTGCTGCAACAGTCGATAGACCACATATTTCTCATAGTGGTGAGGGCATTTTTTTAACCTAGCCCATGGAGAGCCTAACCCAGGCTAGTTGTGTGTTGGAACCGAGGATCGCCAAACGATCAACATAACATGACCAATAGATAAGGAATTTCTCAGCGACGAACGCCTGTAACTTGGCTATTATTAATGAAAACAACACAACTCGGCTCATCTTGAGCACACGCATTACAATGGTTATATATAGCCAAGCACACACCAGCGAGCACCGCACATACGCATGCACGCCTTCCACTTCTCTAGAGCCACAAACTCACGAGACCCCAGCACCACCACGTGTAGCATCTCAAGAAGCGGTCCTCTGCTACGACTCAGCAACAACCACTAATGCAATCCTAAAGTATAATGCATGCACACACACGCACTCTACCTAGCATGTACCCACAATCACCCACAGAACTGCTTCACATGCATCCACACATCGCCCACACAACGTACTTGACTCGATCCCATGGACTCCAACGCGAGCACGAACACGCGCGCCATCGATGATCTAGCCTGACACACCATGCACGAACATGGCATGGTTTATGCTAAAATCCTCCTCCTAAACCATGATATCACACCATGCTATGTGCCACACAAGAACATCAGTTTGCCAAAGACGTCGCCAAACAATGCCTCCCCCTAATCTTGTCATCACCGTGCATCCTACCATACAGGAGCATCAATTCGTCAACGACATCACCAATTGATGCCTCCTCTACCCTGACTTGTTGCTGTCGGAGTTACTGCAGCTGATGTTGTCTTCATCGCCATGGCCGCCGCTATGGCCTCGCAACCTGACGTGGCCAAATTTGCATGCCCCATCTCCATGCGAACGCCACAGTCTTCTTCTCGACGACACACGCCAATTCTGCGGCTAGCGACACAGACCGTCCTCTGCACCTCCATAGATCGCCACATAGTCCGGAGCTTGAGCGCCCCTCCGCCGTTGATCGCCACCTCATGCCGACCACCACCAGCACAAACAAATCGCACAATGAGGCTTTGGGATGTCTATCATGCCGCCAATGACACGCTTCACCACACCCGTATGTGGTGCCGACGTCGACATCTTTAACTGGCTCTCCTATCCCTAACCTAGGCTCTAGATAATAATTGTTGGAACTGAGGATCACCAAATGATCATCATAACTTGAACAATAGACAAGGAATTTCTCGGCGATGAACGCCTGTATCTTGGCTATTATTAATGAAAACAACACAACTCAGCTCATCTTGAACACACACATTACAATGGTTATATATAGCCCAGCACACACCAGCGAGCACCACACATATGCATGCACGCCTTCCACTTCTCTAGAGCCACAAACTCACGAGACCTAGCGCCACCACGCGTAGCATCTCAAGAAGTGGTCCTCTGCTACGACTCAACAACAACCACTAATGCAATCCTAAAATAGAATGCATGCACACACACGCACTCTACCTAGCATGTACCCGCAATCGCCCACACAACTGCTTCACATGCATCCACACGTCACCCACACAATGTACTTGACTCGATCCCATGGACTCCAATGCGAGCATGAACACGCGTGCCATCAATGATCTAGCCTGACACACACCATGCACGAACATGGCATGGTTTGTGCTAACATTGTGTGCTACTAATTCACTACAACCACTAGGCTGCAGCCTGCAGGCCCGTTTGCATCTCATCTCTTTTCTCTCTATATATAATATAATACATCACATCTCTATCTCTATATACATGATACATGGACAACTTGTCCACTAACATTTTTTCCTTCGACAATGAATCACTAAAAATACACAGCTAACATGATTAAGAAATTATGATATATACCTACAGCTAAGGAATTTAAGAGATGGCTTTCAACTAACTAGATGATCACTGCTGGAACCACACATAATAAGTATGTTCTGATCTATTCCTTAATATGTTGCTAGTTCCAAGTGAACCCAAAAACTTAAGTGATTGGGAATAGGTGGGCAATCCACTAATACTTCACAACACTCCCACTCACCAGAACAAGGCACAAATGTCGAAATGTAGATGGGAGCAGAGGAATTAAAAGATGCCTCTACCAAGACTCGAACTCGACCTCTAGCTTTGATATCATGTTAGGTTCCATGCACCAACCAAGTGAAGCTAAAGGCTTAAGCGAATGAGAAGAGGTGGGCAAAATAATATCAACACCTCAATGCACCCCATAATTGGACTTAACAGAGGACATTATATTTGACTCAATCTATGAACCTTCTAGATATTGGGCCTGAACAAAATTAAGATATGACTCTTCTGTGTGCTGCAACACTAATTCTAGAAAATTATATGCCAAATTTACACTGGAAGATATCTTGCATGAAAGAGGGCTCAGGTCATTTCTTGTATTCTCTCCCCTCCACATTGTAATTTATATGACAAGCATTTGGATATAACTTGCATGAAGCATTCGAGATGCACTGACCAAATCCCTAACAAAGACAACTAAAACATCAATAGTGACTGCAATTGTTCTCTTTGGCACTGCACATTACACAAGTGACAAAACTGAGATGCTAGAGCATACCACAAACAAAACCAGCCTTCGCCATCATGGCCAATAATGAGAGATGTGCTTTTTGGCATTCTTCTAAGCTCCAGTATAGGACCCATATTACCCAAACTAGGAATCACATACTGCTCAGATATCTCACTGTGAACACAAAAACAGGAATAAATTACACCCATCAAGAGTTAGTATGGATATCTAAATCAAGTTTAAGGGGAACTCCTGCAGTAATATGATTCAAAATCATGATGGTAATGCCTAAGCAAAAGGAAGTAACCATGGACATGGAGGCATGGTGCATGATTAATGCATCACAGAAATACTAAGACACATGAAAAACATTAAACAATGTGCTTAGCAATTTAGCATGTGTTCATTAGAAAGACTAGGACATGCACAAGACAACCAAATAGGTACTTAGAGCAGAATTGTTTTTCCCAGACTTCTTCAATTTTTCACTCTACATTGGTTGGTATGTACCACATTGGAGGTACTCTATATAGCTCTGGGTGGTAAGTAGTTTGGAAAGGACAATCAGTACACAAAAAGAATTCCATTTGTTAACAAATAGAAGAAAAGGAAACTGGAACATTATGTGACTGACCGACTTCCATATTGGAAATTACAGGTAAGAAAATCTCAAAGTTTTCTAAGGAATTAAAGTTCAGTGAATTTTATTAGATACGACTTCTAGTCATTTATTTGAATTTTGAAACTTGAAAGTTTCAATGAGTTTATAAGAATTGATCTACTTAAGTCAAGAATTAGCTAGCATAACATAAAAAATGGCTCCTCAACTGTTAAATATGTTCCAATTTTATTGTAAACATATATTATATCACATAATGTTTATTTCTAATATTGACTAAGGCTAATATTCATTCCTTGCTCTTGATGACTATAATCTATGCATTTTTTGTGATCTTTAATCAATAATGAACTATTAAATACTTTTGGATTGATTGATTTTGAACGTTGAATAATTATGAATGATGATTATTGAAACAACCTCAATTTCCGTGAAGGGAAGTCCACAGGGCCGAAGTGTAATATGACCATTGAAATCACATTACATGATAACAGTTAAATAACATAATCCATACATCGAACAAGAGAGTGCAATGGAGAGGTTAACAGTAACTTATTACATCGCCAATTGGCGGAATCAGAGTTCATGCAGCATAACAACAAAAGCTTGAGGTGCGGAAGCTATCATCTTCGATCCAACTTGAGCATAGGCACGAAACCCTCAATCGCTGTACTCCCCAGATGAGTACTCACTCCTTGAACCTGAACCAAATTTTTAGTACGATTTGTATTGGCCACACTCCCATCCTATGCATTGCTTTGTGGTAATTGGATGCAAAACATGGATATATAAAAAGGAACCTATAAAGGCTGGGGTTTTCCTAAGCAAGTAATCAGGTATATAAAATAATAAACAAGTTTTAAACACATTCCCATTCCCATCACCATCCATCTCTGAAACACCATCCCAGCTCCTCCGACACCATCTCTGACTCAAGTCGACAAGCCAACTCCCTCTCGGCTTGTCTCAGTGGCCCGCAGCCCTCAACCTGGCTCACGGCCAGAAAACATACTCAGGAGGAAGGTAGAACACTCCACTCACAAGTCCAGTGCATGCGGAACACAGGAAAGGTCCATAGCCAAAGAATTGGCATATGTATCGATCGATCAACCATACACTCTACAGAGGTTTCACTAATCCACTAGATAACCATCATTGGTGTTGATCACCACCTAGGAAGATTCTAGGTGCCTACTGCCATAGAACGATGCCACTCTACCATCTAGCTCTGGATCACTGGAACTGTGAAGAGAGCATGTATCTGCTCCCGTAGAGGATGCCATGCCATGTACCCACTCTCGAAGGGGGTGCCATGATCGTATCGGTAGGGTGTTAGCTCCATCTCATGCATATACCTTCCTATCACTACTCGCCTAGCAGTAGTGGCATCGATCTATCTAGCGGTCCGGCCGTGTCCCCCCCATGGAGAGCGAGTGAAAAGCAAGAGATTCCTAAGGTCCGGATACCAGCGCAGTAGTTCCTAAGTGTGACTAAACTGGGATATCTTCATCAGGGTTTATCTTTAACGTGCTACCACAACACCTTCGTCCCGGGCTCCATCTCTTAGAGGATCACACCTAGAGACCGCCATCACATCTCAGTTAGCCCGCCATAGGCTCCTCTCATGGGAATGTCTAGATCCATTCCCTGGCAAGACTTGCTCCAAAACCTCTTTGTAGATCCCGGCTCAATCAACTCAACCCTTACCCTACTCCCTACTGTAAGTTCCTCCCCAAACCCAGATATAGCATCATCAGCTCACATGCCCATCTGATCCATCAACTCACACATCACCAGCCTGGCACCCTCTAGGCCTTCCTAGGGTTCATCACATCACATCAAAATGTAAGTGACTGAAGTATATAAATATAAATATAATAGATAAGCAAGTGGCTAACATAACAGCGGGTAAGAAGGTGAAGGTTTACAACAAGGTAGGGCTCATCAAGTAATAAGCTATCATGCATTCCCAACACAGGCAATTCATTATAGCAACAAGAATTAAAGCACTAGTCATATTACATTTACCATGCGTAATGGGATCTACGAGGTTGGATGAGGTGTGGCACCTTCACTGACGTAGCTGTCAGACTTCTCCTGGTAGTCACTGCCGTCAGACTTGTCCTGACTTCGAGCCTGTAACGAGAATTAATGGTCGCAGGAGCGACCCCTATAGATTAGCACAAAGAACGAATGCCAAATAGAAGATCCAAATGCACTCAAACATAGCTTAGATGGATATGGATCAATTTATAGAAAATTTGTCTATGTGGATCATAATTTTTGGAGCTCGTATGAATTAGTTATGAATTTTCAAAGATTTAAGCATTTTTTGAAAACAAAAAAGGGCCGATTTATCTGGTGCTGACACATGGTAGCACGGGATTGGGCCATGTGTCACGCAGGGTCCAACAGAGACAACTCAGGTGCTGATGTCATGCTGACATGGCGGTTGACGTCATGCTAATGTCAGTGTTGACAGGGTCAAAGGAGGTATGATAGGTGGGTCCGGGGTGACGTCATGCTGACGTCATCGGTCAACGATCAACGGTCAACTGACAGGTGGGGCCCACATGACATCATTACTGATGTCATCACTGACCGGTGGGACCAGACTCGGCTCATGGGTCGGCCCATGGCTCACGGCTCGGCTCACGGCTCACAGCTCGTCTCGGTTTGGTCCTTAGTGAACCGTCCTGGATGGGGCCCACTATTAGTGACTCATGTCCAGATGCACCAAGTGCATTTGGTCCACGTCTGGGTTCACGCGGTCCACGACTCGGTTCATGGTACACTGGTTCCACTTGGCCCCACTGGCAGTCACTCAGGTCCATATGAACCGTGTCCATTCTCCTCCGGCCAACTCATCCCCTTCCTCTTTCTCCTTCGGCCTGACGGCGTGGCTCACTGGCGACGAGGAAATCCTAGATTCCCGGTGCCACGGTGGATCTCCAGCCTCATCAACTCGACCATCAGCTTCAGGACGTCAAGGCGATCATGATGGTGGGCTTCAAGGCGGTAGCTTGGCTTTTGGTGATGAACTCCATGGCGGATGGTGGCTTGGTGACGATGGTGCTCGGTGTACTCTTCACACTGAGTCACTCCAGCTCCAAATCGTGGCATAGATGTGCAATTGCAGTCATGTAGCACCTGCCCGAGGCACTGGCGGCGACCATAATCCACGTCAGAGTCCGCATGGGTAGCAACTCCCACGGCGGAGCTTCGGCGTGTCCACAGTGCACGGCTACAGCACTCTGAGAGGGTCCACGGCTCCTATCTTCTCCTTGAGTTGATGTAGCATGTCCCAGCGGAGCTTCCCAACTTCTTCTTGATCCTCGTGGTGGTCGAAGATGGCAGGAAACGGCGATGAATGGCGGTGCTCTAGAGCGGCAGCGCGCTGGCATGGCAACGGCAATGTGGTTCGGGGACGGTACTCCGGCGAGGCAAGCATGGAGTTAGGGTGGGCACAGGGTCCGTCTCATCAAGGCGAGTGCGGATCTGTGGTCAAAGGGAGGCGAAGCTCAACGATGCTGCTGTGAGGCAGTCTCGCCGCGGCAGCGCATGAACACGCCGGCGTGGCTCGAGTCCGAGCGGCGCCACAGGTAGCAAGCCATCGTGTGTGTGCATGCGTGAAGATGAACATGGGCTCAGCCTCCGCATCTTGGTGTGAGACGCCATGGTCGAGAGAGAAGCAGGCTAGGCTAGGGAGGTGGAAGAGCGGCGATGGCGGCGGTGCTCACCGGCGGTTGTAGAGGATGGAGGCGCAGTACAAGTACAAGCTCCAGGGTTCTTGTGGCTACGGCTCGCGGTGCAGCTCCGGCTTCTTGCCCCCGATGCGGCAGCAGCGGCTCCAGGTCGGCGGCAACGGCCTTCTCCTCCAACTCTGTCGGCGGCGGCTTTCTCTTTCCTGCCTCCTTTCTTCCCCCTTTCTCTTCTTCTCCTCCAAATTGGGCTGGGCAAGATGGAATTGAGTGGCCACCGAGGTGGCGGTGGGCGATGGAACCCTAGGAGGACGCAAGGGCTCAGCTTATAAGGACGGAGGTGGTAGGTAGAGTGATGATGGCACGACGGAGGAAAAGCTTGGGCAGCCAAGGGCATTTCGATCCAGAGGAAGCTTCTAGGAAGCTCCCTTGGCTCTTGTGGGCTCCAGCGACAGTGGCTCAAGCCAAAGCTTCATGGCAAAGGGAGCGGGGTAGGAAGGGGACAGCCGTACACGATGGTTGCGAGCGAGCGCGGGAGAGCGAGGTGCTCGCGGCCGTGGGTGTTTTATGGCAGGGCTTGTTGGCCGAGGTGGCAGGTCTTGAGGTTGTTGATGCGGGGTGGCAGAGGATCAGGTGGCCAGAGGCGCGGGCGACCTCAGCATGGTGCGCACGACGCGCGGGGAGAAAAGCAGAATGGTCGGGTGACCTCAGGGGCGCTGATGACATGTGGGTCCCACGACGGGACCCACTCATCAGCGGCTGCGGTTGGCGACGGCGTGGCGCGGGCGCGCGCATGTTGCTGGGCTGGCTTGATGGGCCGGTTTGTGCGAGCGGGCGAGGGAAGGAGCGGCGAGCGGGCGGGCTGCCTTGCTGGGCTGATCGGGCTAGTCGGCGTGGAGGGAAAGGGAGAGGGAAGGGAAGAGCGGGCCGGGCTGGTTGCTGGTTCGGGCCGAAAGCTTCCCCCTCGTTTTCTTTTATTCTCTTTTCTCTTTTCCTTTTTCAAATACTTTTATATATACATATATATATATGATGTGCCAATTTTGTATAGTAGTGGGTATACTAGACCCTTACATTGTTAGGGTATTATTCCCTTATTATTTATTTGTCAAAATAAATATTATGGTCTCATTTTAATTAAGCATTACATAAATCAAATATAATCCAAATCGCTCTTTAATGCAACATGTCATATGAACTATTGAAACATTGATGATAAAGCTAATGCAACATTGAGATATAACATGTGAAACCTGGTTCATGACATTAGATGTAGATCATGTTATGAAGCTAATGCATGATATGCTTGGGATTAATACATGATTAGGGGTATATGATGACATGTCATACTCATCACTTAGGGTTTTGTCAAAAAGAATTTGTAGCTCATATTTTTGGGTTGTTACAGTCCTCCACCTCATTGGAATATCGTCCTCGAGATTTAAGAAGTGACATACCCTTCAAAGAGGTAAGGACACTGTAGCAGCATTTCATTCTCATCCTCCCATGTTGCTTCACGTTCGGTGTGATTGCTCCATTGAACCTTGCACATAGGGGTAGACTTGCTTGGGTCTCTTTGGTGTCATAACCCAAAATCTTGATGGGATGCTCTTTGTACTCTAGGGTATCTTGGATATCAAGCACATCAGTGGTGACTATTTCTTCCTCAGGTACCCTCAAGTACTTGCGTAACTGTGAAACGTGAAACACAGGGTGTACTCCTATCAACTGTGGGGGTAGTTCAAGCTTGTATTTAAGCTTTCCAACTCTCTGACAGATGCAATATGGTCCAACATATCTTGGGGCTAACTTTCCTTTCACGTGGAATCTGACGGTACCACATAGGGGAGACACTTTGAGATAGACATAGTCCCCAACTTTGAATTCAAGGTCTCGGCATCTTTTATTAGCGTAGCTCTTCTATCGGCTTTGAGCGATTCTCAAGTTCTCTCTAACTTGAGCTACTCCTTCTTTGGCTTCCTTAATCTTGGTGGGGCCAAAGACGGCCCTCTCACCTGGATGGTCCCACATCAATGGGGTTCTGCATGGTTTGCCATAAAGAGCCTGGAAGGGTGACATCTTGATACTTGACTGGTAGCTGTTGTTGTAAGAGAACTCAGCAAATGACAAACATTTCTCCCAATTTGTTCCATATTTGAGAACACTGGCACGGAGCATATCCTCAAGAATTTGATTCAACCTCTCTATCTGACCATCTGTTTGCGGGTGGTAAGTGGTGCTGTAATCAAGGTTAGTTCCAATGGACTCATGAAGAGCTTGCCAAAATTGGGACATGAATTGAGGTCCACGATCTGACACAATACTCTTAGGAGCTCCATGGAGCCTCAAAATCTCCTTGATGTACAAGTCTGCCAATTGTTCGGCATGTATCAAAGTCTTAACTGGTATAAAGTGTGCTACCTTTGTCAGACGATCAACTATTACCTAGATGGAGTCATGACCTTGTGGGGTTCAAGGCAATCCCACGATAAAGTCCATGGATATTCTCTCCTTCCATTTAGGAACATCGAGTGGTTTGAGTAATCTAGCAGGTCTTCTGTGTTCGGCCTTGACTCTATTACAGATTCACATTTGGCCACATGTCTAGCAATGTCTGTCTTCATGCCTTTCCACCAGAAATGCTTCTTCACATCTTGATACATCTTTGCACCACCAGGATGGATGCAATACTTAGAATCATGTGCTTCTAACAAAATTTCCTTACGCAGGGTAGGATTGCTAGGCACACAGATTCTGTCCTTGAACCAGATGGTTCCATGCTCATCTTCTCTGAATTTGGGGCTGTAACCTAGCTTCATCAACCCACGTATGTAATCCATTTCCTTGCAACTTTTCTGAGCTTCACGAATTCACTCGGTGAGATTATATTCGATGCATAGTTCGTGCAATAGACCATGAGGTACTATCTCGAGCTGGAGATCTTCAATCTCTTTCTGCAATTTAGGTGGCAGGGTTGAGGTGAATAGAGCATGACAATAGGTCTTGCGACTAAGAGCATCTGTGACTACATTCGCCTTTCCTGGATGATAGTAAATCTCCATATCATAGTCCTTGATTAGTTCTAGCCATCTGCGCTGTCTCATGTTCAGATCCTCCTGAGTAAGGAAGTACTTCAAGCTCTTATGATCGGTGTATATTTCACACTTGTTGCCAATGAGATAATGTCTCTAGATCTTTAGGGCATGCACAACAGCTGCTAACTCAAGATCATGAGTGGGGTATCGTTGCTCGTGCTCCTTCAGCTATCGGGAAGCATAAGCAATAACTTTCCCATTCTGCATCAACACACAACCTAGTCCTTGGTGAGAGGCATCACAATAGACGACAAAGTCATTAGTGATATCAGGTAAGGCTAGGACAGGCGTGGTAGTGAGCTTCTCCTTCAGAGTTTGGAAACTTTGCTCACACTCTGGTGTCCATTCAAACTTGTTGGTCTTCTTCAAGAGATTTTTCATAGGATGAGCTATCTTCAAAAAGTTCTCAATGAATCGGTGATAGTGACCCGCCAATCCCAAGAAACTCCTAATCTCGGACACATTGCGAGGTTGCTCCCATTCTTTCATGGCCTCTATCTTCGCAGGATCTACAGCAACTCCATCTGCTGAGAGTACATGATCAAGGAAAGCAACTTCTTCAAGCCAGAACTCACATTTGCTGAACTTGACATAGAGCTGGTGTTGAGACAACTTCTCAAGCACTATTCTCAGGTGTGCTTCATGCTCTTCGGCTGTGGATGAATAAACCAAAATGTCATCAATGAAGACTACCACAAACCGATCAAGGTCATCCATAAACACCTTGTTCATCATGTTCATGAAGTAGGTAGGGGCATTTGTGAGACCGAAGGATACAACGGTGAACTCATACTGCCCATAGCGAGTGACAAAGGCTGTCTTAGGAATGTCTTCCTCATGAATCTTCATTTGATGATAACTACATCTGAGATCAATCTTTGAAAAGTACTTAGCACCATGAAGCTGATCAAGCAAGTCATCAATCCTTGGCAGAGGATACTTGTTCTTGATGGTAACGGCGTTGAGGTTGCGGTAGTCAACACACATCCTCATTGAGCCATCCTTCTTTTTCACAAATAGAACAGGTGATCCCCATGGCGAGGCACTAGGCCTAATAAAGCCCTTATTGGAAAGATCTTTCAACTGCTTCTTGAGCTCTTCTAGTTCATCAACTAACATGTGGTACAGTCGTTTAGAAATGGGACCGGTTCCCAGCATGAGGTTAATTATGAACTCAACATCACGATCAGGTGGCATGCCTGGCAACTCTTCTGGAAACACGTTCTCATATTCTCTGACAACGGGAAGATCAGTGAGAGTTTTCTCCTCTTTCTAAGATTCTGCCTGAGACTTGAGTGCATTCAGGGCACATAACACAGATATAGACTTATCCTTCTAAGGTGCACATCTAACTGCTTGGCCAGAAGGGTGGGTTATCTGAACATATCTGGGTGAACAAGAGATCAAACCCTTGTGCTCGGTAAGCCAATCCATGCCTAGGATAACATCCAGGCCATTTGATGGTAGAAGGGTAAGGTTAGCTTGGAAGGTTAGACCCTCGATAGAAAGCTTCACTGCCTTATAGATATGGGTGCTTCTCATCTCACCAAGAGGAGAACTGGTGACTATAGGCTCCAAATGTGGAGTGGTAGGTATCTTATTCTCCCGTGCAAACTTGGATGAGATGTATAAACATGTAGCTCCAAAATCAAATAGAACGGATGTTTTAATGCCATTAACTAAAAACATACCATACACAACATCTGGGGCAGCTTGAGCTTCTTCTGTGTTCATGTGCATGAGGCGACCGTGGCTTGCAGATCCATGGTACTGAGACTTGGGTGCAGCCGGTGTGGGTGTCTTCTCAGGACAGTCAAACACCTTGTGACCAGGTTTGCCACAACCAAAGCTAGTGAATGGCACACTGCCTGTGGGGGTTGGCGCAGCGGCCTTCCAGTTGCCTAAGTTTGGCACAGCACGAGCAGGTGTAGAGTTATCGGACCTGTGACGTGGCTGCGAAGAGTGCTCACGGGGGTAGCAATCCTTCCCAGAGCAGTCACAGGAGTGGTGATCATGAGAGTGATGGTTGCGGGAGCGATGGTCATGGGAAGAGTGGGAGTGGTCAGTAGAGTAGGCACCACCACTCTTACCCGAGCCATAAGTAGAGTCCTTGCCGTAGTGAGGGCGGCTAGACCACCTGTCCCGACGAAACCTCTTGCGCTCATGGTCACGGTAGAAGCTCTCGGATTTCTTCTTCTCCCTTCTGGACTTTTCTCCTACCTCCTTCTGGTCTTTCTCGATCTGTATGTAGTGATCGATCATGTCACGAAGAGTGTAACTCTTGGTGCCTCCTATGGCCACCTTGATCTTGGGGTTCAGACCTTTTCTGTACTGAGTGATCTTCTCCATTTCAGAAGCCGCAACATGCAGAGGTACATAGCGCAGCAAACTGGTGAAAGTGTTGGTGTACTCATAGATGTCACATCCCTTCTGGGTGAGGTTGCGGAATTCCTCCTCTTTCTGCTCCATGACTCCCTTAGGAACATGGTACTCGATGAACTCATCTGCGAACTCATCCCAGGTGATGTGGTCGGGGTCTTCATGAGCTTGTCGGTAGCTGTCCCACCAGGAGCGTGCAGCTCCAGTGAGGTGGTGAGCAACGATTCTGACTCGCTCCTCAGGGGTACAAGTGGTAAGCTCCAGCTTCTTCTCAATCTCATGAAGCCAATCATCTGCTTCCAGTGGTTCCTTGTAGGTGCCATCAAAAGTGGGTGGCCTGAGCTTCAGTAAACCCTCAAGTTTCCTCTGGAAGTCATTTGGGTTTCCTCCAAAGCGGTGATTGGCTCCATTGACCAATGCGATAAGCAGCTGTGTCTTTTGCGCCATCACTTTCGCCAGGTTCGGCGGTGGTGGTGGTGGCAGGATTGGCTCCGACGGAGGGTTCGGCTGAGGTGGAGGCCCATTGCCATTGGCATCTCCTCCTCCAGTGGCACCTCCAGCTGGCGGGGTCTGCTCACGGTCGTTCCCACCCTGGTTGAGGTCGATGGGCGATACATGACCACCCCTACGTCCATAGCGTCTTCCACGCCCAAGCTCGGGCGCGAGTGGAGGCGGACGGTTGCCCAGACGTGCGGAGCGACGTGCGGACATCTGTGACACGGGTCGACAACGGTTTAGTACTTTATGGATTCAATATAATTAATTGATTTCAACGATTTAAGGAAAAACATTTAATCTATCCAACACTCATACAAAGAAGAAATAAGAGCCATAAAATGCAATAAGATCGATCATTCATTACATGGTTTGCATTACATGGCATCATATCTAGCAGCTACGCTAGATGACATGCGAGACTCGCACTACGAGAGGGTAACTCATGGTGGGTACATCAGGGTAGGTACATTAGAAAGAACTGTCAACTCCTCCTGTGACATGTGAAGGCGCTTCATGTAAGCCTGAGCTTCTCCGATCTCCTTGGTAAGCGGTAGGTTGGTGGAGGCTGGACAGTGGTCATGCCTCAAGAGAGTCTGGCCAATCTGGAAAGTTTCCTTGAAGGGGTCCTTGCGTCTGATTGACAAGGGAAGTCGGTCATGCAGCTCAACGTACTCCTGGCAGTGTCTCTCATCGGCGTTCTTCCAAGCTGTCTGGAGCCTCTTATACCTGTCCACCAAGGTCTCATTCTGAATCATTAGGTAATCAGATGGCCTTGGTTGCACTGCGCTTTTTCTTCTACTTTCTTCAAGGCTTTGACGAGCATTGTCTTCTCACACTGTACGGTGAAGTTACTCTTGCCATCTTCCCATCTTCTCCTCTGAAGTTCTCTGATCTCCTTGTCCTTGTCAATCTTCTCTCCTTTCAACTGGAGAACTCTTGCGTCGAGGTAGTAGTTCCGTAGCCTAATGTCCTCAACCTTGTCTCGCAGGTCAGCGACCTCAGCTTTGTGAGCCCTTGCCTGACGTGCAAGCTTGTCCTTCAGCTGGGTGATGGTAGCCTCAAGTCCTTCCTTCTTCTCAGCTTCCTTCTCGCAGAACTCCTGGTACTCCATCAGGGTGTTGTGGTCGAGACGCCTCTTCTTCTCTAAGTGCTCTATGTAGCGGTTCTGCTCGAAGATGTGAGCGGTGGAGGCACAGCTGCAAAGACTGGTCTCAGCTAGGATGACCGGCCTGACCTAGTCGTCTTGCTGCTCTGGTGTGAGGAGAGAGTTCAGGGCCTGAGAAAGAAGACAAAACTTTGTGTTGCGAAGGTGCTCGTAAGCGATCTTCATCACTTCACGCAGAGCCTTGAGAGACACAGACTGAATTCCTTCCTCGATTGAGTCCTGGACTGTCATCCCTAGGAGAGCTGGTACTGAAGACGGGGTCTGACTTGCAGGTATCTCCAGGTGAGTGACACATAACCCTTGATTCCTTCCTCTAGGTCAGGTGCTCCAGTGCATGTGTACCTGATCTCCTCAACAGGTACTCCGAGTACTCCATGAACACGGCGTAGGGTGTATGGAAAGCCTGGAAACTCCTGTCCCTGGTAGGTGAACTCAGCCTTCGGCATGCTGCTCAATGGTCCAAGCGGGGGTCCAAAGCTTGTCATCTGCACGTTTAAAAGGGAAAGGATGTCAGCAAGTCAGTAATAATAGAGAAGCCTTGCATAAGAATAAATGCAGGGTCGGTATATAACCGAAAGAAAAGCTAGTTTGTCCTGTACTAACATCCATTTCTAGGGTTTCATCCTAGGGTCAAGTATGGCTCCAATACCAACTGAAACGACCTCGATTTCCATGAAGGGAAATCCACAGAGTCGAAGTGTAATATGACCATTTAAATTACATTACCCGATAACAGTTGATACCATAATCCATACATCGAACAAGAGAGTACAATATAGAGGTTTACAATAACTTATTACATCACCACTTGGCGGAATCAGAGTTCATGCAGCATAATAATAAAAGCTTGAGGTGCGGAAGCTATCATCTTTGATCTAACTTGAGCGTAGGCACAAAACCCTCAATCACTGTACTCCCCAGATGAGTACTCACTCCTTGAACCTAAAACCAAATTTTTAGTACGATTTGTACTGGCCACACTCCCATCCTATGCATTGCTTTGTGGTAATTTGATGAAAAACATGGATATATCAAAAGGAACCTATAGAGGCTGGGGTTTTCCTAAGCAAGTAATTAGGTATATAAAATAATAAACAAGTTTTAAACACATTCCCATTCCCACCATCCATCACCATCCATCTCTGAAACACCATCCCAACTCCTCTGACACCATCTCTGACTCAAGTCGACAAGCCAACTCCCTCTCAGCTTGTCTCAGTGGCCCGTAGCCCTCAACCTGGCTCACGGCCGGAAAACATACTCAGGAGGAAGGTAGAACACTCCACTGATTAGTCCAATGCATGTGAAACATAGAAAAGGTCCATAGCCAAAGAATTGGCATATGTATCGATCGATCAACCATACACTCTGCAGAGGTTTCACTAATCCATTAGATAACCATCATCGGTGTTGATCACCACCTAGGCAGATTCTGGGCGCCTACTGCCATAGAACGATGTCACTCTACCATCCAGCTCTGGATCGCTGGAACTATGAAGAGAGCATGTATCCGCTCCCGTAGAGGATGCCATGCCATGTACCCACTCTCGAAGGGGGTGCCATGATCATCTCGGTAGGGTGTTAGCTCCATCTCATGCATATATCTTCCTATCACTACTCACCTAGTAGTAGTGGTATCGATCTATCTAGCGGTCTGGCCATCTCCCCCCATGAAAACCAAGTGGAAAGCAAGAGATTCCTAAGGTCTGGATACCAGCGCAGCAGTTCCTAAGTGTGACCAAACTGGGATATCTTCATCAGGGTTTATCTTCAATGTGCTACCATGACACCTTCGTCCCGGGCTCCACCTCTTAGAGGATCACACCCAGAGACCACCATCACATCTCAGTTAGCCCGCCACAGGCTCCTCTCATGGGAATGTCCAGATCCAATCCCTGGCAAGACTTGCTCCAAAAGCTTGTCGTAGATCCTGGCTCAATCGACTCAACCCTCACCCTACTCCCTACTGTAAGTTCCTCCCCAAACCCAGATATAGCATCATCAGCTCACATGCCTATCTGATCCATCAACTCACACATCACTAGCCTAGAACCCTCCAGGCCTTCCTAGGGTTCTTCACGTTGCATCAAAATATAAGCGAGTGAAGTATATAAATATAAATATAGCAGATAAGCAAGTGGCTAACATAACAGCGGGTAAGCAGGTGAAGGTTTACAACAAGGTTGGGCTCATCAAGTAATAATCTATCATGCATTCCTAACACATGCAATTCATTATAGTAACAGGAATTAAAGCACTAGCCATACTACATTTGCCATGCGTAATGGGATCTACGAGGTTGGATGAGGTGTGGCACCTTCATTGACGTAGCTGTCGGACATTTCCTGGTAGTCACTACCATCAGACTTGTCCTCGCTTGAGCCTGTAACGAGAATTAATGGTCGCGGGAGCGACCCTTATAGATTAGCACAAACAACAAATGCCAAATAGAAGATCCAAATGCACTCAAACATAGCTTAGATGGATAGGTCTCAATTTATAGAAAAATTGGATATGTGGATCATAATTTTTGGAGCTCGTATGAATTAGTTATGAATTTTCAAAGATTTAACCATTTTCTAAAAAAGAAAAAGGCTGATTTATCTGGTGCTGACACATGGCAGCACGGGATTGGGCCACGTGTCACGCGCGGGTCCAACAGAGACAACTCAGGTGCTGATGTCATGCTGACATGGCGGCTAACATCATGCTGACGTCATGCTGACGTCAGTGTTGACCAGGTCAACGGAGGTCTGACATGTGGGTCCGGGGTGATGTCATGCTGACGTCATCGGTCAACGGTCAAAGGTCAATGGTCAACTGATACGTGGGGCCCACATGACATCACTGCTGACGTCATCACTGACCGGTGGGACCAGACTCGGCACACGGCTCGGCCCATGGCTCACGGCTCGGCTCGGTTTGGTGCTCAGCGAACCGTCCTAGATGGGGCCCACTGTCATTGACTCATGTCCACATGCACCGGGTGCATTCGATCCACGTCTAGGTTCACGTGGTCCATGGCTCGGTTCACGGTACACCGGTTCCACTTGGCCCCACTGGCAGTCACTCAGGTCCACATGAACCATGTCCATTCTCCTCCGGCCAACTCATCCCCTTCCTCTTTCTCCTTTGGCCCGATGGCGTGACTCATCAGCGGCGAGGAAATCCTCGATTCCCGGTGCCACAGTGGATCTCCGGCCTCATCAACTCGACTATCAGCCTCAGGACATCAAGGTGATCATGATGGTGGGCTTCAAGGCGGTAGCTTGGCTTTCGGTGACGAAATCCATGGCGGACGGCGGCTCGACGGCGGTGGTGCTCGGTGTACTCTTCACACCGAGTCAATCCAGCTCCAAATTGTGGCGTAGATGCACGATTGGAGTCACACAGCACCTGCCCGAGGTGTCGGCGGTGACCATAATCTGCGGCGGAGTCCCCGTGGGCAGCAACTCTCACGGCGGAGCTGCAGCACGTCCATGATGCATGGCTACAGCACTCCAAGAGGGTCCACGGCTCCCATCTTCTCCTCGAGTCGATGCAGCACGTCCCGACAGAGCTTCCTGACTTCTTCTTGATCCTCGTGGTGGTCAGAGATGGCAGGAAATAGTGATGAATGGCGACGCTCTAGAGCGACAGCACGCTGGCATGGCAATGGCAAAGTGGTTCGGGGACGGTGCTCTGACGAGGCAAGCATGGAGTTAGGGTGCGCACAGGGTCCTTCTCATCAAGGCAAGTGTGGATCCGTGGTCAAAGGGAGGTGAAGCTCAATGGTGTGGTGGTGAGGCGGTCTCGCCGCGACAGCGCATGAACACACCGGCGCGGCTCGAGTCTGAGCGGCACCACAGGTAGCAAGCCATCATGTGTGTGCGTGCGTGAACATGAACATGGGCTCGACCTTTGCGTCTCGATGTGAGATGCCATGGACAAGAGAGAAGCAGGTTAGGCTAGGGAGGTGGAAGACTGGTGATGGCGGCGGCGCTCACCGGCGGTTGCAGAGGATGAAGGTGTGGTACAAGTCCAAGCTCCAGGGTTCTTGTGGATTCGGCTCATGGTGCAGCTCCGGCTTCTTGCCCCCGACACGGCAGCAGCTGTTCCAGGTCGGCAGCGGTGACCTTCTCCTCCAACTCTGGCAGCGGCAGCTTTCTCTTTCCCACCTCCTTTCTTCCCCCTTTCTGTTCTTCTCCTCCAAATTAGGCTGGCCAAGATGGAATTGAGTGGCCACCGAGGTGGCGGTGGGCGATGGAACCCTAGGGGGATGCCGGGGCTGGGCTTATAAGGACGGAGGTGGTAGGTAGCATGACGATGGCATGACGGAGGAAAAGCTTGGGCAGCCAAGGGCATTCCGGTCTAGAGGAAGCTTCCAGGATATTCCCTTGGCTCCAGTGGGCTCCAGCGGCAGTGGCTCAAGCCAAAGCTTCATGGCGAAGGGAACGGCGCACGCAGGAGAGTGAGGTGCTCGTGGCTGCGGGTGTTTTGTGGCAGGGCTTGTCGGCCAAGGTGGCAGGTCTGGCGGTCGTTGATGCGGGGTGGCAGAGGATCAGGTGGCCATTGGGGCGGGCGAGCTCAGCCAGGTGTGCGCGACGCGCGGGAAGAAAAGCAGAATGGTCGGGTGACCTCACCGGCGCTGATGACATGTGGGTCCCACGGTGGGACCCACTCATCAGCGGCTGCGGTTGGCGACGGCATGGCGCGGGCACGCACGCGTGTTGCTGGGCCAGCTTGATGGGCCGGTCTGCGCGAGCGGGCAAGGGAAGGAGTGGCGAGTGGGCGGGCTACCTTGCTAGGCTGATCGGGCCGGTCGGTGCGGTGGGAAAGGGAGAGGGAAGGGAAGAGCGGGCCGGGCTGGTTGCTGTTTCGGGCCAAAAGCTTTCCCCTCGTTTTCTTTTATTTTCTTTTCTCTTTTCCTTTTTCAAATACTTTTATATATAGATATATATATGATGTGCCAATTTTGTATAATGTAGTAGTGGGTATACTAGACCCTTACATTGTTAGGGTATTATTCCCTTATTATTTATTTATCAAAATAAATATTATGGTCTCATTTTAATTAAGCATTACATAAATCAAATAAAATCCAAATCACTTTTTAATGCAATGTGTCATATGAACTATTGA
Source organism: Bothriochloa decipiens (assembly GCA_023333625.1). NCBI lineage: Eukaryota > Viridiplantae > Streptophyta > Magnoliopsida > Poales > Poaceae > Bothriochloa > Bothriochloa decipiens. The sequence goes on from CM041631.1 coordinate 31,777,271, forward strand.
AACATTGATGATAAAGCTAATGCAACATTGAAATATAACATGTGAAACATTGTTCATGACACAAGATGTAGATCAAGTTATGAAGCTAATGCATGATATGCTTGGGATTAAGACATGATTAGGGGTATATGATGACATGTCACACTCATCACTTAGGGTTTTGTCAAAAAAATTGTAGCTCAGATTTTTGGGTTGTTACAATTATAACCATGAGTATGTTGATTGCTTTAACGAATGTTAAGTAACTCCCGAAAGAGACTACCATTTAATGTCATACACCACAATTTAAAACCTTGAACCCAACAGATCATTAGAAACTCTTACCTTTTATTTAATAATACCTTTACTTTTTCATAGGGCATGATTTATTATGCATCAAGTGAGTGGTGTGTCCAAAGTATTGGCTAAGGTGAAGCTCTGATTTCACAGCAAATGTATTCTAATTTTCTTCATTTTAAACATATAAATAGATTGCTATAATATTTCCAGTAGAGCACCACCATTCAATCCAACCTTTTAACATGAAAAGTAGATGATTACTAGAATAATAATGTACTTTGCACATAGAAAATTTTGTAGAATGGAGTAGAATGGAGGGAATCACCACACACCCAATGTGGGTGGGGAGCCTTTCATATATATAGCCAATAGGCATGCATGGAAGTTACATACATGGGAAGCTATTCCATGTACAAGGAAACTATCCTTGGCTATACATGGCAGCTAGCCTATCTAGGGGATCTCCAATCAATCTCTAATCAATCGCTCATTGATCCTGATATATACATATCCTAATACCCACCTGCAGTCATAGCGAAAGTATCACGGACGCATAGACTGGTTTGAAAATTAGTTGAGAGCTGGCCGGGCGACCCTTGGTCATGATGTCTGCGAACAGGTATGCAGATGGGACATGGAGAACATGGAACTGTCCCAGAGCTACCTTTTCATGGACTAAGTGGATGTCAATCTCGATGTGCTTCATGCGGCGATGGTGAACAAGGTTGGCAGCCATGTAGACGGTGCTCACATTATCACAATAGACAACCGTCGCAAGCGGAATGGAGATGTGGAACTCCTGCAGTAGCTAATGCAACCAGCAGCACTCAGCGACAACATGGGCCAATGCATGGTATTCCACTTCAGCACTGGAAGCGAGACACGGTCATCTACTACTTGGAGGACCAAGACACCAGGTTGTCGCCGAGGTAGACGCAGAAACCGGAGGTGGAGCGGCGCGTGTCTAGGTAGCCAGCCCAGTAGGCATCGGAGTAGGTTGTGAGCTGATCAACAGTGCCACCAGAGCCCAATTACAGACCTGCTGACAAAGATCCCTTGATATAGCATAGGATACGCTTGATTAGCGCAAGATGCGGCTCGCGAGGATCATGCATGAAGAGGCAGACCTGCTAGACAGCATATGCCAGGTCCGGCCTGGTAAGAGTGAGGTACTGGAGGGCACCAGTGAGGCTCCTGTACTTTGAGGGGTTGGCGACTGGGATGCCCTCAGAGGCGAACAGCTTGGTTCGGGTGTCCACTGGAGTAGCTATCAGGTGGCATTCAGACATGCCAGCGCACTAGAGGAGATCAATGGTGTACTGCCACTGAGAGAGGAATAGTCCACTGTTGTCCCTTGTCATCGAGATGTCGAGGAAGTGGTGGAGGTCACCAAGGTCTGCCATGGCAAACTCTGAGGAGAGGCAGGAGGTGACGTGCTGGAGAAGAGCCGGTGATGACGCGATGACGATGAGATCATCGACGTAGAGTAGGATGCCATGTCATCGTCAACCTTGTAGACGAACAGGGAGGCATCCGATTTGGATGTGCTACAGTGGATGCTAAAAATGAAGTTGGAGAAGTGCTGGTTCCAAGTTCATGGCACTTGCTTAAGTCCATACAAGGACTTCTGCAGTAAACAGACAGGTTTAGGTGCAGCGGGGTCAATGAAGCCTTTTGGCTGCTCGCAGTAGATCGTCTCCTTGAGGTTGCCGTGGAGGAAGGCATTCTTCACGTCGAGCTAGCGTATGGGCCAGTCTTGGGACATAGCAATGCTTAGGACGGTGCAGATCATGGCCGGCTTCATGATCGGGCTGAATATCTCATCGTAGCCGATGCCCGCCTCCTGGGAGAAGTCACGAATGACCTAGCGCGCTTTGTGTCGGGCGAGGGAGCCGTCGGAGTAGATCTTGTGTTTGAACAGCCACTTGCCAGTGACAATGTTTGCACTCGGCGACCGAGGTACAAGGCGCTAAGTGCCATTATCGATCAGCGCCTTGTACTCTTCTACCATCGCAACGTGACAATTGGGATCGGCGAGGGCGCTGGGATAGTTTGCTAGGGTGGGCGAGGTGACAGAGGCAGAGAAGACAAAGTGCTGGATAGGGTGGAGAGAGCTGGTCTATGAACGTAACACAGGCCAAGTCACTGGAGCAGGTGGCAGTGCTGGTGGAGTTGCTGGTTCCGCTAGGGGAGCAGCGAGGTCCATGGAGGCAGCCGGAGCCACCGCCTCGGTGGTTGACACTACAGGAGTACGGGCTCAGCGGCTAAAGATGATGTTGAAGCGCTGGCCGCCCAGCCGTGACCCATCGGCAGGACAAGCAGCCGACGGTGGCCCATTCGCAGGGGGAGCAGCCGGCGTGGGCCTGCCTGCACGGGCAATAGCTGGAGTGTGCCCGCTTGCCGGGGTAGCCAGGGGCCGAGCTGTAGGATAGCCTAGTCCAGGAGCCAGGTGCAAATTCTCGTCAGTGTTGGGAAGTGGCGGAGGAGTGCTCACTGGTGGCTTTGAGGAGGAGAGTCCCTGCATCAGAATTTCAAGTGAAGACGACATGGAGGCCACTGATGGTGTTGCCAAGAATGGAAACACGTACTCATTGAAGATGACATGGTGGGAAATGATAATGCGGCGGGTGGCCATGTCAAGGTAGTGGTAGCCCTTGTGGGAGGATGGATATCCTAGGAACAAACTGGGTGCAGATCAAGGGGCGAGTTTGTGTGGGGAGGTGGTAGTGAGGTTCGGATAGCAGAAGCACCCAAAAATGCAAAGTGAGGAGTAATATGGGAGTGTGCCAATAAGGAGCTGGTGAGGTATTTGGTTGTGGATGGAAGAGAATAGATGCCTATTGAGGAGGAAGGTGGCTGTGGTGAGCGCCTTAGCCCAATAAGGAGGTGCACGAAGGCATGGAGGAGCATACGGTGGATGGTGTTGTTGATGGTGCGTAGCATGAGTTTAGCCTTTCCATTTTGTGCTGAGGTATAGGGGCAGGAGTGGCAGAGTGCAGTCATGGCTGGTGAGGAAAGAGGTGGTGTGGTGGTTAATAAACTGGGTGCCATTATCTACTTGGAAGGATTTAGGCATTGTGCCAAATTGTGTCTGTGTGTAGGAGATGAACTCAACAATGTAGCGGTGTACCTCGGATTTATGGCAAAGCGGAAAGGTCTAGCAGTAATTGGAAAAACCATCTAGTAAGACAAGATAATATTTGAAGCCAGAGTTGCTAAGCACGGGAGATTTCCACATATCATAGGGAATTAGATCAAATGGAGCATTGGTTATAGAGGTGGAATGACTAAATGGGAGTCGCACGTGCTTGCCAAGTTGAGAGGCATGGCGACCTCTTATTGTAGGAAATGATCAACATGCTCCGGAGAGTGGCGAGGCTGGATGGATCGGGGTAGCTGAGGCTGTGATGCCAGAGGAACAATGTGGTGGCAAAATTGTTGGGGTGATCTGGTGCGGAGGGGAAGGTGTACATATCGCCACCACTATTGCGGCGAAGAGTCACGCGCCCCATCTGCTGGTCCTTGATAGAAAAGCCATAAGAGTCAAATTCAATTGAGCAAGCATTGTCATGGGTGAATTGATGAACAGAAAGGAGGTTACAATACCAACATAGCAAGACAATGAACCAAGATCCGAGACTCATCTACAACGGCGCATATCACCATATGTCCACAGCCAAACCTACAACAAAGCAGCTACGGCTTTGATACCACTGAAGGGTTATGAGGGTGCTACTGATAGGAACTGGGTTTCCTGATCTTCCGTCAGTTTAAGATAAACAACGATTTGGTGGAGCACGACACACCGATCTGGCTTAAGATTACAAAGACCCGAACCTGCAACCTTAGCACCACATCTCCTCTGGTTATCAACCGTATCACCAACCGGTTGACCTCGCCAAGAAGGTTAATCCCTGCCTACGAATCGAAGAACACAAGTAAGAACTCGAAAGTACGCAGCTCAAATATTGGGACAAACTGCAGATATATGATTAAGATCACAAAGTGGGGTTTCACAAACCGATAACGGCGACTATTCAAAGACAGATTAATCTAAAGCAAAACCCAAACCCTAACAAGGGTGGCGGCTACTTAATATAATGCCTAAGGGTCATCACACCCCCTGGATGCGCCCTCTAATGGGCTCAAACACGATACACGGCCCAACGGACCAAAAACTGTGGTGCAGCACTGGAACAGATTCTAGATGCTGGCTTGTTTTGATGTTTCCCGATGACTCAGAAGGAATTTAGACTTCAAACCAATGCCATTTGTTTCCTTATGAAATTATCTTTCCAACCATGGGTAGAACGTCGAAAACAGAGTCTGTATGCGTCCTGGGCTTCCGTTTTAATCTGTGCTGGTCCTGGAGGCCGAGGCAGACTCGAACTCGAATTGGGCTGAGCCTCCGTCTTGTCTTGGACGCCCTTGCTGGCCTCCAAAAGTGGTGGCCAGGGTGGAGGACGTCCAAGGGCTTCCTTGGTGAGTTCTCCATCAACTTGGGTCATGCTTCCACTTGGTCCAGGGTCCCAAGGATGAAAAACAAGCCCATGACGACGACGTAGCTTCTGACAGAAATAGCAACAGAATATTTTGATGATTAGGAGACCTTGTCAATGTGATATTGATATGGGACCAGATCTATTTGAAAGCCTATCAAATAAGCTTTCCACCAAGTGCTCATTGACCTCGATTGCACTCCGGATGGATGAGTTATGGCCTTCCCAATGAAGCATCGTCAGGCTGCCGACGAACCAAAAGTTGAACTTTGTTGAACTTGCATTTTGAGACATATTTGTACCTACAATCAAATAATGACACGAACATGTGGAACCAAGTAAATTATATCCAAAGTCACTATACAAATGTAGGAATGACATCACCTTATAATCAATGGTCGTATCCGAAGGTGTCATGTCCTCATCAGCTACGCTAGCCAGAAAACAAAACTTTTCTACCTCATAAACAAGATCTACTGCCAGATATAGGTCACGTGATTACCACTAGACGCGCAAGTGCAGCAGAAGACTTGATGTAGTCGAACACGTCATAGCAGTGCCGTGCAGTTGTATGATTGTTCGTCAAGTACACCCTTCACTCGGGGATCGTCTGAGCACGTTCCCGACCAGTTCGACCAGTCGTCGACCAGCTACCGACCACTGTGATCGATGAGGTCCATCCTTATGCTACTGATACGGCACATCCGAGGTATCACATACATACGGGAAGAAGTAGGTCTGACTTGCCTCGCCCCTACCCCTTGTTTATATAGGCGTCCCTATGCGACCTCGATTTGAAGGCCCATCAAAAAACCCTAAGCCTTGTCTAATCTGGGTCCAACCCGAATTAGGCTTCCAGCCCTTAAGCATGCGACCCTATGGGTTCACGTACACATTGACATGGGCCGAGTACTCCTATTTGCTTAATAGTTGACAGCGGCCTCTAGCAAGGCGTGACAACTCCTATGTATACATAAAGATCATATTAAGCAAACCACTATGACCACGTACAAGTTATTCCCTTTGCCACTCGATATATGGTTCAACTCATGGGTTAACACTTAACCCAAGTACGGTCATGCATTTGTTGATCCAATCACTTAAGTGATCCAGTGATATATCTCTTGCGGAGAAGGGAAAATTCCATCTTGACTGTCTATGTCTCATAGCATGCTTCCTGACAACCCGAAGACCACCTTTATAACTACCCAGTTATGGAGCAACGTTTGACGGTCCCTAAATAGACCGTTTCACATCTTGAGTACATACAACAATCTCAGGTCTAAATACATAACATACATGACATGAATAGAGACTTTCTCATGTAGGGTCAGTCTAGCCTACATGTCTCACATGTGTCCACATTATTAGTTCGACATTTCCATATCCATGACTTGTGAAACATAGTCATCAACTAATACATGTGCTGGTCTATATTCAAGTATGTTCTCATAAGAATCCTGACCAGAGACAACTTTAGAATAAACATTCAAGTAAAAAGTTTCACAAATAATTCACATAATTGTCAATCAATACAAGTTGTGTATAATGAATATTTAATGAACACTTAATACATGTCATGGATATAATCGGAATATCATCATCTCTATGATTACCTTTGGGGCATATTCCCAAAAATAATTAAATTAATGGTACTTATACAATAAATATTTGTACTCTTTTATATAATTTTTAGTCAAACTTCAAAATCATTTGACTTCTCCTAAAGTGAAAATTGTGTCCTTTTGTGGACCGAGGAAGTATATACAACATTTCCTGCATGTAACTAAGGAATTGTGATTGCAACCTGCAAAAGGGTATTCTGATGCTGCTCAGGAGGACCAGATACTGGCCATCAGGTGTAAAATGCAAACCAGATCTTCCAAACAGAAACTGAAAAGGAACAGAATTGCAAGGAATTTAGTGCAATGTTGCCTCACTCGGGGGAAAAACTGTGCTCACAGAAAACTCTTACATTTCCTGTTGAAGAATGGTCCAAGGTGGGCAGTAGAAGGGGAGTGTAACCAACAAAACATGGTGGCACATCTTTGTGATCTTTAGGAGTGATAGTGTAAACATAAAGGAATCTTTGGCAGCTCTCCAAAAGGCCACACAATACATAAAATATAGAAGCTGTTATGATTTTTAGCATTTAACATGACAGACAAGACAGGCATTGGGTGAAGGTAGCATCCCACCAGCTCGAGGTGATGATCTGACCTTCTTGCTTGTGTTCTTGTGTATTCAGATACTAAACCATGTGTACAATTAGTCACAGAAAGGGCATTATATGGTTGGTGCTGAAAAACATCATTTTCACCCTTTGGAGGTATGTTTTCACAAACATTCCCTTCCCCACAGACAGATGGCATTGTGTTCTTATTACCATTTATACATCCAATTTGACATTCTTCCATTTTGCCAAGCGAATTTCCTTTATCTGCTTTAACTCCGCCACCAACAGACCAAAATTTAGTGGTGCTTACTCTTTGTGACCCATCAATAGAATGCATGCCTTTGTCTGATGACTCAAAGGCAACATGTTTGTCAACAAACTCAACATTCTCAGAATGAAAACTAGTATTATCGTCAGATTTTGTACATTTATAGCTTACACTATGGAATCTATTTTCCTTCTGATCAATTGCTGGCACTTCAGTATGATGTCGTTCATCTCGCAAGACCAACAAAGATGATTTTGACTCACATGCAGGTGGCAAAATCAAAGTTGAGCTCACATCATGTTTACCCCACTTTACAGCATCATTATGTGCATTCAAATGAACTGGAGCAGGCAAGATATTTGCTAAACACTCCTCATTCCTCAAAACTGCTGAACCATGTTTAGCAAAAGCTTGTGCACAAACATCAACTGATCCATTACCAAGATTCTTGTGGTATGAAACATCCACCAAAACTGGTGAGTTATTTTTTATAACATTTGTTACCTCCTTAAATTGCTGCTCAAATTGTTTAACATTGCCATTAAACTGGTTGTAGTTTGCAGGGTGGGAGCTATCTTCCCCACCGAACTCATCCTATAGACAAGCAACGAGCGAATTAGACAAAATATATTGTCCATTTCCATGATTGTATACCACATCAGGTGCATTTTTGCCATTATGTACACTCGCCTGATACTCAAAAACTTCACTTTTGCCATTTAGCAACTTTGACTTCTCATTAGGTCCCCTAAAGCACACATCCTCAGGGTACTGATGATGATTACCCATTGATTTCGTCATATTGTCGCCCGAAATTTGTGCATCATCCTCAAAACTATCTGCAACATAACCACTCATCTCATCTAATTTGACCACTGAGTCATCATTTCTGCAGTCTTCATTGCCGAAGCCATTTTTAACCATGACATGATGAGATCCCCCATGGTCACACATTCCAGAACTATTTTCATCTGTACCTTCACCCATAATTGTTGGTACAGTTGCACCTGTTCAAAAGAAGGAATTATTTAGAACCGTAGTTCCCTTACAGAAGAGAAGGATCATCAGTCAGAGATTGCAATAGTCCAAACTATGTTTTCTGTAGCTTTCTTGCTAGGCTATAGAAAGTTACCCTTATCAAAAGAAAAAGGAATACCATTTTAACTATTCTGATTAATAAAATTTTCCATGGAAGATATATTTCCACAGTAACAAGTCCTCAAACAAAGATAGATTTCGACAAAAAAACTAAAGTTAGTTACCTTGGCAGCGACTATCAGATGGATAAGCTGAAACTGTTTTTGACAGAACAGTAGAGGCTTCTTTATTTTTATTCTTGGATTTCTTCCTTTTGTAAGTTTTCATAAGGGGAATAGCTTGGGGAAGCAAAATAGACAGCATAGACATTGCTACTTCCTTCTCAGCCAATTCTATATCAGACATTTCAGAGCTCAAATAAGAACCAGAAGATAAACCAACTTGTTGAGATGAAACTAGGGAAGGCTCTCCCAAATTATCACCAAGAGAAGTGGATTGTTCATTGTTAGAGACTTCTTCCAGCAATGGAAGGGCACATCTTGAATCAGAGACATCTTGCAAAAGTGCTCTACCTACAGTATCTCCCTTGAACATTAAAAAACAGAAATTAATTCATTATCAAATAATGGACCAACACAAAAGTAGCAGTGTGGCACTACAATCCAAAGAATTACACGCATGAGGATGATTAACCAGCTCACGACTGAACTTTAAAAACTTGCACTACTTTGTTTAACATCCTGACCTGTGGTGTCAATAATTTTTTAAACAGCGCTAATAAGAAATTTTTGTGCGCAACCATGGTATTAGTGAAGAAATATGCAGGCAATAAAAAGTTGTGTGTTCTCGCCAATAGGTGGTGAAGTATAATGCCCATGTTTGTAGAAAATCTTAAGCTTTAAGACAACTTTCATCAAACAATGCAGGGGGTGCAGTCAGTATATAAGGCTATATAACTAATGAATAAAATAAATCAAAGTAATATTATGCATTAGTTAAAAAATCCTGTGGAATTTTATAGCACAATCCCTGATTACTGAAGCTACAAAGAAGTATTCATGTTGTCTCACACAAATTATTTAGAATTAAACAAGTGAAAGGAAGCCCACTAGAGCACAAAACCATTGCGTGACATATCCATAATTAAACACCAACTACACTTCAAGGGGAGAGGGTTTAAAGAAACAGGAGCTCAGCTTACTTCATTTGTATTTTTATAATAGCGGGCTAAGGGTGTTTAGCGGTTTATCTCCAAAATAGCTATAGCAGAGCTAATAGCGGGTTATAGCGGCTATTGTACATGAATACAATAGCGGCACGCTGCCTCAAAAGGCTATAGCAGGCTATAGCAGCAAGCTATAGCGGGCTATTTAAAACAGGGGGTGGATACATTGCACTTATCAACTGAAGTTAATGTGTCCGGGCAGTGGACTATCAAGGTATTTTCCACTTTGCAGGGCTGTATACTTCTATTAGGAGTTCCACTTTCCATGCCTAAGCAAACGGATGTATCTTCGGCCTCAGAAACAGCAGATGCATCTTCACGAACTAAATGTGCACCAGCCTCAGAAGCAACTTCACAAGGCAGGTTAAGTTCAACTGCTCCACTTTCCATGCCTAAGCAAACGGATGTATCTTCGGTCTCAGAAACATCAGATGCATCTTCACGGACTAAATGTGCACCAGCCTCAGAAGCAACTTCACAAGGCAGGTTAAGTTCAACTGCTCCAGTTGAATCTACTATAAGCTCACGAAGCAATCTCTGAATAGATGCATTTTTGAACCCAAAATGCTGAATAGGAGTAGGACAAGAGCAAAACTAAACATGATTATAATTCGGTTATAGTACACAATGTTAACAGAGTGCAATTACCCCTGTTCAATTCTATTCAAGAAAATAGTCAAGCACTGCTTCTTATTGATCATATTTCCGTTTCCAATTGGAATAAAATATTTGGAATCCTGTGGCACAATTAGTGTATGTGCCAGGGCTCTTGAGTTTTTGTTCTCGATTGCCTGAATGAAAGTGTCAATCATTATGTGCGCATGCCCCTCCCTTTCCTTCGGTGAGCCAAAGCAACTGCACTTATGCTTGGGGATACATACTTAACTGCTGCAGAGGAATCAGGGTTAGACTTACAACCACAGCAACCAGGATTAAGATGAACCATTAATAGATTAGTCTCCCTCTTATTCAAGTCTAAGTCACCCCCAAAAATAGAAGAATAACATAGTGCCTCCATTTTGATGCGGTCTAAAATGTTCAGTAACTAGAACCTTAACTAGTTTAATTACCAACTACAGTATGCCATCTTGGCATTGGGCACAAAAAAGGTACCTTGACTTTGACTATTATGGAATGTGAAGTTGTGAAGCAGCTAGAGGTGTGGAACATGCCTCAGCACCATCAATATTTTGAGGGAAGCTCTTACTCCTCTGCCAGTTCTTCACTTTAGCCCCAGTCTTTTTCTGGAAGTTCTTCCAAGCGATATCGGGCGTCTGCCCTGTTGCTGAGTCTCCTTTGGTGGATGTAACCTGCAGATTGAGCTTATCAGCACATCAACTATTTCTATAAACATCCGAGCCGAGTTGGTGTGGAAGATTCTTCACCAGGAATATTGGACCCTTGGGCCCCTGTTGGATCTCCATGGCATAGGATATTCCGGTAAAATGGCGGACAGCATGGTAACACAGCGGGTAAGGGTACCGGTCCTTGCCCTAAATTACAAATCCGAATTAGCTAAACATGGATAAAACTATACCAAAATAAAAATGACACTACTGTGCACTATGCAGTATGTACCATACTATCAGTACTAAAATTCTATGAAAGTAAAGCATAGCATATAGCTGGAAGTACTGCAGAGCTATGATTTACTTTCAAAATTGCGATTGGGCATCCTAGTTCTTGGCTCCTGCTCGAATCCCCAAACTAAACTACAGCATCTTTAGCCTAGATTCCCCAAATGAACGCCCAATAACTATCACTAGTCTATTAGGAGCTTAAGGTAGTAATCCCAATTCCCAGCACTGGCGCTTACAAGAGAACCCGCAAACTGGGAGAGAAACCAACGAGCAACAAGACCGGCGAGGCAAAGGGGATTTGAAGGAGAAGGCGAAACCCTATGCCCTAGTTTGGCGGTTTTACCCTCGAGCAGCTCCAGTATTTGCGCTCCCAGTCGCCGTCGCGGTGGTGGAGCACCCCCGCTGACACGATCTCGATCACGCGGTCGCCCTCTGCATCCTCCGCCGCTGCCATCCTTCGCCTTCTCGCTGCCAAGCACGTGGGCCGTAGCGGAGGCAGGCTGAGGACCGGAAGGGTGGACTCTCTCTCTCTCGGAGCGAGCGAGCGCGCACAAACTGGGCGGCTCGACGCGCCAAAACGAAACTAAAGCATTTCTTTGGAAAAGTTTAAATACCCTCACCTTGGAACACGTAACCCTCAACATATAAAATGGTCTAATTTATCCCTTAAACTATACAAAACTGTCTATTTCATTCCTGGATGGTTTTCAACAGCGGTTTTGCTATAGTAACGGTGGCTTTACATTTTTCTTTTTTTATTTAATTCCACTAAATTTTTAAAAAATTATAATAAATCATAAAAAAATTATAAAATAGAAAATCTAATTTTGTTACACTCCACATGAATAGATCTACAGTAAATATATAATATGATACACTTTAGTACAAAGTTTTTATTGTACAAATAAAATTAGATTTTTCAATTAATTTAAAGCTACAACAAAACTTTGTACTAAAGTGTATCATATTATATGTTCACTGTGTAGATGTTTATTCGTACAACAAAAACTTTGTACTAAAGTATATCATATTATATGTTCACTGTGTAGATCTACTCATATGGAGTCCAAAAAAATTGGATCTTCTATTTTATGATTTTTTTATGATTTATTATGATTTTTTAAATATTTAACAAAAATAAATAAATAAAAGAAAAAGACAAAACTGTTATTACTGTAGCAAAACCGTCGTCGAAAACCGCCCAGGGAGTAAAATAAACGGTTTTGGATAGTTCAGGGAGTAAAATAGACAATTTCACAGGTTGTGGGTTATGTGTTCTGAGGTCAATAGTTTAGGGGGAGATTTATACTTTTTCCCCATTTCTTTTGTCGACGGCCCAATACTACAAGAACTATGCTTGCCCAGCTTCAGTTTACCCGGTTTGGATGCCCGGTTTCAGTTTAAACCCTGTTTGGATGCTTACGAGGATGCATGGGCATCCTAAATAAGATATTAACGGCTATAAACAAAAACTTATTCATAAGTTCGGCCTTAACCCGACACTCCAGCAATAGGCGCCCGCCGTCCCCAACCAACACCCTCGCATCCCCTCCTGGATTTCCTCAGCGACGCCCCTCCCTCGCCGACTACATGGCTGGGCCTATATCAAACATCAGTAACCACAGCCAAATAAACTGTATTGGGCAGGGTGAAAGATGCAATGGAACTATTAATATGGTAGGGCATATAATAATATCCAAAAATCTTCTTTAAACTTACTCTCTAAAAAGAGTAGAAAAAGCAACCGAAATTATCTATGCTTTATCTCTCAATCAAGTATTTTGGTTTAACAATGAACAAATCATATATAACAATCATCACGTAATCACAGATCAAACAAAATTATTTAGCAAGTAATGATCTAATCTGGCCAAAATAATGCTTAATAAACAGACCAATTAATCATTAACTTGGCAGTGTAATTTGGCCAACTATATATGTCTTTTTATCAATACAAATTAATATATCTATATAATATTTTAGCTTTCTCAGGACGATGATTAATAAAACATCGGCCTTAATTCAATTGTTCATGTAGCTCACAACAAAAACAAATCCATACCTTTTTGATGTGGAGTACCATGCTAATATGACAATGAACCTCCGTTGGCCAAGCTTCTATTTTCATCACCGCTAGCCAAAACCTTCACTTGTTTTGGCCTCCGCACCTTCTTAATGAATATCACCGTCTTATTCTTGATCCTGAATCGGCCAATTTTTGCTCTTCCTTGATTTCTATGGTGCGGAGTCGTTGTACCCGTCGCTTTTGTGTATGCGTGAGACTTGCTGGACACCACTGCGGTTTGGGCTCAGTTCCTGATGTAACTGACTTCATGCTCCTGCCCCCCAAGTTTCTTGACCTATAGCGAGGTACTGCTACTTTTGGCCTAAACCTGACGTCCTCAGCCGAAAATGTTCGCTGTTGATTACATATGGCTCCAGACCAAAATTTCTTGCTACAGCTACTTTCTAAACTCTTATGCTGCATACACAAGGCGGTGTTCAATTTACAGCCTGCCAAAAACACATCTTTAGGGACCCCTGTGCTACTACTTCTCATTTCTGAATTGGCAGGAATACTGGGCGATTCAGGCTTCTGACTTGTACTAGTAATAACAGCCGGCTTTTCATTATTTGAATTCAGAACTGAACTTTTATCTTTGCGGCAATCCTTTTTCACACGATAAACTTGGAGCTCCATACTCTATGTGGTATGGTCTAAAATATGATGGAACATGCATCCATGGATCATACCATGCATATGATGAATAAGGAGGAGAATTAGCAAAATATGGCGCATATGACATTGGCACATTAGATGGATATTCCCAGTACATATGCTCCATTGGAAAATATGGAGTTTGCGAGTACTCATTTTCTTGCCAATGTTCATAATCATCAAAATCTCGCCTAGAAAAAGATTTAGCATGCTTGAAATGACTAGGCCAATTAGAACATTTGTCGGCCTTTTCTTTTTCATATTTAGCCAGAAGTTGTTTGAACGTGATCTTCGGCTTTTTTGTTTTTGTAGTGCTAGAAACAGATGTTTGGGACTTACTCTTAATATCTTTGCCACTTTTAGGGACCCAAACCATTTTCTTCTTTTGTGTCACAGCTTTGCTAGGCTTTATAATCCTATCATAAAAAAGATCACCGCTGATTTCACTAGGCAAAACTACTTTCTTGCCGTTTGTTGAAACTGCCTGTTCTGGCCGAATCAACACCTTTTTATCCTAGAAATTAATTACACGTTTGGGGTTAGCTTTTTCAATTGACCTATGCCCCCCAATCCCTTGAGGTTCTACAGAATCTAACTGACCTTTGGCAATAGATGATTGAACATTGTCCAATGTTTTAAAATTACATTCTTTCACTTTGCTAACATCGGTCTTCTTATCTTTAGTAACTGCCAAATGTTTATTTTTATTAACACCATCCGAATTACTCTCTAATTCGGTTATCCTAACCTTGCTAGGACTTGCATTATTTGATAATTCAGAAGTGTATTCGATCCCATTAAAATTAGACTCTTTTGTTTTATCAATTATCAATTTTGTATTTCTAGTTGCAAAAATATCATAAAACATGTCATTTAAATCTGAGAAAGCATATATTGGCTTTGGGAAAGATAAAGTGGAGTTCACAAAAATGTTACTGCCTAGGACATATGACCGAGCACTCCTAGGATAATCACCAGATTTATCAAATATAAAGACTTGATTAAATTGAGAAATAGGCAATGTTTTTGTGACCTGTAACTATTTGAATTTGGAGGAGGAAAGTGATTTATTTACCTCAGTGCTAGGTGAAGTGGAAGAAGCTGGTACAGGTACCTTGTTGATGACGCCGTTCCTCGTCTTCTGGAAGCCTGCTAACCTTCTTTGTAAACTCAACAGCCTCTCTTCCTTGAGCTCCCGTTCAATTTCCCGCTGATCATCTTCAGATAGATCGTCTAGTGTGACAGCGATGACATTGTCGGGGTCAATTACAGCCACCTTGCTCTCTTCTTCATGTTCTTGCATAGCCAGAAATGTGTCTTCTAATATAATTGAATTGAAATGTTTTGTTTACAAAACTGAGATGGCTCTAGAGAACAAGATTGTGGAACAGATGCAACATAGGTATGTCATTGTAACTCCTGCATATAGGATTGAGCATGCGACGTGTGCTGCAGAGATACATTAGAATAGGCATTTGGAACCGACTCACACGGCGGAGATACATTAGAATATGCATTTGGAATAGGCTCACATGAAACCCCGGTACCTATAGGTGGCGAAGGTGGTGTGCTACATGGTACCATCTGATAAAAAGGTTGCTGCATATTAGAAGTAAAGCCAACACTTCGGTCATATGTGCTGAGATTTTGTGAAACCGAAGCTAAACCAGTATAATTATTAGTATTAGGTACAAAACAATTGGCCGAATAAGCATTATTATACTGCCCATCATGATTATACAACGGCAAGTGCATTTGTGATGATATAGGTGTCATAAACATTGCTGATGTACTGGAGTCGAAAAATTCTTGTTGCATATTGCTGGCATGACTAAAATTAGAAGCATAAATATGATGTTGTATCGGCTCTGTATAATTCTGAACTTGATAATCTGGGTAGCTGAAACTACCAATCGACAGATCAGTAGCCGATGAAACATGTCTACCAACATGCCTAGCAATATTACTATATGAATCCATCGCAGCTGAAAACAAGATAGAATTACTTACAGATTTTGTTGATATCACGCTCAGCTGGAACGAACGCCTGCTATGGAAAACGTGCTACAGGTTTCTCTCTGTTTTTGGCTTGCTTCGTGAAAATCAATCCGTAGAGTATTAGCCGAACCAAACTTGGACCTCGGCCTTTGACGGAATTGCTGGTGGCGTATTGATAGATGGCCAAATCAAAAGCTAAACAGCCTCTAGTTTGTTGATGATGAACTTTTTCCCCAGCAGAGTCGCCAATTGTGTTGGTGCACGAAATTGATCCACGCAACAACACGATAACTATCGTACTTTCACGACGACGAGTGACTAGTTTCCAAGGCAAACTAGCAAAGGGGATTCCTCGCTTTCGTGGAGGAGAGTCGACCTTTTTCCAGCGCAAAACGGCAAAGGTTACCAACCCTAATGGAGATTAGGGTTCAGCATGCACTACAATCTAAAGGTAGAAAAGAACACATGATGCTGCAAAAATAATAGATTGATTATTCGATTGGCTAGATAATCGGCCGTGCCCCATACAAGACATATATAGGTGCCTGGTCTACGGCAATAGGAGTCCTATACATATACGTATACATGATAAATTATCCCTTGTATAAGCCTAATAAAATATTCCTAATCCTAACATATCTGGCCATACGTATGATGTCTCAGAGTCCGATTGGAGGTTGAGCCTTACGTGTGTTAGCCCAGCAAGGAATGCAAAATCCTTCTCCGTTTCCTTCTTCTGAAATATCCCTTGCCTGCTTTCGCCAATACGTGGGCTCTGGCTTTCATCAAAATGACAATTGCCTGCACATGTATATATGCATATATTTCTGATCGTGTTCCTTCAGCTTGATGCCCTACCACCACCAGCCAGCACTTGTCAATCCAGAAGAATATCTTTTTGCTCCTCCTACGTGCTGCTGTTAGACTGGCTAACAAATTGATCAGAATACTTGTTATCGACCGATTCATCTCACTCAACATTAAATCGGCCAAATTAATATTGCAGTAGCCTATAACAGGACATTGCCAAATTATGCTATCAACACAATGCTTATTTCTCTTGACTATTGAAAATAACGATTATTTCATTTGTTATTTTATCACTATTCAGGCATCACAGGGATGCAGAAGTGCTGCAAGCTACGATAAACAAAATCCCATCGAGTTCCTTGAGAATCTTCTTAAAATGGTAGCAATAGATGGATATGATGGCATACGACCACATGTCAAGTTTTCCTAATTCTTTGTTCGAAATGCCAGGTTGCTAGAGTTAATGAAGTTCAGAACCTCTAGAAACTACCACTGTGAACCTAGGACAACTAAGGAATGGATTGAGGATCAGGAAAGGCAACTACAAGTCAGGAGCATGGCTTCTCGACATGTTACGTTTCATTTTGTACATGATGCTAGATATTATCAAGATGTTTACTGTGGCCAGGATATCAGTGACCTGTCGGAGCACATCCATGATTCCTCAAGAGATGACCTGTCAGAGAAGGAAGCCCTGGCATGCCGAAGGAAAAGAAGATGATATAGTTTGAGCGCCAGCTAAAGAGGCTGGTTCTTTTGATAAAATGCTGAATAACAACCTCGTGGTCAACCTTTATTTACTTCTTTATGTGTGTCTTCAGTTGATAACATTACATTTTCTGTTTTGATGCTTCAGTACGAATCTTGAGAGAGCCAGTCTGTCCATATGAATGTTTTAAAGCTTCGTATGTATGGACTTTTCAGCAATGAATGTCCCTGATTGAACAGCTGTCTTTCCACAAGCTTTATACGCATGCATGCATGTTAATGATTCCCATGCTCTAAAATAATTCTATAGTTCAGACTGTCATCTGCTCTGCAAGGGTTGCTCCGATTTGAATCCACAGGTGCTAAAGGGTGTGAATAGATTAGAGATGATAGGTAGCAGAACAAGTTTATTTATCTAAAAGCAAGCTCCGGTTATATGATCTTTCCTTTGCATCCCTAGTTATCTCATAATAGTATTCCAAACTGTAGAGCTCACAACCAACATTCCTATCTACTTCCTACATTCCAAATTATAAGACATTTTGGCTTTTTTAATATATTACTTTTACTATATATCTAGACATAAGGTATGTATCTCAAAAGCCAAATGTCTTATAATTTGGAATGGAAGGATTATATCCAAAGAAAATTTGAAAACAAAAATTGTGAAGTAGAATTCGGTCCTGGAGCTTTTCAGTGATTTTTACCAAACTAAAATGAATCAATTCGGTCTACAAAATTTCAGGAACAATTTTTTTACGGGTGAACATTATTATGTTCCAAACTCAGGTCTTCCGAATAGCTAACTTAAAGCTTTTAGATAAAATGAAAATATGATTTCAGTCTTGTGAGAACTCTCAATTATGTGATCAAGGATTTAAGAATAAATTAATTAAACTTTCAAATCTGACTTATGAAATTTGAATAAATAACTTCATCTTTTATACATTGAAACAAGCAACTTTTAAATAAGTCAACTAACTTCCAGTCCGGATTTTGAAAATTACATCATCCATTTGAACTTTAAACTGATATATATTGGACAACTCCTAACAAATTGTGTAACTTCCCAGGACAGCTATAGATCTACCAACCTAATGTGATTATAGCTCGATCGCAAAAAAAAAAAAAACAAAAAAAGAAAAGTTGATTATAGCTCCAAAACTCAGGGCATTGGGAAGCCTTTGTAGACCATTTCAAAGATTGAGCTTGGCGCCATGGTCATTAAGCCTACCAGGTCCGCATGTCCACCATGTGAAATTTGAATGAAGCTCTCTTTGAGAGACGTGTTCAGTGGTTCATATGCATGCAGTCTTCTGAAAATGTTGATATGCAAAGTCTTGACATGTTTTCCATGGCTGAAGCTCTATGTCTCTGTGGGTTACTCTCTTTCACTGTCTATTACATTCTACTTTGGTAGTTTGTTGTTGTTGTTATATCAGTGCTTATTTCTAACTTTCTTCAAAAAGTAACCATGCTTTCATTTATTTTCAGGCGTTGAGGCAATTCAGAACTGCAGGAGACTGATGAACTGAAGTGTATTGAATGCTTTTAGCTGCATCTCAAAAAAGTTGCAGTAAAGTGTTACTCCCTCCATTTCAAATCATAAGTCATTGTTGCTTTTTTGGATATATAGTTCTAGCTATGTACGCTGCATGATATTCTACATGGTATGATTTTCACAACTCACTCATACTTGAATGCTGTGCTGCAACTGATAATTGTGATTTTATTTTTAAATTCATGTCAATAGGAAGAAAAGGAGTTCAACCTGGCCCGGTGTTTGATTGGACGCAGCTGGCGAAAATGCTGCTGATGCTGCAAAAGGACTTGAATATCTCCATGAGAAAGTCTTGTTGAGAATATGCCCTAGAGCCAATCATGTAGATGATGATATTCCGATTGTATCCATGATTAATAAAGTGTTCATTGAATATCCATTATAGATAACTTGTATTGATTGGCGATTATGTGAATTGTTTGTGGAACTCAATTACTTGAATGGTTATTCTAAAGTTGTCCCTGGTCGGCGTTCTTGTGAGAACACACTTGAATATTAGACCAGCATATGTATTAGTTGATGGCTATGTTTCACAAGTCATGGACATGGAGATGTCAAACTAATAATGTGGGCACATGTGTGACATGTAGGCTGGACTGACCTGACATGAGAAAGTATCTATTCACGTCATGTACGTTATGTCCTTAGACCTAAGATTATGGTATGTACTCAAGATGTGAAATGGCCTACTTAGGGACTATCAAACGCTGCTCCGTAACTGGGTAGTTATAAAGGTGGTATTCGGGTGGTCGGAAAGCATGCTATGAGACATAGACAATCAAGATGGAATTTGCCCCTCTCTACGCGAGAGAGATATCACTTGATCACTCAAGTGATTGGATCGACAAATGCATGGCCATGTTTGGGTTAAGTGTTAACCCACGAGTTGAACCATATATCGAGTGGCAAAGGGAATAACTTGTATGTGGTCGTAGTGGTTCGTCTAATATGATCTTTGCGTGCATATAGGAGTTGTCACGCCTTGCTAGAGGCCGCTGTCAACTATTGGGCGAGTAGGAGTACTCGGCCCATGTCAATGTGTGCGTGAACCCATAGGGTCGCACGCTTAAGGGGCTAGAAGCTTAATTCGGGTTGGACCCGAATTAGATAAGGCTTAGGGTTACTAATGGGCCTCCAACTCGTGAGCTCATTGGGGACGCCTATATAAGCAAGGGGTAGGGGCGCGGTCAGGGTTACACATGCCTTTGGCAGCCGCTGCGCTCTCCCCACGCTCGCATCTTCTGCTCCTCGCGGACCTAGCAGTCCGGAGGCGCATCGCTTCTTCCCTGCACGTGTGGGATTCCTCGGAGGTGCTACATCTGAAGCACTGGGACGAACCACGTGAGGGAACTGAGGTGACGGACGACCATGCAATTGCACTGCCTGTTGCGACACGTATGACTACATCGAGTCATCTTCCGCTGCACCTGCGCGTCTAGTGGTAATCCCGTAACCTGTAACTAGCAGTAGATCCTGGTTTATGAGGTCGAAAGTTTTGTTTTCTGGCTACTGTAGCACCCTCATAACCCTTTAGTGGTATCGGAGCCGTTACTGCCTCATTATAGGTTCGGTTTTGTGCATATGGTGATATACGTGGTTGTAGATGAGTCTCTAACCTTGGTTCATCATCTTGCCGTGTTGGTCTTGAAACGATCTACTTGTACCAGTCGGAATTCCGCCATCTGAGTTAAGTGATTCATGTAAATCCAGTCATGGCGAGTTAAAGATGAATTAGATTGATCGAATTGAACCCTAGGACAAGTGCCAAGCGCATATGATGCGCGGCGGTGGTAGATGGAATTTACTCTCGGGCGCCGGTTTGCCGAGAAAAGTGTTGTTCGATAAAACAATCGTAACTTTTGAACCATAACTCGGATTGAGACGAACTCTAAACGAAAATTGTAGAGAACGAAATTTTACATCTGGTTTTCTATCGCTTTGCCACATTCAGTGAAATTAGAATTATGAAATAAGGCTTGAAAAATAAAGTTTTCTGCGTTGTAAGATTAGACGTCGGATTCGGATAACTCTGTTTTGCAGGTATTGATGACTGGTATAGCCCTTATGTGTATGTGATGCATGTATGTATTTAATTCATGGCTTGCATGTCATGAGGACAATATGGGCAGGAGCCACATACATATTGTCAAAATTAATGTAATGGTCTGTGTGCCAATCTGTGATGATCTATCCGCGACTATGTAATTTCATTTTACTTGCGCTAGTAGTAGCTAGTCTTGGCGGAATCATCACTGAAGGATGGCATACTCGAATCATGGAGATGGAGATCACCGTGATGCACAGATTGATGGAGATGGAGATCCCCAAAGGAATAATGGGCTATACCAAGTCATATCTGTGTTATGTCGTTCTTACTATGTTCTACTTTCACATGCTATTATGTTTTTGTCTACATGAGTGCGGTAGTGAAGTAGAACGATCCCTCAGCAATGTTTAAGTTAAATACTTCCCCAAACCTTGCACTGTCATAAGTCTTGTACAATCGATGGTGCGTCTATGAAATTAGGGTGCCACTGGTTTTCCTCAACTAGGCAGGTTCGTATCGGATACTTACTGCAAGAAGGTTTGGTTACTTAAACAAGGTCATCCTAACGGTTAGGACCTTGGAGCATGGGTAGGTTGAGCATAGCATAGAGAAGCTGCCCAACAACAAGAGTCATATGTGATATGATTAGCAAAGTGTTGCTTACCGATCTACCTTGTTTTTCTAGCGGTGATGCTACAGCTCAGTAGTTGACTTGTTAGATTAAGGGATATTGATTTTAGTGGGAGTAGATTTTATTTACTCTTTCATGGATACATTGTCTTAGTATTTTGTGTTACTTTTGTTGTAGATGGCCGCTCGCAATCAACTATTTTCTTTGCCAATTTTTGAGAAAGATAAGTTGAATGGAACAAATTACGTGGATTGGATCCACAACCTGAGAATTGTTCTTAGGGCTGAGAAAAAGGAAGAAATTCTAGACACCCCATTACCAGATGAGCCTGATGAAAATGCAACTACTGCTAAGAAATATGCTTACAAGAAAGCAGATGCAGATTTTGAAGTGAGTTTCCCCATGCTTGCTTGTATGGAACCTGATCTGCAGATGTAGTTCGACAACAATCATTCAGCGAATGATATGATCGTGGCTCTTGAAGATATGTTCCAAACTCAAGCGCGGACTGAAAGGTTCAATGTCTCTAAGGCGCTTGCAGAAACCAAGCTAGCAGAGGGCGCATCTGTTGGCCCACATGTAATCAAGATGGTTGGTTACACTCAGAGGTTGGAGAAGCTAGGCTTCCCAATTGGCTAAGAGTTGGCTACTGATTTCATTCTTGCATCGCTTCCGGCCAGCTATGGAAACTTCATCTTAAACTACCATATGCATGGAGTGGAGAGGGGCTTGAATGAACTATGTGGCATGCTGAAAACAGCAGAGGCCGATATCAAGAAAGGTGCCGGCAGTAGCCAAGTGTTGGCGATCCAGAACCGACCTCGTTTTAAGAGGAAAGGCAATTCTTGGAGGAAGAATAAGGGCAAGGCTAAAGATGAGATCTCTAAGCCAAACCCATCTGCTGCCAAGGCTGGACCATCTGCAAATTCAGATTGCTTTTACTGTAAGGGAAAAGGTCACTGGAAAAGAAACTGCAAGGAGTACTTGGCGTCCTTAGAGAAGGATGGCGGTGGTAAAGGTACTGCTGCTGCTTGTACTCTTGTTGTTCATGTTACAGACATTTTTCTCGCTAACTCTTATATCAATTCTTGGGTATTTGATACCAGATTGGTTGCTCATATTTGCAATACGATGCAGGGCATGATAAGAAGTAGAAGCGTAGAGAAAGGAGAAGTTGATTTTCATGTGGGCAATAATGCAAGAGTTGCTGCATTGAACGTCGGGACGATGTAACTTCCCTTGCCGACAGGATTTATTTTAGAATTGAATAATTGTTATTTTGTTCCTAGTTTAAGTCAAAACATTGTGTCACCTTCATACTTGATGAAGGATGGTTATTCATTTACGAGTAAAGACAATAGTTGTGTGATCTCAAAGAATGATGTGTTTGTGGCTTTTGCATCCATTGTGAATGGGTTATTTATTTTAAATCTTGATGATGCACCTGTCTGTAATGTTAGTGCTGAACGGCCTAGGCTTAATGAGTTAAGTCCTACCTATATGTGGCATTGTCGTTTGGGTCATATAAGTGAGAATCGCATGAAGAGGCTCCATGATGATGGTCTTCTAACTTCGTTTGATTTTGAATCATACGAGACATGTGAGGCTTGCTTGCTAGGCAAGATGACCAAGGCGCCATTCAATGGATTTCCTGAGAGGGCATCTGACTTGTTGAAACTTGTACATATTGATGTATGTGGACCAATGAGCACGACAGCTAGAGGCGGATTTTAATACTTCATAACTTTTACTGATGATTTTAGTAGGTATGGATATGTCTACCTAATGAAGCGTAAGTCTAAAACATTTGAAAAGTTTAAAGAATTTCAGAATGAAGTAGAGAATCAATGTGGCAAGAAGATCAAGGCCTTGTGATCTGATCGTGGAGGTGAATATCTAAGTCACGAGTTTAGCAATCATCTTAAGAGTTGTGGAATTGTTCCACAGCTTACGCCACCCGAAATGCCTCAGAGAAACGGCGTGTCTGAGTGACATAATCGGACCTTGTTGGATATGGTTCAGTCTATGATGAGCCAGTCGGACCTACCTTTATCGTTTTGGGGATACGTTCTAGAAACAGCCGCTTTCACATTGAATAGTGTACCATCTAAGTCCGTAGTTAAGACACCATATGAGATGTGGACTGGTAAGAGACCTAGTTTATCTTTTCTGAAAATTTAGGGTTGTGAAGTTTATGTTAAACGACTTATATCAGATAAACTAACACCCAAATCAGACAAGTGCTTTTTCGTGGGATATTCGAAGGAAACTTTAGGGTATTATGTCTATAACCGATCAGAGGGAAAAGTGTTTGTTACTCGAAATGGTGTTTTCTTAGAGAAAGAGTTTCTCAAAAGAGAAAAAAATGGACAAAAGGTGTATCTTGAAGAAGTTCAAGATGAGCCAGTAGGGACTGACTCTATGAGTGATGCTAATGTAGCAGAGCAAGTTGAGACACCCGTGGCAGTGGAGACACCGCCACAACCATGAAGATCAGCGAGACTTCATGCATTGCGTGAGGATTTGTTATTGTTAGACGATGACGAACCTGCGGATTATGTGGAAGCTATGATGGATCCAGATTCTGAAATGGGAAAGTGTCATGAGATCCGAGATAGATTCCATGGAGACAATCAAGTTTGGAACTTGGTTGACCCACCTGATGGGGTTAGACCCATAGAGAGCAAATGGATCTTTAAGAAGAAGAAGGATATGGACGAAAATGTTCATGTCTATAAAGCTCGACTTGTCACAAAAGGTTTTCAGCAAGTTCAAGGAATTGACTACGATGAGACATTCTCGTCGGTAGCGATGCTTAAATCTATTCGGATCATTCTAGCAATTGCTGCATATTTTGATTATGAGATATGGCACATGGATGTTAAAACAGCCTTTCTAAATGGGTATTTAGAAGAGGACGTGTATATGATACAGCCTGAAGGTATTGTTGATCCTAATAATGCTGGAAAGATATGCAAGCTTAAGAAATCTATTTATGGGTTAAAGCAAGTATCTTGGAGTTGGAATATTCATTTTGATGAGGTAGTCAAAGGGTTTGGCTTCCGTCAGAATGAAGAAGAACCTTGTGTTTACCAGAAGGTAAGTGGGAGCGCTATTATGTTTCTGATCTTGTATGTGGATGACATACTATTGATTGAGAATGATATTCCTATGTTGTAATCTATAAAGACTTCACTGAATAATAGTTTTTCTATGAAGGATTTAGGAGAACTAGCATACATCTTAGGAATTAAGATCTATAGAGATAGGTCGAGAAGGCTAATAGGATTAAGCCAAGACACGTACATTGACAAGGTGTTGAAATGGTTCAACATGGAACAGTCTAAGAAAGGGTTCTTGCCTATGTCACATGGCATGCGCTTTAGTGACAAGCAGTGTCCTTCATCAGATGAAGAGCGCAACCGCATGAGTAAGGTTCCATATGCTTGGGCCGTTGGTTCCATCATGTATGCCATGATATGTACTCGCCCAAATATCTCATATGCTCTAATTGTTGCAAGCAAGTACGAAGCTAATCCGGGTGAACCTCACTGGACGCTTGTTAAGAACGTCCTAAAGTACTTATGAAGGACTAAGGATGTGTTTCTAATCTATGGAGGTGAGGAGGAGCTCGTTGTAAAAGGTTACACCAATGCTAGCTTCCAAACCGACGGAGATGACTCACTATCTCAATCAGGTTTTGTGTTCACAATAAATGGTGGTGCAGTTAGCTTGAAAAGTTCCAAGCAGGAGACAGTGTCTGATTCTACAGCAGAAGCCAAGTACATTGCAGCTTCTGGCGCTGCAAAGGAAGGTGTTTGGTTGAGGAGGTTCCTCAATGAGCTTGGTGTGTTTCCGAATACGTCGGACCCATTGAATTTACATTGTGATAACAATGGGGTGATTGCACAGGCTAAGCAGCCTAGGGATCACCAGAAAAACAAACATGTACTCCGAAAGTTTTATCTCATTCGAGAGTTTATGAAACGAGAAGAGATCAAATTATGAAAAATACATATGGATTTAAATATAGCAGATCCTTTGACAAAGGCTCTTCCACAGCCTAAGCATGAGGCGCATATGAGGTCTATGGGTATTAGACATCTAAGAGATTAACTCTAGTGCAAGTGGGAGACTGTTGGGAATATGCCCTAGAGCCAATTATGTAGATGATGATATTCTGATTGTATCCATGATTAATAAAGTGTTCGTTGAATATCCATTATAGACAACTTATATTGATTGGCGATTATGTGAATTGTTTGCGGAACTCAATTATTTGAATGGTTATTCTAAAGTTGTCCCTGATCGGCTTTCTTGTGAGAACACACTTGAATATTAGACCAGCACATGTATTAGTTGATGGCTATGTTTCACAAGTCATGGACATGGAGATGTCAAACTAATAATGTGGACACATGTGTGACATATAGGCTGGACTGACCCGGCATGAGAAAGTTTCTATTCACGTCATGTACGTTATGTCCTTAGACCTAAGATTGTGGTATGTACTCAAGATGTGAAACAACCTACTTAGGGACTATCAAACGCTGCTCCATAACTGGATAGTTATAAAGGTGGTCTTCGGATGGTCGGAATGCATGCTATGAGACATAGACAATCAAAATGGAATTTGCCCCTCTCTACGCGAGAGAGATATCACTGGATCACTCAAGTGATTGGATCGACAAATGCATGGCCATGCTTGGGTTAAGTGTTAACCCACGAGTTGAACCATATATCGAATGGCAAAGGAAATAACTTGCATGTGGTCATAGTGGTTTATCTGATATGATCTTTGCGTGCACATAGAAGTTGTCACGCCTTGCTAGAGGCCGCTGTCAACTATTGGGCGAGTAGGAGTACTCAGCCCATGTCAATGTGTGCGTGAACCCATAGAATCGCACGCTTAAGGGGCTGGAAGCCTAATTCGGGTTGGACCTGAATTAGATAAGGCTTAGGGTTATTAATGGGCCTTCAACTCGTGAGCTCATTGGGGACGCCTATATAAGCAAGGGGAAGGGCGCGGTCAGGGTTACACACGCCTTTGGCAGCCGCCGCGCTCTCCCCACGCTCGCGCCTTCTGCTCCTCGCGGACCTAGCAGTCCGGAGGCACATCGCTTCTTCCCTGCACGTGTGGGATTCTTCGGAGGTGCTGCATCTGGAGCACTGGGACGAACCCCGCGAGGGGACTGAGGTGACGGACGACCACGCAACTACACTGTCTGCTGCGACGCGTACGACTACATCGAGTCATTTTCCGCTGCACCAGCGCGTCTAGTTGTAATCCCGTAATCTGTAACTAGTAGTAGATCCTGGTTTATGAAGTCGAAAAATTTTATTTTCTGGCTACTGTAGCACCCTCATAACCCTTCAAGTACCCTCGTAACCCTTCAAGTCTAGCCTTACATTGTCCACAGTTATATTAGATCAGGTAATATCCTCGTCCTCTTGTTTGAAGACTTCGAGGCAAAAAAATGGCAGACTTTAATCTCTCAAATCAGGCTCCAGATATGGCTGCCCGTGCCCAATTGCATTCAGCTCGTGTTTGAAGACGTCAAGGCAAAAATAGCAAACTTTAATATCCTTTTCTTATAAAGTAACTATATATTTATATGTTAGTTAACTTCAGTTGTGCTTTGCTGCTTTTGCATATCGCCAAAAATGTGTTGTCTGTTTAGTTTTCGAGTAGATCAGCAAGTTGGATGGTGTTTATTTCTAAGTTGTCTGATTAATTTTCAAAAATTGTCCCTTATTATTTCTAAAGTTGAAGAATTGTTTTCATATATTTGTAGACAAGTTGTTTCTAGGTCATAACAGAACACATTAAAAATCAATCACGTCCTTAATATTTTAGCTTCCCGCTTTCTGGCACTCCACATGATTAGTTTAATGTCTTTAGCCTTTGTCCTTTGGATAGCAAACCATCGTTCTGAGTTTTGATATGGACATTGTTTTTTTTAAAAAAAATCTTGATTGAAGTAATGTGTTGTTTGCTGGATATTTCGATGGCCGATAAGTTAGTTGATGCTGATTTGTTGTGAGAGAAAAGTATTATATCATGGCACGTTTAGGCGAGCAGAATTTGTAGATGACAAGAACAGCCACCTGCAGGCTGCACCAGAACGTCCAATGTGCACGACAAGCAGAAGGTGGATAACGAGGGAAGCATGAAAGAAAAGGTAGTCTAGTCACTGTTGCTATGAATTAATCTTGCCAGTTCCCAGTTTGCACTGTAGCTGTACCTTCTGAATTTTACATTTGGAATTGCATTTAATATTTTATCATATTCTTGAGAAGTAATAATGCAAGATCTTAACTACAGAATGCAATTTCCATGCAGGCTGTATCTGCTTTACGAACCTCCAAAGGTATCCCTCTGCAGTTTTTTCTTTAGCCAGACAGTGCTTTTCAATTTGATCCTGTTTAATCTAATAGATTGCATTTGCAGGTCTCAATTACTAAATTTTTGTTAGAGTGGTTTATTTAGTTGATACTGGAAATTGGTCATTACTTTCTTATTGCGAGACTGCTTTTAATTTTAATTGATAGAAACCATGGTTATGGCAGCTGGTTAAACACCAGCACCTGCATGTAGCAGTTCTATGCAGATATTGGGGAGAGGAAGGTGTTAGCAGTTCTATGTACATAATATAATATTTATTTATTTATGATGCGCTGGGCTACTGTATGCAGAAGCTATTGATTCCTCGTATATTTGAGACAGAAATACAGGACAGGTCTTGCTGCCGCCAACACCAAGAAACCTCACTTCAAACTTCCTCAATTCCAGACAAGCGATCAAGGTTAGTTATCAACCTCTATTTATATTCATCTAACCAAACGCGATACAATCACATTCATGGCAAATATATCATATCTCTAATATCACAACTGATTTAGCTAGGAAAGATCAGTAACTCATTTATATTTTTCTATGCAAATAAAATCGCTTGGGATGCATTTGGACATGCGGCGCTAGACCTGTCTAACATAATTGCGGTATCACTGCCACCTCAGTTAGTTTATCGCATATACCATAAACTAAGAATGGGCAAATTTTGTTTAGATATCCCATGTTCTGGTAATAGATATTCGGAACACTACAATCATGAGAAATAGTTATTCCGACAAATACCAAATGAGAGTGGCAAGACCAAGGTGAAAGACCTGGACCAATTCTACCATCTACATTCGAAGGGGTCTACAACAAGCAAAACAGGGACGGCCCCACAACCCTTACAAGTTACAACCAAACACGGGAGGAGGACGGTCCCATCCTAAGAAGAGGGGGTCATCCCATACCTCATTGACTTGGAACCAAACACATGTTAAATGCCCTCATTGACTCAGAACTAAACACATGCTACGTGGCTGGCATGGACATGGGATGCAATACCAAGTATATAGGAACTCAAAGTTCATGGACCTAAAGTCCTTGACAAATTTAGTGAATACTCATGCATTTAACTCAAAATTAATGAAGACACACCAGCCCTCCAAATTATGCTCTCCATGAACTTGGGCAATAAGATTCACCTTATCAAGATCATATGATACTGGATATTAAGAGATCAAGTTCTCACAGTTGCCAAAGAAATCAGGGATTTGCATGCAATCAGATAGATATTGGCAAAAACTGTTCATAAAGTGATAAACACTTCCGCCTAGCGCCTATTGATGCCTAGAAAGCCTAGGTGTGACCCCATCACTCCAATTAAGCATCTAGCACATTTTGAAACACAGGTGGCAGTCAAGATACACCGATATATATGCAAAATAACTTGGTTTCAAATGTATACCACACAACACAATCTGGATGAGGAATCAGTACACTTAATTATTCATCAGGATTTAGCAATGCACAACAATACGGCATTCTAGTTGCCAGCTAGGCTTAAGATCGGAAAAAATCCTAGTCTTGAGATGATTAATTACCCAATAATTGTTACTCTCACAGCACAGTATGTATCACATCACACAACTTTATAAGAATAGCACTTTTTGAAACACAGATGTCAGTCAGGATACACCAATATATATGCAAAATAACTCGGTTTCAAATGTATACCAGACAACACAATCTGGATGAGGAATCAGTACACTTAATTATTCATCAGGATATAGCAATGCACTGCAATAAAGCATTCTAATTGGCAGCTAGGCTTGAGATGGGAAAAATTCCTAGATGATTAATTACCCAATAATTGTTACTCTCACAGCACAGTATGTATCACATCACTCAACACTATAAAAGACAAAAAATATGCAAATAATACCGCTGTGCAGATATTTGTAGCATTTTAAAATCTGCCATATGGACAGGAGGAAGTAAGCTTGGTAGCTTTCCCAGGAGACCAAATTCACTGATTATGAAGCAACTTCAGGCAACAAACATGTTAAATGTTAGCTAAAAGGAGGCAAAGCCACAAAGGTGAGAAACATTTCATGAGAACATAGTGTATATTGGGAGCATGAGTGCATGACCAGTCTTTTTTTCAGTAGCCAAAATTGTGGTAGAAGGGGGCCAACTGGCCAACCGCCTTGGAGCCCCTAAATCAAGACAGAATGCAGCATAAGTGCTGTAATATGTTCCAGGTTCATTCCTGAACAAGAGGGGTTAATGGACTACTATCAGTTAGCAGCTCAACAGGAGACTTCGGAAAGCTGTTCTAGACTTGTCAAAATCCTAAGAAAGGTCCTAATTATGGTATACAAGCATCCTCCAACATACTAATGTGTGCATTGAGCAGAGTAGGAAAGAAATTCACCCTACAAGCACCTTATTATATTGACCACTAAACTCAGAAAACACCACAACATGCAGAATCCTGTAACAACACAATGTCACCTAAAAAAATCTCACATAAGAACAACATAACTGTCCCAAAAGCCGATTGTTCAAAGTTTTACAAAATACCTCAAAAGCAGAGCCTGGCATAATTTGCATAGAATTGAATTAATTGACATGGAAAATCAATAACACAATATGCTATAACCAATATAAGCCATCACTCCAAAAAAAAAATGTCTCTTCATAATATAAGCAGTTCCTAAAGGGCATACTCCCATTTTTTACAAGGTCCATCTTGATAAAATTGGCAGCTAGCTGGCTCCTCAATATAGGAAATATGTTCTCATGCTAATTATCTCATGCAGTATTATTGCGGGGGAAGGCTAACTGAATACATCATATTTAAAAATCCTTGACAATATATCAATTATCGAATCATGAACGCATAATAGACTCAAAGTATAGTTCAGACAGACATACAGTAAAACACCAACATGTTATATTGTTACACATATTAAGCATCATGCTTCAAATGTTTCAAACTTATGACAAGGAAACGGACCAGCTGATAATGAGAGGAACTCGATAACATCATCGCATATGAATTACAAATTCAATGCTCCTCTTTAGCTCCTCTTGTGGTCCCTGTTCTTCTCCCCTGATCGCTTTGCTCCCCGGTGATCATGTCGCTCATCCTCATCCGACCCACTGCTTTCTGACCGGCGGTGCCTCCTCCGCCTGCTGGACCGCTTCTTGTCATCTGCAGAATCACTGCCACCATTGTCACAGTCAGATGCATCCCTCCGGTGATGGCTCCGCTTGCGGTGACGTCGATGCTTCCTTCCTTCACCTCCAGATACATCCTTCTCATCCAATGAGTCATCGCTCCTGCGGTGGCTCCTCCTCCTCTTCCTGTCCTTCCTGCTCTTCCTGTGCCTGTGCCTATCTGAGTCACTGTCATCACTGCTATCCTCATCTGATCTTTCGTGCTTCTTTGATCTGCTGGACCTCTTCTTCCTGTCCCTGCCTCTTCTGCCATCCTCCTCTTCATCCTCACTATCATCACTCCTCCTACTCCTTGTGTGCTTTGATTTTCTCTTGCTGCTGCTGCTCCTATGGCGGTGGCTCAACGACTTCTCATCCGGCCTGGGCCTCCTTTCCCCATTCCTGGCACGCTCGCGCTGAGCAATTATCTTCTCCAGCTCAGGGTCGATGTCTGAATCAGAGGACTCGCTGTCCTCGTCCTCCTCTTCCACATCATCAGAAGCCTCATCTGCATCCCCACCTGCAGCAGCCTTCTTTTTTATCTCGTCGAACTTGGCCTGGGCGGCCGCCTGCGCGGCGGCCTGGGCGTCAGCGTCGTCCAGGTCCAGGTCCTTGACGGAGAGGAAGTTGCGGCACTGGAAGGTGAGGTGGCCAACGCGGCCGCACTTCTTGCAGGCGCCACGTGTCTCGTCGGAGTTGGAGCCAGTGATGCGGGCGAGCGCGAGGAGGCCCTGGAAGCT
>CM041631.1:31809208-31842803 GCA_023333625.1 Bothriochloa decipiens
GTCGCCGGCATCTTGGATCGCCGCTGGTTGCGCTCGGGGGAGGGGGGAGCACGAGGGGCAGAGCAAGGGTTTGGAGGAAGGGGAGGATACGGATTGGGATTTCGGCTCGATTGGGGAACGCGTGGAATGGGGAAAAGCGTAGCCGCGACCGGAAATACCGGATACAGAACAGTAAGCCTCTGCCCTCTCGAGTGGGGCGTCTTTGGGTCCGGCCGCTCGGACGCGGACCCCGCGCCGAGCGGGAGCAGGCCGCGCGCGGGAAAAGCACCGGAGGGGCGCGCATGCATCTGCCGGGAACAGTGGGGCTGAGGCCCACCTCATCATGTTTATCAACTGCTCCCTCCATTTTAAATTACAGTTTACTTTGATTTTTTTCATACATTTTACTATATATATAGATATATTATTTATCTAGATACATAGCAAAATGCATATATAATAAAGTTAAAGTAAACTATAATTTAGAACGGAGGGAGTAAAAAAATGTATAACTAAAAATTCAAAAATCCAAATTAAATTTCAATAAATTCTTCGAAACAAGATAGAACATCGATAAGAATACGATAGAACATGATAGAACATCGCTAGAAACATCGCTGAAAACAAGATAGAACATCTTAAAAAAATGATAGAACATCATTATAATAGAACATCGCTAGAAACATGATAGACTTTGTTCGCGCCAGAATCATTACACGTCCTGAAGCAGCTTGAACTTAGAGATGCATAAAGCGATGTTTCCATACAAGTTTTTTTTATAACAAAATTTTTAGATGCCCCAACACAAAAAAACAAGAACAAATAGGCAAAACTTTCTTCCTATAGCAGCACAATAAAAAAAACTTTAATGGGTAATAGCAGCACAAACACAAAGACAATGGATAATTTTTTCTAGGAAGGAATATACAGAATATTCTCCCTAGAACGGCACAAAGACAAATACAATAAACAATTCTTTTCTATGGAAGGACAAATAGATAAAACTTTCTTTCTAAAATAGCATAATAAAAAAGTTTGATGGGTAACAACGGCACAAACACAAAGACAAAAGACAATTCTTTTCTATAGAAGAACAAATAAACAAAACTTTCTTCCTATAACAGCATAATGACAAGTAAAATGAATAATTCTTTTCTGTGAAAAGACAAATACACAAAACTTTCTCCTAAAATAACATAATAAAAAACTTAATAGAACACCGCTAAATACATGACAAAACAACGCTAAATATGTGATAAACGTCACTAAATACGTGATTAAACATCGCTAGATATATAGAACATCGCTAAAATACACGATAAAACATCCTTAAATACTTAATACAACGTCGCTAAAAAATCAGGAAAAAATAAACAAAATAAAATTTATAAAAAAATGAAAATGACCAAACATCATGGCAGAAAAATTAGAAAACAACAAAGAGGAAAAGGGAAAAAGAAAAAGAAAAAGTAAATTAAAATTAAAGAAACAGAAAAATAATAAATAATAAGTAAAATAAATATAAATATAAATAAAAATGAAGATAAGAAAAAGGAAAAGATAAAAGGAATAGAAGAAAACGTGCATACCTTACCTGCTGTACTGCACGCCGGACGCTGCTGAAATCCCGTGTCCGCCGGCCACTGGACGTGCATGCACGTGGGCCATGGCGTGGGCCTGGCTGCCGTACGGTAAATCACGCAGGAATATCGCGCGGGAAGTACCGGCGGGCGCCGCTCGGACGGAGGTCAGGGTCCGAGCCTTCCGACCCCAAGATTCCCGCTCTCGAGTCGGCGCGGCGCGTGTGGCTGTGTGGTTTGGTGACACATGCTTGGTGGGGCGTCTTGGGGTCCGGCCGCTCGGATACGTACGCCGCGTCGAGCGGGAGCACGAGCGCGCGCGGAAACGGAGGGAGGGGTGTGCATGCATCTGGCTGGAAACAGTGGAGCTGGGCCCATCTAGTCTATATTTAGCACCTAACTAAAAAGTTATAATTAACAAATAAAAAATCCAAATTAAATTCCGATTGTACCATTGAATTTGTTGAAATAATTTCTTCAAAACAAGATCTCACATACAAAATTATAATAACGCACAAACATAAAGACAATGGATAATTCTTTTATATAAAAGGACAATAAATAAAACCTTCTCCCTACGATGGCACAATAAAAAATACAATTGAAAATTCTTTTCTATGAAAGAACAATAGACAAAACTTTCTTTCTAAAACGGCACAAGGACAGATATAATTGACAATTCTTTTCTATGAAAGGACAATAGACAAAACTTTTTCCCTAAAACAGCACAAAGACACTTAATAAGTTATAATTATTTTTATAAGAAGACAAGGATAAAAATAATTTTTTTCTATAGGAAGACAAGGACAAGAAATATAAAAAATAAAAGTATGAAAAAAGAAAAAAAACTAAAAAGAAAAAGGAAATGAAAAAAAGAAGAATAAACACACAACACGGCAGGCGCGCGATGAACAGCGGCGCGAAAAGCACACAGTGGGCGCGCACGCGGCGGGAAAACAGCGCGGGACAAGCATGCGCGCACGGGCGCCAAAGCTGCTCGGACGAAGACTAGGGTACGAGCGCTCGGACCCCAAGGTCTGCCGTGCTTGGTGGCCTCCACCTCGCTACGCATCTACAGGTAGAGGTACTGGTGTGAGCTAAGCTTTTTTCCTTTTTTTTCAAAACACCATTGTATTAGGTACAAGGGTCTATTTGATCAACTAGTGATTAGCCAACTAGTAAAAGCAAGTTTAATAATATGGCCCACTTGTTTTTTTTATGGGTTGATTTAGTTCTTGTCCAAGCGGACTGTAAGTTTACAATCCACTTCTCTTGTCTCTCCTTTCTTTAATCCTGCATGTCAGTATTTAACTTTCTTGTAACTACAGACATATGATTTTCCATATCATGGTGTAGCATCTTTTATTGGTGTGATGAGTGATTGTCAACATATCCAATACTTTGGTTGGTGGTCGGTCTAGGTGGTTTTACTGATCCCCTGGCACAGGGTTATGTGTCGAAATGTGTCTCTTGGCTTGTGTTGTGCAGGGGAGGAGTCCGGAGGCAGTGGCAGTGGTCGGGTGAAGGTCAAGTAAGGCGTGCCGTGGTGACGGACCGGGTGCGGTAAAGGGCGGACGCGAGGCTTGGACCGAGGGACCAGACGGCCAGTGGCCAGCTGCGGTGGCTGACACTTGGGACATCGACAAGCGCAAGTATACATGGCGGGGGACGCGTACGGGCTACGCTACTCGTGAGGAGGTTTGGTGGTTTGTCCTCAAAACCATCGACGAGGGATGCGCATGGGCTACGCTACTCGCGGAATGTTTGGTGGTTTGCCCTCAAAACCATCGGAGACGGGTTTCGCGGGTTTGCGCCTCAAAACCCGGGTGGTCCCGATGCGGACGGACGGCACGTGGCGGCATCGGAGAGATTGCGTTGAGGCAAGGCTACCGGTGAGAAGGCGCGGTGGCTGTCAGATCAGAAAATCCTAAGTTAGACCATAGTGCCCTTGGCTAGGTGGTTCGCTCTAATAATATCTAGGGGCAGTAGTGGAACTGTATAATAGGCATATAAATAGGAGTGGATAGCTCCCCACCTGACCTACCTCTTTCGCTACCTCTTTCCCATCTCTCCACGCAGCCGCCGCTGTAGCTCTCGGCTAGTTTTCAGTTTTCCATTTTCTGTTCGTGTTCTTGTAGAGGTCCAAGAACAAGAATTTTACCCATGTATTTGTGAGATATTTAATATAAAAATGGAGGCCCGAATCCTCCTCGTGCCCTCCGGGCTTTTTAGTTTTTGATCTGTGAACTCAGCATGTTCTCTGTGCTGAGTTGACTTTTTATGGTGTGTTGGACGAACTTTGATTCGTTAATTTTGGAGCATTTTGGCTAAATCTTTTTACGTTGATTGATGCTTTGTCAAGTGATGAACTAGATCCACAAGGGAATTGAATCAATTCCACTCATGCATCAAGAAATCACAAGATTTGCATTTCGGGGAGAACTGTGTGCTCGGTCCCAGATCTGCTTTTTCCAGCGACTGGATTCAAATTGGGCTTTGATTTCTTAGGGATAGTTTTCAATCTCCCTTATGATTGCCTATGCAAAATCTCGTAACGATCTGTGCTGGTCAGATCTAGCTTCCGTTGATTACTCCCTCTCGCGTTGCTTTTGTCCTGAGCAGATGCTTTTTCTGAGCCCCTTCGATTCTCCATCTTTTGACTATGTGGGACTCAACAGCAGTGCTACCAGCATCGGTGCCCAGGCACCGAGAGAGCTCTTTTGAGCAGCACTTTTCTATGACTCCAGTTGCCCAATTCATTTGTCGGTGGTCGGCTGACTGCTTTGGTGACACCGGTTGTGGGAGAATAGCAGTAGCACTGCAGCGCTGAAGCGCCTCCTATTCTAGGTCGTGCGCTCACGACCAGTTTTCCTGACCAGCACCGGTTTGTCCCTGACCTGTTCCAGCTCTGTTCCCGACCACCTTTGTTTGACATGGTCAGGAGCAGTTTTACTGACCAGCTTTTGTCTTGTTGCCGACCACCGTGGTCAGTGTGGTCTGAACTACTTGCCGACCGGGTTTCTCTTTGTTGCTGACTAGCTCTCGACCAGTTGCAATTTGTTCTCTGTTTTTATCTTTTTTCTTTGCATTTACTTGGAGGTGCTCGACAGTATTTCTACCTGGTTGGAGTTTTTTGGAGAAAAAGTTTTGGCTCTCATTAACCCTCTCTGGTCGCCTTTTTGGTCCTTCAGTAACCCACCGTAGCCTTGTTTAGATGATAAAAAAAGATGAAGTTGTAAAGTACTAGTACTATAGCACTTTTATTTGTATTTGATAATTATTATTCCACCATGGGCTAAGTAGGCACAAAAAATTGATCTCATAAATTACAGACAAACTATGCCATTAGTTATTTTTATCTATATTTAATGCTACGTACATACGTCTAAAGATTCGATATGATTGGGAATCTTATAAAGTTTTAGAACTTAGAAGGGAACTAAACAAGGTCTATAATACTCTGAAATCACTACTCTCTCCATCCCATTTAAACTTCACTTCTACTATTAAAAAAGATCTCAAAATAGAAGGACTTGATCGCATGTAAAGCTACGAGAGGGTGCACGTACAGGATGGCAAAACTGTTGGACTTCTCTTCTCTAAACATTTTTCCCTATCAGATGCCAAATAAAAAATTGGTATGTTCTCTTCCCCTCCATAAAACTCCTTTTATGAACTCATAAACTTGAGCCGGCTTCATCCCAGCTTCCCGTATCTGCCCAACTAATTTCTTGTCTGCCTCTATAACCTGCTGTTGGGACCTTAGCTTGTGTACCTTATTTGGACTAGCAAGATAATGATTATGTTGTTCCTCGACCTTTTGTACTGTCCAAATCCCCTCTTTGCTAATACTTAATTGGATACGAGGATCACAAACTGTCCTTGTAATGTCCTTTTCAAATGACTCATTTTCTCAATGTCCTTGACTACCGCAAACAATATGTTTATGATATAGACTACCATCTGGGCGGCGCTTTATCTTGCTCTTTCTAATACTGAATCTAACTTTGCCAGCATAGGCGTCGTACATATCACAAGCTTGTTTCTCATATTCGAATGTCATCCCAACTGTAGGAGTGATAAAATTTTTTCCAGCATTATGAACCACCTCCTGTATATATAAATTTTCAATTAAAGGTGTACTAGCAAACAAAAATATCATATTTTGTAAGTTTGTTAAACATTTTTATTACCTCATCAAGTACTTCATTATATACTGATCCAGACATGGCCTCTAATCCCATGGCAACCGTGGTGTTCTGTCAAATATGCACACTATATGTTAGAAAACCAAACAACATAGAAGAAAAACCATTTGTTTAAAAAATTACAGAACGATCTAAACATAGGAGCAACTATGGCAACCGTGGCATACCTGTTCATCTTCTTGATGCTCATCACCAAAAGCATCGGATACTAAAGCACGTGAATCCTCCATGAGAGAAGAAGATGCCATGCAGTTCACTATTCTCATTCCATCTTCTTGGCCTCTAACATCTTCCATGGATGTCGCTAATTCATCCATGGAAGCGGTAGTGGGGACGTGCAACTAGGCCTAGGGTTAATGGTGGTGGCAGACTCGCAGGAGATGAAACAAAGACTTTGACGGTCTAACTTTCAATCCGATGGGAAAAAGCGATGCCGAGCCATGAATGGTTCGTGTGATGCTGAGCCGCCGGCAACCATACAGATGAGCTCTCGATTCTTGACCGTCTGATGCGAGTCGAGGTCCACCCGTCTTGCATTTAGGCAGGGGGTGCATCCATGATGCGATGAGGCTAGAGTCCACCCATTTTTTTCCTCAAGAGAGCCTCTCGTCCAAAATCCCCAACTACGAGGCTCGCAAGGTGCGAGCGCATGTCTCCACCACAACCTACCTTTGAAAGGTCTCTTGGTTGGTTTTGATAATTGAGTGACATCTTTAGGTGCACTAGTGTGTTTATGTTGAGATACACAAGATTAGTCCACAGGTACATGAGTATGAGCAACATATGCCATGTGGAGGAAATGGCTTGGAGATGTTGTGAAGCTTAACACATGTTATGATGAAGGAGTCATGTAACCTAGAAAGAGAAGATCGAGATAAAGCTTGGCTCGATCACCGGTTGGATGTGTGAAGGGCAGGTCAAGGCTTTGAAACGAAGAACCATGCGATGGTGAAGCTAGAGCAAGACTGGGCACCGATGGACCGACTCAACAGTGAAGAGCAAGTAAGGTCAAGATCGATAGACCAAGAAGGTTACATCTTGAAGGAGCTTATTGCATATGAGACATGACATGGAGTCATGTGACCTCTGATGGAGAAGATCGAGATGAGGCTTAGCTCAATGGATCAGTTCCAAGTGTGAAGGGCAAGTCGAGGCTTTGAAGTGAAGGACCGTGTGAGGAGGGGTTCAATGCTTTTGTGAAAATGAAATGCATATTTTCTATTGCACCGGATGCAAATTATTGGTGAAATCATGCTAACTCTCGGTCATAAGTTGGTATACTTGTTGGGTAGCATGGTGGAGAAGATAGCGTCGATGATGGCTTGATTTAGAAGCGTCGGACGCTGGTGGTGTGAGCATCGAACGCACGACCATGGACCGGTTACAAGTGTGAAGGGCAAGTCGAGGCTTTGAAGCGAAGGACCGTGCGACACGGGATTCAACGCTTTTGGGAAAATGAAATGCATATTTTCTATTGCGCTGAATGCAAATTATATATGAAATCATGCAAACTCTCTATCACCAGTTGGTATACTTGTTGGGTAGCATGGTGGAGAAGATAGCGTCAATGATGGCTTGATGTAAAAGTGTCGGACGCTGGTGGTGTGAGCATCGAACGCATGACCATGGACCAGTTGCAAGTGTGAAGGGCAAGTCGAGGCTTTGAAGCGAAGGACCATGCGAGGCGGGATTCAACGCTTTCAGGAAAATAAAATGCATATTTTCTATTGTGCTGAATGCAAATTATATATAAAATCATGCTAACTCTCGGTCACAAGTTGGTATACTTGTTGGGTAGCATGGTGGAGAAGATAACGTCCATGATGGCTTGATTTAGAAGCGTCAGATGCTGATGGCGTGAGCGTCAGATGCTGGTCGTGCATTCGACGCGTTGTTATCTGGCAGCAGCAGTTGGAGCTAGCGTTAGACACATCCAGAGGTCAGCGTCGGACGCCTGATGTTAGCGTCCGGAGGAAATAGCCGTTGTGGCATGTGCGTGAGTTGAACGCGTCGGACACTGGGCAGCATCTGACGGTTGTGTCCGGAGCCTGTGTCCAAAGCTTGGGTCGTTTGGTGACCTTCTATTATTAGCATCTGGAGCTCTGAGTAGTGTCTGACGGGGTGCGTCGGCGCATCCGACGAGTGTCTGATGAGCACGTTTGAGATTTAGTCATTGGCGACAACGAGTGAATTCAAACAGCTAGTGACACATGGTAGTTGCAGGAGCATCGAATGCTATGGTGCAGCGTCTGACAGTGAGCGCCTGGCGTGTCCAGAGCTCATGACTTTTTCCCAATAAAGGGGCAACGGCTAGTTCAGCCCATGCGGCTATAAATTCGTGGTGTAGCCAGGCATGGCCGCACTAGTGGAGATTTGGCCTTCCATGACGAAATTCCTTATGATGATTACGTTGTGGTCACCAAAGTGTCATTTCCATGATGGTTTGGTCGCTTTGGTCATTGAACTACGTGACAATTTTTATTTCCATGATACATTTCAAAAAGGTCACGAGAACCATCTTGGAAACCCTGATGGAATTGTCACAGAGGTGTTCGCGGCACTGTTCACCACTGGATTATGATGGTTTCATGGATATCCTCGAGTTGTGACCATACAACTTCGTCATTGATATCCCCGCACCGCTAGATTTGGCTACGGGAACTGGCACCGTTTGCCTGCGTGCACTCATACCTCCATCTGCCGTTAGCATGCATGACTACTACCCCTATCCGCCATTAGCCGTGGGACCCGCCCATCACTCAACCGGACACTTCTCCATCCGACGCTATGGGACCCGTCGTTACTCATCCGTTCCGAATGGGCGTCGTTCTCCATCCGACGTGCGGAACCAGCGTGCCAGTTAGACCACACACTTCACCGACCGACCTGTGGGATCAACGTGTCGGTTAGATTGGGACCCCCGCTACAGGTGACCCATCTCTGTTCCCCTTCGTCGATTGACATGCAGGACCTGTCTTGCACCGTTCTCCATCTAACGCGTGAGATCAGTGTGTCAGTTAGATGAGACCTGCCACAGGGGACCCGTCCCTATTCACGTGGGGCCACCGTTCCTCAAACGACACGTGGGGCCATGTCTGGCATCCTTCTCAACCTGACGCGTAGGGCCAGAGCGTCAGTTAGATGGGACCCACAATTGGGGGACCTTTCTGTTCACGTGGGACCGCCCTTCTTTGACTGACCTGTGTGACCCCCGTCTGGAACCCTTCTCAAGCTAGCGCGTGGGGCCAGAGCGTCAGTTAGATGGGACCAGCAACTTGGGAGACTATCGATGGGAGATCCACGGAGCTCCCCACGAAGAAGACATAAGAAGACCTAGTCCAATTAGGATTCCTTTCATGTAATCCTATTAGAACTAGTTACACGCAATCCTACTAGGATCTCTACTTTGTAACCGACTAGGATCCCTGCCTCTTCTAGGACTATATAAAGAAGGGCAGGGCTCCCTAGATCGGTACATCTTACAAGGAAAAAGATTGTAACGCACACAACACACGATCCCTCGTACTCATCAATACAACGCAATAGGTTAACACCGACTGGACGTAAAGGCTGTTACTCGACCTCAAGTCGAGGGCCCGAACCAGTATAAAATGGTCTGTCTCGTCAAGCTAGTTGCCATAACCGCCGAGTTCCGCAGTTCGCCTAGCTCCTCCAAACAAAAACACCCTCCTGGGTACCCGATGGTGGGTTATCAGTGATAAAACATTGACAGCTGACGCGCAAGGTAGGGGATTTTGATGAATTATATACTAGAGTTCGGCGGACCTCACCTTCAAGATGACTTTTTCGATGGAAACCACAAGATCAAGATTCATCGCGGCACTCATCGGCCTGCGGCTCTCTCAACCTTCAAGATCAACAACGCGTTCTTGGTAGCTGACTCGTGCAATCTAATCTCGTGCAGGCTGCCGCTGGGAACACGAAGACCTACAAGATCTTCGTGCCACTCAGCCTCAAGGTGCTACACAGGAATTTCATCATGATTCGTCCAGGATCACCATGCCGTTCAACTACCACAAGAAGAGACGGCGCTGTGCAACCACAAGAAGTGACGGCGCTGTGGAGCCCAAACACGAGACGGAATACAAGACATGTACGTATCATCAAGACACGTGAGATGAAGGCCAAATTAAGGACTGCATGTATATGCGTATACCCGAAGCATACAAGAAAACGCACACAGCACCTCCAAGGCCCAATCGGATCTTAGAAGTACACCGTCCGTATACAGTCAGCAACAAGCGACGACAACATGCATCGGCTTCAAAGCAACTCGGCCCAACATGAATTAGAGTCCAACTCGGACACAAGCGAGAATCTCATCAGCAGGATCACAGAGCAATACGACTCCGTGTCCTATACACGGAGGCAAGTCCCGGACGGAATCAAAGCCACTGCCACCAGCGCATGCACGTGTACCATCGAGGCAAGGCAAGAGGAAGTCAGATCTACGCAAGTTAATTGTGGAAGCCAGAAAGTTATAACAAGCCAATAGCATGCAAGTAAGGGGCAAGCTAATTATGGAAACCAAGAATACAAGAAGACATACAGAGGCATTCAAGTGGAGAACACAAGGAAAGCAAGGCGTATATGCGTATACGCATGCATGAAAGCAAAGCAAACAAGACCACGTCAAGAGCCGCGAACAAGCAACAACGTTCTGAAAACCCGGCAATGAGTTCCGAGTTGTTTCAAGCACGTCAGCAAGATAACTCGGCCAGGCTGTTCGACTACGTCGTCGACCTCGCTTCCATCAACTCGAACACACGACCACCACAACTCCGCGAACAACTGGGACGCGGTGCCCGACCACTCGTGCGAATGAACTCTGACCATAAACCAAGCTAAGTCACGTCATATTTTTTTAAATATTCTCAGATAATTATTTATGTGGTATTATGATCGCACTATCATAGCAACTCCACAGTTTTAAGCTATCTGTGGCAGGTAAAATTCGCCACACTGACCATCAGCGACACGATCAACTCGTCGGTTGTATCAAGTCGACTTCAAATAGGATCTGCAAGGCGCGGCCGAAGCAACTCAAGTACCTACATTGTGGTTACTCAACGCCGAACGTTATTAGCAATAATACGGATAAATAATAAGATCGAACACAAGACGATGTTTTTTAACGAGGTTCGGCGTACTTACATCCTCGGGATATGATTACAACGTAACCAAATACTACACATATTCCATACAACTCTAACAAACTTCACCTTGGCGAATATGTAAGCTACATTGAAGTTATCCAAACACGAACATCTATGTACCGAAACTTGAGTCTTGACTTTACAGCTTCAAAAGCTGTCAATGAGTCACACGTCTGACCCGTCCAAACAAGAGCATTATCTCTTGAAACTTCATGCTCCATAACTCCACCTGTAGTTGTGCACCCTTTGAACACTTGCGAAGAAAGTAACCAGAAAAAATAATCTGCAGAAACCTAGATATTGGGTAACTCTAGTAAAAAAACCTACAGCCTGGTACACTTGCATGTACAGATAGCTAATAACCGAAGAACCTTCTGGCATAATTTCATGGGTTTTTTGATCCATGCACCGTAATTCTTCGACTTTAAAAATCTGCTATTATAATTCACGTATTTTGAAACTTACCATTGCAATTTTTCTACTATTCGATTCTTGTCATTTTCTACGTCTTTTAGACGTCTCAACCCACCGTCAGGCTCTATACATGTACGCATCTTTCATATAGACCAAAACACCCCTGCTGTGTCTCTCTGATGTGTCGGCCCCACATGTCAGCTTTTCCTTCAACCTCCAGCCCGTCCCATGGGCACACGAACTGGCGAGCAGCAGCGGTCCCACGGGCATGCGAGCTGGTGAGCTACTGTCCCCAACGCCGGCGGCCATGGCTTGCAGCAGCTCACGCCCTCGCTCCGCTCCTGCTCGCGATCCAACGTCGACGCCATGGTTGTATGCACGCGAGGCGCAAGCAAGCTGCCACCGTCGCGGCTCCATGGGCGCGCCGCGCGTGGGCTGGCCAGCAACCGCAGTCGCTGCGGCCTTGCCCAGGCGAGCCCCTGCCGCCACGCCAGCGTGCGGGCGACCCACACCGCCACCATAGCCATAGGCAGGCGAGCTGCCGCCGTCGCGGCCCCGTGGGCGCGTGGGCTGGCGAGCAGTCGTTGCCGTCGCGGCCTTGCGCAGGCGAGCCGCTGTTGCCACGCCGGCACGCGTGCGTGCGAGCATGCAGCGACGCCGCCGTCACGGCCGTACGCACGGGCGCACGCGAGCTGCCGCTGATAAGGTACATGGTCAAGGATCCGTTGTTGGCTGCCCAGTACCTGTGTGTGGTGTTCAACACCTCTGTGAAGTAGAAGCAGACAAGGCTTCCTTGCATGGGATTGCCAGGCGGACAAACA
Organism: Bothriochloa decipiens; assembly: GCA_023333625.1. NCBI lineage: Eukaryota > Viridiplantae > Streptophyta > Magnoliopsida > Poales > Poaceae > Bothriochloa > Bothriochloa decipiens. The sequence continues at coordinate 31,821,388 of CM041631.1, forward strand.
TACATGTAGTTGTGTACATATAATCATGAGATCAACACGAATAGATCGTTGGCTCCATTTCTACAGCCGCCACCACCTGTGGGCGCGCGAGTGTGCAGGAGAAGTAGCAGCAGCCCCACGCGCGCATGCAGCAGGCCCCCGCGCTCCCTCCGCTATTCCTGCTAGTTGGACGGTGGATGGCCCGGAGATTGAAGGAGGAAGACGGGCTGGAGGTTGAAGGAGAAGCTGACATATGGGGCTGACACATCAGTGCCCGCGAAAGAGAGACAACAGGGGTATTTTAATCCATACGGAAGATGCGTACATGTATACAGTTTGACTGCGGGTCCATACATCCAAAAGACGTAGAAAATGGCATGAATCAAATAATAGAAAAGTTGTAATGGCACGTTTCAAAATAGATGGACTGTAATGGCAGATTTTTAAAGTCGAATAATTAAAGTGTCATGAATCAAAAAACTGTAATATCATGTGCACTTGACTGGAATAGGTGAACACCAACAAAGAGCAAAAAATTTTAGAACTCCGCCTTGGACTGACATTGCAACAAACGTCGAGTCGCCAATTATATGGCACGGAAGAAATCGCCAAGCAACAACCGATGATAATAACCCAAAACTTGGTTCTGGTCCTGGCAGGCGAAAGAAATCATCCAACAAATAATTCTGATAACGATACAGCAAATAAAGTCTTAAAAATCCAGAAAATATAATCTGCAGAAATCTAGCTATAAATTTTAGAACCAACCTGTGTACACGTGTACGAACGACAAACCAATTGCCGAAAGTACTCTTCTGGTCAAGATCCTGTGTGCACGTAGCATTATTATCACCAAAATCCTCACTTCGTTCAGGAGCGAGAAACAACCGCTGATCCCTTGATTCCACACAAACAAGCAGAAAGAAATCTCCACCAAAAACCTTCCACGTGAGATCAACAAAAACAAGCAGGAACCTGCACCTTGATCCACGTGTGAGAGCAGGAAATTTCCACCAATTTACTTTGATCAGTAACGCAACAGCAGATCGCTTCCACGCTTCCGAACGAGCAAGCTCCCAACCTGATTGACGTGCAGCAGCAGCCTTGAGTCACGTGAACAGTAACTACTCTGATCAGCAACGTGGAACGCTGAACAACGCAGCAGATAGATGCAACCGGCCAACCACCTGCAGGTCTGACAATGACACGGAGTAGGATCCGTCCTTAACATCGCCATGGACTCGACCGAGTCGCCGGATATTCGGCGCGAAATAGAAATCGTCAGACGAGCAGATTGATTTCCCCCTGATCAGAAAACACGGTAGCAACCTCTGATCCACGTGAGCAAGTTCTGAAATTCACCGGCAGGGACAACAAAACAGCACCGGCAACACAGCAGATCGATGAAGACCACGAATTGACTCAGCCTCGATGCGTGCGCAGCAACTCCGCCTTCGGATCAACACACCACCGACACAAATTCGATGACCGAATCCAACTCTGCCTCACGGCAGCAGCTAAGCACAATCGTTGGACGACGTGTGATAAACACGCAACAGTAGATCGATCTGATGACGGCGGCGGCAACGATAAACAGAAATTGAACCACACGGACAATAATAGGTTCAATGTAATCTTGATTCTCGTGCAACAGTGAAAGGAGCCAAAATCACTTCACGATCAAGCAATAAAAGTTGACGTGCTTCCCTTGATCTGTGTGCGGGAGCAAATTCACAAACTCTCGCACGAACAGCAATATACTCCAGGTAGCAGCGGCTTGATAATATCCTCGACTTGCGTGGGGAACAGGGCAGATCGATATCCACCCCTTGAATGAACAGGACAACTCGACGGGCAACAACATTAATTTTTCCACGAACAGAACGGCGCCCAGAACGGCCGGTCACCTGACGTGACGAACTCGGCCTGACTCCCGTTCTGGAATCGATGAACACCGAGACGAAATCAGCCTTGGACACTCCCTCCTTTCCAAAAATTCGGTCGTTCCAACGTTTGAGTCTTGTTGTACTGTAAAGAGTGTCGTTTTAGGCCTGACATTCTATCCCTGTGCTCTGATCCACCTCCACTACACTTTGCTCCCTTCGTCTTCACTCCCCCCATTCTCTCCCGCACCTCTCGTCGCTCCCCACATGCGAGCCATCCCATTGCGCGCAGAGAGCTCCTTCCGGCATCCCATCCCCATTCCCATCCTCTGGCAGCGCTGCCCCTGCCCCTCCCATGGCCAGCTGCTGCCCATCACCTGGCTCCATCAGCAGCGCTGCCCCTGCCCCTCCCATTGCCGGCGACTGCCCAAATCCGGTTGGTGCGGGGCAAGCATAGCCGAGTGCGACTCCTACAACACGATCGGCAGCTGCGACGAGGTCATCCCATCGAACAGCAGGCGTGACCCACGTTCTTCTTCTCCTCCCGTCCCCGTCCACTCCCTCCCACATCTCGTCGCCCTCCCACACCACCATTGCCCCCGAGAGGTGGCGCAGCGTGCAAGCCGGCGGAGAGGAGACGCGCGAGGGCAGGCGTGGCCCACGCGGTGGGTGGGAGGCGCGTGAGCTGTGGCATGCGCCGACGAGGTGGCTTGCTCTTCCGCCTCCGTGTGCGGCCGCATGCACCGCTGGCCAGGATAAGGAAGGAACGAGGGAAAAGAGAGAGTTTTTGCGGTCGCATGCACCAGGACCAAGGAAGGAGAGAGAGATTGTGCGGTCACATGCGCCCGTCACCAGACTAGGGGTACTATTGCTCCTTGGTACCTGTGCCCCGTCCTAGAACAACACTCTTTCTGGGATAGAGGGATTACGCGAGTCGCCGTTTGGACGACACGGACAAAATTGGAGCAGCACTTGTGGTGGCACGGCACCGGCTTGGAACTCCGCGTGGCAGTAGAGATTGGGGAACAACGATGCAAATCGCCGAATAGTAGATCGATCTGGTGGCGGCTAAAAATAGGGAATAAAACCCTAATCTTTGAAGACGATGGATAACTGGGAATAAAATCCTAATTTTCCAATCAGTCTCGTGTCCGGCTACGATACCACTTGTTAGCAAATAATGCGAATAAGTAACAGGATCGAACACGAGACGATGTTTTTAACGAGGTTTGGCGTACCTACATCCTCAGGGCATGATTACGAGCGCTCCTTCATAACAGCTAAAACAACTGTCTTGTCGTCTTATGGTTACAAACGGGTTAAGACTATAGTTATAGCACCTTAGGGTTACCTCTCTACCGCTAATTTCCAATACGGTAGTAAAGATATCCTAGCCTAATAAAATAACTCAAGTTACAACGTAACCAAATAGTACACATATTGGACACAACTCTAACACCCGGCGAATCAGCACGGACCGTCCGAAGCCGCATGCTGACCATGACTTCGGACCACTTGCTGGGCTGCTACTCGACGTCTAACTCCTAATCAAGCAGCTAAGCAACATGCACGCAACTACAAGGCCAAGGCACATGAAGAAAAAGCAAGCCAGCAAGACTCAGCACACGCACGATTGCTCAAGAGACTTGACGATAACAGGAATCAACGTATCAGTGCCTGCTCGGCGTTACGTCAAATCATCCAAACAAGAAGAAGATCACAAACAAGCTATTTTGAGTAACAAGCACTCAAACACGCTATTTGCAACAACTCGACAACAAGACCAAGCCGACGCTCGGGGGCTTTCGAGCCTAAATTTCTTGAGAGCTCCAGGGCAGGGGTGCATGGTGTCTCTAGTGAGGAGGTTATCCACGCAAAGCCCTAAACTCTCAAGAACTTCGCTAGAGACGATCATCAAGCATCCCCACGAAGGAGGAGGATAACCAATGACGGAGCAGAGTCCTAGCTCTCTGCACATCCCTTCAATAAAAGATTAGAAACATCCTCATGAAGAAGAGAAAGAACCAATGACGGGGCAGAGCCCGAGCTCTCTGCACCTCTTAAAAGCAAAGCAATCCTCATGAAGAAAGAGGACAACTAACGATGGGGCAGAGTCTGAGCTCTCTATGCATCTATGAAAAGCAAAAGAATCCTCATGAAGGAGGACGACCAATGATGGAGCAGAGTCTAGCTCTCTGCACATCCCTTGCAAAACAAGATTATAAGCATCATCATGAAGAAGAAAAAAAACCGACGACGGCGTAGAGTCCAAGCTCTCTGCACCTCTATAAAAGCAAAATCAGAAATGCCCTCATGAAGACGACAGAGAACCAATGAAGAAGATTAGAGCTCCAACTCTAAACACAATGACACTTCCTAAGAGAATCCCTGCCATCCCTTGTGGGTTCATTGATCAAGCAATCACCTGGAGCATGTGGCTATGAGAACTCCCCGCCATCTGTTAATGTTTTATCACCGATAGTTGTCGATGTTTTATCACCGATAGCCCAGCACTGGGGTACCCAGGAGGGTGTTTTTGTTTGGAGGGGCTTAGTGGACTGCGGAACTCGACAGTTGCGGCAACAAGCTTAACGAGAAAGATGATTTTATACTGGTTCAGGCCATCGACTTGCGTCAAGTAAAGACTTTATGTCCAGTCGGTATTAGCCTGTTGCGTTGTATTGATGAGTATGAGGGATTGTGCGTCGTGTGTGTGTGAGGTATTGGAGGTGTTGTTCATGTTCTTTACAAGGGGTACCCTCAGCGGCCTTATATAGGACAAGGTCCGCTGCGGGTTCCGTGTTTTCTAGTTGGATTCTAGGAATGAGTCCTAAACTAAGAGTTTTGTACTCTTTCCTATTACAATCTGCCTAAGATATGGAAGCTTACATGCCATGTTGCTCCGTGTTCGACTCGAATCGGGCGATGGGTTCTTCAATCCTTTGTCCTTATCCATCTCCTTGGGGAACCTCCGGTGTCCCCCATTGACAAGCCCCTGAGTGTTCTAGGATCTGGAACTCAGAAACTGGGTTCTTTTGAGATAAAATCTTGGGATGCTCTTTCTTCTTGCTACCATCGTCTTGGTCGTTCAATGAGTGCAATTTTGGAAAAAAATTGCACTCACTGAGTGTAGCCCTCGAGCCTCTTGCTTTTTTGGTACAAAAAGCTTGAGGGTCTGTCGTAGCCTCCATCTTCTGATCGTCGTCCTTTGCTTCTTTCACGAAGTGCAAATTTGAAAGATTTGCACTCAGTGTGTGTAACCCCCGAGCCTCTTGCCTTTTTGGAACAAAAAGCTGGAGGGTCTTGTTGAAAAATTGAAATGTGTCTTCGGTTGAGGGTAGCCCCCGATCCTTTCCCGGGTTCTTTTCAGTATGAAAGAACTCGAGGAAGGTTTATGGAGTTCTTTGCTGATGTAGTTCTTCACTGATGTACCATTGGTTGTTGAGTGGTCTTACTGCTTCTTGTACTTTTCTAGAATATGCTCCTAAATATGCCTTCTTTGTCTTATAGTGACTTTTACTACTTGCTCGTGACTCTGGAGGCACTCTTGATGGCTTAAGTGTGCATGCTTGTCCTCCTGTCAGCCATGCAGTGGCTTCACATGCTTGTATGGTCATTTCAAAGCTCTATCCTCTTCATATGGTTGTCCCTGCTTTTGCTGTTCTTTTCTTTCGTGGACTTGGTCTTCATACATCCATTCTGGCCTATAAATATGGCTTCCTGGTGCCCATTCCTTCTTCGTTCACTTGTAGTCTTATTGAGCTATTTCTTCCTTCTTGGTGCCCATTTCTCTTCATTCACTCATAGTATTCTTGAGCTGTTACTCCCTTTCTTTATAGCTATGGAGTTGCTGTGAGTGAGCTTGACGAGCCCCCAGGCTTGTTCTGTAATCTCTTTTAGCGAATGGTGTAGGTCTTGTGATAGGGGTTAGTAGCAGGCTAATCCCCGGTGGAATCACTTTGTCGAAGGTGTCAGGACGGATGGTGTAGGGCTTGTGATATACTTGGCGCTACCTCCAGTGCCTCATTTTCCAATGCCCATTGCCCTTCCTCCTTGCTGCCTTTATCTTGGTGGTTCATGAGTTGTTTAGGTTGTTCACCCTTCACATGGTGTGGACCGGCCTCTGCTTTCTTCTCTGCTGTGTCATTTTGGCGCTGTAGTGCAAATCAGCTCATGTTGAGAGATTTATCCAGGTTCTTCGGGAGTCGTGGAGTGTGAAGACGTGGTTGCTACTCCTATGTACTTGGTGCTCCTACCATTCTTAGTGACTTAAGATACAGATTTGCTACAGCGATTTTGTTTCTGTTGTTGCCCTCCTGCTTGTAGGCATCGAATCTTGGTAGAGGTTCAAAAACCTCAAATTTTACTGGGTTCCTTATTGGTATTTGCAGTCGACCAGGAGTTTCTTGATGCCTTTGCAAATTCCTATTTGTAGTCGACCAGGAGTTTCTTGATGCCTTTGCAAATTCCCCTAGGCTCCTAGTTGCTGTGTAAATGTATTTCTCTTAGTGCATCGGGTCTTGTGTCCTCTTGTACCCTGTTGTAATCCTTGTACCTTCTTGATTAGTGAAATGAAAAAGATATTTGTTTGTCCTTGTCTCCAATGACTGTGCGAGTTGCTTGTTGACTGTGATGATGTTGTATGGATGTGATTCTGTGATCCTGACTGTGTTGGGTTCTCTGATGATGCGCCGGGTGTTGTATAATGTGTTCTGTTTGTCTGTGGGTTCTTCTGACATGTCTTCTGATGCCTTCAGGTTCTTTTGGTGTTATAATGGTTGATCCTTGTTGAGTTTGTGGGTTGTTGTTATTTCCGGGTTCTTTCCAACTTTGCTACCTTCATGGTAAAAAATCTATCCAAGATACTCTGCTTTTTGCCTGTTGGAAATATTACCATTGTGGCTTTTATCTATTGTAGTAAATATTCGTTGTGGCCCTCCTGTGCTCCCAATTAGGCAACCGTTGGCTTGTTGGGCCCTCATAGATCGACAATCCTTATAAATACTTGATCGCTTGTTGTGTCTCCTTTCCCCGTACGCTTGAGCCATCCGTGTGCACAAGAAATTTCTCAAATTTTTTGCTTTTCTTGCCGTCTCTGCCGCTTTGCAAAAACCCTAGCTTGTTCTCCACTTTAGCTGCAATCTGTGAATCTGTCAACTATTCCACGAGCTTCGATTGCCGAAACTAGGTCGCAGAGCAAGGGCAAGGCTATCGAGGTAATTGATTTAAAAAAATCCTTCCTTCTGCGGGTGATCAAGCTTTTCTTGATGGTGTGTCTTTGTGCAGGGAACTTGTCCAGCGCTGATGACAACGGAGGCGGATCTTGAGGTGCTGGTTGAGCATGGTCTGCTGTGAGAGCAAGCTCTCTCTGAGTACATCCTTTCGGGTCATCATCTGATCCCCACTCCTTCCCCTAATCAGATGATCTTATTCATCGCATTCATCACTACGGGGCTCTATTTTCCTTCTTTGGATTTTCTGATGGAGTTTCTTCAGTTCTTTGGTCTTCAACTCTTCCACCTTTCCCCTAATGGGGTTCTTTATCTGTTCGCCTTCATGCATCTATGTGAGGCTTATCTTGGGGTTCCTCTCAACCTCCTTCTCTTTGTCACTTCTTCCGCCTGAAGCGGGATTCGAAGACAGTGCCTTTTGGTTGTTGTACGATCCAGCTCTACTAGGGGATGGGTGCTGTTCTTTTTACTCTTGACTTCTTTGACAAAAAGGTTTGGGTAGACAAGTGGTCTATGTCCCCAAGCCTACCATTTATTTCTCTTTTGATCTTTCTACCTTCCCCGATGATACTAGTCTTTGGTCAAAAAAGCTCTCTTATGCTGAGCTTTCGGCCATTGAACCTCTTCTTGCGCGTCTTATTTATGTGAAGGCACAAGGCCTCACCGGCCTTGGTGTTGTTGCTGGGTTCTTTTGATGCTTCGTGCAACCTCTTATGAAAAGAGAGCGCCTTGGCTTTGAATATACCGGGGTTGATGATTCCTCCCGGATGAAGGCTGGGGTGAAGCTGAATGATGAGGAGCTAATGGTGCACCTGGAGGCTGTTCTTGGTTTGGTTCCTTGTATTCCTCCTCGGGTTGAGGAGTATCACTCCAAGAACCCACCACCTGTGTTGAGCATTCTTCTCATTGTTCATGCTAGTTCTTTTCTTTGCTTGTGCTGATGACGCTGTTTTCCTTCAGGTATTTGGCCAGAGCTTTGTTGTTCGGCTTCCTGCTATTGAGAAGGTCAATCTTGCTAGAGGTGTTGTCCTAGCAGGTTCTGCTTCTGCTACCTAGAAGTGGTCTGTCCTTCCTGATTTTCCTTATAGCATCCGTGAGGGTGGATTTGAGGCTGTTCCTTATCAACCCCGCCCTAATATTGTTGAGATGTATTTTGGTTCCAGATGAAGAGGGTCGTCTCATCCTTCAGTGACTACTGCCCAAAGGGCAAGCCCCACTGCTTCGAGTTCTCTTTATGTCACAGGTAATATCATCATAGGTGAGGTTGAGTCTGGGTTCTTTTGCTAAAGCTTCCCTTTTGTTGCTTATCATGTCTTCTTTGTATCTTTGTAGAGGGTACTAATGTGCTTCTGCTTGAGCCTAAGGATGAGGAGGTGCAGACTCCTCTTATTTGTAAGCCGTAAGTGCCTCGCGACTTCCTTTGTTCCCTTTTCTGGTTCTTTCTCTTGTTGACATTGCTAATTTTTTGTTTGTTCTCTTCTAGCCGGACGGAGGCTTCCTGGACTTCTTCTTCTCTTTCTCCTTCACTTGCTACTCATGTGACTTCTGTGGCATGATCTCTTGCTTCTGTGTCTCTTCTAGTTGTCCCCGTCAAAAGGGGTGTTGGGGCTTTTAAGTGCCCCCTGAGGTAATTTGCTTGGTGATCTCTGGGTTTCTGTTCTTTGCTACTTGTTTCTTGCTTCATATGCCTTTCTTTCTTATAGACCTGGCGCTGTGGACTCTTCTGGCGGTCCGGGTTCTTCAAGTGGGAGCGGCTCTAATTGAGCCCCCCGAGGATGAGCCCAAGGCTCAGAGTTCCTCGGCTGGTAAGCTTTCATGAGTTATTTTTGAGTCTTCTATCTTGAATGTTCTTGTCTTGAAGATTCTAATTTCTTCATCATGCTTCTATAGGTCTTGGATTGCAGATTGGCCAGATGGCCACTGTTGGTTTGGAGCTAGTCTTATGTCACAGGCTCTCCTGTGGGGAAACATGCTACGACGAGTTTTGGGCTCCCTTTTGCGAAGCCGATGGCTCTAGGTGTTGCTGGTGCTAGTGGGGATTGTGGTGGTAGTCCACCGAGGTTTGCATCACCACCCCGAGTTTGTTGTGGATCAGGTTTGCATCGCCACCCAGAGATGAGCCGACCTCGTCAGCTGGAGGCGTTGAAGTCCTTCTTCGATGAGTTTGCCACCAAGTTTTGCGGCATGGTTCATGTAAGCGTTCTTCATGCTTTTGTCATCCTTGTGGCTTCTTTTGCTTCTAGTGATCTTCTGACGCTTGGTACTTTTGTCTTTTAGTCTCTCAGGCAGGATTAAGACCTCCTCTTTGGTCCTGCTGAGGCTGCGGTGACTGCTTCTAGTGCCACCGGCTTCAAGCAGGTTCAAAAAGAACTTTCTCAAATACAGGCAGATCTTGATCGTGGGCGGGAGCAGCATTATGCCACTGAGACCACCCATAAGACTTAGCTTGCTGAGGAGTAGCGTTATCAGGAGGAGGCGGTGAAGTCTGCCACCGATGAGGTTCAGGCCTTGGAGGCCCAAGTTGCGAGTACTTTTCTCTTCTAGTGAGTTGTTTTTCTTGTATTTTTGCCATGTTGGTTGCTGATTCCTTCTTGATTTTTCTTGTAGACTTCAATCATGAATAGCACAAGTGGTACCAGGAGTCAGAGGCTATGAGGGAGACCCTCAAGACCTCTGAGAATAAAGCTGAGCAAAAGTTTGCCTTGGCTCACGAGTTTCGATGAGATGCTGATAAAGATGTTTTTTAGGCCTTGAAGACTGTTCAGGAGTTGAAGGGCCAATTGGAGGTGGCCAATACCAAGTTCAAAGTGCTGTGGAAGGCTATGACCTATCTCTTGTCCTTTATTGCATAGGAGGGAGATTAGGACCTTTATGCTGATGTGGTTGGTTACGCGCCTCTGATTCCATCACGGTTCTTCTTCTTCATGAAGGACAGTTTTTGGAGGTGTGTAAGCAACATCTTGTGCCACATCTGGGTTCTTGCTCCTGAAGCTGAGCTGGAGCAGATGGTTGAGCCTGAGCCATCTGCGGACACGTGATTTTCCATATCATGGTGTAGCATCTTTTGTTAGTGTGATGAGCGATTGTCAACATGTCCAACACTTTGGTTGGTGGTTGGTCTTGGTGGTTCTACTGATCCCTTGGCACAGGGTTATGTGTCGAAACATGTCTCTTGGTTTGTGATGTGTAGGTGTGGAGTTCGAAGGCAGTGGCAGTGGTCGGGTGAAGGTCAAGAAGGGAGTGTCGTGCAGACGGACCTGGTGCGGTGAAGGGCAGACGCGAGGCTTGTACCGAGGGACCAGACGGCCAGGTGGCCAGCTGCGGTGGCTGACACTTGGAACATTGACAAGCGTAAGTGTACATGGCGGTGAACGCGTACGGGCTACACTACTCACGAGGAGGTTTGGTGGTTTATCCTCAAAACCATCTGTGGGGGTTGCGTATGGGCTACGCTACTCGTGGACGGTTTGGTGGTTTTCCCTGAAAACCATCAGTGGCGGGTTTCACGGGTTTGTGTCTTGAAACTCGAGTGGTCCCGATGCGGACGGACGGCACATGGTGGCATTCGGGAGATTGCGCCGAGGCAAGGCTACCGGTGAGAACACGCGGTGGCCATCGGATTAGGAAATCCTGAGTTGGACCATGGTGCCCTTGGCTAGGTGGTTTGCTCGAATAATATCTAGGGGCAGTAGTGGAATTTGTGTAGTAGGCATATAAATAGGAGTGGACAGCCCCCCACTAGACCTACCTCTTTTGCTACCTCTTTCCCGTCTCTCCACTCCGCCGCCACCGCAGCTCTCTACTGGTTTTTGGTTTCCCTTTTTCTGTTCATTTTCTTGTAGAGGCCAAGAACAAGAATTTTACCCATGTATTTGTGAGATATTTTGTGTGGGAGTGGAGGCCCGAATCCTTCTCATGCCCTCTGGGCTTTTTTAGTTTGATCTGTGTGTTGGTTTTGTTCTCTGTGCGCCATTGACTTTCTTAGGTATTTTGGACAAACTTTGATTCGTCATTTTTGGAGCAATTTAGCTTGGTATTTTTGCATAGATTGATGCTTTGTCAAGTGATGAACTAGATCCTAAAGTGAATTGAACCAATTCCACTCTGTATCAAGAAACCGATCGGTTTGTGTTTTGGGGAGAAACTATGTGCTTGGTCCTAGATCTGCTTTTCACGGCCACTGGTTTCAAATTGGGCTTTCATTTCTTGGGGATAGGTTTCATTCTCCCTTGTAATTGCCTGTGCGAAATCTTGTAATGATCTGTGCCGGTCAGATCCAACTTTTATTGATTTCTCCCTCTCGAGTTTTGCTGTCCTAAGCAGATGCTTTTTCCTGAGTCCCTTCGATTCTCCACTTTTTGACTATGTGGGGCTCAACAGTAGTGCTACTAGCATCGTGTGCTCAGGCACCAAGAGAGCTCTTTTGAGCAGCACTTGTCTTTGACCCCAGTCACCCAATTCATTCATCGGTGGTTGGCAGACTGCTTTGGTGACACCAGTGGTGGGAGAACAGCAGTAGCACTGCAGCGCTGAAGCGCTTCCCATTCTAGGTCCTGAGCTCCCAACCAGTTTTCTGACCAGCTTTGGTTTGTCCCTAACATGTTCTAGCTCTATTCCCGACCACCTTTGTTTGACATGGTCAGGAGCAGTCTTACCGACCAGCTTTTGTCTTGCTGCCGACCGCCGTGGTCAGTGTGGTCTGAACCAGTTGCCGACCAGGTTTCTCTTTGTTGCTGACTAGCTTCCAACTAGCTGTAATTTGTTCCCTGCTGTATCCTTGTGCTTTGCATTTATTTGGAGGTGCTCGGCAGTTTTTTACCTGATTGGGGTTTTTGAAGAAAAAGTTTTTGGCTCCCATTCACCACCCTCTTGTCATTTTTTGATCCTTCAATTGGTATCAGAGCCGGTTAAGGATCACTTCCACCTTAATCGGTTCGTGATCCACAGAAGGTGACATGGCTTTACAACACCGGTCGGGTAAGCCGCCCTAATTCAATAGGGAGAACTACTCGTACTGGAAGATCCGGATGCAAGCGCATCTACATGGGATCGATTGATGTGTTTGGGAGATCAATGAGAATGCCGATTACCAGGTGCTCGGTGCATGGGTAAATCAAGAGCAGATCAACCAACACAATGCCAACAACATTGCTCGTGCAGAGCTTTATGCTTCTTTATCAATTTCTGAGTTTGATCGTGTTTCTGATTGTGTGACTGCTCGGGAGATCTGGAGGAGGCTTCAAAACTTCCATGAGGGTACAACCCATATCAAAATCAGACTCTACGAGACATACAAGAGGGAATACGAGAATTTTACCCAAGCTGATGGAGAGATAGTTGACTCAATGTTTTCTCGATTTACCACCATTGTGAACAACATGCAAGCTAACAATGCAGCTATGCCATATCATAATCATTAGAGAGCACTCAAGCTTTTACATGCTCTTGATCGAAGGGTCTAGGAGGTCAAGGTGTAGGTGATCATCGAATCAGCCAACTACGAGACTCTCACCATGGATGAGCATTTTAGCAGCAAGCTTAAGTCCACTAAGATCGACCTCCAGACACAGGCGAGGATTAAGAATCCGTCTGCCCCGACCATGGCTCTGGTGTCAGGTACTTCAAGTTCTAATTCTTCTTTGACTAACCCATCACCATTGTCTCTTACCTTGTCTTCTCTTGTGTCTATAATAGAGGAGCAGATGCAGGCTTTTGGGATGAGGAGCTGACGCTCATCAATAGCAATTTTTGTGGTTTCACAACAATCGCTTGAACCGATGACGTGGTGGCAGCAAGCAAGGCTGCTTTGGATGTGGAGAGCCTGACCACTGCGTCGCCAGCTACCCCAACAAGAGCAAGAGCTTCTCTGGCAAGCATGACTACTCCAAGCACAAGGACAAGCATGAGTCATCCCCGCGCAAGTACAAGTCTAAGAAAGGCTTCAACCCCGAGCGCATGAAGAAGTACTTCGAGCAGCTAAAGCAGCAAGCCTTGTCGTGTCTTTCAGCGATGTCGACTCTGATGGTACCTCTTCTCTGAGTGATGATGAGCCTGAGAAGAAGGTTGAGAACAAGTTCAATGGCTTGAACTTCTACGCCAACAAGCGCCAAGGGGGTTTCTGCATTATGGCGGTTGACGATGCCACGACCGATGTCACACCCCAAAATTTCTATTTTAGGATGTGAACCGAAAACACTAAATAAACTAAAGAATTTATTAATTTTTTAAAATTAGCAAAGATTTTATTCTTTTGTTATCATTATAAAATGATGAAAAGTGTGGCTTTAAAACTTTTATGAAGATAATAATGATGGGTTTGTGTTTGGTGCCTTGCTTTGTTTTGCTGGTGTTTGAAAAAGAATTTCTAAAACCCAAAAAAGACACGGCTAAGTTCTTCTCGAGTATGAAAATAAAGATTCAAAACCCCAAGTTTGCCTCAAGAAGGTTTTGGGAAAACAATTTTGGTAAAATCCTTTTCTTGCATAGATAGAGAAAGAGCCTTTTCTTTTTCCTCTATAATGTTGGCCATCGCTCTAGCTAGACATCCTCTACCTAGCTCTAGTGGGCCTAGGTCAGTCTCTAGTCATCCCTGGCTTGCCCTAGCCAACCATAGCTTTCCTTAGCTTGCTCCTTGACCTCAACTGGCTAGGTTTGGCCAACCACGACCAGCCCCAGCTGGCCATGGCTACCCCGGCCAGGCCAGCAGTGGCAGTAGTCGGCCACCAGTGGCCAAACTTGGCCATCAGTAGCCGTCCAGTCTAGCAACCCTTTGCCATCCTCTATGATGTCATAGCTTGCTTTGGCTAGATCCTACCTAGCTTGGGCCACCTCTGTCCTCACCTAGCCTCATCTAGCCAGCCACAGCCACGTGTGGCCACTCTCAAACGGCCACGACCAACCTCGGTCGGCCACAGCCAGCACTAGCTTGGCACAGCGGCCACAAGCCAGCCTAGGCAGCGACCCAGCCCAGTAGCTAGCCACAGCAGGCCACAAGCAGCCATAGCCTCCCCCGGCCACCTTGCGCCCTTTCTGGCTATCCCTGGCCAAATTTGACCACTCCCAGCTGGCCATGGCCAGCGATGTCCAAGGAGCAGCAAGCAGCAGCTTGACCAGCAGTGGCCAAACCTGGCCACCAGCAGCGGCTGCACAGCCAGCACCACGGGCTAAGCCCAGGAGCAGCGCAGCCAGCCGCAGCCGGCCATAAGAGGCCCAACCAAGCAACCTCAGCCTGCCCAGGCCGACCACCAGCGGCCATAGGCAGCCAGCAGCTGCAGCCGGCCCACCAACCATGGCCTGGCAGCCAGCAGCAGCGCAGAGCACCGGCTCCAAACCCTAGGCATATATATATGCCGGCGTAGCCCTTGGCGCACTGTTTCTAGATCATAAAACCCCTTTGCGAGCCACCACCGGCCACAGCCAGCCGTCGTCGGCCACAGCCAGCCGCCGTCGGCCCTGCGTGGCCGCGCACGCTTTGTGCCGTGCAGCAATCGGCCGCTGCCGGCCAGACAAGGCCCGGCTGAGGGCCTGCCCTCCCCATGTGAGCAGCAGCATCATGGCTGCCATGGCCACAATCCCCAACAGCCAGAGGTAGAAGATGAGGTAATTATGGTTTTGCCACCCAGCAGTTATTTATAGTTTTGCCACTGATCGTATACTCTTTGCCGTTTCACCGTTTTAACTCCGATTCGATCGATTCCAGTTGTGTTAGATTTGTGTCATCGTGCTCTACGCAGTAGTGGTGAAGTTTATCATGTCACTAGTTTATGAATTTATTTATTTGAACACAATTTGATTAATAATTATTTAATAATGGTTTTCTAATTAAAAGTAATCTAGGGTTTTATATTTTCTGTTCTCGTTGCTTTGCGATCATGTCGATAATGTTTTGTCACATCATGTGTTTGTATGAGTAATCTTGTTAATTAATTAATGTGTGATCTCTTGTATAAAAGTAATTTAGGTTTATACCTTGAGTTTTCATACATGCCTGTTAATATGACTATAATACCAACTTACATGCTTCTCTATTAATTATGCCTTGTTTAGTTTTACCTTGAAACCTGTTAAGTTTCTTATAGTTGTTCTCACATGTTTATATGTTGGATCATGTTAATGTTTGATTTAGTTTACATTCACATCAGTCTTTAATGCTAATATGTTTTATATCAGCAATAATGCCTTTTCATTAATGACTTGCTTAGTTTAACCTTGAATCATAAATGCATATGTTTTATATCAACGTGTCTTTTCTTGTATGACCTGCTTAGGTTAATCTTTAAGCATATGATATTTCTTTAATGCTCTCGCATGTTCTAAGCTTGATAATTTATGAATGTTTAAAATGACTTAGATAATATAATTTCTTATAGTAGAATATAACTAAGGTTTAACTCTGCTTTATAATTTATTTAATTTAACTGTTTTAACTTTGTGCTTATCTTAAATGTCCAATACCTTACTTTATTTAATAAAAACAATAAATCTTATAGTTTGTCTCTTTGCTATGTCGCAAGTACCTCTATAGTCATGTTCTCTTTAATGATAGCTCCGTCGTTCGTCGTTCTTGCGCTCTTGCGACCATAGCACCGAGTTTGCCATTTAGACCATTCTATTTTTAGTTTCCCCTTTGATTGGTTTATTGTTCTTAGTGTTGTCTATTTTGTTTGTCTGTTTGTGTTGCTTGGTTGCTGCGACTAGACGAAGAGCGATTTCTTAACGTTGAAGACTAAGAGCTAAGGACCAACAAGTGCAGCTGAAGCTGGAGGCCAGAAGAACAGCTAGACTTTGGATTTAAGGCAAGTATAGTTTGGGTTTTTTCTATGACCATGATCATGAGCTTATTTAATGAAATGTGATATAAACATAAATGATGAATGTTATCCTTTGGCAAAAGCTGGGATTTACAGTACAACTGTGAGGGCTACATGGCTCTGATTTTAGCTCAGTATGAGGACCTTTTCTAGTTAGTTAGGGGTGCTGAGTTGGGTATAGGACCGCCTCCGTTCTTATGAGTATAGCCGGGAAGGAATGTGTCATATTGGAAGGGGGTTCCTACATCTGATGATATGGCAGCCCTAATTAGTTAGACAAACCTTTGAAAGGCATCATAGTGAACCCTGCCGGCTTTCCTTGGTAATGAGCTAAGAGGTCGACAGGACTCGGGTGAAAGGGTAAATCACGGCTCATAGTGAAAGTGTACACCACTACGCAGAGTTTAATAAACTAGTATACTAGCCGTGCCAACGGATACGGGCGGCCCAGAAAACTGAGTGGATCTGTTATGTTCATTTAATGGTTTATGTGCAATTTATTATTCAATTTCACTTGATCATGTTGCTATGGGATTACACTACCTTTGCTATACCTATGGAGTTCGACATGGACTCACTCTTGCTATTTCCCCCACATCCCAGGAGGCGTTATGCTTGTTGTCAACTAGTCAGTTTGGATCCAGTGGAGTGAAGTCCTTACCTGAAGATCAGAGTTGTCTTTTCGCTGAATGCTACCTAAGGTTATATCTCTCTTATACTATGTACGTTATTTATTAAGCATTGTTTATTGATACTACCCTTTACTTGTAGCTATACGTGGGAATTGACTCCTAGGACTCACATATGGTGTATATCTGGTTTTGTTCTTAAAACCGGGTATTACAACCGACCACGACGATGAGGTCAACTCTGAGCTTGAGGTAGAATATACAGTTGAATCTCTTCTCACTGAGCTTGAATCTGCTTATGACACTGTGTTTAAATAAGATGCCTTGATTGTTCATGCTACTAAAGAGCGCAATAGTTTTAAGGCTAAGTATCTCAAGGTTTTAGAAGAACTTGAGTGTGTCAAGAAGGAGAGAGCTGTTCTGCCTAAAGAGATTGAGAGCAATGAATGCGCTGTCCACATGTCTAGCCTTGTTTCTTTGCAATCTAAGTATTCTGCTTTGGTAGAGGAGTTGGATAAGGCTGGAGCTAAGCCTGTTCTGTCAGGTTCTTGTAAGTCTTGTGCTGAGCTGTGCTCTGAGTTGTCTGAGAAGGCTGCTAGAATCTTTTTTGTTGAGAAGCCTAGTGTGGGTGGTACTAGTGCTCAGTGTCTTTGCTATGAGGCTTTGGAGCTAGAGCTTGTCAACTGTAGGCATGACAAGAGAAAGACCGAAGAGGAAAACACATTCCTTCAGCACATGTTGAGTTGGCTTTCCTGCAGTGAGCCATAGTTGGGCATGATGATGAGTTAGTACAAGAGGGGTACTAACACCACGGGCTTAGGCTTTGCTTCAGGTGGGAAGGGTAACAATGTCTTTGGCAAGGTTCGTGAACATGGTGGTTTGAGTACGAGTGAGAAACCCACCAATCCTCCCAAGCTCACAAAGATTAACCCACCTAAGCCCTCTGAGCCAACCACGCCCATTGTGAAGGATGGAGTGCTTGAAGAGTCTCCCAAGCCTCCACCTCAGAAACAAGTGTGGATTCCAAAACCTAACCATCTCAGGAACCCGCTTGACACTCTGCCAAACATCTCTGATAAGCCCCTTCCTAAAGCCAAGCCATTTCCAAGAGTGTACCATGCCCACAACAGAGTGAGTCATCCACCACCCAAGAGAGAGGTGTATCACTGTGAATATTGCAAGAGGGATGGTCACTTGTTTGAGTTTTGCTTTAGGAGGAAGAGAGATGAGAGGCGTGAGTTTGAGCTTTATGAGCAGAACATGCATCGCCTTTCTCATGGCATGCATAGCACACCTGCTTAGAGGTGTAACACTGGACCAAGAGGTGCAAGATCTCAAGGTGCTAGGCCTCAACTTGTGAGACCACGTGATGGTCGTGCCCTGTGTGGACCAAGTCATTCTCAATACGACTCCAGGTCCCATTCCTACACTTCTTGCGGACCACATTTTCTTTCTCGTGGTGATTGCTTGTCTCCCATAGGACATAGTATGTATGGTGTTTTTCCTAACCCTTTTTCAGGGCAGATGACCCAGCACTGTTATTGTCCTTAGTTTACTAACCCTAGTGTTGCATCATTTGTTCATCCCATGTCTTTCTATTGATGCAACATAGAGGCTTGGAGAACATATGGCTTGTTGATTCCAGGTGTTCGTGCCACATGACCGGTAATTCGAATTGGTTCTCTAGCCTCAACCCCATGACCTCCAAGGAGTACATCACATTTGGGGACAATGGTAAGGGTAAGGTGCTTTCTCATGGGTCGGTAAGGCTCAATGAGAACTTTGTGCTCAAGGATGTTGCTTTGGTCTCAAGTTTGCATTTCAATCTGCTTTCAGTTTCGCAACTCCTTAGAGATGGTTTTGAAGTGCACTTTAAGCTAAGCCTTTCTCGCATTTTGGATTCTCGTGGTGATCTTTTTGCTTGATTGTGCCTTTTGGGCTTGTCTTTCATGCTGATTTTTCTCGCTCTTTCGGCACTTCTCAGTGTTTGGTGGTAGGCACATCCTCTGAGCTTTGGAAGTGGCATTGGAGGCTTGGTCATTTGAGCTTGGACTTGCTTGCAAGGTTGAGCTCTCTTGATCTAATCCGAGGATTTCCTAAACTAAAGTTTGAGAAGGACTTGGTTTGTCACCCGTGTCGTCACGGGAAGATGGTTGCTGCTTCTCATTCCTCTGTAAACAAAGTGATGACCAAACAACCCAATGAGCTTCTTCACATGGACACTGTAGGTCTAGCTCGGGTTCGGTCGGATGGTGGGAAGTGGTACGTTCTTATGATCGTGGACGATTTTTCTCGCTATTCTTGGGTCTTTTTCATGGAGTCCAAGGATGAGGCATTTTCCCACGTGCAGGAATTGATTCTTAGGCTACAAAATGAGTTTGCCAAGAATGTCATGAGAGCTATACGTAGTGATAATGGCACCGAATTTAAGAACTCTCATTTTGAAGCCTTTGAAAATCTTTGGGTCTTGAGCATCAGTTCTCTTCACCTTATGTGCCCCAGCAGAATGGGATTGTTGAACGCAAGACCCGGACCCTTGTTGAGATGGCCAGGATGATGCTCGATGAGCATAGGACTCCTAGGCGTTATTGGGCTGAAGCCATCAACACAGCTTGTCATGTTTCAAATCGCATTTTCCTTTGAGCTTTTACAAAGAAGACTTCTTATGAGTTGTGATTTGGGCATCCTCCCAAGGTGAGCTATTTCAGAGTCTTCATGTGTAGGTGCTTCATTCTTAAGCAAGGTAACTTAGACAAGTTTGATTCTCATTCTTCTGATGGGATCTTTCTCAGTTATGCTGGTCATTCATGAGCATATAGAGTTCTTAAACTTGAGACTAATCATGTCATGGAGAGTTGTGAAGTTACCTTCGACGAAACCACACCTTGTTCTTATCCTATCTTTGAGTGTGCAAGTGATCAAGAGATGGGTGAAAGAATTTTTATGGAGGTGGAGCAGGATGATGCCGACTGGGGTGCTCTCGAGCTGACTTCACTGGCTGCCCCTATCGACCCTGCGATGACTACATCGGTTCGAGGCCTCGATCCTTCCTCTTCGACTACATGGGGGCCGAACGACCAATTTCCCTCTCTTGCTCCTGAGAGAGCTCCAGCTGCGGTTGAGGGGAGGTTACTTCATCAAGAACAGTGCCTGTACAGATTTAGCATCCTCCTGCTCCTGAGAACATGATCGGTAACCTCAACCAGCATGTCACTCACCACAGGTCATATGAAATCTCTCATTTCGTATATTCTGCTTTTGTTGCTAATTTTGAGCCCCAAGATATTGGACACGCTTTATCTAATGCTGATTCGGTTAATGCCATGCATGAGGAGCTTGAGAACTTTAAGAGAAACCAAGTTTGAGTCCTAGTTCCTCCACCTCCACATTGTCATCCCATAGGTACCAAGTGGGTGTTTAAAAACAAGTAGAGTGAGGATGGAGTGATTGTTAGGAACAAGGCTAGGTTGGTTGCTTAGGGTTTTTGCCAAAAAGAGGGGATAGACTTTGAGGAAACCTTTGCTCCTGTTGCCCACTTAGAAGCCATTAGGATCCTTTTAGCCTTTGCAGCTTCGAAGGGGTTCAAGCTGTATCAGATGGATGTCAAGAGTGCTTTTCTCAATGGGTACATAGAGGAGGAGGTGTATGTAAGGCAAACCCCTGGTTTTGAAAACCCTAAGCACCCAGACCATGTTTACAAACTCCACAAAGCCTTGTATGTTCTCAAACAAGCCCCCAGAGCCTGGTATGCTAGGTTAAAGTCCTTTTTGCTCGGGAAAGGTTTTACCATGAGCTCTGTTGATAAAACTTTATTTCTCCTCAAGCAAGGCAAAGATATTCTCATTGTGCAGATATACGTGGATGATATAATCTTTGGTGGCTCTTCACATGCCCTTGTGGCAATGTTTTTTGATTTGATGAGTAGGGAGTTCGAGATTAGCATGATGGCCGAGTTGCCTTTCTTTCTTGGGTTGCAAATCAAGCAAACCCGGGAAGGGACATTTGTGCACCAAGGCAAGTATACCAAGGACCTGCTGAAGAAGTTCGACATGGCTGAGGCCAAGCCTCTTTTGACGCCCATGGCGATTACCATTTCCTTGGATGAAGACCTTGAGGGAGAAGCCATGGATCAGAAGGAGTATTGTAGCATGATCGGGTCGCTGCTGTACCTGACAGTGACGTGACCGGACATCCAGATCGTGGTCTGTCTTTGTGCGCGCTTTCAGTCTTCACCATGCATGTCTCATCGTTAAGCCATCAAGCGGATCATGAGGTATCTTTGTTTTACTCCTGAGTTCGGTCTTTGGTACTCAACTGCTTCCACCCTCTCGCTTTCTGGCTATTTCGATGCTGATTATGCTGACTGTCATGTTGAGAGGAAGTCAACTTCTGGTACTTGTCAGTTTCTTGGTTTGTCTCTTATTTGTTGGTCCTCTCACAAGTAGTCCACCATAGCCCAATCCACCTGTGAGGCTGAGTATGTTGCTGCTACTGCTTATTGTTCTTAGCTACTTTGGATAGTTGCTACTCAGAGAGACTTTGGCTTAGATTTCACCCGAGTGCCACTTTACTATGATAGCACCAGTGCCATAAGTGTAGCCAAAAACCCAGTGCTCCATGCTAAGACCAAGCAAATTGAGGTGAGGTACCACTTTCTGAGAGACAACCAAGAGAAGGGAACCATAGATTTGAGACACATTCACACTGAGCACTAGCTAGCTGACATTTTCACCAAACCTCTCGACCAAGCTCAGTTTGCACACTTGCGGGGGGAATTGGTTGTTTGCTTCCCATTTTAGTTGTGGGATGCTTTGTATCTCGTATAGTAGTCTCTCTTCCTTTGTTTCTCTTTGCTTTTGCTTTTGTATCATGTTGCATTGCATC
>CM041631.1:31846367-31865122 GCA_023333625.1 Bothriochloa decipiens
TTCCTTTATGAACAAAAGTGTATGTATTACTTCTACCATGATGAACAACATCATTATCAAATTCCCAAGGGTGACCCAATAAAAGTGAACAAGCTTCCATAGGTACTACATCACAATCAACGGAATCAACATAGGTACCAATGGAAAAAGAAACTCTGCAAGTTTTTGTTACCTTAGCCTTACCGGAATCATTCAACCACTGAATATGGTAAGGATGGGGATGTGGGCGTGTAGACAAGTCAAGCTTCTTGACCAAATCTGAGCTCACCAAATTATTGCAGCTACCCCCATCAATGATGACACGTGCTCGCCGGTTGTTGATGATAAAGAAAATTTGGAACAAATTGTGGCGTTGCAGCTTCTCAGGTTGTTGTACTTGTGTGCTAAGCACTCGCTGCACAATGACACTCATGTAGGCTGATGTGTCCTTGCTACCAAAGACCTCACCTTCTTCTTGAACATCTTGTTCTTCATCATCATCTTCCACGTCAGAGGTGCTAATGTACCCATCCTCTGTAGCAATGTATGCCCGCTGACTTGGACAGTCCTTTTGCACATGTCCATAACCATGGCACTGATGACACTGAATGCTAGGAGTGTGTCCCATTGAGGCAACAGAAGATGCACTCTTTGATGGTTTCTACACTAAATTTTTACCTGAACCAGAAGGTTGCGCAGAAGACGTCCTCTTATTCGCTGGTAGGGTTTAGGGTTTAGGGTTTAGGGTTTGCGCCGAAGGAGGATGCCTTGGGAAACCCCGATGATGCTCCCGTGTGTGGT
The DNA here is from genome assembly GCA_023333625.1 of Bothriochloa decipiens. Taxonomy (NCBI): domain Eukaryota; kingdom Viridiplantae; phylum Streptophyta; class Magnoliopsida; order Poales; family Poaceae; genus Bothriochloa; species Bothriochloa decipiens. The sequence continues at coordinate 31,847,148 of CM041631.1, forward strand.
GTGTATGAGGTGCCAGCCTTACTCTTGGCTGCTTATCTCGCCCCTGCAATTCCTTCTCTGCAAGCATAGCAAATTGAAACAACTGGTTGACAGTGTTAAATTCCTTATAATCAACTATGTCCTGAATTTCCTCCCTCAAACCCGCATAAAAATGAACAATAGAATCCTCAGTTCCCTCCACTATGCCACAACGCATCAAACCTTTCTGAAGTTCACCATAATAATCCTGCACAGATTTATGTCCCTATTCTAAACGCATTAGTCTTTTACGTAGGTCTCTATGATACGATGGTGGCACAAATCTATCATGCATAGCAAACTTAAGTTCTTTCCACGTATGAGGTTGGCAATTATCTGCAACTAAACCAGTCCACCAAATGATAGCAAAATCTTTAAATTCACTAGTGGCTTGTCTAATGCGATGTTGCTCAGGCACAAGATGGGCACAAAATTTTTGCTCTACTATCATCTCCCAATCAAGGTATTCCTCGACATCATAATGTCCCAAAAAAGAAGGTATGGTAAATTTAATCTTAGCATAAGGATCATTGGGAGCATGAGTACGATTACCTCGGTGGTGGTTGAAATGTTGAGCGCCGCCCATACCTGTGGTATTTGTGTGAAGACGATGACGTAATCTATTTTCTCTTGTCGCTGTTCTATCAATATTACCATCAGCATCATATACCTCATCGCCAGCATTGCTGCCATCATTATTTTCTTCAGGTGGTGGCGGTTCTTCTAAAGCAGCTACCCTATCGGTCAGCGTGGACAATCGTTTATCCAATCTCTCAAGGGTGTTGCCAATCTTGAGAACAATGAGTGCAGCAGTTACAGCCTTGGTAACTGTCTCATTCAAGTCCTTCTGAGCATTGTTTATGACAGATTGTAGTTGCTTTTGGCTGACACACTTTGAAAACTCTTTGGGTGAATTCTCTCCCTCATCACCTGCTATTGTAGACACAAAACACAAGCAGCAAACGGTGAAAGTTATCCCTAATAATCCTCTACAAAGGTGGAGTGGTGCCTTTCAAATTTAGAACAAAAGGCAACACCTTAACAAGTTCCGACCGGTTCTTACCAACAAGGCACGGATACCTGAAAGACATAGCGCTGAGATTACGGGTGTCAAACCTTTTGCTGTCTAGAAGTATATGTGGGACTTAGGAAGGCTGGCCAAAAAATATGTGTGGTACACAATTCAAAGATAGAAAGTAATATTGAATTATGGTACCAATTACTTGTTCTCATTGCTGGCCTAACGTGTTCCAAGTACCCAATGTGTGTGAACAAGGACAATGGAAGCACAAGTATGATGGAGAGACAAGTATGAAAGAAGCACAAAGCACAATGTAGCAAACGCAATCACAGAACAAGCAACTCCTTTTTGTTTTTCCTTTTTTCCTTTTTTTTCTCCGAACAAACTTTTTTACATTATTTTTTTTAAAATTTTTCTCTGCACAAGTATGACAAAAGATGCAACCAAAAGAATTTTCACCTACAACAAAGGTTCTCTGAAAAGCGTGCAAGAACCTTATGAATTTTTTTCTTTATTTTGCCAAATTTTTTTGGCAATTCTAACTGGACCAAATAGGCCGAAGGCTAGTTTGGGTCGGCTCCAAATGGAGTCAAGAAGCTGCTATGAAAATTTCAAATTTTTCTGATAAATGAGCCAAAAGTTATGCCTGTTTTACCGAAGGTATCTCAAGTTATGTTTCTCGGAAGGCACAACATGGCGGCGGCAGTTAGGGCGAAGCGTCCCTAAACTCCAACACCGATCACAGTAGTAGGTATTCAGCTAATGATGCAAGGAGGGCTGTGATGCAAGCAACAAAGAGTGGTTGGCGTCTATCTAGGGTTTGCGCGGCGGCGAGAATTGACACAAGGCGGCTAGCGGGGCAAGTCGAGTAATATGGTGGATTCGACTTGTTGTTTGGGACGGTGGAAGGGGACAGCGTTGAATGGAAACGATGGGGAAAAACACATGACTAGACTCTAACACAACCTAACCAGCAACAAGACCCTGACCAGGACACAAATTCAACACTACGGAATCTGACAAGAACTATGCAAAGGCCAAACGTGGTTCTGGGATAAGGAAAAAACCTAGACTAAACTGTTTTTGGCTTTTTTTTGGATTATAGGACGAAGGCAAAAACAAACTAAACTAGGGTAAGGGCGAACCTGACGGTGTACCTGAAGCTCTAATTATCACTTGATGTGAACTAGGGTTCCCGATCTTCTGAAAGGTTCTAATAGCTCTCGATTTGGTGGAATCACGACACAATTCGATCCGGCTTCCGAACAACTCGGCTCTGAACCCCGCAATCGCAACACCACGTCTCCTCTAGTTATCGACCGTTGAAGCACAGTCGACCTCGCCAAGAAGGCTGAGTCCTTTGCCTACTAATCGAAGAACACAAGCAAGAACACGAAAGAATGCAACCAATTGCAGATGAATGATTAATCTCACGAGTTGGGGTCTCACAAACCGACGGCGCGGTGAAACTGTTGTAAACAGAATAATCTAAGCAAAACCTAAAACCTAACAAGAGAGGTGGCAGCTAGTTATAGAGGTCTTAGGGTCATCACCACCCCTGGACATGCCCCTAATGGGCTCAACAATGATACACAGCCCAACGGACCAAAAACGGTGACGCAGCACCGGAACAGATTCTAGACACTAAATTGTTTCAATATTACCTGATGACTTTGAAGGAATTTTGACCTCAAACCAATGCCATTGGCTTCCTTATGAAATTATCTTTCCATCCATAGGTGGATCATCAAAAACGGAGTCCGGATGCGTCCTGGGCGTCCGCTTTACTCCACACTAGTCTTGGACTCCGAAACAGGCTCGAAGTCGACTCGGTTTGGGTCTCCACCTTGACTTGGGCGCCCTTGCTGGTCCTCCACACTTCCAAGCCATCCCTTATGTATCCCTTGGTCCTCTCCATGATTCCTAAGTACAATATAATCATTAGGTAGCAATCTATTCTCAAAATCATAACAAGACTTCCTTAAGAATGAGCTCACCTGTAAATTTAATTGTCGTGCGTGAGCTCTTATGATTGGACCTTGAATGTCCAGTGGAGGATCATCTTCTGCATCCAATGGAGTGATGTCCTCATCACCGTCTCTCGGCCGCGGGCTATGTCCCTGAGTCTGGTGGTGCCGGGAGACATGTCGGTCTGCTCCGGGCTCCACGTTGCGTCCTCCCACCGCAGCCCCCTGGGCGGTCGAGCCTACGATGGAAGCAGTGCCCGTCAGCCTGCCCCGAGTTATGGCGGCGTGGGCCTCCGCAACCCAGGTAGCCACTGTCGCTGCCTGGGGCGTCAAAGTAGCACCTAGCATCGACACAGCCATCTTCGCCATGGCGTCGGTCTTGAGCCGCTTCATGGGGGAGGGAGCCGACATCTCTGGCGCACACTTGACCCTGAATCACGGATGAGCAGGAGATGCTAAGAACAACTGAAGTGTCAAAAAAGAAAAAAGGGAGAGGAGAACCGAAGTCACCAAAGACTTAACCCACGGGAATGACGGGCGCCCTCTTGCTCACCTTCGATCCGCTCGGGGGCTTTGGATCCCCTTCGACGGGCCCTTGTCCGAACCCGAGCCACACGGAGCCACCACCAATGACATCCTCAGCGTTTCTCACTTCTCCGAGGCTGACCAGTTCTAGGTATGCGCTCGGGGTGTGGAGGATCTGCTTTGAGGCGGCGGTGTGCTAGACCCCCCATGGAGTCAGAGGCATCCCGCTGTCTGTGCGACGAGACGACGACCTCCCCTGAACAGAGGGGTCAGTCAAACCCTGCCCCAGGGCAGCTCTGAGGCCCTCAGCATCCGGCCCTTGATAGGCACCGAGGTCACCCTCAAGACCTAAGAGGATGACCCCGCCCCAACAGCTCCCTATGTAGAAGGGGTGTTAGCCAGGGCCATTCGGGGCACCAAGGCGTCGAGACGCGCCTGCATCCCTTCGTCATCGCTGTCCTCCTCCTCCTCCTCCTCTTCTGAGGGGGACTCCTCCTTGAAGAGCCCCTACCGCCTCTGCTTCACTCGACGCTGATCACGCGCCTGACACTCGAGGCTCCATTCCTTCCTCTTATTCTTCTCCTTGTTCTTGGTCTTCTTTTGTAGCTGAGAGGTGAAGCGCCTCGCCTGACAGTCAGGATTTTCTTCCCTGACTGGGGGCATCGATGCCCTGAAGTCTATGGCTAGAAGTGCACAAACCTATGACAAAAAGGCATGAGGATGAGTTGGAGAAGAAAAAGAAAGAAAGAAATCCGAGAACATTATAACGATGTACTTACTAGCTGGATGTGGCCATCGTCAGGCAGCATCAGGATGCTGTTGAGTTCATATGGCATGAAGGAGATAGCCACCACACCCCTCACCCGCCTCGCGACCTCCTCAGGGAGAGCACCTCGGTCTTCATCTGGCACCCCTGGAGTGGCACCCCGAGGACCATCTGGTCCAAGCGTAGCGGGCGCTACATCAGCGGGAGAGTCCTCAATGCGTTGAGGAGGGGGTTCAGCCGTGCCTGACACTCCTTTGCCATGCCATGAGGCTAGTGCTCTGGACGTGCCACAATGGTATGTCTAGTGTAGGGCGGCAACCAGCCCTCGTTATTTTGGACGTAGAACCATCGGGTGTGCCACCCACCGTGGCTGGACATCAGCACCGTCAGGATGAACAGCTCTGGCTGCTTCAAGGAGAGGTTGTAGCAACCAGCATGAGCAATGCTCCTCCTCCCCTACGAGACTGGCTTGGTGAAGAGCTCCCCCATGAAGAGATGGAGCCACAACTCCCAGTGCAGCTCCATCCCGAGGTACCCCTCACAGACGGTGGCGTAAATCACCGCGTTGGAGATGGTGTTAGGGGAGAAATGCTACAGCTCGACCTCATAGTAGTGGGTGAGCGCCCACAAGAACCGGCTCGGCGGAGACCCAAGCTCCATCCGGTGGTACTTGACGAATCTCACCACATACCCTTCCGGCGGGTTTGGCTCCCAGTCCTCCTTTAGCGGCACCATCCACTCCAGCCGAACGGCCGAGACAGCAGAGCGAAGAAGCCCATCCTCCACCAACCCTTCAAGCTCCTCCTCTGTCACTACCTATGGGAGCCAATCCTCCAGGGGAAGAAGCTCTGGTGCCGTGGCAACCGCGTGGATTTGTTCGATACATGAACAGGAGGGAAGATTTCCATCTTTCTTTTCTCTTTCTTTCTCGTGCTAACAAGCAGGGCGGCTAAGCTCTCCAATGACGGCGACGATGAGAGAAGGAAGGAAGGATGAGGAATGAATGAAGCCCTACACCCCCTGAATTCATAGGCAAGCCGAAGGCCAACAGGTGGATCCGACCGAGAGGCAAGTAAATCTTTCGCATTAATTGCACCTACCTAACCAATCCCTCGATTCTCGAGAATAGAAACACACGTTGACCGTGTAGACTCTAGCCATTGCACAGGTCCACCAAGACCGCACCGCTCTCACTTTCACCTAAAAAGATGCGCTCGATGAACAAAAGGAGTTATCCATAGATGGGCCTTCAACAGTAAGGAATGTGGGCGCCGGCCCCACATAAAAATCTCGAGGGAGCGAAGGCTGGCCCTCGAACAGGGTTCAACAGCCGCCCTCAAGTACTAGAGTCAAAGATGACTGAGGGGGAGCTGACACGAGTCCCTTGCTCGAGAACAAACTCTCAAGGCCCCCTCGGACATATTCTAGGCAAACCTAAGGGTCCACTTTGGAATCCCCTCGAATGGAGGCATCGAGCCACTGAACCCGATCGAAAGGGGTCAGCATCCATGGGACCCATTGATTTGCTTTGATAAGAGCGCCTCCAGGCCACAAGTTGACCCCTATTGAATGGGGCACGAGCTCTTGCTTGAATTTCCCGATAACAGCTCACCCGAGACATCAGAGCTCGCCCAAATGAGGGTAGCACGACGCTTCTCACCCCTCCTCCCAACAAAAGGGAGCATGAGGGTCAAAAGAAAAAAGACAGGCTAGTTCCTAATCCACCTCAATGAAAGAGGCTTGGGGGCTCGCTCGCAACCGGACGGCCTCGATGAAAGAGGAACCGACCATTTGGGTTCTTGACCACTAAAGCACACTTTGGCAAGAAAAGCACAAAATCCCTTGGGCGAGTATTCTACTCCCCCGAGGCCTCAGGGGCTACACCCGACAGGTGCGCTTGCGTGCACCCTTTGGAGAACAACCGACACTCTGAATCTATTTCATGAGCCTCTGCATGAGTGCCAGCACTCGCACAGAGACTTGGGGGCTACTATCGGGTACCTGGACAAGGGGTACCCTAAACCCTCAATATCTAGAAGGATTGATCCCCCAAACAATGAAACCCCAAAATCATTTAAGAAGCCCACAAATAGAGATACGGGTCCACCAGCGCACATCAAGCTACGCCGGGCCGACCCATGAGCGACACCATCCGAGACAAGGCCGATTCTAGTTCGGTGGGGGACCTCGAGTGATGGAAGTTTGCCCGAGTGGATGACCCCTCACTCGAGTGATGGAAGTCCACCTAGGCGGATTACCCCCTCGAATGATAGAAGTCCACCCAAGTGGATGACCCCCGTCGATTACTACTACCCCCCTTGAATCCACCTACTTCCTGTACGGGAGTCAGTGCATTTAGTGCTCCCACCAACTGCTGCTTAACTGCATGTTTATAGTGGCGTTACAGTGATCGGGTACCGTGGTTGAATCCTACTTTTACCGCCCATCCCTAGATGTGCAATGCTTTGCCTAGTACTGCTGCACCTTACCTAGCACTATTCGACCTCCGACGCCCCCTCGACACGCTACACGACAGCCGCCAGCTTCGGATTCCCTAAGGCTCGATCTTATCCACCGATCGCAACTCTCATGGCAAACCCTCAACTGGGCCTCAAGCATCATTAGCCACCGCTCGAGTCAGGCTTCGACGCCTCCGGTCAACGCTCCAACAACTCTTGATGTGACGTCCATAGGGATCCACACGACACTGCATGAGCACAGGTCTTTCACCGACCGCCTGCAGTGTCATCTCGATGGGCCTAGAGGACAGTCAACAACTCTGAGCACATTGCTATAGGGCCACCTATGCCATGCGCATGCCTCTATAGCGGCTACGACATGATCAGCATCACCCCCTCGACGTCACCACCTATGGCAGCATTAGGACTCCTGGGCACCCGTGTCTCCCCTTGGCCTATAAAGGGGGCGCTGGGTTCGTTGTAGAATGGAGAGAGCTTCCGAAGCCTGAAACGCTCAAGTCTTAGCTCAGTCTCACTCTTTACACCTCCATTCTCACTCGCTCACTTGTATCCTCCCCTGTGCAAGATAATACAAGTCTTCTCCCCCGCTGGACATAGGGCCTTCTTTGCTCGAACTAGGATAAATATCATGTGTTCATCTTGCATCATCATTTGAATTAGGGAGCACGCAGTACACGTTCACTCGTCGGCTTAGGGCACCCCCGAATCCCGACACCGATAGCAGGGATGTCGCCTTGCTGCCCATCAGCATTGAATGTGATAGGTGGAGGCTTCTCAGGGTTGCTGCTTCAATTCCATTCTATACAACTAGTGCCCTCCACCCAACTGCACCCTCTGTGCCACCGACGGGAGGGGAAGGCTCTCCAGAGCTCCTGCTTTAGTTCCATCCCAATGATTTGCCCTCCACCCGTCTGCGCCCTCTGCGCCACCGATGCTTCCCAAGAGGACAATGACCGAGTGGATGAAATCATCCGTCGACCGAAAGGCGTTGGACAATCTGTGAGCTAGGGGGTAATCACAGACAGTGCCAACATGATCGGGTGGAGAGTGTCGGAAACAACGGAAGTGGGGCCAAGGCCAAAACCAAATGAGGTCATCTCTTTCATTGATTTCCATGCCTTTGGCTTTGGGCTGTCAGTGCACCCCTTACTTAGGTGGTTGCTGTACTACTACGGGCTGTGCCTCCATGACTTGACCCCAGATGGGATCCTCCAACTCTCCATCTTCATCATGTTGAGTGTTGGTAGTCCTTAACTCGTTTCTAACCCCGCCAACATTAGTATAGGAAACAACAAAAACAATAGAAATAGGGCTTTACTACTAACAAGTTCCATAGTTTTGGTGTTTCTACTTGTTTTGCAAGTTGATCATGAAATATATCAAATTAGGCGAAGAAATAATGAAAAAACAACAAATATTCAAACTCCATCAAATTGGCCCATACGAAAACAAGCAACCCAACCAGGACCCGGCCTAATTGAAGCAAACCGACTCGAGTGCACAACATGGGCCAACCCCAGGACAAGCCAGGTACCGACCTGCCAAGGTCGGTCATGGGAAGGCGACAACCATGGGCGCGCGCCCCTGGCCGGGCGCGTACCCGTGCCAGGTTAGCAACTGGGCCCAGCTTCGGTCAGGCGGTGCCATTAATGCTCCCGAAGGTGGTTCAGGGGTGTGCTGGTCATTTGACACTTGGAAACCAAGCTCTCACTCTCGTATATAAGCTTAGGCTCTCTCCTCTCACAAAAGCAACCAAGTACCTTTTAGTTTTCCCACAAGATACATCATAGAGGAGGAGTAGAGCTATAGTATCTAGCCCTAGCTAGTCTAAAGCAAGGAGTGAGAGATGTGCAAGAGTATAGAGTTTTGCAAAGTGCTCTCAGAAGCTTCGTCTCCCTCAGGGCGGAGTGCCAGACTTGTCGGCTCCCTCCTCACTTGTACCTCGACAACATCTTACTACTTGAAGTAAGAGGTTCGTGTTTACCTTTTGGTTCTTTACCTTTTAGTAAGTTACCCTTGCTTGTTACTATCTTGCAGGTACGCTGCTCATCCTTCGGGGCGAGGGCTCTAGTAGAGGACTCCTGATAAAGACCGAAGTTACTGGCCAATGCTAGAGTCATAACGAATAGCGTAGATGCGGTGTCTAAGCTAGGAGTTACCATCATTTGCCTCATACCCCATGGTTGAGGGGTAGGCGGCGGGGAGGGACCTAGTCCCATCTGTCCTTCATATTCCCCCATGTTCGGGTGTGGCGTACAGCAACAGGCCGGTATCGCTTGGCAGACCAGGCATGCTTCGGTGCCCGAAGTAAGATCGTAACATCTGGGTTACCTTCCTTTTAGGGATCGGCCATTAGAAAACATCACTACCTCAGTTATCTACCTCCTACCTCTGGGCGACTCTGCTAGAATCTTGCCTAAACTTACCATTCCTCATGAAATATATGATACCCTGTTAACCACCGAGTGAAGTGCTACAATGGTATTTCCGTGCGCTTGCGGACTTTGCTGCTTTCGCTAAGAAACACCAACAAGCATTTGTGGCGCCAGGGACGGTTAACCAAGCTTTTTCTGAACCTAGTCCACCCATGTACCTTGTTCTATCTTTGCTTCTTTTATTTTTATTTCAAAAACAAAATTCACATGGAGCAGCCTACCATTTACGACCTTTCTACTCCAAAGGGCGAGCTCATTTTAGTACCCCAATCTTCGAAGCCAATCATAGCTTCTAGTTATGAGCCCCACCCAGGATTTATAACCATGGTTCGGGAACAAGCCTTTTCAGGCATGGACTATGAAAACCCTTAACATCATTTATGGGAGTTTGAGCAGCTCTGTACTTGCCTGACCATCTCAGGCATGTCACAAGAAACATTGAGGTGGAAGTTGTTTCCTTTTCTCTAAATGAGAAGGCGAAACAATGGTACGCCCACACCGTAGGAAAAGTAAACGGAGATTGGGTGGATTTGCAAAACAAGTTTTGCGTCACATTCTTCCCTATATCGCACATCGCTTCCCTGCAACAATATATACTTAGCTTCTAGCAAAAGGGTAATGAGTCTATAGGTGCAGCATGGGACCGTTTCTTGGTTTTGACTAGATCCGACCTAGACCGCTCTATCCCCAACCACGTGCTCTTACAACATTTTTGGTTAGGGCTTAACAAAGAGTCTACACTACAACTTGACATAGCAGCTAGTGGTTCATTTTCAAATTTGTCCACAGTGGATGGCGAAGCACTCCTAGAGCATATCCTAGAAAATACGCCCCCGTTGGAACCTATACAGTTCACACCCGAACCCACCATTGAGGAAGTCTCTTCGATAGGTGCTGAACTTGTCCTATCAACAGAGAGACCCTCATCTGAACCATGTAGCCCAAAGGAAGAATCCCAGTCCATGGATCTTCCTGTATTCGAGGATGAACTTTTTGAAGAATTCAAAAACACCTCAAATTAGAATGTCAAAGAAGACCACCAGTCCCTAAGCCACCTAGCGAGCCCTTAGACCCTATCTTTCTTATGGAATCCGTTAGGGAGTTGACAGCTATCATGAGCTCAGAATGGGTAGCAGAAGGAGAACTCTTTTCTAAAGAATTGTTCGACCATTCGCTGCAAGCTTAATAGAGACTAGGTGGATGCAATGTACAATCCCATGGTTGGGGTAAATATAATGTCCAAGTCCTTTGCAATATCTTGGTTAGGGAGCAAACCACTTACCCCGACCAACAAGTCCTTCCGAGTAGCATCACATACAGTCTTAAAAGGGCTTCGAATTCTACATAAAGCCACTCTCCAGATAGAGAATGCTGAATTAGATCTAGACTTTCACATCTTCGATATCTAGGATTTCAGCATCCTCATCGGGCACCCCTTGGAGAAGCTTTTTGCTAATCCATTGAGGATAGGAGAAATGAACATTAAGTTGGGGAGAGATTCATTTTCCATTCAAGTCACATGAGCTAAAATCTCTGTGGTAGAACCTCGCCCTGTTCATGATTTGCCCATGGAAGTTATGTCGGATGGACCCTTTGAGTCATCCAAATCATCTTTAGAAAGAGATGCAGGACTCTACTGATGATTTAGATGACTTGGGTGAAACCATCAACCTTCCAAAAGAGGAAGTACCAACACAACCTCCGGTTGAGCTTAAACCCTTACCCACAGGCTTATGTTATGCATTCCTGAATGGCAATTCGCAAACTCCCATCATCATTAGCGACAAGCGTAATGATGAGGCGACAACTAAACTCTTTGCCATTCTAGAAAAGCATAAGTCAGTCTTTGGGTATTCTTTGTAAGATCTTAAGGCAATAAGCCAAACACTCTATACCCATCGCATTCCAGTCAACCTAGAAAGTACACCCTCATGAGAGCCACAATGAAGGCTCAATAATGCGATGCGAGAAGTCATGAAGAAGGAAGTTCTCAAACTTCTCCATGTCAGAATCATTTATCCCGTACCACATAGCGATTGGGTTAGCCCTGTCCAAGTGGTTCCCAAAAAGAGAGGAATGATGGTAGTAGAAAATGCTAAGAATGAGCTTATCCCTCAGCGTACCATCATGGGATGGAGGATGTGCATTGATTATCGGAAACTTAATGCAGCAACTAGGAAAGATCACTTTTTGCTACCCTTCATTGATGAGATGTTGGAGCGATTAGCAGAACACTCTTTCTTTTGCTTCTTAGATGGTTATTCCGGTTATCATCAGATTCCTATTCATCCTGATGATCAAAGTAAAACGACCTTTACATGCCCGTATGGAACATACGCATATCATAGAATGTCATTCGGGTTGTATAATGCACCCACATCATTCCAATAGTGCATGATGTCTATCTTTTCTGACATGATTGAAGAGATCATGGAAGTTTTCATGGACGATTTTTTGATCTATGGGAAAACCTTTTATCATTGTCTAGAAAATTTAGACAGGGTTTTAGAACAATGCAAGGAAAAGGACCTGGTACTAAACTGGGAAAAGTGTCATTTTATGGTCCGTGAAGGCATCGTCCTTGGGCATCTGGTTTTCGAACGGGGAATCAAGGTAGACAAAGCTAAAATTGAAGTTATAGAGCAGCTACCTCCCCTGGTGAACGTAAAAGGGATCCGTAGGTTTCTGGGGCATGCGGCGTAACAACCCTAAAAATCCTAAACACCAAAACTCACAACCAACAAAATTTTTTCTAAAATAACCCATGGTTGGTGACTGTCATGTAAGAAACCTACTAGTTGTTGCACAAGTAGCACCTAATGTTAGTTGAGCATTTGCATTTTAATCACAAGGTTTGATTTGCTTCTTGTTGATTTTATGTGTTGAATAATAAAATCAACAACACCTTCTTATCACATGTATAAATGTATGTCACTAACCTTGGACATGGACCCCACATGACCCGTGACACCCTAGTGGACCCACCATGGTGCATGCATCATGGTCACTAACCATAGTTAGCATAGGATCAAAGCTTGATTAGTTATAGCCTTGCTTAGAAATAGAAAAGGAGAAAGAAAAGAAAGGGAAATAGAATAGAGTAAAGCACCCTAGGATAGCAAAGCAGCCCAGTCCGGCAGCCAGGCCAGCCTGCTGCCCCACTTCGCCGTGTCGGCACGAGCAGCCCAGGCCCCTCTTCCCACACCTACCACCGCCGTGGCCTGCCGGCCCAAATGGCCAGGCGGCCCAAGCCACTGCAGCCTAGGCCGCTTCACCCACGCCCGCGTCCCCACATCCCAGCGGCCCAGCCGGCCAACGGCCTAGCAAGGCCGCTCACCGCCCACGTGCACGTGATGCGCCGCACCGCGCGCCCACTCCCGCTCGCTGACAGGTAGGCCCCACCTGCCATAGCTACATCTGTCCAGGCGCACATCCCATCCGAGTTCCCAAAAATGGTCGCTACACGCCCCAGCCGTCCATCTCGCACCCGCATGCGCACCGCTCCATCCTTGCCGCTGTCCTCTGAGCCATGCCCTGGGTTGCCCTAACCCTAGCTCGGTGTAGCCCCAGCCACCCGATGGGCATCAGGCATCTCCGCCGTCCACCGCTCGCTGCCGTTGTATAAGAGGAGGAGTGCTAGTCCATTAGGGTTTACCCCCACGCCAGCCGCCTCACTCGCCCGACTGTGTCATGCCCGTTGCTGAGAAGAAGAGGAGAGAAGGGGAAGGGAAGGAGCGGGGACTGAACTAGAGCAGAGCGCCACCACCGGAGCCGAGCACTATGGCGCCGTTGCCCGTGCACGTCGGAGGAGAACCCGATGGCCTCGTTTGTCTGCATCAAGCGTACTGCGCCACCCTACTTCCCCTTCCCCGAGCCGTCCGCCACCATAAGCCATCGATGCCATTGCCACAAGGTGAGCTCACCTTGCCATGGCCACCAGCTGGTTCACCTCCCGTGCTCCTGCACCTCCACTGCAAGATAGGCCTCATTAGCTCCATAGTTGAGTCCGCCGTCATCGAGAATGCTTAGTTGGCAAGGTTTGTGGGCCTGGTTCGACTCCCATAGGGCTCAGCACCTTTGCCAGGCCCGGTCGTGATGGTACCCCGGCTGCTGGTGCACCGTTGTGGCCTTCACGGGCACACGCATCCCACCGTGCCTGTGACCCTGTATAGGATAGTGTTTAGAGCTCCAAGGTGCTCCAATCGGACAAAGAAGAAGAAGATGGAGCCCTAACGTGCTCAGTCACTGTTTCATCGGAGACCACCGCCACTGCCGTCCGCCGCTGCCGCCGTCGAGCGCTGACCTAGGGGCCCAATTACCCCAAATTGAGGCCTCTCCCTCGTTCTCCTTGGCCACGCAAAACCCATGCGCACACCAAAGGCCCCACTGGGGCGCTACAGGCGCTCGTCATCATAGCTTCGCCATTCTCTGCCATCGTAGCACGAGCGCTGGTGAACCAAGGCCCCATGAGCCTGCTCAAACCCCACAGCTGCCTCCACCTCACTACTGTGATGCCTTAACGGCAGCCCTAGCCCCCGAGCCAACCAGAGCCACAGCGCCGCCCGCCACCGGTGCCAGCGCTACCGTGCCTGGCTGTTCGCGTGAAAGAGAAGGGGGAAATTCCCTTTCTCCATAGACCACATCGACCACGGGTCCACGCTGGACCAACAGGTGAAGGCCACGTATGCCAGCAGTCTCTGGTCCACCATGCACTAGGCTCACGGAGCCAAAGGCCATAGACTCAGCCCAATAGGAACCCAGACCACCATGTGGACTATTTCCCTACTCGACACATGTCTAGGCTAGGCCGGCCCCACCTGACCTAGATCCGGCCCTGCCTAGTGATGAGGACATCACTCTATTGGATGCACAAGATGATCCTCCACTGGACATTCAAGGTCCAATCACAAGAGCTTGCGCACGACAATTAAATTTACAGGTGAGCTCGTTCTTAAGGAAGTCTTTTTATGATTTTGAGAATAGATTGCTACCTAATGATTATATTGTACTTAGGAATTATGGAGAGGACCAAGGGATGCATAAGGGATGGCTTGGAGGCATGGAGGACCAGCAAGGGTGCCCAAGTCAAGGTGGAGGCCCAAACCAAGTCGACTTCAAGCCTGTTTCGGAGTCCAAGACTAGTGTGGAGTAAAGCGGACGCCCAGGACGCATTCGGACTCCGTTTTTGATGATCCACCTATGGATGGAAAGATAATTTCATAAGGAAGCTAATGGCATTGGTTTGAGGTCAAAATTCCTTCGGAGTCATCAGGAAATATCAAAACAATTTACCATCCAGAATCTATTTCGGTGCTGCGTCACTGTTTTTGGTCCGTTGGGCCGTGTATCATTGTTGAGCCCATTAGGGGGCGCGTCCAGGGGTGGCGATGACCCTTAGACCTCTATAACCAGCCGCCACCTCTCTAGTTAGGTTTTGGGTTTTGCTTAGATTATTCTGTTCACAACAGTTTCACCGCGCCGTCGGTTTGTGAGACCCCAACTCGTGAGATTAATCATTCATCTGCAATTGGTTGCATTCTTTCATGTTCTTGCTTGTGTTCTTTGATTAGTAGGCAAAGGACTCAGCCTTCTTAGTGAGGTCGACTGTGCTTCAATGGTCGATAACCAGAGGAGACGTGGTGCTGCGATTGCGGGGTTCAGAGCCGAGTTGTTCGGAAGCCGGATCGAATTGTGTCGCGATTCCACCAAATCGAGAGTTATTAGAACCTTTCGGAAGATCAGGAACCCTAGTTCACATCAAGTGGTAATCAGAGCTTCAGGTACACCATCAGGTTCGCCCTTACCCTAGTTTAGTTTGTTTTTGCCTTCGTCCTATAATCCAAAAAACAAAAACAGTTTAGTCTAGGTTTTTTCCCTTATCCCAGAACCACGTTTGGCCTTTGCATAGTTCTTGTCAGATTCCGTAGTGTTGAATTTGTGTCCTGGTCAGGGTCTTGTTGCTGGTTAGGTTGTGTTAGAGTCCCATCGTGTGTTTTTCCCCATCATTTCCATTCAACGCTATCCCCTTCCACCGTCCCAAACAACAAGTCGAATCCACCATATTACTCGACTTGCCCCGCTAGCCGCCTTGTGTCAATTCTCGCCGCCGCGCAAACCCTAGATAGGTCGCCAGCCGCTCATTGTTGCTTGCATTGCAGCCCTCCTTGCATCATCAGCCAAATACCTATTGTTGTGATCGGTGTTGGAGTTTAGGGACGCTTCGCCCTAACTGCCGCCGCCGTGTTGTGCCTTCCGAGAAACATAACTTGAGATACCTTCGGTAAAACAGGCATAACTTTTGGCTCGTTTATCAAAAAAATTTGAAATTTTTATAGAAGCTTCTTGACTCCATTTTTAGCCGACCCAAACTAGCCTTTGTCCTATTTGGTCCAGTTAGAATTGCTAAAAAAATTTGGCAATATAAAGAAAAAAATTAACAAGGTTCTCGCACGCTTTTCAGAGAACATGCTGATTTTCTGTAGACCACATTCCACCTCTGTTGTAGATGAAAATTTTGATGGTTGCATCTTTTGTCATACTTGTTCAGAGAAAATTTTTTAAAAAAATAGTGTAAAAAAGTTTGTTCAGAAAAAAAGGAAAAAAAAAGGAAAAACAAAAAGGAGTTGCTTGTTCTGTGATTGCGTGTGCTACATTGTGCTTTGTGCTTCATTCATACTTGTCTCTCCATCATACCTGTGCTTCCATTGTCCTTGTTCACACACATTTGGTACTTGGAACATGTTAAGCCAGCAACAAGAACAAGTAATTGGGACTATAATTCAATATTACTTTCTATCTTTGAATTGTGTACCACTCACATATTTTTTAGCTAGCCTTCCTAAGCTCCACATATACTTCTGGACAACAAAAGTTTTGACACCCGTAATCTCAGTGCTATGTCTTTTAGGTATCCGTGCCTTGCTGGTAAGAACCGGTCAGAACTTGTTAAGGTGTTGCTTTTTGCTCTAAATTTGAGAGGCACCACTCCACCTTTGTAGAGGATTATTAGGGATAACTTTCACCGTTTGCTGCTTGTGTTTTGTGTCTACAATGGCAGGTGATGAGGGAGAGAATTCACCCAAAGAGTTTTCAGATTGTGTCAGCCAAGAGCAACTACAATCTGCTATAAACAATGCTCAGAAGGACTTGAACGAGACAGTTACCAAGGCTGTAACTGCTGCACTCATTGATCTCAAGATTGGCAACACCCTTGAGAGATTGGATAAACGATTGTCCACGCTGACTGATAGGGTAACTGCTTTAGAAGAACCGCCACCACCTGAAGAAAATAATGATGGCAGCAATGCTGGCGATGAGGTATATGATGCTGATGGTATTGTTGATAGAGCAGCGACAAGAGAAAATAGATTACGTCATCATCTTCGCACAAATACCACAAGTATGGGTGGCGCTCAACATTTCAACCGCCATCGAGGTAATCATACTCATGCTCCCGATGATCCTTATGCTAAGGTTAAATTTACCATACCTTCTTTTTGGGACATTATGATGCCGAGGAATACCTTGATTGGGAGATGACAGTAGAGCAAAAATTCTGTGCCCATCTTGTGCCTGAGCAACATCGCATTAGACAAGCCACTAGTGAATTTAAATATTTTGCTATCATTTGGTGGACTGGTTTAGTTGCAGATAATTGCCAACCTCATACGTGGGAAGAACTTAAGTTTGCTATGCGTGATAGATTTGTGCCACCATCGTATCATAGAGACCTACGTAAAAGACTAATGCGTTTAGAACAGGGACATAAATCTATGCAGGATTATTATGGTGAACTTCAGAAAGGTTTGATGCGTTGTGGCATAGTGGAGGGAACTGAGGATTCTATTGTTTGTTTTTATGCGGGTTTGAGGGAGGAAATTCAGGACATAGTTGAGTATAAGGAATTTAACACTGTCAACCAGTTGTTTCAATTTGCTATGCTTGCAGAGAAGGAATTGCAGGGGCAAGATAAGCAGGCCAAGAGCAAGGCTGGCACCTCATACACACCACGCATAGGAGCATCATCGAGGTTTCCCAAGGCATCCTCCTTCCACATGCCTCTACCAGCGAACAAGAGGACATCTTCTGCGCAACCTTCTGGTTCAGGTAAAAATTTAGTGTAGGAACCATCGAAGAGTGCATCTTCTGTTGCCTCAATGGGACGCACTCCTAGCATTCAGTGCCATCAGTGCCATGGTTACGGACATGTGCAAAAGGACTGTCCAAGTCAGCGGACATACATTGCTATAGAGAATGGGTACATCAGCACCTCTGACGTGGAAGATGATGATGAAGAACAAGATGTTCAAGAAGAAGGTGAGGTCATTGGTAGCAAGGACACATCAGCCTACATGAGTGTCATTGTGCAGCGAGTGCTTAGCGCACAAGTACAACAACTTGAGAAGCTGCAACGCCACAAATTGTTCCAAATTTTCTTTGTCATCAACAACCGGCGAGCACGTGTCATCATTGATGGCGGTAGCTGCAATAATTTGGTGAGTTCAGATTTGGTCAAGAAGCTTGCCTTGTCTACATGCCCACATCCCCATCCATACCAAATTTAGTGGTTGAATGATTCTGGTAAGGCTAAGGTAACAAAAACTTGCAGAGTTTCTTTTTTCATTGGTACATATGTTGATTCCGTTGATTGTGATGTAGTACCTATGGAAGCTTGTTCACTTTTATTGGGTCACCCTTGGGAATTTGATAATGATGCTGTTCATCATGGTAGAAGTAATACATACACTTTTGTTCATAAAGGAA
>CM041631.1:31865222-31898152 GCA_023333625.1 Bothriochloa decipiens
GATCTAAGGTTGTTCTATCGGTCGAGGTCGCTTTCCAATCATTGCGTGTCATGTATCACGATGGGAACACCTCAAATGAAGCCAAAGAAGAGTGAGCACTCAAGTCTTGCACCCGCACGGCCAAGTACCTAGCTTTTGTGCGTCGTTACTACAACCGCAACATTAAGGGAAGGCTATTCGTGGTTGCAACGAATACATAACATAGATGGTCTACACAAGCTGTCGTCAGGATGGGAAGGGCCATTCAAGATTAAGGCTATTACATGCCCAACATCTTATCAGCTGTGCACGATGAAGAATGTCAACGAGCCAAACTCTTGGCACATTGATCAACTCATACGGTTCTATCCATAGAATAAGATACATACCCTACTTTTTATTTGATAATTAATAAAGTTCTTTGTTGTATTTTCCTCATCACAGCTTTGAATTTTCATGCCTTCTCTCATACATGCGCCCTGCATAAGTCGGAATTAAACTTTGTTTCTTGCTCACCGAGAATGGCTTGACAAGGCGCTACTTTGACCCTCTTATGATGTGTTACAGCTCTGCGCTACATGGCACTAGGAGATTTAGCAGTTGCTCTCTAATGGAACTAGGTACCTAGTGATCCTGGCACCCGAGCTATTCATTAGTGCACCCCTACGTCACCCATGGAGTTAACTCGCTTCGTGGGCAGGGGCAAAACTTAATTGTCAATGTTTTCTATCTACAACTACGCATTGCATATTAGAAAACACCACATATGTTTATCGCCCGCTTAAACATGCCTACTTAATCTCTGCAAAAGGCTAAAAGTTATGAGCACCTGTGCTTGGCACAACTTATAAACAGTGTTTGAAATTATAAAACATTGTTTTCCAGCCTACTAACCACCTTCACCTGCTGTAGGATCTTCGATCGGTGTCATATCTTCTACTATGAGGGCAGCGGTTGGACCAGACATGGTCCGGAGGTCCTCAGCATCTGCGTTAGACACCTCTACTGGGATACCCATCTCGATGTCTACCAGCTCCACCTCCGGGTAGTTGGCACAGACGATGATGAGCATAGTGGCAGCTACAAACCGACCTGTCCCTGCGAAGAATTTGCACAGGGCTGGCCATAGCCTCCAGCACTGGTCGGCTATGGCAGTCGTCTCGCCCATAGGGTCCATAGGATGCGCTTCACCCGGGAAGACGACCCTAAGCACTGGCCGGATGTGGTCAGTCATCATCTTGATTCTTCCCTGGAGCATGGCATTGGTGTCCTCCAGCATCTGGAACTGAGCCATGTGGCGCTACCTCAAATCTGAAAAAATAAAACCAAGGTGGTTAGCATATCCTGGTCAACCCAGTTCGCAGCAGATAACTTGAAATAACCCTGCATTGTTTCCTCTTATCGGTCAGTTGAGCGATCTACTCCTTGTCCTCCTTTGCCTACTTCCTGGCGGCCTCCTCTAGATCTAGCATGCGGGAGATCTCCTAAGCATTGCAGCATTGTGCCTGCCCAAATCTGCAAATGACAAAAGTTAGCCTTTGACATGCAACTATGCATTTTGGTGTGGTCGGGCGTCTTACTCTCATTCTTGCGTAGCGCAGTGATGTTGGCCTCATGTCAAGCTCCCGCTCCTAGTACACTTTGGCCTATGCCTCCAGCTGTGCCTTGGCCAACCTAAGAGTTTTGCATTCCTCCCAGGTTGCTGCAAACCAATCAATGGTTCTTCCATGCTAGGAGGGAATCTCCTGCAAGGACTGAGCACATAGAATGCAGACAAGCTTAACTACTACAAATGCAAACAACGCAATTATACAATAGTTGTCATTGAATTTACCTTGATTCGGTCTACCAGCACCTCCATGGCATCCTGAATGCCCGCCTTCCGATCGCTGTCAGGGATCTCTTCGTACGTCACGAAGTCATCCATCCCCTTTTTGCGCGTTGTATGGATGCGCTGGGTTGGGATGTCGGTACATGGGACCCGGGTAGCGCTCTGGGCATCTCTTCCACCACCTCAAGTGGGGCTGGAGCACACTGACCTCCAAATGCGCGGTGGGGTAGATGACTCGATGTGGACCTCAATGGCCTCCAAAGTACCAGCCATCTCTCAGACTAGCCGGTCGGTGTCGGCGCTGGCCTGGTCGGCGTCGCTGAAATGTTCGCGGCCTCTGGCTTCCTTGTAGATTGGGTCACGTCGTTGGTCGATGCTTGCATGGTGGCTGGTGGGGGTGTGGTCCAGCTCGATGGAGGGCGCTGTGCCGCCCCGATGGTGTGCGTTTGTTTTTAGACCATACAAGATCATGTTTTCCTTCACACAGGCAACATGAAATTGCAAGAATCAAACAACAACTGAATTATGACACGACACTTACGCTGGTGCCCGTTGGAACCCTCCCCTGTACTATGGGACTGCTCCCCACCAGGAGCGCCTAGGGTCCCACTTGACGCCCCACTGCCGCACCCGGGGACTTGGCCTGATGCCCCGCTGGCCCTGCCCATACCAGTGGGCTGTACCGGTGGAGTCAGCTCCCTCGCCGCCTCCTGGTGCCCCGGTGATGAGGCTACCCTAGCCTCAGTGGTGATGGTGGAGGTGGTGTTGATCCCCTAGGCCTGCTCCCGCTGGGTTGATGATGCAGTTTCTCCCTGATGAGAAGGAGGAGGTGGTGGTGGTGCGTGCCGTGGTGACCTCCTAGTCGATGTCATGGGTGGTTTTGATTCCCTCCCTGTTTGAGGCATCGTCACCTGACGTTTCCTCCAGCGCTCATTGAGCGACAGGAGGCCATCGGAGTCTAACGTCTCCAAGGTGATCGAGGCACCCCTTTTCCTACTTCCCTCTTCCCCGCCATCCAGATTTAGCTTGCCTCTAGACAGCAGGGTGGAGGGCTTCTTCTTGGGGTCAGCGGCTGACATTGGCCGCTTCCCCACTGCCTGACGCCTTTCCCAGGTGGCTGGGCTCTCATCCTCATCAAGGCTGGAGACATCAACTGTCCCCTGCCTTGATTTGGCTTTGCTCCGGTAGTGGGCCTCATTGGCCCACTGCTAGTTGGCTAGTGCTTCCCCTTGAGGCCAAGCCTTTACTGGCACAGCCAAGACAAACATGGCCTGGTCCTGTCCAAGAATTTTCTATCAGACACAAACATTTCTCATACAGAGCAAATATTCAGACATAGTACACAATACACAATGTTTAAAGTTTTTTACCCTTGGTGGTGGTCAGGAAAGACGGTATGGATGTTGCGCGTCCTCTAAATAGCTTTTGCCCTGATCAAACTTCTCAAAATAGAGAAGCCATTAGCCTATTTAGCATCTCCTGTGACGGCTCGACCTCGGACAACCAGCATGGATCCATCACCCTGACATATTCATTCACTTGCTCCTTGCATGGTGGGGTGCGGCGAATTGAAGGACCGAAAAGGCAACCAGAGGGGAGGTGAATGGGAGCCAAAAACTTTTTCTTCAAAAAACCCGATCAGGTAGAAACACTACCAAGCACCACCAAACCAAGGCAAGAAAACCCGACTAGGTAGACCGAGCACCCTCGAACCAATGCAGGAGAAGAGAATAGAAATAGAGAACAAAATGCAACTGGTCGGGAGCTGGTCAGGAACTAGAAGAGACCTGGTCGGCAACTGGTTCAGACCACATCAACCACGGTGGTCGGTAACAAGATGTACACTGGTCGAAAAGACTGGTCCCGACCACGTCGGTCTCTCTGGTCAGGAACCAAAACGGGAACTGGTCTGCAAACCTGGTTAGGAAGACTAGTCGGGACCAAGGCAAAGACTTGTCAGAAAACTGGTTGGGATTACACAGCTCACAGTGGATGGTAAGAGGACAGAAGCTGACCAAAAACTGGTCAGAAGGCCTTGACCTAGAATGGGAGGAACTTCAGCGCTACAGAGCTACTGCTGTTCTCCCCCCACTGTCGTCACCAATGCAGTTAACCGTCTACCGACTAAAGAACCAGAGAATAGGAATCAAGAACAACTGCTGCTCAAAAGAGCTCATTCGGCGCCTAAGCGCACAATGCTATAGCACCGGCATTATGCTCCATACAGGAATCCTTTTTGCCGTGAGAAAGAGAGGGTCGAAAGAAACTCAGGAAAAACACCTGCTTGGAACTGCAGCAACGCAAGAGAAGATAAACGAGAACTGCATCTAATCAACATAGTTTGATACCAGATTTTGCTTAGGTAATCACAAGGAAGAAAGAAAGCTATCCCCAAGAGATCGAAGCCCAATTTGAACACGGTGGCTGGGTATCGCAGATCTGGGCCGAAGAACATGGTTTTCCCCCAAAACACAAATTGCTCGGTTTCTTGATGCACGAGTGGAATTGGTTCAATTCCCTTGAGGATCTAGTTCATCACTCGACAAAGCATCAATCAACGCAAAAAGATTGAGCCAAAATGCTCCAAAACTAATGAATCAATGTTCATCTAGCAAAACTGCAAAAAGCCAACGGTGCACAGAAAAACCGACCAAGTTCATAGATCACAGAGTAAAAGCCCAGAGGGCATGAGCAGGATTAGGGCCTTCATTCCCACACAAAAAATCTCACAAATACATGGGTAAAATCCTTGTTCTTGGACCTCAGCAAGAACAAGAACTGGAGAGGGAAAAACCGGGTACATAGGAAAACAGGGGCGATAGAGAGGTAACAGAAAGAGGTTAAAATGAGTGGAGGGGCCGGCCACTCTTATTTATACTCCTACTATACATTTCCACTTATGCCCCTGGATATTTTTAGAGTGAACCACCTAGCCAAGGGCACTGTGATCCAACTCGGGATTTCGTGATCTGACGACCATCGCACCTTCTCACCGGTAGCCTTGCCTCGATGCAATCTCCCCGATGCCGCCACGTGCCATCCGTCCGCATCGGGACCACCCATCTTTTGAGGCGCAAACCTGCGAAACCCACCGCCGATGGTTTTGAGGCTAAACCACCAAACCGTCTGCGAGTATCGTACCCCGTACACATCCCCCGCCGATGGTTTTGAGGACAAACCACCAAACCTCCTTGCGAGTAGCGTAGCCCGTACGCATCCTCCGCCATGTACACTTGCGCTCGTTGATGTCCCAAGTGCTAGCCACCGTGGTTGGCCACCCAGCCGTCTAGTCCCTTGGTCCAAGCCTCGTGTCCGCCCTTCACCGCACCTGGTCCGTCAGCACGGCACTCCCTACTTGACCTTCACCCGACCGTTGCCACCGCCTCCGGAGTCCACACCTGCACATCACTAGCCAAGAGACATGTTTTGACACATAACCCTATGCCAGGGGATCAGTAGAACCACCAAGACCGACCACCAACCAAAGTATAGGGCATGTTGACAATCGCTCATCACACTAACAATAGATGGTACACCATGATATGAAAA
This sequence comes from Bothriochloa decipiens, assembly GCA_023333625.1. Taxonomy (NCBI): domain Eukaryota; kingdom Viridiplantae; phylum Streptophyta; class Magnoliopsida; order Poales; family Poaceae; genus Bothriochloa; species Bothriochloa decipiens. The sequence goes on from CM041631.1 coordinate 31,870,582, forward strand.
ATCATGTGTCTGCAATCTCCCCCTTGATGAGTGCATTGTCAACAACAACAAAAGCCAAAGAAAACCCACTCAAATGACCAAAAGCCAAAGAAAAGCTCAAAACGGTCATGATCAAGCAAAGAGCAACAACTCAAATGACCAAAAGCCAAAGAAAAGCTCGAAATGGTCATGAGCAAGCAAAGAGCAACAACTCAAATGACCAAAAGCCAAAGAAAAGCTCAAAACGGTCATGAGCAAGCAAAGAGCAACAACTTGGTTCCCAGAGACATGAGCAACGGCTCGATGCAACTAGGCAAAAACAAACTCAAAACATCTGAAAGCGGCTAGACCCTCTAGGCAGAGGCAAATGGCTCGACACGTCAAGCAATAGCAAATGTGCAACTCACCCTTGACAAGTGCATCAACCTCACAAATGCTCATGAATGCACACTTTGGATTTGTGGAAACATTCTCCCCCTGGTTGACAAAAGAGAAGCTCCCCCTTAAAATATGCTATGAAATGCACAAAATGTAAAATGCAAACATACAAAGCTTCAGGAGTATAGCAAGTTGAATAAAATCATGCTCAAGTTGGTACAGCACATGTATTACAACAGGCACAAGACAAGGCCAATGCTCAAACTGATCAAATAAGATGGAATATGAATCATAAGCATTTTGATCAATTTTAAGCATAACTCATAAAAGGGTGTTCACCAAAGATGATAGCACATAGCAAATATAAGCAGGAGATCAAACTAGTGCTAGCACATGTACAAAAGTGAACTACCCCATATAACGATCATACATCAAGTCTCAAGGAAGCATTTAACACTTGTAGCTTCAACATTGATTGGAGTTTTACAGTGGAGAACAAGGTTAATTTTAGACATGTGTATGTGAGAGTATCAAACTGTCCGCCAAAAGATTTTATTATTTTTATCATATTTTTCAACCACGCCGAGTTCATTCCTTGTGCAAATAGGAAGCCATCTCATCATGAGTGGTTGTGGACTAGCACTACAATGCCCAAGTTCATCTCACACGAGTGAATAAGAAGCAATCTCATGACATTGCCGTGGGACAGTAAAGATCCAACTCCAAAGCATTTTCATCATTACTTAGCTTAGACATCAAGTTTTAGCACAAAGATATCAAAAGATCCGAGCTAAGTATATGATTCAAGAAACATGAGACATAGCAACTAAAATAAACATGTAAAAGCAACATGGACCTCAACACATCCTCCACATGCTTGTTGCCATCTCAAGGGTGAACATTTTCCAGATTTCATCATTCATTAAGCAAGTTCACATTTATGAAACAAGCTCAGCTCATAACATGTATCAAGATGATCAAAAAGAGCCTAAGCTGCTATAACCATCATGTATCCATAAGACATATCAATGAAAGTATAACCTTAAACAACAAGCTATACAAGTGAAGCTAAGCACATGATATATGATACATGATGAGATGCAATTCAACATGATACAAAATAAAACAAGCGAGAGAAATAAAAACTACTATACAGTATACAAAGCATCCCACAACTAAAATGGGAAGCAAACACCCAACTCCCCTTGCAAGTGTGCAAACTGGGCTTGGTCGAGAGGTTTGGTGAAAATGTCAGCTAGCTAGTGCTCAGTGCGAATGTGTCTCAAATCTATGGTTCCCTTCTCTTGGTTGTCTTTCAAAAAGTGGCACCTCACCTCAATCAACATGGAGCACTGGGTGTTTGGCTACTGGTGCTATCACAGTACAGTGGCATTCGAGTGAAATCTAAGCCAAAGTCCCTCAAAGTAGCAACTATCCAAAGTAGCTGAGAACAACAAGCGGCAGCTCAGCCTCATAGGTGGATTGGGTTATGGACGATTGCTTGCGAGAGTACCAAGAAATAAGAGACAAACCAAGAAACTAACAAGTACAAGAAGTTGACTTTCTCTCAACACAACAGCTAACATAATCAGCATCAGAATAACCAGAGAGCGAGAGAGCAGAAGCGGTCGAGTACCAAAGACCAAACTCAGGGGTGAAGCGAAGGTACCTCATGATTCACTTGACAGCTTGATGGTGAGACAAGCACGGTGAAGATTGAAAGCGCACACAAAGATAGACCATGAACTGGATGTCCGATCTTGTCACCGTCAGGTACAACAGCGACCCAATCATGCTGTGGTACTCCTTCTGGTCCACGGCTTCTCAGGAGGATGATGACACTGAATGTGTATAGGCGTCCATTCTTGATGAAATAGCCTCCCCCTCAACAGTAACTGGAGCTCCCTCAGGTGCAAGAGAGGGAAACTGGTTGTTCGGCCCCCATGAAGTCAAAGAAGAAGGATTGGGGCCACGAGCCGATGTAGTCGTCGCAGGGTCGACAGGGGCAGCCAGTGGAGTCGGCTCGGGAGCACCCCAATTGACATCGTCCTACTTCTCACAAAGATACTTTCACCCATCTCTTGATCACGTGCATGCTCAAAGATAGGAGAAAAACAAGGTGTGGTTTGGTCGAAGGTAATTTCACAAGTCTCCATGACATGGTTAGTCTCAAGAAAAATGCCATCAGAAGAGTAAGACTTGAACTTGTCCAAGTTACCCTGCTTAAGAATGAGGCACCTACACCCAAAAACTCTAAAATAGCTCACCTTGGGAGGACGCCCAAACTGCAACTCATAAGAAGTTTTCTTTGTAAAAGCTCGAAGAAAAATGCGGTTTGAAATGTGACAAGCTGTGTTGACTGCTTTGGCCTAATAATGCCTAGGAGTCCTATGCTCATCGAGCATCGTCCTGGCCATCTCAACAAGGGTCCGATTCTTGCATTCAACAATCCCATTCTGCTGAGGCACATAAGGTGAGGAAAACTGAGGCTCAAGACCCAAATATTTTAAAAAGGCTTCAAAATGAGAGTTCTTGAATTTGGTGCCATTGTCACTGCACATAGCTCTCATGGCATTCTTGGGAAACTCATTCTATAGCCTAAGAACCAACTCTTTCACATGAGAAAATGCCTCATCCTTGGACTCCATGAAAAAGACCCAAGAATAGTGACAACAATTGTGCACGATCACAATAACAGGCTACCATCTTCCCGTGATGACACAGGTGATAAACCAAGTTCTTCTCGAACTTTAGCTCAGGCAATCCTCTGATTAAATCAAGAGAGCCCAACTTTGTAAGCAAGTCAAAGCTCAAATGACCAAATCTCCTATGCCACTTCCAAAGCTCAAAAGATGTGCTTGCCACCAAACGCCGAGAAGTGGCAAAAGAGCGAGAAAAATCAGCATGAAAGGCAAGCCCAAAAGAAAAACTCTAACATCAAATGAGGAAGAAAAACCCAATGGAGCTAAAAGCAACATAAGACACGCCAAGCCCAAAAGCAACCAAAATCTCAGCACAAGCTACAATGCACAATGATGATATCAATTTGAAAAGGAAAGCATGTAACAAGATACTAAGCAGAATGGCTGAAAAGCTTAGGCTAGCAAGACATGTCAACATGATGCATGTAACTATATAAAGCTAACTAAAGCGAATACCTAATGAACACCATACCAATTACACAAATTAAGAACATGGTAAAACATGGCAAAATGTTCATGAGGATCATATACTAACATGAAAAGTGGCTAATCCACCAAGATATACACAAAGCTAGCATGACATATGATACACAAGATAAAATAAGCTAAACTAGATATAAAAGCATGATACAATATAATACATGCAAGTAATGTACAAGTGAGCAGATGAACAACTATCTCATATCACAATTAGGAAATCATGTGTACAAGATATGAGTGTATATGATAGCTCACAGAGTATGTGTAGGTGTCACAATAAAGCACATGCCTCTTGGAGGCCATCACAGTGGGTGTAGAGAACCATCGAGTCTTGATCCCACCATACAAAGGATCAAGTTCCACCAAGCACATGTTCTCCACCCCACGTCCTCGTACCTACACACGAGAGGATAAAGAAAGTTGAATCTTGGATCTCGAAAGGTTAGCAAACATATACTTGGGAACCCAAGACTTGGTCACACGCCTAAAAGAAGTGCTCAACTTATCAGGTGCGTTAGCATGATGCAAATGTTGGTTCAAATGTGATTTTGAAACCTCCTTAAAGCATTCCTCAAAAGGACAACTCAAGAAGAAAACAAGGAGACCCTTGAGCAAAGAGGAAAGCATCTCCCAAGGTCTTATGAGAAGAACCAATAGAAGCATCATGAGAAGCATGTTGTGGACCAACACAAGGAGCACTAGAAACATGTCCACAATCATGACCTAACCCACTAGAGGAGGAGTCATAAAATCCATCAATGAAGCGAGGCTTCTCTCTAGGCACACGAGTGTTCATACCATGAGAAGGCCTAGACAAAGAAGCTTGTCGCATACATTTGGCACGCTGATAGAAAAAGCTCTCTTGATGCTTATCTTTCCCACAAAAAGAGCAATGGTACAAAGGCCTATCAGCAGGCACACCATTCTCCATCAAGTGAGAAGTCCCTCGGGACTTAGAACAAGAAGAATCAACACTTATCTTGGCGCCAACACTAGGAGCGCACGTGCCATGGGAAGGGACACGTGGTTTCCTAAAAGCCTTAGCTCGAACATGTCACTCCTGTTTGACACGGCGAAAGCAGAAATCGAATGAATGTCCATCTTTCTTAGAAAAGGTGCACTTGCAGATTGGTTTGGGAACTTGAGTTCCAAAAATTTGAGAAGCACCCTTGTCATGAGAGATCCCTTGTGAAATGACCTTGATTTCCGCGAAGGAAAATCCACAGTGTTGGAGTGTAATATGACCATTTAAATCACATTACCCGATAACAGTTGAATCCATAATCCATAAATCGAACAAAAGAGTGAAAATAGAGGGAGTTACAAAACTTATTACATCGCCACAGGGCGGAATCAGAGTTCATGTAGCATAACAATAAAAGCTTGAGGTGCGGAAGCTATCTTCTTCTCTCCAACTTGAGCGTAGGCACGAAACCCTCAATCGCTGTACTCCCCAGATGAGTACTCACTCCTTGAAACTGAAACCAAATTTTCAGTACGATTTGTACTGGCCACACTCCCACCCTATGCATTGCTTTGTGGAAGTGGGTGCAAAATAAGGGTATCTCAAAAAGAACCTATAAAGGCTGGGTTTTCCTATGCAATGTTCAAGTATATAAAACAAAAGTATAATAAACAAGTTTTAAACACAAACCCATTCCCTTCATCTATCTCCATCCATATCTGTAGCATCATCTCATCTCATCTCCAACACCCTCTCAGACTCTGGTCGACAAGCCAACTCCCTCTTGGCTTGCCTCAGCGGCCCGCAGCCCTCAAACTGGCCCACGGCCGGAAAACACACTCAGAGGAAGGTAGAACACTCCACTCACTAGTCCAGTGCATGCGAAACATAGGAAAGGTCCATAGCCGATGATTCGGCATATGTATCGATCGATCAACCATACACTCTGCAGAGGTTTCACTAATCCACCAGATAACCATCATCGATGCACGCGCGCACCTAGGCAAATTCCGGGCGCCTACTGCCATAGGCGATGCCACTCTACCATCCAGCACTGGATCACTAGAACTGTGAAGAGAGCATGTATCCGCTCTCGAAGAGGATGCCATGCCATGTACCCACTCCCGAAGGGGGTGCCATGATCGTCTCAGTAGGGTGTTAGCTCCATCCCATGCATATACCTTCCTATCACTTCTCGCCTAGCAGTAGTGGCATCGACCTATCCAGCGGTTCGGCCGTCTCCCCCCCATGGAGAGCGAGTGGAAAGCAAGAGATTCCTAGGTCCGGATACCAGCGCAACAGTTCCTAGATTTGACCAAACCGGGATATCTTCATCAGGGTTTATCTTTAACGTGCTACCACAGCACCTTCATCCCAGGCTCCACCTTTCCGAGGATCACACCCAAGGACCACCATCACATCTTAGTTAGCCCGCCACAGGCTCCTCTCATGGGAATGTCCAGAACCATTCCCTGGCAAGACTTGCTCCAAAAGCTCGTCGTAGATCCCGGCTTGATCGACTCAACCCTCTCCCTACTCCCTGCCGTAAGCTCCACCCCAAACCCGGATATATCATCATCAGCTCACATGCTCATCTGAAACATCAACTCACACATCTAGCCTGGCACCCTCCAGGCCTTCCCCGGGTTCATCACGTCGCATCAAAATGTAAGCGAGTGAAGTATAGAAATTATAAGTATAGCAGATAAGTAGGTGGCTATCATAACGGTGGGTAAGCAGGTGATAGTTTATAACAAGGTAGGGCTCATCAAATAAATACTCTATCATGCAGTCCTAGCACAGGCATAGCATTATAGCAACATGAATTTAAAGCACTAGCCAAACTATAATTGTCATGCGTAATGGGATCTACGAGGTTGGATGGTGTGTGGCACCTTCACTGACGTAGCTGTCGGACTTCTCCTGGTAGTCACTGTCGTTAGACTTGTCCTCGCTCGAGCCTGTAACAAGATTTAACGGTCGCGGAAGCGACCCCTATAGATTAGCACAAAGAACGAATGCAAAATAGAAGATCCAAATACACTCAAACATAGCCTAGATAGATAGGGCTTGATTTATAGAAAATTTGGATATGTGGATTATAATTTTCTGAGCTCGTATGAATTAGATATGAATTTTCAAAGATTTAACCATTTTCTTAAAAGAGAAAGGGCTCGAGGGGTTACGGTCTCAAGGTTACGCTCTCGAGGGGTATACTCTCGAGGGGTATGCTCTCGAGGGTACTGTCTCGAGGGTTTCGGTCTCGAGGGGGTACTGTCTCGAGGACACTGTCTCGAGGTGCGGTCTCGAGGGTACTGTCTTGAGTACACGGTCTCGGGGTTTAGGTCTCGAGGGGTACTGTCTCAAGGACACGGTCTCAAGGATACTGTCTCGAGGGCACGGTCTCAGGTTACGGTTTCGAGGGTATGCTCTCGAGGATATGCTCTCGAGGGTACTCTCGAAGGCGGAGAAACTGTTCCGCTCCCACAACGGTGCTCGCTCTCGAGGGTACTGTCTCGTGGGTTATGCGCTCGAGGGGTACGCTCGAAGGCGGAGAGACTACTCTTCTCCCACAGCGGAGCTCGGGCGGTGATGGCGAGGTTAAACATCCGGCGAGGGCTGCTCCAGGACTTCGCCAACTCGTGCATCGTCCTCGGGTTGTCAAGGCGAACACGTAGGCGGTCATCGGGTCAGGAGCTTGGTTCCGGCGACGTGCTTTATGGCGGACAGCGGCTCGAGGGTGACGGTGCTCGAGGTGTAGAACTCGAGGGTCGACGCGTCGAGGTGTCAAACTCGAGGGTCTGTCCCCCGACGGGTCAAATTCGAGAGTCGGTTTGTCGAAGGCTCGAACTCGAGGGTCAGTGTATCGAAGGGTCGAACTCGAGGGTCGGCTCGAGCGAGTGATCCGTCTCGGACGAGATCGGCTCGAACGCGGAGTTCCTCCTCGGCGATCGACGGCGGAAGAACCCTCGATTCCTGGTGCCACAAAGGATCTCCGGTGTCATTAACCCACCCATCGGTTTTGGGACTTCACGACGGTCACGTCGATGGGCTTCAGGGCGACAGCTTCACTTCCGTGTCGAGCTCGACGGCAGACGGTGGCTCGATGGCGACGGTGCTCGATGTACTCTTCACAGTGAGTCACTACAGCTCCAATTGGTGGCGTCGATGGACGGTTGGAGTCACGCAACATCTGGTCGAGGTGCCGGCGGTGACCAAAACACACGGCGGAGTCCGCGCGGGCAGCAACTCCCACGGCGAAGCTTCGACAGGTCCTCGGTGCCCGGCAACGGCACTCCGAGAGGGTCCACGGTCTCCATCTTGCCCACTCGATGCAGCTCGTCACGGCGGAGCTTCCCGGCTTCTTCCTGCTCCTCGAGGGTGGTCGATGGTGGCAGGAACGACGGTGAACGACGGCGTTCTGGAGCGGCAACGTACTGACACGTCGACGACAAGGTGGTTCGGGTCGATGCTCTGGTGAGGCAAACGCAGAGCTAGCGTGTGCACGGGGTCCGTCTCATCAAGGCGAGCGCGGATCCAGAAACAACGGAGGTCGAGGCTCAACAGAAGGGCGACTGGGTGATCTCGCCACGGTGGAGCTTGGCGCGCGGCGATAAACTGGGCGGCTTCCATTCCGCCATCCTCCCGATGCCGTGGTCCGAGGGGCTCAGCTAGTCTCGTGTGTGTGTGCAGGTGTGTCCAGTGAGGTCGGTAGTGACCTGGGCCTACGCGCTCACGGCGGAGCGCCATGGCCAACAGCACGGTGGAGGGTTCGAGAGAGCAGCGATGGCGGTGCTCACCGACGGTCGAAGAGGATGGAGGTGCAGTAGAAGTCCAAGCGGCTCCGGCTTGCGGTACTGCTCCTCCTTCCTGCTCTCGAAGCAGCAACGGCGGCTCCGAGTCGATGGTCTTCCTCCCCAACTCCGGCGGCAGCTTCTTCTTCTTCCCCGACTCCTTTCTTCCCCTTCAGCTCTTCTCCAATCGAGGCTGGCAAGGAGGAATGGGGTTCCACCAGAGCGGCGGCGGCGATCTGGGAACCCTAGGGTGCCAGGGTGCTTGCTTTATAGGGCGGACGCGGTGGTAGGTAGCAGACGGACGGCCGACCACAGCTTTGCTTGATCGAGCGGTCAAGGGATGTCCAAGTCAGCAGCTGGGGTTCGAATTGGGTCCAGAGAACAGCGAGAGGGGGCTAGGTAACACTGGGTGTCGAAGTTCTTTATGGCGGCAGCGTTCCACTGCGGTGACAGCGCAGGTGCGCACGCGTGCGTGGAGAATGTTGCCTGCGGCCGTGGGAACTTTACGCGGGCTGGTCGGTCCAGGTGGCTTGCGGGCGCGCGTCGATGCGGGGCGACACTGGATCGAGCGGTCAAGGGAGGTTGCTTAGGAGCGACGCCAGGGAACAGTGCTGACGCGAGCACGCACGGCCGGTCGGGTGACCTCAGCGGGCGCGATGACACGTGGGTCCCACTGCGGGGCCCCGTCGTCAGCGACTCATCGGCAACGGTGGCTCGGTGCGGCGCGCGGGCGCGCGCGGCTCTTGCTGGGCCGTCGGACTGGTTGGGCCGCGCAGCGCCGGGTCGAGCGGCGAGCAGGGGTCGAGCGGCGAGCAGGGGTCGAGCGGGTTGGGCTGCTCGGGCCGGTTCCTTCTTTTCTTTTGTCCTTTTCCTATTCTTTTTCATTTTCAAATATATTTATATATATACTTATATAGATATGCGGTGTGCTTATTTTGTGCTACAGAATAGTGAGCATACCTGGCCCAAATACTTCTAGGGTATTATTCCCTTAATATTTATTTGTCAAAATAAATATTATGTTTTCATTTTTATTATCCAACTCATAAACCAAATAAAATCCAACTCACTCTTTTAATGCAACATGATGATTAAACAAATGAAACATTAAAATGTAACAAGCGAACATAGAGCATTGTTATGAGATGTTATTTAACTTGCAACATATGAATGCCATGCATGACATGCTAGGGTTGATGCATATGTAAGGGGTAGATGATGACATGTCGCACCACATCACTCGAGGTTTTGTCGAAAAATTTTGTAGTTCGAATTTTCGGGTTGTTACACCTTGGACATCATTCAAAGAAGCAACAAGCTTAGGAATAGCTATGGAAGAGCTATCCAAAGCCTGGACACAAGTGCCACCATCCAAAAACTCACGCACAACACAAGATCTCAACTCCAATTGCAAAGAAGCAATTTTGAAAACACCAACATCAGAGTTGCAAGAATTGCAAGAATCCAAAGATTTGACACAAAGACTCTTGCATCCTTTAGTCAAAACCCCATTTTCAAACTTGAGGCGATCACAAGTACCACAATGAGCATTTTTCAAGTTTTCCATCTCCTTCCCAATGCACTCAGCATATGTGGTACGCAAGAGTTCAATCTCTTTCTCAAGGTTGGCACTCTTCTCATTGTGCTCAACCAACTTGATGCTCATATCATCACGCATTTGTTTCAAAATCAAAACTTCATTTTCCAAATCAATGCATGATGTGCAAATGAGAGTGAAGGAAGAAACATCATCATTTACATCACGTAAAGCATCATGATTAAGACTTGAAGTTAGGCAAGCATCATCATTTACATGCAAAGAGCACAAGCTACAAGGCCTAGAACTTATCTCATCAATTTTAGCCCTAGCATGCTCATGTTCGTCTACACATGTGGTGTGAGGCAATTTTAGTTCATTAATTTTAGCAAGCAAAGACTCACAAGAAACACATGGTAAAGAAGCATTTGATTTCAACAAAGGAATTTCAACAAAGCATTAGATCAACACATGCAAGACATGGCTTAGAGGCATTGGATTTCAACATCTCATTTTTAGATTTTAAGCATGCAAGGCAAGAGCACAAATCATGATTCTTTTTAAGCATGTCATCACAAGAACTACATGGAATTAAAGCACAAGATTTCCAATAGGCAAGAGCACCTTTTAGCCTAGCAATGGAACATTTCAACTTCTCAATCTTTCTATGCAATGTATCACAAAGCTTGAAATTTTTACACAGATCCTCAAGACATGTGTCAAAATGTTGGGACAAGCACACAACACAACCAACAAGTGTACCTTTCTTGGCATTGCCAAGTTCGTGCACAAGATCCTCTAGTGAAAGTTCATCATCACAAAGGAGGACCAACAAAGCACTCAACTCGCATTCCTTCTCAAGAACTAGACTCTGCCTTCTCTGCATGATGTTATCCTTCATTACAAATCCAACATTCAAACCCGAGGACAAAGACACACAAGAAGAGGAGCTTGGTGCCATCTCTCAAAGCACCGTTAGTGTTAGTAAAGAAAACTCAACACCCGACAAAGAAAGTCGGAAGAAAATTTACAACAAAGAAAATGTTGCCTCCATGGATCACGGACCAATTAAGGTGGAGTGATCCTTACCCGGCTCTAATACCAATTGAAGGACCGAAAAGGCGACCAGAGGGGGGTGAATGGAAGCCGAAAACTTTTTCTTTAAAAACCCCGACCAGGTAGAAACACTACCAAGCACCACCAAACCAAGGCAAGAAAACCCAACCAGGTAGACCGAGCACCCTCGAACCAATGCAAGAGAAGAGAATAGAAACAGAGAACAAAATGCAACTAGTTAGGAGCTGGTCAGGAACTGGAAGAGACCTAGTCAGCAACTAGTTTAGACCACATCAACCACGGTGGTCGGCAACAAGATGTACACTGGTAGAAAGACTGGTCCGGACCACGTCGGTCTCTGTGGTCAGGATCCAAAACGGGAACTGGTCTGAAAACTTGGTCAGGAAGACTGGTTGGGACCAAGGCAAAGACTGGTTGGAAAACTGGTCGGGATTACATAGCTCACAGTGGTCGGTAAGAGGTCAGAAGCTGACCGGAAACTAGTCGGGAGCCCTCGACCTAGAATAGGAGGCGCTCCTGCACTGCAGTGCTATTGCTGTTCTCCCACCACTGTCGTCACCAATGCAGTTAACCGTCCATTGACGAAAGAACTAGAGAACAGGAGTCAAGAACAAGTGCTGCTCAAAAGAGCTCATTCGGCGCCTAAGCACACGATGCTGGTAGCACTGGCGTTATGCTCCATACAGGAATCCTTTTTGAAGTGAGAAAGAGAGGGTCGAAAGAAACTCAGGAAAAACACCTGCTCGAAACTGCAGCAATCTGAGAGAAGATCAACGAGAACTAGATCTAATCAACACAGATCGATACCAGATTTTGCCCAGGTAATCACAAGAAAGAAAGAAAGCTATCCCCAAGAGATCGAACCCCAATTTGAACACATTGGCTAGGAGTCGCAGATCTAGTCCAAAGAACATGGTTTTCCCCCAAAACACAAACTGCTCGGTTTCTTGATGCACGAGTGGAATTGGTTCAATTCTCTTGAGGATCTAGTTCATCACTTGATAAAGCATCAAGCAATGCAAAAAGATTGAACCAAAATGCTCCAAAACTGAAGAATCAAAGTTCGTCCAGCAAAACTACAAAACGTCAATGGCGCACAGAAAGACCGACCAAGTTCACAGATCATAGAGTAAAAGCCTAGAGGGCACAAGGAGGATTAGGGCCCCCATTACCACACAAAATATCTCACAAATACATGAGTAAAATCCTTGTTCTTCAACCTTAGTAAGAACAAGAACTGGAGAGGGAAAAACTGAGTACAGAGGAAAACAGGGGTGACAGAGAGGTAACAGAAAGAGGTTAAAATGACTGGAGGGGCCAGCAACTCTTATTTATACTCCTATTACATAGTTTCACTTATGCCCCTAGATATTTTTAGAGCGAACCACCTAGCCAAGGGCACTGTCATCCAACTCAGGATTTCCTGATCCAATGACCATCGTGCCTTCTCTCCGATAGCCTTGCCTCAACACAATCTCCCCGATGCCGCCACGTGCCATCCGTCCGCATCGAGACCACTCGGGTTTTGAGGTGCAAACCCGCGAAACCCGCCGCTGATGGTTTTGAGGCTAAACCACCAAACCGTCTGCAAGTATCATACCCCGTACGCATATCCCATCAATGGTTTTGAGGACAAACTTCCATGTACACTTGCGCATGTCGATGTCCCAAGTGTTAGCCACCGGAGCTGGCCACCTGGCCGTCTGGTCCCTCGGACCAAACCTCACGTCCACCCTTCATCGCACCAGGTCCGTCAGCACGGCACGCCCTACTTGACCTTCACCTGACCGTTGCCACCACTTAGGACTCCACACCTGCACATCACTAGCCAAGAGACACATTTCGACACATAACCCTATGCTAGGGGATCAGTTGAACCACCACGACCGACCACCAACCAAAGTGTTGGACATGCTGACAATCGCTCATCACACCAACAAAAGATGTTACACCATGATATGAAAAATCATGTGTCTGCACGAATGTACCATGTCGCTGCCACCAGAACTCCATTGACTAGCTAATTGTCGATCAGCTACAGTAACTCTCTCACTTGCTCCATCTCAGTTAGAGAAGGTCTGTCTGACCACCATTCACAAGGCACTTGTCGGCCCTCAATGTTTTGGCTCATGTAGAACTAGCGAGTGAACCAGTTCCTTTAGGCAGACGCATGCTGGATGTCCAATCAGTGTGCCATTATCCTATCCCACAGGCATAGATAACAACCTCCGGCAATCTGGAACCCCCGGTCTCCGCCCCCTTCTTCCTCAATAGGTAGTAGTGACGGAACAGATTGAAGTGGGGGATGCCCAGGAAGCATTCACAGAATGCGATGAAGATGGAAATGGAGATGATGAAGTTGGGGTCCAGATTGCAGATGCTAATCCCCTAGAAAATGCATAGATCGTGAAGGAATCCATTCATGGGTTGCCCCAGCCCTCGTGTCATGAAATCTTGGAAAACCACTATTTCCCCATCCCGGGGTCGAGGGAAGTCCTCACCTCGTGGCTCATGCCAGACTTTCATCTTCGATGCCAGTAGCAGTCCCTCGTCAGCGAGCGCCTATAGCGACAACCGTGTGGAGGCCGATTGCTGCTATTATGGTTCGAACCCGCTAGATACGGACGCCTTTGCTATCTTCCACACCGCCTTCTTGGCCATTCCCTCAGTAGGGTGGTCAATCGATGGGTGGTGTGCGGCGATCATGCAGAACAATGCTGGATCTACGCGTGGCGGTAGTGAACGAAGTAGCGGCGATGGTTGTGCGGATGCAGATGCAGTGGAGCACTTGAGAAAGTGGGGAAGTGGGGAGTTGGAAATGAATGAATGTGAAACTGTTCCCCGGTGGTGGCACGTGTATTTATAGGATTCAGATGATGTTGCTTTGACTTCTAGGGTTGGACCTACGGACTCGGTGTGGACGCGGCTTTTTTCAACCATAAGTGGGTCGTCCCCGTCCCGTGCATGAATATGGGCTACGGAATTCTTTATTTACATCCATGTAGTTGTTGTGTGCTCCTATCCCATGACTGGCACGTGTCCATTAATTACGAGAATTATCCCTATATTATGGTGTTACTTATACTTTTTTCCAAATTTGTCCCAGATTTTTTCCACAAAAATCTTAGGATTGATTTTCCGGCTACACATATTATTTTTCACTTTCCTCGGGACTGTGCATCGACTTGCAGCCCAGAGGTGCCTATGGACCATGTGTTCTCGGTGTCCCTTGACCTGATTGAGCTTGTGCTCCATCTAGTACTTGCCTGGGGACTACGCATTGACTTGCCACCCAGAGGTGTCTATGAACTGGCAGTTCTTGGTGTTCCTTGACCCGAACGAGCCTGTGCTTTGTCTGGGACTTACCTAGGGACTGTGTAACAACTAGTCACTTGGCATGGATGCTGGACCAGTTAGTGCTATGTTGAGTTTTTTATAAAAGCTCAATACAACATTTTCTATCTTCTATCAAGCTTGGGGACTACGTGGGCCCTCGTCACCTAGCAGTGACTTGGGCCTATTTTCTATTCATGGTTCAATACCCTTACCTTTGCGGATGGTTCATCTTAGCATCCTAGTGATACTTTATGTCACGTGTTAACGTGGGCCACGTCCTAGGAATGTGAAAATCTTTTTTCTTTTTCCTAGAGCACCACACATCTTTCGACAGACCACCTTCCTTGACAGAAGCTATGGTCAGGAGCTGACTTACGAACTGCTCAGGATGAATCTGGCCCGTACTTCTACTAGTCAGCACTACATGGTCAGCATCTTCACTGGTCATCACTATGTGGTCAGCATCTTTGCTACTCAGTATTATGTGGTCTACATCTTCACTTCTCAACAAAGGACAAGATGGCGACTCTCAAGATACATGGTGCTCGGGGACTAGCTGTGGGGGTATAAAACCCTATACCCTCATGGCAGGGCCTTGGGCCGCATGGACCAGACGGCCCAGAAAATAAGACGAAGCCCGTGGTCCATCACCGCCCTGGTCGGTGAGCTGCGCAGATCCTGAAGGCTGCTTGGCATGCAAGGAAGCCTAGTTGGTTAGATCTATTTGTACTCTTCGAGATACAAAGCAATGTAACTGACCATAGGAAACCCTAGATCTGTAATCTTGCCCCTGGCTATCTAAGGCGGGAAAGGAACCCCTAGAACACATCTCATTCAATCCTTTGGGTACTCATCAATACAGCAGCAGAGACGCAGGACGTAGGGTATTACACACCTCACAGCCTGAACCTAGATAAACCCTAGTTGTTTGTCTTGCGTTTCACATCTGGTTCATAGGTCTAAGCGTGCCCTCACTGATCGTCTTCTACCTCGGGGTACCCCGTGGTAGACTACTATGGAGGTTTCATCGATAGTCCCACAGGTCAGTCATGGAGTGATGGCCTCATGTGAACAGGGATGGGTCCCCTGTGACAGGTCTCATCTAATCGGATGGTCCCACGTGAATAGCAGGGTCTCTGTCGATGTTTTATCACCAATAGCCCACCATCAGGGTACCCAAGGGGGTGTTTTTGTTCGCAGGAGATGAAACTCAGTGGTTACGGCAACAAGCATGACGAGATAGATGATTTTATACTGGTTTGGGCCCTCGACTTGAGGTTGAGTAATAGCCTTTTATGTCCAGTCGGTGTTAACCAGTCATGTGTTGTGTGCGTTACAATCTTCTTCCTTGTACCAATCTAGGGAGCCCTGCCTTCCTTTATATAGTCATAGGAGAGGCAGGGATCCTAGTCAGTTACAAAGTAGAGATCCTAGTAGGATTGCATGTAACTAGTCCTAGTAGGATTACATGAAAGGAATCCTAATTAGACTAGGTCTTCCAATGTCTTCTTCGTGGGGAGCCCCGTGGGTCCCCCATTGACAAGCCCCGAGCGTTCTAGGATTTTGATCTTGGAAGCCGTGTTCTTTTGAGATGAAATCTTGGGATGCTCTTCTCTTCTCCTGTCATCACCTTGTCTTTGAGGGAGTGCAATTTGAAAAAAATTCACTAATTGAGTGCAGTCCTTAAGCCTCTTGCTTTATGAAACAAAAAGCTAGAGGGTCTGATATAGTCTTCGTCTTCTAGCCATCGTCTTGTTTTTCACGGAGTGGAATTTTGAAAAAATTGCACACAGGGAGTGTAGCCCCTGAGCCTCTTGGTTTATGGAATAAAAATCTAGAGGGTCTTGAAGAGATTTTAAAGTTTCCTTTGGTGGAGGGTACTCTGCAGCCCCTGAGCCTTCTCTGGGTTGTTTTCCTTGGAAAAGAAACCAAGTGAAGGGTCCTGATGTGTTGTCATGTAGTCTTGAGCTCTTGTATTCTTGATTCTTTGTCATTGAGTCCAAGCCCCCAGGCATTGTTGAAGTAAAGGCGAGCCCTCGATCTTTGTGTTTAGGTTCTTTTAAACTTGTCTTTATCTTTGTCCCACTTCTTCCGGGTTGTTTTAATCTATCCGGGTTCTTTGTGAACTTTGTCTTGTGCCTTGATGTGCCTTGTTGTAAACAAATTTTGTATAAATGGATGCCGCTCTTTCAACATGCATACTTCTATTGCTTTTATGACTTTTCTTGCTGTGCGGGCTTTGTCCCGGCTTGTTTTGTCTTGACGAGTAGTTCATTGAATTTTTGAGTAGTCGTTGGCTCCCATTGCTCTATATTACTTACTGCATCATGTCGCAAGTAGAAGTATAGTGGCCAGTCCTAAGCCAGTACTATTTGTCTTGAGTTCTTGATCATGCAATGCATCATGTCGCAGGTAGAAGTGGAGTTGCAAATCTTAAACCAGCATTTATGTGTTCAACCCAGCATGCTGCATCACATCGTAGTGAGAAAAAACTTTCTGATCATGAACTAACATGAGTGCCCTGATTCACCCTAGAAAGGCCCAATCCTGAACCGACGAGTGCCCTAATTCAGCCCGTGCACTGCATTGACTCACAGTACGAAGCCTAATCGTGAAATGACATTTATGCGCTTGGTTTTAGCCTGACTAGCTACATCACATCGTAGCAAAAACTTTCTAATTGTGAACGAACAGGAGTGCCCTAATTCACCCCAGAAAGGCCCAATCCTGGACCAACACGAGTGCTCTAATCTAGCCTAGTGCACTACATCTCCTCGCAGCACAAAGCCTAATCCTAAAACGGCACTTAAAGTGTTGCGGTGCAGCCTAGCTAGCTACATCACATCACCGCAAAAATTTCCTGATCGTGAACCAACACGAGTGCCCTGATTCACCAAAGAAAGGCCTGATGCTGGACTGACATGTGTGCCTTGATCCAGCCTACTGCCCCACATCTCCTAGCAGTACAAAGCCTGATCCTGAAACGGCACTTAAAGTGCTCGGGTTTAGCCTGGCTAGCTGCATCACATCGTAGCGAAAACTTTCAGATCATTAACTGACATGAGTGCCCTGATTCACCCCAATCTTGGACTAACATGAGTTCCCTGATCCAGCTCGATGCACTTCATCACCTCATAATGCAAGAAAGATTTTGATGAACCCATAACGGACGGTGTCGATGGGGGCAACGGAGGTTCCCCAAGGAGACGGAATACGGACGGAGGATCGAAGAACCCGCCGCCCAATTCGAGTCAAACACAGAGCAACACGACCCATAAACTTCCATATCTGAGGCAGATTGTAATAGGAAAGAGTACAAAACTCTTAGTTTAGGACTCATTCCTAGAATTTGACTAGAAAACACAGAACCCGCAGCAGGCCTCGTCCTATATAAGGCCGCTGAGGGTACCCCTTGTAAAGAACACGAACAACACCTCCAACACCTCACACACACATGATGCACAATCCCTCATACTCATCAATACAACACAATAGGCTAACACCGACTGGACGTAAAGTTCTTTACTCGACACAAGTCGAGGGCCCAAACCAGTATAAAATCGTCTGTCTCATCAAGCTTGTTGCCGCAACCACCGAGTTCCATAGTCCGCTAAGCCCCTCTGAACAAAAACACCCTCTTGGGTACCCCGGTGGTGGGCTATTGGTGATAAAACATTGACAGCTGGCACACCAAGTAGGTGTTTTTGGCGGATTGTACACCAAGAATTCGACGGACCTCACCTTCAAGATGAGTTTTTCAACGAGGACGACCTTCATCTTCGGCTCCTAGGTCTACGAAGCTGATGACGAAGGCAAGCTCCAAAGCCATCTAATCAAGAAACTAGAGCTCGACAACATCAAGATCGATGCCATGGAAGAATCTTGACTTGCCAAAAAGCCTAGCAACACTTTTGACTTTGAATCTGGTTCAAGAAGAAGAAGACTATGAAGTCAACTTAGACAAGGGTTTGAAGATCATTTTCAAAGACGTCCTTAGGGTTTTAGACTCGATTGGGGAAGAGGAAGACTATGAGGCTGACTCAGATGAGAACCTGAAGACCATATCCAACTCTAAGATCTTCATCAAGTTTCCTAACTCATTTCCATATGGTTTGCGCAACTCGGCATCCATAGTACAAGAGTACTTGAAGAAGCCGTATGAGTGCCTAATCCATGGCAGACGAAGGACGAATGAATCTGTTGAGCCAACTATTCTAGGCTATGACTATCAAGACTATGGAAGAGAAGCAAAGAAAATCAGGAGGAATTTCACGCTGGCTGAAGCACAAGAAGAACTATTCATGACCACAACACGGTGAATTGTGTAGTACAATGGGCAGGCTCTTTTCCTACCAAGGAGGCACCATTCAACCATCATCCTCAGGAACAACCCTTCCAGGAAGGAAAAGAACTCGCCGGTCTATATTTTGACATAATTGATTTGGAAGAGGAAGAGCTCACACTAAGCTTAAAGAGGATAAAGAGAAGAACTGTTTACATGGACAATATGGTTGAATTACCTATGTCACCTAAGACACCAGAAGTATTTGAGGAAGAGCGCATAGAGAAAGATGAAAGAGAAGGCCACAAGAAGACAAGAATGAACAAGAATCGACGAAGAGTCAGCAAAAAGAACAAGGCTAGGCGCAAGAAGCAAGCTTGGACTAAGTACAAGCAAGAAGGTATGGCTTATAATGAGATGAAGGAAGAAAAGCAAGTAGCTAAGCTCAATGAACAAGAAAAGATCAAGAAGCTACTAAACAACTCGAATTGTTGAAGAAGACACAGAGAGAGAAAGAAGCCACTCAGAAGAAGGTCCAAGAACCTAAACAATCACCCATTAGGGCACAGTAGAATGGACAACCCGCTATCGCTGATCAATAGGGAGGATAACTCCAAAGGTCAATCTTCACTTGATTAGGGCCGGAGGAGAGCAACAACATGAGGGGAAAAACAGCAAGTCATCGGCATTCACGACCATCACCACCTCAGAGGTCTGAAAAGACCCGACCGCAACAACTACCAAAAAGGCTGGAGCAAAGCAATGCAATAAGCGAGGAAGAAGGGTGCGGCGAATCAGAGTATAGGTCACAGTACAGAGAACCGGGGCCTCAACACAGGAGATCACCATCACCAGACTACAACAGGAAGGATAATTATGATAGGTTCCCACGCTTTGTGGGAAGGCGACAAGATTTGAAGCTACCTCAAAAGTTCAAGCCATCAAATCACTCAAAATACAATGGAAAAGAAGAACCAAAGCAATGGCTCAAAGTCTATTCACAATCTATCAAGTTGGCTAGAGGAAATGACAACCTCAAAGCTTTATTTTTTCTAATTGCTCTAGAAGCAATGTCGCTGCAGTGGTTTGACAAACTACCTGTAGGATCCATCAGATATTGGAGTGACTTGCAAAAGCAATTCTGCAGTCACTTTGTAGGAATTATCATGCATCTGATGACAGCAACAAAACTACAAGGGATCACGCGAAGCTGGACGAGTCACATAGAGAGTATTACAAAAGATTTGGTGAGGCAAGGGCGCAAGTACATGAAATCATGGATAGAGAAGTTATTGACATATTCAGCAATGGAATTGTTGCAAGATGGCAGTTCAAAGAGTTCAACAATGAAGACCCAAAGACAAATGAGGAATTCAAATGAGCCATTAAAAAACTTATATCCTCAGAAGAAAAAACCAATAAAAGGTTCCCAAGCAGTAAAGACAATGGCGACAGAAGGGGTGGTACGAGCCATCAAGGTACGACAATAGGAGCAATGATAAGCGGCCAAGGAAGGACAACACAGTGGCAATGGACAACAAAAGAACCAACACCTATGAAAACTTGACACTAAAGAAAGGGATAGGATAAAAGATAGACAACTTACACATTTTGAAGACATGAATTGCCCTTTACACCCAAGAGCAGGACACAAGCTAAGGGACTGTCCAACTTCAACAACCGATATAGAAGAGTAGAAGAGCTGGGAGGTACAATGACAATCAGGAAAGAAGGGAACAAGAACCAAAGAAAGAAGAGAAGAAGCTGGAGGGAGAATTTCAAGAACCACAGAAGGAACTATACGTAATATTCTCAGGAGTCCTAGGAGCCAAAAGCAAACAATAGCAGAAGCTAGCACATAGAACCATCATGGCAGTAGAACCTGTAGTTTTGAGGTATCTGGATGGGTCAAAGTACCCGATCAACTTCACAAGAGAAGATCAATGGACAAGCACGTTGAACGCATGTTGTTATCCATTGGTGGTGGCACCCACAATCATTGGAATCATAGTTCCCAAAGTACTGATTGATGGAGGAGCAGGGCTAGACATCATATTCACTGCAACATTAAAGAAGATGAGCATAGATTACGAAGGGATGATTACCCTAACAAGCACACCGTTCTACAACATAGTGCCTAGGATGGCAGCAGTACCATTACGACAAATCATGTTACCAGTTACCTTTGGAACCAAGGAGAAGTACATAACAGAATTCATTAAGTTCAAAGTGGCTAATTTTGAATCTTACTACCATGCAATTTTGGGATGACTAGCATTGACCAAGTACATGGCAATACCACACTACTCGTACCTACTTCTCAAGATGCCAACAACCAGGGGGATATTATCACTACAAGGAGACCTCCAGATAGCAAATGACTGTGATGTTCAAGTGATTCAAATCGCATAGAAGCTACAAGGTGAACAAGGCAAAAGGGAGATTGCCATGATAGCTGCAACAATGAACCCACAGGAGACACCAATCACTATAAAAAAGGCGAGCAAGAGCTTCACCACACCAATTGATGTAAAAACCAAGAAGATCGACCTAGAGACTGGTGACCCTGAGAAGATGGTGACCATCCATGCAGAACTTAACCCTAAATAGGAACTCACTCACCAAGTTTATTAGGGACAACAAAGATATCTTTGCCTGGAAGCCAGCCGACATGCCAGGGGTCCCAAGAGATTTGGTTGAGCATATCATTGATGTGAACAAGGGTTCGACACCCATCAAGCAGAAGCTATGCAGTTGCACCAGATAGGAAAGCGGCAATCAAAAAAGAACTCATAAAGTTAATGGTAGTAGGAATCATCAGAGAAATAATTAATCCAGATTGGTTAGCAAATCTAGTGCTTGTAGAGAAAAAGAACTCGACAGATTGGTGTATGAGCATTGACTACACTGACCTCAACAGACACTGCACCAAGGACCCCTATAGTCCTCCAAGAATTGACCATGTTATATTTTTAACAGCTGGGGTAGCTCTACTCTCGTTCGTAGATTGCTATTTTGGATATCATCAAATATCTCTCAGAGAAGAAGACTAAAGCAAAACATCCTTTGTAACACCATTCGGAGTCTACTGCTACATATCAATGCCCTTTGGATTAAGGAACGCTGGAGCAACATATCAAAGAGCTATTCAAACAACCCTAGGAGATCAGATAGGGAGAAACGCCAAAGCATACGTGGATGATGTTGTGGTCAAAACAAATGAACCCGATGCACTGATAGATGACCTACAAGAAACTTTTACAAATCTGAAGAAGTAGAGGTGGAAGCTCAACCCAAACAAATGAGTCTTTGGAGTTCCAGCAGGGCAATTACTTGGTTTTCTAGTCAGCAATAGAGGAATCGAAGCAAGCACCAAGCATATTAAAGCAATCTTAGATATGGAGCTGCCATGAAAAATAAAGGACATCCAGAAGCTGACGGGTTGCATGGCAGCTCTTAACAAATTCGTATCTCGCCTAGAAGAAAAGGGCATTTCATTCTTCAAGCTGGTAAAAAGGATAGGTAAATTTAAGTGGTCAGAAGAAGCAGATGAAGCTTTCTAGAAACTTAAGCACAACCTAGCCTCATCACCTATATTGGTACCACCAACCAAGAAGGAAGACATGCTGCTCTACATCTTTGCTACAGAGAACATCGTAAGCACATCAATTGTGGTCGAAAGGGAAGAACCTGGTCATGCCTATAAGGTGCAGAGACCAGTTTACTATGTCAATGAAGTGTTAACAGAATCAAAAGTCAGATATCCACACATACAGAAGCTACTTTATGCAATCCTTATATCATCAAAGAAGCTGAGTCATTATTTCCAAGAACACAAGATTACAGTAATCATAGATTTCCCACTACCAAACATCCTATGAAATAGGGATGCAACAGGAAGAATATCAAAGTGGGCAGTTGAGCTTGAGGCATTAAATCTAGAGTTTCAATCCAAGAAGGCCATCAAGTCTCAAGCACTCAGTGATTTCCTAGCTGAGTGGACCAAGACTACCTTGAAAAAACCCAAGCCCATCACAGATCATTGGAAGATGTACTTCGATGGTTCACTCAAACTAGGAGGCACCAGAGTAGGGATTCTATTCATATCACTAGAGGGAAAGCAACTCAATTATGTTCTACAGATTCTGTGGCAAGTGACCAATAATGAAGCAGAATACGAATCACTCATACACAGGCTAAGGGCAGCCCATTCTTTAGCAAAAAAAGATTACTCATCTACGGGGATTCAGTAGCTGTGATCAACCAAGTCAACAAAGATTAGGACTGCACAAAGAACAACATGGGAGCCTATTGCATAGAAGTGAGAAAGCTAGAGAAAAATTTCCAAGGACTAGAAATCCACCATGTCCTAAGGGACTCAAATGTAGCAGCAGATACCCTGGAAGATAGGTTCCGATAGAGCAAAGGTACCACCAGAGATCTTTGTTGAAGAACTAAAAGCGCCATCAATCAAACAACCCAGAGACATTACTATAACAATCAAAGACGACCCGATGAGATCGATCAAGACGCCTCCACGAGGCAAATCATGGTAGTCTATGAGGATTGGATGCAATAATTCATCGACTACATCAAGGACAAGACTTTACCAGAAGATAAGACAAAGAACCCGATTGATACATAGATGTAAAAACTATGTGCTGGTTGAAGAGAAGCCATACAAAAGAGCAGCTTCATCAGGAGTGCTACTCGGGGAAGAGGAATCGACATCATCGATGAAATACATACGGGTTGAAGAACCTTGGTAGGCAAAGATTTCAAGATGGGATACCACTGGCCCACGGCAATGAAAGAAGTGGAAGATTTCATTAAGAAGTGCAAGAACTATTAGATATTTGCAAGATAACAACACGTTCCAGCACACAACTTGATATGCATACCACCATCTTGGCCCTTCTCCTGTTGGGGACTCGACCAAGTCAGACCACTGAAGAGATCAACCAGAGGATTCGAGTACATCTTTGTTGCAATCGACAAATTCACTAAGTGGATAGAATACAAACCCTTGGTCAAGTACAACATAGAAAAGGCAGTGGAGTTCATACAAATCATCATGTTCAGATTTGGGATACCCAACAGGATCATCACAGATTGAGGATCACCATTCATGACAAGAGAATTTACATCATGGGCAATGAGCTGTGGAATCGATATAGATCATCCATCGCTCACCCTCAAGCAAACGGACAAGTTGAAAGAGCAAACGGGTTGATTTTATAAGGACTGAAGCCGAGATTATATGAAGAAATAGTGGATTATGGAGCAAAGTGGATTGCTAAATACCAAAAGTTGTTTAGGATTAAGAACCCAAATCAGCAGATCAACTGGATACTCACCATTTTTCCTCATCTACAGATCAGAAGTAGAACTACCAGCAGACCTAATATGGACATCACTAAAGATACAACAATACAAAGAAGGAGAAGCTGAAGAAACAAGACGCCTGGAACTCGACTCACTAGAAGAAGTTAGAGAATGTGCAATCCTACAAAACGCAAGATATCAACAAGGCTTAAGAAGACACTACGACAAGAGTACACAACCCTGGGCACTAAAACCCAGAGATTTAGTTCTTTAACTCATCCAGAAGAAAGATGGAAGACACAAGCTACTTAGCCCATGGGAAGGACCTTTCAAAGTGAAAAGAGCGATCGGACCAGGAACATACGAGTTGATGATAGATGAAGAGATCCCACTAAAGAACACTTGGCACATCAGCCAGCTCCAACTAGCAGAAGTCCTATAAAAGAACCCACAACAATGCAACAGAAATATTCAAGCTCCATCAAGAACAACTCACTGCCAAATAGTCATACAGTTGCAAAAAGATGATGAGAATTTAGGCATTTAATGCCACTTCAAGAATTGCACTGTGGGGTGATCTCACAATGTGCCTACCTAAATCTGAGTACATGGTACCGCATTCAGGGTCAGGCTTGCCACCCGACGCGTGGCTTCGGGCTGGATCAGGGCACTCATGTCTGTCTAGGATCAGACCTCTCTAGGGTGGATTAGGGCACTCGTGTCGGTCCATGATCAGAGAGCTTTCCTGCCATATAGTGCAAAAGAACTCAGGCATGTAGTGCTGGTTAGGGAGTCAAATCCTTTCACAACAACAGGATCAGGGCACTTGTGTCAGTACAGGACTATTTGACATCCCCTCTTTCTTACCTATGACATGATGTAGAGCACCGAGCTAGATTAGGGCACTCGTGTCGGTCCACGATCAGAGGGTTTACTGTGACGTGATGTAGTTGAACCCAAGCATATAGTGCTGGTTTGGGAGTCAAGACCTTTTCACTACAAACAGCGAGATCAGGGCACCATGTCGTTTCAGGACCAGGGCTCTCTTGGGTGAATCAAGGCACTCGTGTCAGTTCATGATCAGAGAGTTCTTTCATGATACAACATGGCAGGCTAAACTCAGGCACATTGTGCCGGTTCAAGATCAGACCTACATTACGTTGCGACATGATGCAGCACAACTCAAGACAAGAGCAAAACTAGCTCAGAATCAACTACTACTCTTCCGCTAGTGATATGATGCAGCGGGTAGTTCAAAGCAATAAAAGCAAGCGACTAGTCAGGAGAAGTACCTGCCAAAACAACTCAAGACGGGACAAGGCCCGTATAGCAAGAACTCGCCAAAAATAGCACTCAAGACAGGACAAAGCCTGCACAACCAAGAAGTACCATAGAGAAACAATTATGACAAACAAAGCAAGCACCTTTATACAAAGAGTCCTCACAAGAATGCAATCAAGGCGCAGGAGCAGAAGGATCAGCACCTAAATATATCCTATCTACAACTTGCTCCAAAAGAGAAGCAAGCCCTACCTACTGATCACTAACCTACTTCAAGAACTCCTCGGATGATGAAGGACCGAAAAACGGTGACCAGAGGGGGTGAATGGGAGCCGAAAACTTTTTCTTCAAAAACCCCAATCAGGTAAAAACACTGTTGAGCACCTCCAAGTAAATGTAAAGCACAAGGATAACAACAGGGAACAAAATGCAGCTAGTCAGGAGCTAGTCAGCAACAAAGAGAAACCTGGTCGAAAACTGGTTTAGACCACATTGACCACGGCGGTTGACAGCAAGACGAAAGCTGGTCGGTAAAACTGCTCCTGACCATGTCAAATAAAGGTGGTCAGGAACAGAGCTAGAATAGGTCAAGGACAAACCAAAGCTGGTCAGGAAAAATGGTTGGGAGCTCACGACCTAGAATGGGAGGCGCTTCAGCGCTGTAGTGCTACTGCTGTTCTCCCACCACTGGTGTCACCAAAGCAGTATGCCAACCACTGACGAATGAATTGGGTAACTGGGGTCAAAGACAAGTGCTGCTCAAAAGAGCTCTCTTGATGCCTGAGCACACGATGCTGGTAGCACTGCTATTGAGTCCCACAGAGTCAAAAAGTGGAGAATCAAAGGGTCTCAGGAAAAAGCATCTACTTAGGATAGCAGAAACTCGAGAGGGAGAAATCAATAGAAGCTAGATCTGATCGGCACAGATCGTTATGAGATTTCGCACAGGAAATTACAAGGGAGAATGAAACCTATCCCCAAGAAATCAAAGCCCAATTTGAAACCAGTGGCCATGAAAAGCAGATCTAGGACCAAGCACATAGTTTCTCCCTAAAACACAAATTGATCGGTTTCTTGATGCATGAGGGGGATTGGTTCAATTCACTTTAGGATCTAGTTCATCACTCGACAAAGCGTCAATCTGTGCAAAAAGAATGAGCCAAATCACTACAAAAACGATGAATCAAAGTTCCTCCATAATACCTCAGAAAGTCAACGGCGCACAGAGAACAAAACAAACTCACAGATCAAATTGAAAAATCCCAGAGGGCACGAGGAGGATTCGGGCCTCCATTCCTACACAAAATATCTCACAAATACATGGGTAAAATTCTTGTTCTTGGACCTCTACAAGAACATGAACAGAAAAGGGAAAACCGAAAACCAGCAGAGAGCTGCGGCAGTGGTGGAGTGGAGAGACGAGAAAGAGGAAGCAAAAGAGGTAGGTCTAGTGGGGGGCTATCCACTCCTATTTATATGCCTACTACACAATTCCACTACTGCCCCTACATATTATTAGAGAGAACCACCTAGCCAAGGGAACTATGGTCCAACTCAAGATTTCCTGATCTGACGGCCACCACGCCTTCTCATCGGTAGCCTTGCTCGACGCAATCTCTCTGATGCCTCCACGTGTCGTCCGTCCGCATCGGGACCACTGGGTTTTGAGGCACAAACCTGTGAAACCTGGCACCGATGGTTTTGAGGGCAAACAACCAAACCGTCTGTGAGTAGGGTAGCCCATACGCATCCCCCACTGATGGTTTTTAGGACAAACCACCAAACCTCCACGCGAGTAGCGTAGCCCATACATGTCCCCCGCCTTGTACACTTGCGCTTGTCGATGTCCCAAGTATCAGCCACCGTAGTTGGCCACCTGGCCATCTGGTCCCTTGGTCCAAGCCTCGCGTCTGCCCTTCACCACACCCGTTCCATTAGCATGGCATGCCCTACTGGACCATCACCCGACCACTGCCACTGCCTTCGGACTCCACACCTGCACATCACAAACCAAGAGACACGTTTCAACACATAACCCTATGCGAGGGGATCAGTAGAACCACCAAGACCGACCACCAACCAAAGTGCTGGACATGTTGGCAATCACTGATCACACTAACAAAATATGCTACACCATGATATGGAAAATCATGTGTCCGCAATCTCCCCCTTGATGAGTGCATTGTCAACACCAACACAAAGCCAAAGAAAGCCCACATAAGTGACCAAAAGCCAAAGAAAACTCAAAACAATCACTTGTCATGAGCAAAGCAAAGAGCAATAACAACAAGCTCAAATGCACCTGAAAGCACCTAAAAATAGCTAGACCCTCTAGGTAGAGGCAAACGGCTCGACACGTCTAGCAACAACAAATGTGCAACTGCAACTCCCCCTTGACAAGTGCATCAAATTCACAAATGCACATGAATGCACACT
>CM041631.1:31902270-31914656 GCA_023333625.1 Bothriochloa decipiens
AAATCCATGTGCAATGATCGTCGGCCGTTAGATGCAAACATAGGTTGATCTGAGGGTTGAGTTGGACTCCAGGGACCTTGACATGGATCATGCTCGAAGCTCAGCTCAAGGTGAGCTAGTGTGGGGGTCGGCCGACCCCCTCATTGGGTCCCACCAAGCTGCATTTTGTTGTTTCCTAAAATCACAAGCTAACAGTACAAGTGGAATTCATTATTGATAAAATATGCTCATGTTATTCTATTCTTCCTTGGAACCGAGGCCACGGTGTTTTGAGTGTGGATTTTCATGGTACATCCACCATCAACAAGATCCCCCAAGCTTAACCTTTTCTTGTCCCAAGCAAACAATCAAACTTAGCCTCGGTGGATCAGGTATTGTTACTATACCCATATTTCAAGAGTACCTGTGCACAACAAAGTTCTTATCTTTGAATGGAAAAATTATCTTTGAAAACTCACCCATATTACCTTAGTCCTCTATGGGGATTATGGCTTTTCCTTTTGTCTTAGGCGGTTGAAAGACAGAATAGTTTGACTTGAGCACTAACTTATTCATAGCAAGTTTCATACTAGAGGTTTTGCAATGTTTTTTAAAAGAAAACTTAATGTTCCTCATATAGTACTCTCATGTCACCCAAATGGTGTATGATTCCTCACCAAGGCACAAGGTAAGATTGCCTTTCCTTATTTCATCCTACTTCTAAAAAGGCTTATATGGAGCACAAGGCAGGGATAACAAGGAGATAACATACTTACTTGCATATGTTGCGAAGTCAAAGCTCAGATCCTTGAAGAGAAGTGTCATACCCTCATATCAAGATGTGCAAGTGTGAGGTATATGATGGACTAGGTTGCTCCTTTATTTGGTAAGATCTCTCTCTATTTTTCTATTAAAACATGGCTAGCATTTTTTTCATGGACTTTCATGTCTCCATCTATATGAATGCTTATTTGCCTAGCCCTTTTCTTGTGTCTCATCTATCAAGCACTATTTAGAGAGATA
Organism: Bothriochloa decipiens; assembly: GCA_023333625.1. Taxonomy (NCBI): domain Eukaryota; kingdom Viridiplantae; phylum Streptophyta; class Magnoliopsida; order Poales; family Poaceae; genus Bothriochloa; species Bothriochloa decipiens. Next base: position 31,903,273 of record CM041631.1, read on the forward strand.
TTCTAACATTTAAGGCATGGAGCAAACTATTTGGTGGAAATGAAATGCATATTTTGCATACTTCTAGTGTATAAGGAGCATGTATATATGTGGCGTGCGTGTGATCTTGATCGTAGGAGCATGAAAAGTCTCTTAACAAAGCTCAACACAAAGCAAATAGCCTATGTGGAAGGTTTGTAAACATGTAGAACAGATATGGCTATGGTAGGAATTTCATCACAATTGAGGAATAATTAAGGTTTTGATCATTTTAAGAATAAATTCTTCGGTAATCAATCATACCTAGAACAATATTATAGCAGCTCTTGTCTCACTATCTCATATCCCCCAATAACTTAGACTTAGTTCTAGCACTCGCAACCCACAAAGTTTTCGGGTTCATGATGGTTCAAGAGAGCTAAGTAATCCATACTTAGAGAAGCATAAAGTTGTAAACTGGGCACTAGAGAAACATTGACAAAGCAACTACTCATCATTTCCATAAGGAGAAAGAGCATAATGAAGCATAGGTGCTACCAAAACTAAACAAACAATTATTTTGGTATTTTTAAACCCTTTTCATTTTTAGATGCAATAAAAATAACAACTAGAATGCAAATGCTAGGATAGAATACTTACCTTAGTGGGTGAGAGGATGTCCCCCAAGCTTGGCTCTTGCTCACTGTGGTGGCAGATAGTGTTGGAACCATCTGGCCCAACGTTGTGCTTCCTCATCTTGCATAGCTTGCAAATATTGGTCATTCTGTTGCGCCAATTACAATGTTGCCTCTTGTTCAATGTGCATTGCACCCATGTTGTTGATGAGGTCGTCCACATTCGTCCTTTGATAGCACCTCTCCCTACACCATGGGCGAGGATTGTCCTGTGGACACGGAGGCCTCCCCATGGACTCTAAAATGTCCATGGAGCTTGCATCCTCGCCTTCTTCAACTTCTTCTCCTACAGGGCGTGAGGGGCCTGCCTGGTTCATCTGAGCAGCTCATGGCATCCCCCTTGTCCTCTTGTCCATCTCTGCAACATTTTGGCCTCTTGCCTCTCGTCCAATTTGATGTTAGTGTATGAAGCCTATACACCTGATGTTTCTTGTAAGGGAGAGGGACTTCGACTGTATGGCTAGGATATATCATTTTAAGTCCACCTCTTGGACCTCTCTTGAGCACATTAGAATTAATAAAGACATTCTCATCTACAACATCCCTAGCTAAGGTAATGTACTAAAAGGCATGTGACTCTGTTAAACCCCAAGTGTCAACTATACGAGTAATGAACGATGTGTAGAAGACGAAGTTTTCATTTTCAAAGTGCGAACACATGATTTTCCATATCATGGTCTAGCATGCTTTGTTGGTGTGATGAGCGATTGTTAACATGTCCAACACTTTGGTTGGTGGATGGTCTTGGTGGTTCTACTGATTCCCTGGCATAGGGTTATGTGTCAAAAAGTGTCTCTTGGCTTGTGATGTGCAGGTGTGGAGTCCAGAGGCAGTGGCAGTGGTCGGGTGAGGGTCAAGTAGGGCGTGCCATGCTGACGGATCGAGTGCGGTGAAGGGCGGATGCAAGGCTTGGACTGAGGGACCAGACGGCCAGGTGGCCAACTGCAGTGTCTGATACTTGGGACATCAACAAGCGCAAGTGTACATGGTGGGAGACGCGTATGGGCTACGCTACTCACGAGGAGGTTTGGTGGTTTGTCCTCAAAACCATCAGCGGGGGATGCATATGGGCTACCCTAGTTACAAGGAGGTTTGGTGGTTTGTCCTCAAAACCATCGGCGGGGGATGCGTATGGGCTACGCTACTCATAGACGGTTTGGTGGTTTGCCCTCAAAATCATCGGAGGCGGGTTTCGCGGGTTTGCGCCTCAAAACCCGGGTGGTTCCGATGCAGACAGAAGGCACATGGCGGCATCAGATAGATTGTGTCGAGGCAAGGCTACCGGTGAGAAGGCGCGGTGGCCGTCGCATCAGGAAATCCTGAGTTGGACCACAGTGCCCTTGGCTAGGTGGTTCGCTCTAATAATATCTAGGGGCAGCAGTGGAACTATGTAGTAGGTATATAAATAGGAGTGGACAGCCCCCCACCTGACCTACCTCTTTCCCACCTTTCCACTCCACCGCCGCCACTGCTCTCTGCTGGTTTTCCTAAGTCCCTTTGATTCTCCACTTTTTGGGGTCTACCTGGTCGGGTTTTCTTGCCTTGGTTTGGTGGTGCTCGGTAGTGTTTTTACATGTTCAGGGTTTCTTGAAGAAAAGTTTAAGGCTCCCATTCATGCCCCTCTGGTCGCCTTTTCGGTCCTTCAATTGGTTTTGGAGCTGATTAAGGATCACTTCCACCATAATTGGTCCATGATCCATAGAAGGCAACATGGCTTTGCAACACTGGCCGGGTAAGCCGCCCCAATTCAATGGGGAGAACTACTCGTACTGGAAGATCTGGATGCAAGCGCATCTAGAAGGGATCAATTGGCGTGTTTGGGAGCTCATTGAGAATGCTGATTACCAGGTGCTCGATGCATGGGTAAATCAAGAGCAGATCGACCAACACAATGCCAACAACATTACCCATGTAGAGCTTTATGCTTCTTTGTCGATTTCTGAGTTTGATTATGTATCTGATTGTGTGATTGCTCGGGAGATCTGGAGGAGGCTTCAAATCATCCATGAGGGTACAGCCTACATCAAAACCAAACTCTACGAGACATACAAGAGGGAATACAAGAATTTTACCCAAGCTGATGGAGAGATAGTTGACTCGATGTTTTCTCGATTTACCACCATTGTGAACAACATGCGAGCTAACAATGTAGCTATGCCCTATGATGATCATCAGAGAGCACTAAGGCTTTTACATGCCCTTGATCGGAGGGTCTGGGAGGTCAAGGTGTAGGCAATCATCAAATCAACCAACTATGAGACTCTCACCATGGACAAGCTATGCAACAAGCTTAAGTCCAATGAGATCGACCTCTAAACGTAGGCGAGGATCAAGAATCCGTCTGCCCCGACCATTCTCTGGTGTCAGGTACTTCAAGTTTAAATTCTTCTTTGAGTAACCCATCATCGTTGTCTCTTGCCTTGTCTTCTCTTGTGTCTACAACAGAGGAGCAGATGGAGGCTTTTGGGATGAGGAGCTGGCGCTCATCCTCAGCAAGTTCTCATGGTTTCACAACAACCGCTTATACTGATGACGTGGTGGCAGCAAGCAAGGCTGCTTTGGATTTGGAGAGCCCGACCACTATGTCGCCAGCTACCCCAACAAGCACAAGAGCCACTCCGGCAAGCCCGACCACTCCAAGCACAAGGACAAGTACAAGTCCAAGAAGAACTTCGATCCCGAGCGCATGAAGAAGAAGTTTTTCGAGCACATGAAGTAGCAAGCCCTTGTCGTGTCTTTTAGTGGTGTCAAATCTGATGGTACCTCTTTTTCGAGTGATGATGAGCCCAAGAAGAAGGTCGATAACAAGTTCAATGGCTTGAGCTTCTATGCCAACAAGCACCGAGGAGGTTTCTGCACCATGGCATTTGACGACGCCATGACCGACCATGACAATGAGGATGACTACGAGCCTGAGGTAGAACACACAATCGAATCTCTTCTTGCTAAGCTTGATTCTATGCATGACACCATGCTTAAGCAAGATGCTTTGATTATTCATGCTGCTAAAGAGCACAATGGCTTTATGGCAAAGTATCTCAAGGCTTTAAATGAACTTGAGTGTGTCAAGAAGAAGAGGGTTGATGTGTCTGATGAGACTGAGTGCGATGAATGCATTGTACACATGTCCAGTCTTGTTTCTTTACAGTCCAAGTACTCTGCTTTGGTTGAGGAGTTGGATAGGGCTAGAGCTGAACCTGTTTTGTCAGGTCTTGTGCTGAGTTGAGCTCTGAGCTTTATGAGAAGGCTGCTAGGATCACTTTTCTTGAGAAGTCTAGTCTAGATGGTACTAGTACTCAGTGTCCTTGCTGTGAGGCTTTGGAGCTAGAGCTTGCTAACTGTAGGCATGACAAGAGAAATACCAAAGAGGAAAACACATTCCTTCGGCACATGCTGAGTTGGCTTTCTTGCAATGAGCCATAGTTGGGCATGATGATGAGTTAGTACAAGAGGGGTGCTGACACAACAGGTTTAGGCTTTGCTTCAAGTGGGAAGGGCAACAATGTCTTTGGCAAGGTTGATGAACAGAGTGGATTGAGCACAAGTGAGAAACCCACCGATCTTCCCAAGCTCACAAAGATTAATCCACCAAAGCCATCTAAGCCGACCAGACCCATTGTGAAGGATGGAGTGCTTGAAGAGTCTCCCAAGCCTCCACCTCAAAAACAAGTGTGGATTCCAAAACCTGACCACCTCAGGAAACCACTTGATACTCTGCCAAACATCTATGATAAGCCCCTTCCTAGAGCCAAGCCACTTCCAAGAGTGAACCATGCCCACAACAGAGTGAGTCATCCACCACCCAAGAGAGAGGTGTATCACTGTGACTATTGCGAGAGGGATGGTCACTTGTTTGTGTTTTTCTTTAGGAGGAAGAGAGATGAGAGGCATAAGGTTGAGCTTTACTAGAAGAACATGCATCGCCCTTCTCATGGCATGCATAGTTCACCTGCTCAGAGGCGTAACACTAGACTGAGAGGTGCAAGATCTCAAGGTGCTAGGCCTCAGTTTGTGATACCACATGATGGTCATGCCCGACGTGGACCAAGTCGTTCTCAATACGACTCTAGGTCCCGTGGCAGTGGCTTTCTGTCCTACACTTCTAGCGAACCACATTTTCTTTCTCATGGTGATCACTTGTCTCCCATGGGACATGGCATGTATGGTGTTTTTCCTAACCCTTTTTCAGGGTAGATGACCCAGCACTGGTATTCTCCTCAGTTTACTAACCCCAGTGTCGGATCATTTGCTCATCCCATATTTTTCTATTGATGCAGCATGGAGGCTTGGAGAACATATGGCTTGCTGATTCTGGGTGTTCACGTCACTCGACCGGTAATTCAAATTGGTTATCCAGCCTCAGCCCCATGATCTCCGAGGAGTACATCACATTTGGGGACAATGGTAAGGGTAAGGTGCTTTCTCATGGGTCGGTAAGGCTCAATGAGAGCTTTGTGCTCAAGGATGTTGCTTTGGTCTCAAGTTTGCATTTCAATCTGCTTTTAGTTTTCCAACTCCTTAGAGATGGTTTTGAAGTGCACTTTAAGCTGGGCCTTTCTTGCATTTTGGATTCTCATGGTGATCTTATTTGCTCGATTGTGCCTTTTGGGCTTGTCTTTCATGCTAAGTTTTCGCGCTCTTTTGGCACTTCTCGGTGTTTGGTGGTAGGCAGTTCTTCTGAGCTTTGGAAGTGGCATAGGAGGCTTGGTCATTTCAGCTTTGACTTACTTGCAAGGTTGAGCTCTCTTGATTTAATCCAAGGATTGCCTAAGCTAAAGTTCGAGAAGGATTTGGTTTGTCACCATGTCATCACGGGAAGATGGTTGCCGCTTCTCATTCCTCTATAAACCAAGTGATGACCAAACAACCTGGCGAGGTCCTTCACATGGACACTGCAGGTCCAGCTCGGGTTTGGTCGGATGGTGGGAAGTGGTACATTCTTATGATCGTGGACGATTTTTCTCGCTATTCTTGGGTCTTTTGCTTGGAATCCAAGGATGAGGTGTTTTCCCATGTGCGGGAATTGATTCTTAGGCCACAAAATGAGCATCCCAAGAATGCCATGAGAACTATACGCAGTGACAATGGCACCAAATTCAAGAACTCTCATTTTGAAGCTTTTTGCAGATCTTTGGGTCTTGAGCATCAGTTCTCTTCACCTTATGTGCCCCAATAGAATGGGGTTGTTGAACAGAAGAATTGGACCCTTGTTGAGATCACCAGGATGATGCTCAATGAGCATAGGACTCCTAGGTGGTATTGGGCTGAAGCAATCAACATAGCTTGTCATGTTTCAAACTGCATTTTCCTTCAAGCCTTTACAAAGAGGACTTCTTATGAGTTGCGGTTTGGGCGTCCTCCCAAGGTAAGCTATTTTAGAGTTTTTGGCTATAGGTGCTTCATTCTTAAGCAAGGTAACTTGGACAAGTTTGAGTCTCATTCTTCTGATGGCATTTTTCTTGGTTATGCTACTCATTCATGTGCATATAGAGTACTTAATCTTTAGACTAACCATGTCATGGAGACTTGTGAAGTTACCTTCAATGAAACCACACCTTGTTCTTCTCCTGTCTTTGAGCGTGCAGGTGATCAAGAGATAGGTGAAAGTATCTTTGTGGAAGAGAAGCAGGATGATGTCGATTGGGGTGCTCCCGAGCTGACTCCACCGGCTGCCCCTCTTGACCCTGAGACGACTACATCAGTTCAAGGCCCCGATCCTTCTTCTTCAACTTCTTAGGGCCTGAACGACTAGTTTCCCTCTCTTGCACCTGAGGGAGCTCCAGCTACAATTGAGGGGAGGCTATTTCATCAAGAATGGCACCAGTACACATTCAGCATTATCATCCACCTGAGACCATGATCGGTAACTGAAACATCCTCAATTTTCCATGAAGGGAAAATACATAGAATGGTAAATAATACAATAGTTCGAAGCTCAAACCATCCCATTATCTAGCAATAGTTGATACAGAAATCAATACTTCAAACAAAAGAGTACAATTAGGGGAAATTACATAAATAGTTCACCACCACAATGGCAGGATCATCAGAGTAGCTGCAGCATCTGGATTAGCTGTGAAAGGCAGAAGTACAATAAATCTCCAAAGAGAAGCCTGAGCATAGGAACGAGATGTCTACTCCTCATCGGTGAAGTCGTAGTCAGGTTCACCTGCCAAATAATTTTCAGTACGCTTTGTACTAGCCACATCTCCCACCCTATGCTTTGCTTTAGCTATGTAGTATGTGGTGGAATGCAAAGGATATAATCAAATTGACCTAATATATGGCTGTGATTTCCTATGCAAGTAGTGACCAATATTATATAATATAATTCATTAAGTTTTAACCCATCTCATCCACATATCCATCCCATTCCATTACCATCACACACATCTCACCCTCTCACACTCAGTCGGCAGGTCCAACTCCCTCTCAGAGCCTGTCTCAGTGGCTCACAGCCAGAAGGGTAACACCAGGGAGAGAATAGGACTCATCTCACTACTCTCGAGAAGCGTGGGTCTTAGGAAAGGGCCATACCAGTGGCTCGCAGACTATATACATAGATTCATAAACTCTGCAGAGTGTGTACTACCATAACCACAAGATCACTATCATCGGCGGTGCCCGCCTAAGCTAATTGTGGCTGCTTTTTAACCGGTGCGATGCACCCTACCACTCAGTACTGGGACATCCCGGATAGGTACCACCGGCACACTGAGACTGTGAGACATAGTATCGGGCCCCCAAGGTCACTATGCTGTCTAAGGAGGGTGTGGGTCTCCATGCTCGTACCTCCTGACACTATCTGCTATCAACCTAGTAGTAGTGGCATCGTCCTAGCTAGTCAGACACCCATCTCCCGCCCATACAAGAGTGAGTGGTGAGCACGTAAGTCCCAAGGTTCCGGTCCTCAAGAGATATCAGGTCCTAGGGGGGATTAGACAGGATTATCTTCTCTTAGGGACTACAACAGTCTGTGCTACAATAGCACCTCCTACCCGGGGCTTCGCCCCATGAAGGTTCTCAGCCCCGGGATCACCATATTCCTCACAATGTGCTCGCCACAAGCACCTCCCAGGGGAATGCCCAGAACACATCCCCCGGCAAGACTCGCCCACATGGCTCATCGTAGAATCCTGTTCGATTGACTCAACCCTCACCACACACCCAAGACGCACGCAGCACTCTCCCCGAGTAAAGTGGCACCACGTGCCTTAACCATATAACCATACTCTCCACCACGCATCACATCACACAGATATAAGCGTAGTAGTAGTAAAGCATCATAAGTAAATAAGCATGCGTCTAGCCTATCAGCATGCGTCTAGCCTATCATCCCAAGGCTCATCAAGCAAATCTACCATGCAACCTATCATCAGGTGATATTCATAAATAAAGCACTAGCAAACTAGATATTATGCCATACGGAATAGGATCTATGAGGTTGGGTGGGGTGTGGCACCTATGAAGTCATCACTGAGCTCCTCCTCGTACTTGTAGTCGTCCTCCTCAAACTGTGCCTCCTCTAAAATGAGACATAATAGCCGCGTTAGCGACTCCTATAGAGTCAACACAAAGAATCAATAAAATTCAATAACTCCAAATGCACTCATACATAAGGCTATGACGTAGAGCTCATTTTTATGAAAATTTAGACACTTGGCGTGACACGTGGCATGTTTTGATTGGTCTATGTGGCGCACGGGCACAGTGGAGCTGGCGTAGGGCTGAAGTCATGCTGATATCATGCTGACATCAGCACTGACGGTGGACTCGGTCTGCGACAGACAGGTGGGGCCCATGGGTCTGGTCACTGATAGGTGGGGCCAGGTCAACGGTCAACGGTCAACACCTCGACGGGCCTAGGCAGGGCTGGATTTGGGTTGGGTTGGGCTGGCCTGGCCCAAACATGTGTCGAGCAGGGAAATAGGCCATGTGGCTTCCTGGGCCGTTAACGGGCTCGGTCTGTGGTTGGCCGGTTCATGGACCTGGTCCGTGGTGGACCAAGGGCCCAGTGTTGGCGTGGCTGGCGCGGAGTGGGCTAGCGTGGCCACTTGGTGGTGGACACGGTGCACCGAGGATGGGGAAAATTTCCCCATCTCCTCTGTCTTGTGCGCACGGCTGACATAGCGACCTTCGCCTGTAGCGAGCAGGGGCGCGGTGGCTGCGGGTGGCGAGGGCCAGGCGGAGCAGCTGCTAGGGCTGCGCAGAGGCATGGTGGAGGTGGTTGCGGGGCACAAGCTGGCTCGCGGGTCCTTAGCTCACCGGTGCATGTACTCCGGCGATGGCCGACGGTGAGTCAATGGCTGCCGGGCACTACGATGCGCGGGGCTCGCCATTAGCTAGCGCTGTGGGGTCACAAAGTCATGGTGGTCAAGTAAATGGCCTCAATTTGCACCGAGGCCCTCTAATTCGGCCGGCAGCGGCGGCGGGTCAATGGCGATTGTCGGTGTTCTGACCCTCGAGGGGTTAACACCAACGAGTAATATCGTATCCGCGTGCTCCCTAATCCGGTGGGTGATGCAAGAATGACACAATGATTTATCCTGGTTCGGGCAAAGAAGGCCCTACGTCCAGCGGGGGGAGGGTGATTCGTGTTATTCTGCACCGAAGTGCTAGTACAGGGGAAAATACAAGCTGGTGTGAGGAGTGAAAGGTGGAGTTGGGGCGTGCGGACGCCTTGCTCTCGACCTCACACAGGCTCACGGTGTCGTTCAGTGATCTAGGGCCTTAGTGTTCCTATGCTCTAGATTCTCTCGGTCTGAGTCCGGTCCTTCTCTCTAACGTCCTGGCGCCTCCTTTTATAGACGAAGGAGGGGCACAGGTGTACATGTACTTCGAGCTCGTATGACGCTGATGACGTACGACGTTGAGGCCGATCATGTCGATGCCGCTGTAGTGATGTACGTCGGTATGGGAGGCCCTGCAGCCGTCGCATCGGGAGTTGTTGAAGTTCAGCTTGAGGGTCCCCTCGGTGAAGCCGAGGGGTGTCGGTCGAGGGTCCTGGCCGGAGCCGAGTGGGTCGTGCCGAGGAGGTCGAGCTTCACTGGATAAGATCGAATCCCGAAAAACATGGAAAACATGTTAGTTTATACGTATCGAGGGGGTGCGGGTCGTGGCACAGCGCTCGGTATGGCGCAACAGCGTAATATGACTTGCGGGATTCCGGGGCATGGGCAGTAAAAGTAGATTTGACCGCCACGCCCGTGACTGTTACCGTAACTGTGGCCATGCGGTTAGGCAGGGGTAGATAGATCGCATTAAATGCGCTTGGATCCATACGGGGGAGTCGGTGGCCGAGGGGTGCGCTGCCCTCGAGGGCCGCCCATTCGCCCAGGCGAAGTTCCGTCCTCGAGGGGGCTCATTCGCTAGGCGAAGTTACGTCCTCGAGGGACGGCTTGTTCGCTGGACGAAGTTCCGTCCTCGAGGGGTAGCTCGAATCATACCCTCGCGTATACAGTACTTGTCCGTTCGGTATCCTCTCTGATGAACAGCACTGGTCCGTTCGGTAGCCTCTCGAGCAGGCTTCGGTTTTGGGACGTCGTTGTTCGTTCGCGGGCCAGTCCGATACGTCTCAGCCTATGGGCCTTAGCGCAGGAGTTTATCGGAGGGTTCAAGATGCTGATTTTGCGGGGCTTTAGTTTGTTAAGCAAGGGGTCTGGGATACCTGTTTCTAGGGTATCGACAGTAGCCCCCGAGCCCCTGCACGAGTGATGTCACTCGGGGAGGGGGTCAGGAATTTTAGGAAAGAGACGTGATTCGGATTTTTTCGCGGGGGGCGCGTGAGCGACCCCCGCGGGGGTAGCCCCCGAGGCCTCGTAGGAGTCGAAAGACTCCTGTGAGGGCTTTATTTTATATTTAGTTAAGGGTGCTCGTCCAGTCGGGTATAGGCCTGAACTAGAGTCGTAGCGTTTTACCGAGGGGAGCCCCCGGGGAATTTTTCGACCCTCTTTCGTCGAGGGGCGCCGGACACAGGCAAGCCCCCGAGCCTCGTGCGGCTGGGGCGTTGCTGGCCTCGGCATTCATCTCACGAGTCCTTTCGATCGGACATGAGGCGAGAAGCATCGGACTACCCCCGATAGGGCGAGCCGCGAAGATCTCAGTGAGCTGGTAACGGGAAAATCCAAGCGAGAGCTCGTTCCTCATTCGATAGAGGTCGGCAGGTGGCCCGGAGGCGGTCTCATTAAAGCAAAACGCGATGGTCCTACGGATTTCGATTCCATTCGATAGGTCTCGGTGGCTCGATGCCTCCCTTCGGGGGGATTCCATAAAGTCCGTAGCGTTTCACCTTGGACGCATCCAAAGGGGTCTCGAGAGTTCGTTCTCGAGCAGGGCCTCCTGTTGGCTCCCCCTTGGTCACCCCTGACTCAGGTGCTCGAGGGCGGCTGTCGAACCTCATTCGTGGGGTCAGCCTTCCCTCCTTCGAGACTTAGGGCCGGAGCCTGATTTTGATGCTCAAGGGCGGTCGTTAAGCCCTCACACGAGGACCGGCCTTCGCTCCCTCGAGACTTTGAGATAGGGTCAGACCTCGTTTTCTCCTCTCGCGGAAATCTCTGTCGACGAGTAATCATTCTCTTTCGGCGCTCAAGGGCGGTCGTTAAGCCCTCACTTGAGGACCGGCCTTTGCTCCCTCGAGACTTCAAGGCGGGGTCGGAGCCCGCTCTTTTACGGTGCTCAAGGCGGCCGTTAAGCCCTCACACGAGGACCGGCCTTCGCTCCCTCGAGACTTCG
>CM041631.1:31914666-31970046 GCA_023333625.1 Bothriochloa decipiens
TCACACGAGGACCGGCCTTCGCTCCCTCGAGACTTCGAGGCGGGGTCAGAGTCCGCTCTTTTTCGGTGCTCAAGGTCGGTCGTTAAGCCCTCACACGAGGACCGGCCTTCACTCCCTCGAGACTTCGAGGTGGTGTCGGAGCCCGCTCTTTTGCAGTGCTCGAGGGCGGTTGTTAAGTCCTCACACGAGGACCGGCCTTCGCTCCCTCGAGACTTCGAGGTGCATTTTTCCTTATGTAGAAAACTCCGTTAGCGAGTAACGGTCCTTTTTTGTTACCGTTGGGCACGCCTTTTGAGGAGAAGGGCTTACCAGAGCGATCGTGGCAGGCCCGAGCAACAGCTCTCTGCCAGAGATAGGACACGTGCGTCCGGTCGAGTGTCAAGGGGGGAACAGTCAGGTAAACGCATTAATTGCGGGAAGTTACCTTTTCCCTTCCGCTGGGTTCCGCCCGTTGCTCTTCTCGAGTATAAAAACAGAGGGGACAGGCGTTCGCTCCCACCTTTGCCATTCTGCCGAGCTCCCGCTTTCCTGCGTGTGTGAGGATAAAAACTTAGAGTGAGAAGTCGCGATTGGGATCCTTCCTGGTCGTCCGTCTGCCGAAGAGATTCGTGCCGCTGTTGCCGCCGCCGCGCCCACCGAGCAGATCTGCGCCGCCGCTGCCGCCATGGCCCCAGTTCTCCAGCCCGCCGAGCCCTGGCGCCCGTCGACCGTGACGCAGCAGAGGCTGACCGAGCTGGTGAGGGAAGGGCTTCTCCGCCCCATCACGGATTCGAATCGGCTGGAGTGGATTGCGCCGCCCAGGGACCACGAAGAGCCAAACCCACCGGAGGGGTACGTGGTGAGCTTCCTGAAGTTCCATCGGCACGGGTTCGGCGTTCCCCCAAGCGAGTTCATGCGGGGGCTGACGAACTACTACGGCGTCGAGCTCCACCATTTCTCCCCCAACACCATCTCCAACGCCACCATCTTTGCAGCCATCTGCGAGGGCTATCTTGGAATGGAGCCACATTGGGAGCTGTGGCTCCACCTCTACAAGGGGGAGTGGTTCGCCTCCCCGGTGTCGGTCAGAGTAAGGCGGATCGTCAGAGCGGGATGCCTCAACTTCGCGTTGAAGACCGGGAGGTCGGAGGAGCCACGCGAGTACATCCCCACCGGGTTGGCGACTAACCACTCCCGGTGGGACGAGCAGTGGTTCTATCTGCGCAACGACGGCGGCTATCTTCCGCCGTACACCGGGCGGCTCATCGCCGAGCGTCCATACAATTGGCCGTTCGGTGTCGCGGGAGACCTTCAGCGTCGACTTCACCCCCTCATCGTCGTGCTGAGGACCCTTCGAGAAGCGGGCCTAACGGCGGGGATGGTTGCCTCGGCCTTTCACAGTCGACGGGTGCTCCCTCTGATGGAGCGCCCGCTGCGGTTGGACGAGATGCTCCCCTCGGCGGCGCCCGAGCTTCTCAGGAGGTGCCGGATGTCCGACGACAGGCCGTCCGCCTCGGAAGTCGTCGCGCGGGTAAAGGGGATGGTGTCTGGCTTGTTCAAGGTGGAAGACGTCAACCGTCTCCCCATGCGGCCAGAGGAGGGTTGCCTCGACCTGGTGAGTGCCTCGACTCGTGACCTTCGAGTTTTTCCCCCTCCCCCTCCCCTCCTCCTCCCCTTTCTTATGTCCCTGTGACTGAATGTCTTCGCGCAGGGGAGAATCGACTATCGGAGATCGAGGCCTCCACTGAGGGAGGACGCTGCCGATCGTCAGGTAAGACGTTTCACCGCCCAGCAAGAGAAGCGGAGTAAGGACGAGGAGGAGAAAAAGAAAGCCAAGAAGCTCCGGGAGCGCAAAAGGCTCGCGAAGCGCCGCGCTGAGCAGAGGCGCGACGGGCTCCCGGAGGAGGAGTCTCCCTCGTCCGAGGGAGATGAAGATGATGATGATGACAGTGATGACGTCGAGGGGGTGGAGGGGCGCCTCGACCGCATCCTGCCGGAATCCACCCATGCTGACTGCCCCTTCGTGCAGGAGGAGGTGGCGGAGCAGCGCGCCCCTCAGCCGGCGGCGTCGGCCTCGGAGCGCCGATGTGGAAAAAGGGGGGCCGAGGCCTCGCCTCGAGGGGGATCACCCTCCTGGTGTCATACTCGAGGCGGGAGCCCACCCACTTCGATCCGAGAGACCCGATCCCGGTCGTCGGCGCGCGCGGAGCAGAGGCGTGCCCAGGAGGCCCCGTCAAAGCAGGGAAGCGCGGTGACCCCACCGACGGCCCCGAGCAGCCCCAGCCCTGCGAAGGGCTCGGCTTCGAGAGGGGTCTCGAAATCTATGGGCAGTTCGAGGGGTGCCCGAAAGGCCTCTATACCCTTCGGGTAAGTGCCGTTGAATCATTTTCTTTGCGTCATCTTTGTGCGTTTCAATAAACCTTTTGCCGTTCTGCTTTCCATTCAGGCCCAAGCGCCAGATCGAGGAGGCGTCTCTCGCGCCGGCCAAGCGGCTCAAGATGGATGCAGCCTCGAAGACGGAGGCCCCGGCTACAGGTGCGTCGTCGAGGCCCTTGGCCCCGTGGGAAGCCAAGTGGTTGTCCTCCGCCCTTGGTGCTATGGCACGCGGTAGGCTGACGGGTTCCACTCCTGCTGCAGGGTCGAGCGTCCCAGGGACCGCGGCGGGTGGCGACTCCGTGCCTGGGAGGACGCACGAGGGAGGGAGCGCCTCCTTGACATCACCGCCCGCGGCCCTCGAGCTCGACCCGGCACCAAGAGGCGGCGCCCCGACGTCGGGTGCTTCCGTTTTTGGTGGTCCGGAGGCTTCGATCCCCGCACCCGAGGCGGGAGCCCCCGAGGGCCACGAGCCGGGAGAGGGGGCCATCGTCGTGGACCTCGAGGGTGAGGAGGCCTCGACCCTTCCCCCCTCGACGGGAGAGCGACGGCCCTGGCCGGCGGGTCTGCGCGAGCTCGAGGCCCGGAGGGAGCAGGAGCAGGGGGCCCTGCAAGAAGCGGAGTCGCCACGGCCGCAGTAGGAGGAGGAGGAAACTGGGGACCAGCCCCAGCATCAGCAGGCGCAGCAGACGCCGCCGGGGGATGCGGCGCCGCTGGACCCATCAGCGCAGCAGCCGCCCGAGACGTCTGAGGCGGAAGTGACTTCTGGACTGCCCAAACAATGGGTGTCCGTGATCACTTTGGACGAGTTGCTGTCCGAACAAGAAGCGGCGTCGAAGGCGTCCACGGTCCCGCGGCTGCCAGGGGCGCAACTGGAGGATGCCTCGGTACCGAGCCCGACAGAAGACGCGCCGGCGGTGGTCCCACCGGCGCCACAAGTCGTGGCGTTGGGTGAAGCTTCGGCCCCCACACCTTCGCTGCTTCCGACGGCTCCGGACGCAGCACCGGATCAGGCGCCGCAACCGTCGACGAAGCAGCCGGAGGAGACGGCAGCTGTCGGTGTGCTGAGGAGGTCGACGTCCGACCCCGGGCTGAGGGGTGCCCGTGCCGCGTTAGAGTTCCACATCCCGGGAGAGTTGGCCGTGGGTTACAGCGTTCCAGGCGATGTGGTGGAGGAGATCGATTCCTTGGCGCGAGCCAAGGTCAAGACGGTCCTTCCAGATTGGGGCAAGGAGCGCATCGTGCTCCGGGAACTCGGCGATCCCCGCGCTCTGGGGATCGAGATGAACAACCCGGCGGAGGTCAAGTGCTGGGAGGAGGCCGAGCGGTCCCGGGCGTGGCTGCGGCACTTGCTGAAACTGGGCGCCGAGCTCGCGGAAGGCCTTGACCGGAATCTCGGGGTGAGTCGCTGTGTTAGGCCATATGTATATTTTTTGTTAAGTTCTTTCGTATGGGATGCCTTAACCCTCGATTTCCTGTCCCCAGGTGGCGCGGAGGCGGTCCTACTTGAAGTCAGTCTTCCTCCATGAAACGCACAACAGCCGGGAGGAAGTGCTTCGCCAACTCGAGGCCGGCGGTTCTGCGCAGAGCAGGGTGGCCGAGCTCGAGGAGGAGCTGAGGCAGACGAGGGAGGAGGCCGCCAAGGCCAAAGAGGAAGCCGCCCGGGCGAAGACGGACTCCGACGCAGCTCGAGGAGAAGCCGCCCGCCTCGAGGGGGAGCTCGAGTGTGCCAGGGAGGAGGCTAACGCGGCGAAGGCCGAATCAGAGAAGGCCAGGGTCGAGAGCGTCCGAGCCTAGGAGCGCGTCGAGCTGCTCATGGCGGAGGCTCAGAGTTCCATGGCGTGCATCCATTCGCTCGAGGCCAGCTTCGCTGAAGTCTCTGCCACGCGCAACGCCCTCTCCGCCTTGGCCCAGGAAGAGAAGAGCCATGCCGCCGACCTGGAAACCCAGCTCGGGGCAATGAAGGCCACCCTCCGGGACAAGGAGCAGGCCATCGTCCTAGCCGGTGGCGCCCTCGAGACCCTTCGTTTCGAGAAGACGGAGGTGACCCGAGCCTTCAAAGAGGCCCAGCGGGAGCGGGACGAGGCTCAGGGGGAGCGCGACGCCGTGCTGGGGGATCACAACGCCCTCGAGACTCGCTGTGCTGGTGAGTCCCTCAAAGGATTTTTGATCTTTGTTCTTTTCGTATGGTTTATCGAATTCTTGCTTTGTGTTTCAGGCATCGAGTCCGAGCTGCTTGCGACCCAGACCACCGCCAAGCCGCTGCAGGAGAGCCTTGCGGCGAAGGGGGCGCTTCTTGGTCGGCTCCGGGTTGCCCTCGACGGGCTCTGCGCCCTCTGGGAGGTCGGGCCCGTCGAGGGTGCCGAAGAAGACATCCCCGGTGCTGCGCTCGTGGACCGGATCTACTACCTCGACGCCACCCTTCGAGATCGCGTGCGGGAGGCGCTTCACACTGGCGTGAAGCGGGCGCTTGCGGTGGTCTCGTCCAGCTTCGTTTTTGATATGAACGTGGTGGCCCAAGGCTTTGTTCCTGACATCTCGAAGACCGACGCCGAGAATGAGGAGCGCTGCCGAGGGCTCATCAACAACGCTGAGAGGCCGGGGGGAGAGCTGGCGAAGTTATTCGAGGACGAAGTCCTCCCCCCGGTGGATGTAGGGTACCATGTCGAGGGGGGCGGTGACGGGGCGAGCCTGTAGGGCAAGACTGGGCGAGGGTGCCCATGTAATGAATTAATTTTTGTAAATTATATTCAATGTGGCTTTGAAAGCCCCTTTTTGAACATGAATGCATCTATCGTAATGTGATGCATCCTTTTACTTTCGAACCTTTTCTGCTTTCTACTCACCTAGACTTCGCTTTTTTGACTAAATTTTTGACGCAAACACATATCCCTCGAGGGGGGAGCGAGTGGAGGTACCGTAGCCCGGGGGCGTAGGAGAGCTCCGACTCGACAGCCCTCGACCCCAAGGGAGTTCGAGGCGTTTTCTACTTAGTCGCGAAGCGTATCGAGGTGTGAGAAAGAAGAAGCGCTCGAGTTCTGCTCGCCTCACTTTTGTTTTCCAACTGAGCGTTCAACGTGAACTCGTATCCCTCGAGGGGGAGCGAGTGGAGGTACCGTAGCCCGGAAGCGTAGGAGAGCTCCGGCTCGACAACCCTCGACCCCAAGGGAGTTCGAGGCGTTGTCAACTTAGTTGGGAAGCAAAAAGAGGGGAGCGTGCGAAAAAATCGTTCGTATTTTTAGGAACTTAGGGGGTTCCCCCCCGTTAGCCCCCGAGGGAGGCTCGACTCTGGTAAGACAGGGTCGAGGCTACCTCTTGCATGTATAATAATGAGTTTGAACTTATAATCGAAAGTAGTCCTTATATTTGTCATGCGGGAATGTACAAGACATGCGAGAATGTACAAGGGCACTGGTGCCCTAAGGGTAGAAACGACGTAGCTGTTCGATGTTCCACGCGTTGGTGAGGATTTTGCCTTTGTCGTTAGCGAGCTTGTACGTCCCGGGCTTTAGCACCTCAGCTACGGCGAATGGACCTTCCCATGGTGGTGTCAGCTTGTGACGTCCTTTGTTGTTCTGCCGTCGTCATAGGACGAGGTCTCCAACTTGGAGGTCTCTCGGGCGCACGTGCTTGTCGTGGTAGCGTCGAAGTTTTTGCTGATACCTCGCGGAGTGAAGCAGCGCCATGTCTCGAGCCTCCTCGACCTGGTCGACGGCATTGGCGAGGGCTTCTTCGTTAGTTTGCTCGTTGTAGGCCTTTAGTCGAGGGGAACCATACTCGAGGTCAGTGGGGAGGACGGCCTCGGACCCATAGACCAAGAAGAATGGGGTGAACCCCGTGGCTCGACTAGGTGTTGTCCTTAAGCTCCATAGGACCGACGGCAACTCCACGGCCCATTTTTTTCTGTGCTTGCCGAGGCGTTTGAGGATCCTTGGCTTGAGGCCCTGTAAAATCATGCCGTTGGCGCGCTCGACCTGGCCATTAGTTTGAGGATGTGCAACCGCGGACCAATTCACACGGATGTGATGGCGATCGCAAAAATCCAAGAACTTCTTGCCGGTGAATTGCGTGCCGTTGTCGGTGATGATGACGTTCGGGACCCCGAAGCGATGGATTATATCGGTGAAGAACTCGACTGCCCATTCGGAGCGGATGTTGCTGATGGGCCAGGCCTCGATCCATTTGGTAAACTTATTGACGGCAATGAGCAGGTGAGTGTACCCTTTGGTCGTCCTCTTGAGAGGCCCCACAAGATTGAGCCCCCAGACCGCAAACGGCCAGGTGATGGGGATCATTTGTAGGGCGTGAGCTGGGAGGTGCGTCTGCTTGGCGTAGAATTGACACCCTTTGCACGAGCGGACGATGTTCGTGGCGTCGAAAACGGCGGTCGGCCAGTAGAAACCCTGTCGAAAAGCATTGCCTACGAGGGTCCTTGGTGCCGCGTGGTGGCCGCAGGCTCCTGAGTGTATGTCCTCGAGGAGCCTCCTACCTTCCTCGATGGTAATGCAGCGCTGAAGAACGCCCGAAGGGCTTCGCCTGTAGAGTTCCTTGCCATCACCATAGATGACATAGGACTTGGCGCGTCGCGCGATCCGTCGAGCTTCGGTTCGGTCCTCCGGAAGTTCTCCCCGAATGAGGCAGTCGAGTAAAGGGGCTCGCCAATCTGGTGGCGGGTTCAATGGAGGGGATGTCTCCTGGATCTCCATAACCTGGGCCCCAGTCGAGGGGGCCCCGATCGAGGTCATGGGGTGGAGCTTCGAGGGCGTAGTGCAAGCCCCCGAGCCCAAATCGACGGAGGGCTCGAAGAGGTCCCTCGAGAACACGTCCGGAGGGACTGTACCTCGGGTCGATGCGATTTTTGCGAGCTCGTCCGTGGCTTCGTTGTATCGTCGAGCGATATGACTAAGGTCAAGGCCGTGGAATTTGTCTTCCAACTTGCGCACTTCGTTGCAGTATGCTTCCATCTTGGCATCGTGGCAGCTCGAGGCCTTCATCACTTGGTCGATGATTAGCTACGAATCGCCTCAAACGTCAAGGCGTCGGACCCCGAGTTCAAGGGCGATTCGTAACCCAACGACAAGCGCCTCGTACTCCGCGATGTTGTTAGAAGCGGCAAAGTGGATGCGAATGACATAGCGCATGTGGACTCCGAGGGGTGAAATGAAGAGCAAGCCCGCGCCTGCTCCTGTCTTCATGAGCGACCCGTCGAAGTACATCATCCACAGCTCGGCTTGAATTTGGACTGGTGGCAACTGAGTGTCGGTCCACTCGGTGACGAAATCCGCTAGCACTTGAGACTTGATGGCCTTCCGTGGTGCGTAGGTGATGGTCTCGCCCATCAGCTCGACCGACCACTTGGCAATCCTTCCAGCTGCCTCCCGGTTATGGATGATCTCCCCCATGGGGAACGAGGATACCACAGTAACCGGTGGCCGAGGAAGTAATGTTGGAGCTTGCGACGCGTAAGGATGATGGCGTATAGCAGCTTCTGCACCTGTGGGTAGCGGATTTTTGTTTCCGAAAGCACCTCGCTGACGAAGTAAACTAGCCGCTGGACTGGTAAGGCGCGCCCCTCCTCTTGCCTCTCCACCACTATGGCCGCGCTGACCACCTGGGTGGTTGCGGCGACATAGAGGAGGAGGGGCTCAGGTGGTTCAGTCGCCGTTGCAGGTCGAGGAGGGACGAGGATCGTAGTGGACATCAGCTTGGCTTTGAGTTCGTCGAGGGCCCCCTCGGCCTCCGCGGTCCACGTAAATCGCTCGGATTTTTTCAAGAGACGGTACAGAGGCATGGCCTTCTCCCCTAAACGTGAGATGAAGCGGCTGAGGGCCGCGAGACAGCCCGTGACCCTCTGCACGCCCTTGAGATCCCGAATCGGCCCCATTCGCGTGATGGCCGCCACCTTTTCAGGGTTGGCCTCGATCCCGCGTTGGGAGACGATGTATCCGAGGAGTATGCCCCGAGGCACTCCGAAAACACATTTCTTGGGATTGAGTTTTATGTTTTTGGCTCGAAGGCACCCGAACGCGACTTTGAGGTCTCGGATGAGGTTGTCCGCTCTTTTGGACTTAACCACGATGTCATCGACGTAGGCTTCGACCGTGTCGCCTATGTGTTCGCCGAAGACATGGAGCATACACCGCTGATACGTCGCTCCGGTGTTTCGGAGGCCGAAGGGCATTGTTACGTAGCAGTACATGCCAAAAGGTGTGATGAAGGATGTCGCGAGCTGGTCGGACTCTTTCATCTTAATTTGATGGTAGCCGGAGTAAGCATCGAGGAACGAGAGGGTTTCACACCCCGCGATAGAGTCGACAATTTGATCGATGCGTGGTAAAGGAAATGGAACTTTGGGACATGCTTTGTTTAAACTAGTATAGTCAATACACATCCACATCTTTCCATTCTTTTTCTTAACTAACACGGGATTAGCTAACCATTCGGGGTGATGAACCTCCTTGATGAATCCAGCTGCCAAAAGCTTGTGTACCTCCTCACCGATGATCCTGCGCTTCTCCTTGTCGAAGCGGCGCAGGCGTTGCTTCACCGGTCTGGACCCGGCCCGGATTTCCAAGGCGTGCTCGGCGACTTCCCTCGGTATGCCCGGCATATCCGAAGGACTCCACGCAAACATATCGGCGTTCGCGTAGAGAAAGTCGATGAGCACGGCTTCCTATTTGTCCTCGAGGTCAGCGCTGATCGTTAGCACCTTCTCGCATGGGCAGCTCGGGTCGAGGGGGACTTTCTTGGTGTCTTGTGCCGGCTCGAAATTGCCGGCGTGTCGCTTGGGATCTGGCACCTCGTCGGCGAGGTGCTCGAGGGTCGCGGCTATCATGGCGTTTTCCTCGACGGCCTCCACATATTCGACGCATTCCACATCACAGTCGTATGCGTGCTCGTAGGAGGAGGCGACAGTGATGACGCCTTTAGGTCCTGGCATCTTGAGCTTGAGGTAGGTGTAGTTCGGGATCGCCATGAACTGCGCGTAGCCCGGTCGGCCGATGATGGCATGATACGTTCCGTGAAACCTGACCACCTCGAAGGTGAGGGTCTCTTTCCTGAAGTTGGCAGGGGTGCCAAAACAAACAGGGAGTTCGATACGGCCGACGGGGAAAGCCTTCTTCCCTGGCACGATGCCATGGAACCCTCCGGCGCTGGGTCGGAGTTGGTGTCTCCTGACCCCCAGGAGGTCGAGGGTCTCGAGGTAGATGACATTTAAGCTGCTGCCGCCGTCCATGAGGACCTTCTAGAGGCGGGTGTTGATGATGATCGGGTCGACGACGAGTGGATAGGCCCCGGGGTTGGGGACTCGATCCGGATGGTCATCGCGGTCGAACGTGATGGGCGCATCAGACCAGTTGAGGTAGTGAGGGGTTGTGACGCGAGCTGAGAAGACCTCTCAACACTCCCGCTTACGCTGTCGGGGCATGAGCTGGGTCGAGGGCCCCCCGTAGATCATGTAGTAGTCATAGACTTCGGGGAATTTTCCGTCTTCCCCGTTGTCTCCCTCACCGCCGCCTTGGTCTTTCTTGTCGTCACCTTTCTTCACACCCACTTGCTCGAAGTGCCTTCGAAGCATGCAGCAGTCCTTAAGCTTGTGTTTTGCCCCGTCCTTATGGTAAGGATAGGGCTCCTCGAGCATCTTGTCGAAGATGGCGCCCTCGGGGGGCGCGGGGGGACCTCGAGGTCTTTTGCATTCGGTTGCAGCGACGAGATCGTCTTCTGTAGCCTCCCGCTTGCCTTGTTGATTTTTCTTCTTCTTGTTATTTCTCTTTGACCCTTTGCTCGAGCCTCCGGCGTTGTCGGCTACTGGCGCTTTACTCTTGTCCTTCACGTCACTGAAGAAGGCGCCGACGGCCTCCTCACCAGCGGCGTAGTTGGCGACCACATCCATAAGCTCGTCGACGGTGTCGGGGCGGTTACGCCCTAACTCGCGAACTAGGTCCTTGCAGGTTGTACCCGCAACAAATGCTAGAACGACGTCGAGGTCAGAGATGTGGGGCAGCTCGGTGCGGAGCTTGGAGAACCGTCGAGCAAAGTTGCGGAGGGACTCTCCTGGCTTTTGCTTGCAGTTGCACAATTCCCAGGAGTTTCCAGGACGCACGTAGGTACCTTTGAAATTCCCCTCGAAGATACGGACAAGGTCGGTCCAAGTGCGAATCTGGTCGGGGGGAAGCTCCTCGAGCCACCTACGCGATGGCGTGTCGGACAGGAACAGGGGAAGGTGACGTATGATGGCGTGATCGTCACGCGCCCCGCCCGCCTGACAAGCCAATCGAAAGTCGGCTAGCCAGAGCTCGGGATTGGTTTCGCCGTAATATTTGACGAGGCTCGTGGGGGGTCGAAACTTGTCGGGCAGCTAGGCGCAGCGGATCCTCCTGCTGAAGACCCGGGGGCCCGGTGGCTCTGGGGCCTGTTGGTCTTCTTCGCTGTCGTAACGCCCTCCACGATGGGCGCTGTACCCTCGATCCTCGGCATCCCTGTGCTTGCGTCTGCGGTTCTCGACAATGTCGAGGCGTGCGTCGCGGGGAGCGCGGTCATCATTGACAGGCTCTCGGGCCGGGTTCTTCTTCTGTCGGCGGGCCGCCCCCTGATCGACCGAGCCTTCCCTCTCTGGCCGGGATGGCTCGACCTGAGGCTCGGAGGTAGCTCCTCGACGCCTCGAGGCTGAGCTCTCGGCTTGTTGAGCAGCAGCGACTTAGAGGAGGCCCTTGACCTCGCGTTGTATCCGTTGAGCTTGCGAGTTGGAAGGTGCGGGCATATTGTGGAGGAGCATAGCCGCCGCAACAACATTCTGGCTTGCTCGGGGATAACGGTGGATGGGTTGCTCGGGTGCTCCTTCCTCGATGATTTGCCGGTGGACCTCTCGGGCTCTGGCTCGGGCTCTACTGCCGAGCGGTCGCCGCTCTTGTTCGAGGGTCATCTCGAGCAAGCGCAAGCGTTCCTGCTCGTCGGCGAGCTTCGCCTGTAGCTCCCAAATCTATGCCATCTGCGCATCCTGCTCGCCAGGACGAGGGCACGCTTCTCGGGGTGCGTCTGGTTGTTGGTCCTCTGCTCTGGGGGGAGCGTCTCTCGCCACGGCGGTAGACGCCGTGGCCGCTAGATCGATGGTTTCCTGATCGGAGTCGACGCCACCATCGATGTGGAGGCACTCTCGAGTTGGATCCCAGTGGTCAGAGTCAGAGTCAGGGTCGCCGCAGTAGAAGACGGGGAATTGCCCTCGCGCCTCCTCCTGCAGCCGCCGTCGGAGTGTGCCGACGGTGTACCTCCGGGGGCCGGGCGCTCTTGCGAAAGCCAAACCCTCGGAGGCCGGCGTGACAGTCCCCACGTCCGTCATCGCGCGGAGAAGGGTGTCTGGGCGGTCCTGCAACGCGCTGGTGACGGAGTGGGTTGCTGTCGAAGCTGTCGTCGTGGGATTGTTGGAGTCGGTCGAAGACCACCGACGACGCTCGAACAGCCCGTGCGGAAGCGAGCTTGATCGAGCGGGGGTTTCGTTGCACTTTCCCGACGCGCGCATGGTGAGAGCGGAGTCAGGATTGTGCCGGGATCCTGCCGGCTTGCCCTCTGTCTCCAAACTCGGGTCAGATACGCCCTCAACAAGAGGTTTCTCATCTCTGGTCTGGGGCATGGAGAAAGCGGCGGGGACCCTTCTCGACTCGGGTTGACGGCGATGACGGCGCCGACCGTGTCTCCTTCTGGATGTGGAAGCGTGGTCATGAGACTGGCGAGCGGCTCCCCATGAACGTGGGGACGCACCGCGACCTCCGTTCAGGTCACTGATCGAGAGCAGGGTCATGTCGTAGCCCTGGCCGAGGGTCATGAACTCCAGGCTCCCGAACCAGATCACCGTAGCGTGCGAAAGTGGTGGAACAAAATCGCCCATCCAGAAAAATGGTGGGAAATCGTTAGTGACACGCGGGTCCCCTACCTGGTGCGCCAACTGGTGGTGTTCTGACCCTCGAGGGGTTAACACCAACGAGTAATATCGTATCCGCGTGCTCCCTAATCCGGTGGGTGATGCAAGAATGACACAATGATTTATCCTGGTTCGGGCAAAGAAGGCCCTACGTCCAGCGGGGGGAGGGTGATTCGTGTTATTCTGCACCGAAGTGCTAGTACAGGGGAAAATACAAGCTGGTGTGAGGAGTGAAAGGTGGAGTTGGGGCGTGCGGACGCCTTGCTCTCGACCTCACACAGGCTCACGGTGTCGTTCAGTGATCTAGGGCCTTAGTGTTCCTATGCTCTAGATCCTCTCGGTCTGAGTCCGGTCCTTCTCTCTAACGTCCTGGCGCCTCCTTTTATAGACGAAGGAGGGGCACAGGTGTACATGTACTTCGAGCTCGTATGACGCTGATGACGTATGACGTTGAGGCCGATCATGTCGGTGCCGCTGTAGTGATGTACGTTGGTATGGGAGGCCCTGCAGCCGTCGCATCGGGAGTTGTTGAAGTTCAGCTTGAGGGTCCCCTCGGTGAAGCCGAGGGGTGTCAGTCGAGGGTCCTGGCCGGAGCCGAGGGGGTCGTGTCGAGGAGGTCGAGCTTCGCTGGATAAGATCGAATCCCAGAAAACATGGAAAACATGTTAGTTTATACGTATCGAGGGGGTGCGGGTCGTGGCACAGCGCTCGGTATGGCGCAATAACGTAATATGACTTGTGGGATTCCGAGGCATGGGCAGTAAAAGTAGATTTGACCGCCACGCCCATGACTGTTACCATAACTGTGGCCATGCGGTTAGGCAGGGGTAGATAGATCGCATTAAATGCGCTTGGATCCGTACGGGGGAGTCGGTTGCCGAGGGGTGCGCTGCCCTCGAGGGCCGCCCATTCGCCCAGGCGAAGTTCCGTCCTCGAGGGGGGCTCGTTCGCTGGGCGAAGTTACGTCCTCGAGGGACGGCTTGTTCGCTGTACGAAGTTCCGTCCTCGAGGGGTAGCTCGAATCGTACCCTCGCGTATACAGTACTTGTCCGTTCGGTATCCTCTCTGATGAACAGCACTGGTCCGTTCGGTAGCCTCTCGAGCAGGCTTCGGTTTTGGGACGTCATTGTTCGTTCGCGGGCCAGTCCGATACGTCTCAGCCTATGGGCCTTAGCGCGGGAGTTTATCGGAGGGTTCAAGATGCTAATTTTGCGGGGCTTTAGTTTGTTAAGCAAGGGGTCTGGGATACCTGTTTCCAGGGTATCGACAGTGATGGTGAGCGTTGGGACTTCAAATTCGCACGGCATGGGGCTTCATCTTCTCCTCCCCGTACTGATTCAAGCAACTCGGAGCTCAAAGTCTCTAAGGTGCACCCAACGGAGGCTCGCAGGGACGCGTGTGACGGCGGGCATCGCGGCGGCGCTCTGGCGGCCGGGATGCCACGGCGACCAAGGTCGACAAAGGTGCTGACCTCTCTGGGGTCAAGCCGGGCTCCCATGTTCTTGCCAAAATGGTGTCCTACTCTACGGCAGCCATGATCGTGAGGTCAAAGGCGCTCGACATGCAGTGAATGGCGGGAACCGAGAAGGTGAGCTAGCTGACGGCCATGGCGGTCGGGTCGGCTTACCTGCGCGTTGTGAGCTGGTGGTAGTGGGGCTCAAGCAAGGTGTGCGTGGGGAAGCAGGGGTGATGCTGCGCCAATGTAGTCGCACAGGGGGTCGCCGGAGTCCCTCCGGTGCACACGGACGGCGGCACTCCGAGGTTCGGCTTCGGCGGCGGCTTCCTCTCCTCTACCTCTTCCTCCCTCCTGACTCTCTCTCTCGGCTGGACAGGGCAGAAGGCCTCAATGATGGTGGCGAAACAGTGGGGAAACCATAGAGGGCCGGGGTGCCCCCTTTTATACGCAGCTGGCCGGCCATGGAGGTGGCGAACTATGGCAATGCGGCGAGGCGCATCGGGCAGTTGGGATCATGCTGAGCTAGGGTTAGGGTTTCAGAGGTGGAGTGCAGCACGAGCAGGCAGAGATGGACGGCATCCGGGGCGCGGTGGCGAGTCACGGGCGAGCGGAGGACGACATCCATGGCCATGGCCATTTCTGGCACGGTGGACGCGACGCGCGATCGACAGAAAAGGGAAAAGGAGGCAGCTGATAGCGGGGGACCAGGCATCAGCGCCACAACGGCGACGTGCAGGCATGCAAGGGAAGCAGCGGCCTTGCTGGGCCACCTTGATGGGCCAGCGGCGTGAACGTGCAGCCTTGCTAGGCCGTTGGCCGGGCGGGCCGCAGCGCGGGTGAGCGGGCAGGCAGCGCGCGCAGGCGACAATGCTTGCTAGGTCGGCGTTGCACGGGGAGAGGTAGGCCGACCATCTGGCGGTTTGGGCCGTGGGGCAGGCGAGGCCGACAGGCCGAGCTGGGCTGGTTTGCAATTCGGGCCGTTTCCTCCTTTCCTTTTTCCCTTCTTTTTCCATTTCTTTTTCTATTTCTATTTTCCAAACACTAGTCAACTATGCCATTAATCCTTGTTAATTGTGTTAGTGACCATGGTGCACACACCATGGTAGGTCCCCTAGGGTCTCATGGTCGAGGTGGATCCATTTTCGGGGTTAGTCGACATATATTTTCACATGCGATAATAAGTTATTCGATTTTATTACGCATCACATAAAATCGAATAAGATGCAAATCAAGCTCTGGTAATTTAAATGCAAAGCTCATGCTAACATTAGGTGTGTTGACACCGTTTTTCGGCACGTGTCAGTAAGAATTGGAAATTGAGCTAATCGACAAGGGATTGGTTATTATTTTGTCTTCAGCATTGCTTTTGATGTTGCCGATGAGTGGTTGCCGATGAAGGGTGGATTGGTCTGAGTTGTTATCGATAAGGCTGAAGAGCTATTACCGATGAGACTGGCAGGGAGCTAGAGGATTGCTGCCGATGAAGCTGAAGAGCTATTGCTGATGAGAAAGGCCGGAGACTAGAAGATTGTTGCTGATACTAGAGAGTATGCCGATGGAAAGATAACTTCATCATGACGAAAACAGACAGAGGATCGGCATCATGCGAGCTTATGATTTTTGTAGTGTAGTCTGAGTCCAGTTCCTATACGAGTTTTATTCCTTTTCTTTAGAGATAGTGTTCGTATAAGGAATAAGTTTTTTTATATTTATATATATTTAAGCTTTTCGTATTCGATTAGGATTCTTCGAATAGCATAGTATAAATATGTGCCGAAGGGCATTGTAATGAGCATCCAGCATCAATAAACAAATCTACTTTTTATTGCAATTTACTTTTACTAGTACTTTACTTTTCGACGACTTCATCAAGTATTTTCTCCTTTTCAACGAGTTCTTTCAAGAATCGACAGGCTGCATCAACTTGATCTCTGGCGACCTTGCAAGTTCTGCTTTCCCGAGTAATCTGAGCCTTGACGTCCGGGCGCATCGCTGTCGTCTCGTTTGGTTCTTGTTCAAGTTATCATCCTTGTCGATTAACAGGTCAAATCGACTGGCACGCTTCGGATAACCCATAGTGCCGTTTGTATCTCAATCTAGGTTACCTGTGAATCAAGGCAATTATGCTAGTTATCATCCAATCATACAAGAGCATCAATTGTCAGCGAGCTATCAGCCATCGGCAAGTCAGGTGCCGATGAGTTATAATCATAATTGGTCAGGGCAAGCGCCAGCTCAGCAACATGCTATTCAACCAAGCTACCAGGAGATGGGGACTCAGCAGTATTGTCCACAGGCAGCTTTCTAGGATCAAACATCGGCAAGATAGCCAATGAGCTTTGCTCCGCAGACAGGTGCTGTGAATATGCCAATTCCTCCAAACTGAGTACCACAAGGATACATAGAAGCATATCAGCTAGCGCCTCCAGCAGAAATTCAGCCAGTGCATCGGCAAGATCAAGATGCGTTTTGGACCGATAAGATTGCAGAAGTGATGAAAGAGCAATTTGGGATTCAGCCCAAGATTAATACTTACTCTTATCGAACTCTGTACCCTCCAGCATATGACTCAATTCCTTTTCCAAATTGTACAAGGTACCAGATTTTACTAAGTTCTCTGGACAGGATGATACTTCAACAATGGAGCATATCAATCGTTTCATCATCCAGTGCGAAGAAGCAGCTAACAGGGATGAATTGAGAGTTCGATTATTCTCATCTTCATTGTCTGGATCAGCATTCACATGGTTTATTTCATTGCCATTGAGTTCTATTCATACTTGGGCGAATTTGGAGAGACAGTTCCACAAGTACTTCTTTGCTGGTGTCCATGAGAAGAAGCTTACCGATTTAGTAAAATTGAGACAACAAAGTGACGAATCAGTGGAGAGCTTTGTGCAAAGAGTACGAGATATGAAAAACAGATGCTATAGCTTGGTGCTTGATGATCGCCAGTTGGCTGGTTTAGCTTTTTAGGGTCTGTTGCCGCACCTCAGAGACAAGTACGATTCTTAGGAGTTTAAAAGTTTAAACCATATTGTGCAGAGGATTTCTGACCAAGGTGCTCGAGCTTTAGGTGATCGCTATCGGCAGCGACAGGAAGAGTTTTAGGTGATCGCTATCGGCAGTGACAGGAAGAGTTACGGCGGGAAGAATGGCGTCGGCATGAAGATCATTGGAGATGCCCGTTCTTCATTTATTGCTGGGAAGAAGGCATTAAATTGCCTAATGTTGATAGCTGCCCTGAGTGCAATGGTTACGATCGAGCCGATCGGACAAAAAGAAGACTGTATTATGGTGATCGGAGATGGTGCATCAATGAGCCGATAAGAGGAAGGGCATTAGTGCATGATCAGCTGGGGGGTAGAACCAGTGTACATGAAAGGCTAGGTAGGCATGACGACTACTTTCCAATGGATCAGGAAGAACTTGAGGTGATGGCCAATGCAAGAGTTCCCGATGAAGCAATACTCTATAGAGATCTCAACATAAACTGCCCAGATTCGAATATGAAACGTTATCAGCCTATCTAGAAGACAAAGCTTCCTCAATGGTGTCCTGAAGGTCTGACAAAAACTTAGAAGAGGAAGATGCAACATGAGCGCAGAGAAGAAAACTCCCATGGGGTGAAGTCTCAAGTGTGGCAACCAAAGCGCAAAGATGAAGGCCCATCGGCAGATATCAACATGGCTTTCATGTTGCCGATGGAATTCCTAGCACTTACCGATGAGGAAGAGGAAGTTGTTCCTTCCAAACAAGTAGCTCAGTTGACCTTGGATCCAATGATGGCCATTTTTGAGAAGCCTACCGATGATGAGAGACATCATCTCAAAGCTTTATTTGTCAAAGGCAGAGTTGATGGGCCGCCAGTATCCAAGATACTCATAGACGGGGAGCTGCAATTAATATCATGCCATATGTCATGTTTCGAAGGCTTGGAAAAGGAGATCAAGATCTGGCCAAAACTGATATGAAGCTTAAAGACTTTGAAGGTAATATATCACCAGTTAAGGGAGCGCTTTGCACTGAGTTAACCATCGACAATAAAACATTGCCGACCACGTTCTTTGTCATTGGCGGTAAAGGTGCTTATAATCTTCTATTAGGAAGGAATTGGATTCATGCCAATTGCTGCGTTCCTTCTACAATGCACCAATGCCTCGTATAGTGGGTGGAAGATAAGATTGAAGTAGTCCCTGGTGATTCATCTTATATAATTGCATCAGCAGAGTCAGAAACTTACGAGCGGTCCAAGTGTATATCAGGAGAAGCATGGGATTCAGAGTTTCTCAGGATTGCTGATTATGAGCTACCACCGATCCAAGAAGTCGGCTCCGAAGATGATTTATAATGGATAGGTTTGCCGATGATGGAAAATTGGGCCATGTATTTACATCGGCTGATGACTTAATAGAAGTAGACATTGGTGATGGCGGTAGGCCAAGGCCAACTTTTGTTAGTGCTAAGTTAGATCTCCAGAGCAGAAAACAATTGATTGCTTTATTGAAAGAATAAAAGGATTGTTTGGCTTGGGATTATACAGAGATGCCCGAGTTAGATCGATCAATTGTTGAACATCAACTACCTATCAAACAAGGATTTCGGCCACATCAGCAGCCAGCACGCCGATGCAATCCGAAAGTGCTGCCTGATATTAAGGACGAAATAATAAGGTTAATTGAAGCAAAGTTCATCCGACAATGCCGATATATTGAATGGATTTCTAATGTGGTTCCTGTCTACAAGAAGAATGAGAAACTTCGTGTCTGTATTGATTTTAGGAATCTTAACAAAGCTACACCGATGGATGGCTACCCGATGCCTGTTGCTGATTTATTAATTGATGCTGCTGCTGGACATCAGATTATTAGCTTCATGGATGGGAACGCCAGATATAATCAGATCTTTATGGCCGAAGAAGATATCTCTAAGACTGCCTTCAGATGTCCAGGTCATGTGGGATTATTTGAATGGATAGTCATGACTTTTGGTTTGAAGAATGCCAGTGCTACTTATCAGAGAGCTATGAATTACATTTTTCATGAGTACATCGACACATTGGTTGAAATTTATATAGACGATGTGGTGGTTAAGTATGGAGACTTCAGAAATCATCTGGTTGACTTGCAGAAGATGTTGGAGTGCACAAGGAAACATGGGTTGAAAATGAACCCCAACAAGTGTGCATTTGGTGTATCGGCAGGATAATACTTAGGCTTCATGGTGCATCAGAGGGGTATTAAAATTAGCAGGAAGTCCATTGATGCCATCAATAAAGTGATTGCTCTGACCGATAAGACCGAACTACAGTCTCTAATTGACAAGATTAATTTTTGTCATTACTGAGGAAATGGGTACCCCAAACCCCAGGTTTACCGAACTAAAACCCGCAAAATCAGCAAACCAAACCCTCCAGTGACCTCCCACGCTAACGTACGAAGGCTTGCAGACAAAGACATATCGGGCTGACCCACGAACAGACAACGACGGCCCAAAGCCAAAGCCTCCTCGAGGGGTTACCGAACAGACCAGAAATTCGGGCGACCCCTCGAGAACGGAACTTCGCCCGGCGAACGAGCCTACCCTCGAGGATGTAACTTCGCTCGCCGAATGAGCCTGCCCTCGAAGATGAAACTTCGTTCGGGCGAATGGGCGGTCCTCGAGGACAGTGCACCCCTCGGCTACCGACTCTCCCGTACGGATCTGGGTGCATTTAATGCAATCTACCTACCCCCGCCTAACCGTATGGC
Organism: Bothriochloa decipiens; assembly: GCA_023333625.1. Classification (NCBI taxonomy): domain Eukaryota; kingdom Viridiplantae; phylum Streptophyta; class Magnoliopsida; order Poales; family Poaceae; genus Bothriochloa; species Bothriochloa decipiens. The sequence continues at coordinate 31,934,141 of CM041631.1, forward strand.
CACAGTTACGATAACAGTCGCGGGAGTGGCGATCAAATCTTGCTTTTACCGCCCATGTCCCGGAATCCTGTGGATCGTGCTTTGCTGTTGCACCATGCCGAGCACTGTGCCATGTCCAGCACCCCCTCGAGACATATGAGTCAGTACGTTTCCCGCATTTCCCAGGATTCGGCCTTATCCGGTGAGGCTCAACGCCTTCAACTCGACCACCTCGACCGCCGCCCCTCGACGTCAACAAACGAACCCTCGAGCGGGACTCAACAACTCCCGACGTGACGGGAGCAGGACCTCCCATACCGACGTACATCGCTACAGCAGCACCGATGTAATCGGCCTCAACGTCATACGTCATCAACGTCATGCGAACTCAAAATACATGTACCCCTGTGCCCCTCCTTCATCTATAAAAGGAGGCGCCAGGGCATTAGAAAAAGGGACCGGACGGAAACAAGAGGATCTAGAGCGTAGAGACGCGAAGGCTTTAGACCATAGAACAACACCGTGAGCTTGTGTAAGGTCAAGAGCTAGGCGTCCGAACGCCAAAGCCCCACCTCACGCTCCTCACATCTGCTTGTATTTTCCCCTGTACTAGCACTTTGGTGCAAGATAACACGAATTATCCTCCCCCCGCTAGACGTAGGGCCTTCTTTGCCCGAACCAGGATAAATTGCCGTGTCCTTCTTGCATCACCCACCGGATTAAGGGAGCACGCAATAACAAATATTATTCGTTGGTGTTAACCCCTCGAGGGTCAGAACACCGACAGTTGGCGCGCCAGGTAGGGGGGCCGCGTGTCACTAATGATTTCCTGCCATTTTTCTGGATTGGCAACTTTGTTTCACCACTTTCGCGTGCTACGGTGATCTGGTTTGGGAGCCTGGAGTTCATGTCCCTCGGCCAGGGCTATGACATGACCCTGCTCTCAATCAGTAACCCGAACGGAGGTCGCGGTATGCCACCACGCTCATGGGCGGCCGCTCGCCAGTCCCACAACCATGCTTCCACATCCAGAAGGAGGCACGGTCGACACCATCATCGCCATCAACCTGGGTCGAGGATGGTTCCCGTCGCTTTCTCCTCGCCCCTGACCGGAGATGAGAAACCTCTTGTCGAGGGATTGTCTGACCCGAGTTCAGGGGTAGAGGGCGAACCGGCAGGACCCCACCACAACCCCGACTCCACCTTCATCGTACGATCATCGAGGAAGTGCAACGAAGTCCCCGCTCGATCAAGCCCGCTCCCGCACGAGCTATTCGAGCATCATCAGCGGCCTTCGTTCGACTCCCACAATGCCACAACGATGATCTCGACAGTGACCCGCTCCAACATGAGCATGTTAGAGGGCCACTCAGGCGCCTTTCTTCATGCAATGACGGACGTAGGGATTGTCACACTAGCCTCCGAGGGTTTGGCCTTCACGAGAGCGCCCGGCCCCCGGAGGTACACCACCGGCACACTCCGACGGCAGCTGCAGGAGGAGGCGCGGGGGCAATTCCCCGTCTTCTGCTGCGGCGACCCCGACTCTGACTCTGATCATTGGGATCCTACCCATGAGTGCCTCCACATCGATGGTGATGTCAACTCCGATCAGGAAACCATCGATCCAGCGGCCGTGGCAGCTACCGCTGCGTCGAGGGGTGCTCCCCCTAGAGAAGAGGACCAACAACCAGATGCACCCTGAGAGACATGCCCCCGTCCTGTCGAGCAGGATGCACAATTGGCACAATTTCGAGAGTTGCAGGCAAAGCTCGCCGATGAGCAGGAACGATTGCGCCTGCTCGAGCTAACCCTCGAGCAAGAACGACGACCGCCCGGCGGTAGAGCCCGAGCCAGGGCCCGAGAGGTCAACCGGCAGATCAACGAGGCAGGGGGACCCGAGCAACCCATAAACCATTATCCCCGAGCAAGCCAGAACATTGTCACGGTGGCTATGCTCCTACGCAATATGCCTGTGCCATCCAACCCGCAAGCTCGGCGGATACAACGCGAGGTCGAGGACCTCCTCCAAGTAGCTGCTGTTCAGCAAGCCGAGAGCTCAGCCTCGAGGCGTCGAGGGGCAGCCTCTGAACCGCAGGTCGAGCCCTCCCAGCCCGAAAGGGAGAGCTCGGTCGATCAAGGGGCGGCCCCCCGACAGAAGAAGAAGCCGGCCCGAGAACGTATCAACGATGACCGCGCTCCCTGCGACGCGCGCCTTGACATTGTTGAGAACCGTAGATGCAAGCACGGGGATGCCGAGGATCGAGGGTAGAGCGCCCATCGTGGAGGGCGTTACGACAACGACGAAGACCGACAAGCCCCGGAGCCACCGGGTCCCTGAGTCTTCAGCAGGAAGATCCGCTGCGCCCAGCTGCCCGACAAGTTTCGACCCCCTTGAGTATCGTCAAATACAATGGTGAAACCAATCCCGAGCTCTGGCTAGCCTGCTTTCGGTTGGCTTGTCAGGCGGGTGGGGCGCGTGACAATCACGCCATCATACGTCACCTTCCCCTGTTCCTGTCCGACACCGCGCGTAGGTGGCTCGAGGAGCTTCCCCCTGACTAGATTCACGGCTGGATCAACCTTGTCCGAATCTTCGAGGGGAACTTCAAAGGTACCTACGTACGTCCCGAGAAGTCCTGGGAACTGCGCAACTGCAAGCAGAAACCACGGGAGTCTCTCCACAACTTTGTTCGATGATTCTCCAAGCTCTACACCGAACTACCCCACATCTTCGATCTCGACGTCATTCTAGCGTTCGTTGCAGGTACAACCTGCAAGGACCTAGTCTGCGAGTTGGGGCGTAACCGCCCCGACACCGTTGACGAGCTCATGGATGTGGTCGCCAATTACGCGGCCGGCGAAGAGGCCGTCGGCGCCTTCTTCAGCGACGGGAAGGACAAGAGAAAGGCGCCGGCAGCTGACGATGCCGGAGGCTCGAGCAAAGGTCCGAAGAGAAACAACAAGAAGAAGAAATATCAGCAAGGCAAGCGTGAGGCTGCAGAAGACGATCTCATCGCAGCAATCGAATGCAAAAGACCTCGAGGCCCTCCCGAGGGCGCCATCTTCGATAAAATGCTCGAGGAGCCCTGCCCTTATCACAAGGACGGGGCAAGGCACAAGCTTAAGGACTATCGCATTCTTCAAAAGCACTTTGAGCAAGTGGGCGTGAAGAAAGGTGATGACAAGAAAGACCAAGACGGTGGTGAGGGAGACAACAGGGAAGACAGAAAATTCCCCAAAGCCTATGACTGCTACATGATCTACGGGGGCCCCTCGATCCAGCTCACGCCTCGACAGCGTAAGCGGGAGCGTCGAGAAGTCTTCTCTGTCCGAGTTGCGACACCTCACTATCTTGACTGGTCTGACGCGCCCATCACTTTTGACCGCGATGACCATCCGGATCGAGTCCCCAACCCCGGGGCCTATCCGCTCGTCGTCGACCCGATCATCATAAACACCCACCTCTCGAAGGTCCTCATGGACGGCGGCAGCAACCTGAACGTCATCTACCTCGAGACCCTCGACCTCCTGGGAGTCAAGAGGTGCCAACTTTGACCCAGCGCTGGGGGGTTCCATGGTGTTTTGCCAGGGAAGAAGGCTCTCCCCATCGGCCGTATCAACCTTCCTGTCTGCTTTGGCACCCCCGCCAACTTCAGGAAAGAGACCCTCACCTTCGAGGTGGTTGGGTTTCATGGAATGTACCACGCTATCATCGGCCGACCGGGATACGCGCAGTTCATGGCGATCTCGAACTACACCTACCTCAAGCTCAAGATGCCAGGACCCAAGGGCATCATCACTGTCGCCTCCTCCTATGAGCTCGCTTATGACTGCGACGTCGAATGCGTCGAGTATGGGGAGGCCGTCGAGCAAAACACCATGATAGCCGCGACCCTCGAGCACCTCACCGACGAGGTGCCCGATCCCAAGCGACACGCCGGCAACTTTGAGCCAGCATAAGACACCAAGAAGGTCCCTCTCGACCCAAGTTGCCCTAGTGAGAAGGTGCTAACGATCAGCGCCGACCTCGAGGGCAAATAGGAAGCCGTGCTCGTTGGATTTCTCCGTGCGAACACCGATATGTTTGTGTGGAGTCCTTCGGATATGCCGAGCATACCAAGGGAAGTCGCCGAGCACGCCTTGGAGATCCGGGCCGGAGAAGCGCAGGATCATCGGTGAGGAGGTTCACAAGCTTTTGGCGGCTGGATTCATCAAGGAGGTCCATCACCCCGAATGGTTAGCTAATCCCGTGTTAGTTAAGAAAAAGAATGGAAAAATGCGGATGTGTATTGACTATACTAGTTTAAACAAAGCATGTCCCAAAGTTCCGTTTCCTTTACCACGCATTGATCAAATTGTCGACTCTACCGTGGGGTGTGAAACCCTCTCGTTCCTCGATGCTTATTCCGGCTACCACCAAATCAAGATGAAAGAGTCCGACCAGCTCACGACTTCCTTCATCACACCTTTTGGCATGTACTGCTATGTCACCATGCCCTTCGGCCTTCGAAACGCCGGGGCAACGTATCAGCGGTGCATGCTCCACATCTTCGGCGAACACATAGGCGACACGGTCAAGGCCTACATCGATGACATTGTGGTCAAGTCCAGAAAAGTGGGCGACCTCATCCGTGACCTCGAAATCATGTTCGGGTGCCTCTGAGCCAAAAACATAAAACTCAACCCCGAGAAATGTGTCTTCGGAGTGCCTCGGGGCATGCTCCTCGGATACATCGTCTCCCAGCGCGGGATCGAGGCCAACCCCGAGAAGGTGGCGGCCATCACACGAATGGGGCTGATTCAGGATCTCAAAGGCATGAAGAGGGTCACGGGCTGCCTCGCGGCCCTCTGCCGCTTTATCTCACGTTTAGGGGAGAAGGCCATGCCTCTGTACCGCCTCTTTAAAAAATCTGAGCGATTCACATGGACCGCGGAGGCCGAGGAGGCCCTCGACGAACTCAAAGCCAAGCTGACATCCACCCCGATTCTCGTCCCTCCTCGACCAGCAATGTCGACTGAACCGCACGAGCCCCTCCTCCTCTATGTCGCCGCAACCACTCAGGTGGTCAGCGCGGCCATAGTGGTGGAGAGGCAAGAGGAAGGGCGCGCTTTGCCCATCCAGCGGCCGGTTTACTTCGTCAGCGAAGTGCTTTCGGAAACAAAAATCCGCTACCCGCAGGTGCAGAAGCTGCTCTACGCCATCGTCCTTACACGTCGCAAGCTCCAGCACTATTTCCTCAGCCACCCGGTTACCATGGTATCGTCATTCCCCTTGGGGGAGATCATCCATAACCAGGAGGCCGCTGGAAGGATTGCCAAGTGGTCGATCGAGCTCATGGGCGAGACCATCACCTACGCACCGCGAAAGGCCATCAAGTCTGAAGTGCTGGCGGATTTCGTCGCTGAGTGGACCGACACGCAGTTGCCGCCAGTCTAAATCCAAGCCGAGCTGTGGACGATGTACTTCGACGGGTCGCTCATGAAGACAGGAGCAGGCGCGGGCTTGCTCTTCACCTCACCCCTTGGAGTCCACATGCACTACATCATTCGCATCCACTTTGCCGCTTCTAATAACGTCGCGGAGTACGAAGCACTTGTCATCAGATTATGAATCGCCCTCGAACTCGGGGTCCGACACCTTGATGTTCGAGGCGACTCGCAACTGATTGTTGACCAGGTGATCAAGGCCTCGAGCTACCATGACGCCAAGATGGAAGCCTACTGCAACAAAGTGCGCAAGTTGGAGGACAAATTCCATGGCCTCGAGCTTATTCATGTTGCTCGACGATACAACGAAGCCGCGGATGAGCTTGCAAAAATCACGTCGACTCGAGGTACAGTCCCTCCGGACGTATTCTCGAGGGACCTCTTCGAGCCCTCCATCGATTTGGGCTCGGGGGCTTGCACTACGCCCTCGAAGCTCCACCCCATGACCCCGACTGGGGCCCCCTCAACCGAGGCCCAGGTTATGGAGATCCAGGGGACTCCTCCCCCATCGAGCCCACCACCGGATTGGCGAGCCCCTTTACTTGACTGCCTCATTCGGGGAGAGCTTCCGGAGGACCGGACCGAAGCCCGCTGGATCACGCGACGGGCCAAGTCCTACGTCATCTACGGTGACGGCAAGGAACTCTACAGGCGAAGCCCCTCAGGCGTTCTTCAGCGCTGCATTACCATCGAGGAAGGCAGGAGGCTCCTCGAGGACATACACTCAGGGGCTTGCGGCCATCACGCAGCACCAAGGACCCTCATAGGCAATGCCTTTCGATAGGGTTTCTACTGGCCGACCGCCGTCTCCGACGCCACGAGCATTGTCCGCTCGTGCAAAGGGTGTCAATTCTACGCCAAGCAAACGCATCTCCTAGCTCACGCCCTACAAATGATCCCCATCACCTAGCCATTCGCGGTCTGGGGGCTCGATCTTGTGGAGCCTCTCAAGAGGACGACCAAAGGGTACACGCACCTGCTTGTTGCCATCGACAAGTTTACCAAATGGATCGAGGCCTGGCCTATCGGCAACATCCGCTCCGAACGGGCGGTCGAGTTCTTCACCGATATCATCCATCGCTTCGGGGTCCCAAATGTCATCATCACTGACAACGGCACACAGTTCACTGGCAAGATGTTCTTGGATTTCTGCGATCGCCATCACATCCGTGTGAATTGGTCCGCGGTTGCACATCCTCGAACTAACGGCCAGGTTGAGCGCGCCAACGGCATGATTTTGCAGGGCCTCAAGCCAAGGATCCTCAACCGCCTCAGCTAGCATGGAAAAAATGGGCCACGGAGCTGCCTTCAGTCCTATGGAGCTTAAGGACAACACCTAGTCGAGCCACGGGCTTCACCCCATTCTTCTTGGTCTATGGGTCCGAGGCCGTCCTCCCCACTGACCTCGAGTATGGTTCCCCTCGACTAAAGGCGTACAACGAGCAAAGCAATGAAGAAGCCCTCGCAAACGCCGTCGACCAGCTCGAGGAGGCTCAAGACATGGCGCTAATTCACTCGGCGAGGTATCAGCAAAAACTTTGACGCTACCACGACAAGCACGTGCGCCCGAGGGACTTCCAAGTTGGAGACCTCGTCCTACGTTGACGATAGAACAACAAAGGACGTCACAAGCTGACACCGCCATGGGAAGGCCCATACGCCGTAGCTGAGGTGCTAAAGCCTGAGACATACAAGCTCGCTAACAACAAAGGCGAAAGCCTCACCAACGCATGGAACATCGAGCAGCTACGTCGTTTCTACCCTTAGGGCACCGATGCCCTCGTACATTCTCGTATATTTTGTACATTTCTGCATGACAAATATAAGGAGTACTTTCGATTATAAGTTCAAACTTGTTATTGTGCATACAAGAGGTAGCCTCGACCCTGTCTCGCCAGAGTCGAGCCTCCCTCGGGGGCTAACGGGGGGGAACCCCCTAAGTTCCTAAAAATATGAACGACTTTTTTCGTGCGCCTCCCTTTCGCTTCGCAACTAAGTTGAAAATGCCTTGAACTCCCTAGGGGTCGAGGGCTGTCGAGCCGGGAGCTCTCCTACACCTCCGGGCTATGGTACCTCCACTCGCTCCCCCCTCGAGGGATACGAGCTTGCGTCGAACACTTAGTCAGAAAGCAAAAGTCAGGCGATCAAAACTCGAGCACCTCTTCTTTCTCACGCCTCGATATGCTTCGCGATTAAGTAGAAAATGCCTCGAACTCCCTAGAGGGTCGAGGGCTGTCGAGCCGAGAGCTCTCCTATGCCTCCGGGCTATGGTACCTCCACTTGCTCCCCCCTCGAAGGATACGAGCATGCGTCAAAAACTTAGTTAAAAAAGCAAAGTCTAGGTGAAAGAAAGCAGAGAAGGCTCAAAAGTAAAACAACAAATTGCATTACGATAGATGCATTTATGTCCAAGAAGGCTTTCAAAGCCACGTTGAATACAAGTTACAAAAAACTAACTTATTACATGGGCAACCTCGCCCAGCCTTGCCCTACAGGCCCGCTCCATCACCGCCCTCCTCGACGCTGTACCCTTCATTCGCGGGGGGAGGACTTCGTCCTCGAATAACTTCACCAGCGCTTCCCCCGGCCTCTTGGCGTCATTGATGAGCCCTTGGCAGCGCTCCTCATTCTCGGCGTTGGTCTTCGAGATATCAGGAACGAAGCCTTGGGCGACCACGTTCATGTCAAAGATGAAGCCAGAAGAGACCACTGCTAGCGCACGCTTCACGCCGGTGTGAAGCGCCTCCCGCACGCGATCTCTAAGGGTGGCGTCGAGGTAATAGATCCGGTCGATGAGCACGGCACCCGGGATGTCTTCTTCAGTACCCTTGATGGGCCCGACCTCCTAGGAGGCGCAGAGCCCATCAAGGGCAACCCGGAGCCAGCCGAGAAGCACCCCCTCCACCGCGAGGCTCTCCTGCAGTGCCTTGGCGGTGGTTTGGGTAGCGAGCAGCTCGGACTCGAGGCCCGAAACACAAAATAAGAGTTAAGACAAACCATACAGGAAGAAAAAAGAACAAAGGCTCTTCAAGGAACTCACTGGTACAGCGGGTCTCGAGGGCGCGGCGATCCCCTAGCACGGCGTCGCGCTGCCCCGGGCCTCGTCCCGCTCCCGCTGGGCGTCCTTGAAGGCCCGGGTCACCTCTGTTTTCTCACAGCGAAGGGTCTCGAGGGTGCCACCAGCCAGGATGATGGCCTGCTCCTTCTCTTGGAGGGTAACCTTCATCGCCCCGAGCTGGGTTTCTAGGCTAGCGGCTCGGTTCTTCTCCTCCTGGACCAAGGCGGTGAGGGCGTTGCGCGCCACGGAGACTTCAGCAAAATTAGCCTCGAGCGAGCAGATGCGCTCCATGGAGCTTTGAGCCTCCCCCATGAGTAGCTCGACGCGCTCCTAGGCTCGGATGCTCTCACCCCTGGCCCTCTCCGCTTCGGCCTTGGCCGCATCAGCCTCCTCCCTAGCATGCTTGAGCTCCTCCTTGAGGTGGGCGGCTTCCCCTCGAGCGGCCTCGGAGTCTTCCTTCGCCTGGGCGGCCTCCTCTTTGGCTTTGGCGGCCTCCTCCCTGGCCCGCTTCAACTCCTCCTCGATTTCGGCCACCCTACCCTGCGCAGAGCCGCCGGCTTCGAGTTGGCGAAGCACTTCCTCCCGGCTGGTGTGCGTTTTGTGGAGGAAGTATGACTTGGAGTAGGAACGCCTCCGCATCTCCTGGGGACAAGAAGTTGAGGGTTGAGGCATTTCATACGAAAGAACTCAAAAAAACCGCATACGTTCTACACAGGGACTCACCGCGAGGTTCCGGTCAAGGCCTTCGGCGAGCTCGACGCCCAGCTTCAGCAAGTGCTGCAGCCACGCCCGGGACCGCTCGGCGTCCTCCCAGCACTTGACTTCCGCCGGGTCGTCCATCGCGATCCCCGGAGCACTGGAGTCACCGAGTTCCCGGTGTACGATGCGCTCCTTGCCCCAATGTGGAAGGACCGTCTTGACCATGGTTCGCGCCAAGGACTCGATCTCATCCACCACATCGTGCGGGACACCGTAACTCATGGCCAACTCCGCCGGGGTGCGGAACTCCGACGCGGCGCGGGTATCCCTCAGCCCGGGGTCAGAATTCGACCTCCTAAGCACGCCAGAAGCCACCGTCTCCTCTGGCTGCTCCGTCGATGGTTGCGGCGGCTGACCCGACGCTGCTTCTGGTGCCTTCGGAGGAAGCAGAGGTGTTGAGGCCACGGCTTCCCCCAACACCACGACTTGTGGCACCGGCAGGACCACCATCAACGCGTCTTCCGCTGGGTTCGATACCAAGGCCTCCTCCAGTTGCGCCCCCGGCAGCCGCGGGACCATCGACGCCTTCGACGCCGTTTCTTCTTTAGCCAGCAGCTCGTCCAGGGTAATCACGGACACCCATTGCTTGGGCAGTTCGAAAGTCACCTCTATCTCCGGCGCTTTGAGCGGCTGCTGCGCCGGCGGGTCCAGCGGCGCCGTGTCCCCCGACGGCGTCAACTGCGCCTGTTGGTGCTGGGGCTAGCCCCCAGTTTCCTCCTCCTCTTCCCGCTGCTCCAGCGGCTCCTTCTCCCCCTCCTGCTGTGGCCGTGGCAGCTCCGCTTCTTGTAGGGCCCCCAGCTCCTGCTCCCTCCAGGCCTCGAGCTCGCGTAGCCCCGCCGGCCAGGGCCTCCGCTCTCCCGACGAGGGGGAAGGGCTGTGGTCTCCTCACCCTTGAGGTCCATGACGACTACCTCCTCTCTCGGCTCATGGCCCTTGGGGGCTCCCGCCTTGGGTACGGGGATCGAGGCCTCCGGCCCGCCAGGAGCGGAAGCTCCCGACGTCGGGGCACCGCCCCCTGGTGCTGGGCTGAGCTCGAGGGCCGCAGGCGACGACGTCAAGGAGGCGCCCCCTCCTTCATGTGTCCTCCCTGGCTTGGAGTCGCTGCCCACCGCGGCCCCCGAGACGCTCGACCCTGCAGCAAGAGTGGAACCCGTCAGCCTACCGCGCACCATAGCACCGAGGGCTGAAGACAACCACTTGGCTTCCCACGGAGCCAAGAGCCTCGACGTCGCACCTGTGACTGGGGCCTCCATCCTCACAGCTGCATCCATCTTGAGCTGCTTAGCCGATGCAAGAGACGCCTCCTTGATTTGGCGCTTGGGCCTGGATGGGAAGCAGGATGGCAAAAAGTTTATTAAACTGCGCAAGAAAGACACAACGAAAAATAATTGAATCAGCTACACTTACTCGAAGGGGATAGAGGCCTTTTGGGTCCCCCTCGAACCTCCAGCGGACTTCGAGACCCCTCCCGAAGCCGAGCTCTTCCAGGGGCTGAGGCCGCTCGGGGGCATTGGTGGGGTCGCCACGCCTCCCTGCTTCGACGGGGCCTCCTGGGCACGGCTCTGCCCCGCCTGCGCCGATGACCGGGACCGGGTCTCTCGGATCAAAGTGGGTGGGGTCCCACCTCGAGTACGACGAGAGGGGGGTGAACTCCCTTGAGGCGAAGCCTTGGCCCCCTTTTTCCGCGCCGGCGCTCCGAGGCCAACGCCACCGGCTGGGGGGCGTGCTGCTCCGCCATCTCCTCCTGCACGAAGGGGCGGTCAGCATGGGAGGAACCCGACAAGATGCGGTCGAGGCACCCCTCCACCCCCTCGACATCATCGTTGTCATCATCATCATCTTCATCTCCCTCAGACGAGGGAGACTCCTCCTCCGGGAGCCCGTCGCGCCTCTGCTCAGCGTGGCGCTTCGCAAGCCTTTCGCGCTCCCAGAGCTTCTTGGCTTTCTTCTTCTCCTCCTCGTCCTTACTTCGCTTCTCTTGCTAGGCGGTGAAGCATCTTACCTGATGATCGGGAGCGTCCTCCCTCAGCGGGGGCCTCAATCTCCGGTAGTCGATTCTCCCCTACACGAAGATGTTTAGTCACAGGGACAAAAGAAAAAGGGGGAATGAAAACGCGAAAGGCACGGGTCGGGGCACTCACCAGGTCGAGGCAACCCTCCTCTGGCCGCATGGGGAGGCGGTTGACGTCTTCCGCCCTGAATGAGCCCGCCACCATCCCCTTTACCCGCGCGATGACTTCCGCGGCGGATGGCCTCTCGCCGGACATCTGGCACCTCTTGAGAACCTCGGGCGCCATCGAGGGGAGCATCTCGTCCAACCACAGCGGGTGCTCCATCAGAGGGAGACCCGTCGACTGTGGAAGGCCGGGACCACCAGACCCGCCGTCAGGCCCACCTCTCGAAGGGTCTTCATCGCAACGATGAGGGGACGAAGTCGACGCTGAAGATCTCCCATGACACCGTGCGGCCACTTGTATGGACGCTCGGTGATAAGCCGCTCGGTGTACGGCGGGAGGTAGCCACCGTTTTTGCGCAGGTAGAACCACTGCTCGTCCCACCGGAAGTGGTTGGACGTCAACCCGGTGGGGATGTACTCGTGTGGCTCCTCCAACCTCCCAGTCTTCAACGCGAAGTTGAGGCACCCCGCTCTGACGATTCGCCTTATTCCTGGCGCCACCGGGGAGGCGAACCACTCCCCCTTGTAAAGGTTGAGCCACAGCCCCCAATGTGGCGCCATCCCGAGGTAGCCCTCGCAGACGGCCGTGAAGATGGCGGCGTTGGAGATGGCGTTGGGGGAGAAATGGTGGAGCTCGACGCCATAGAAGTTCATCAATCCCCACATGAACTCGCTCAGGGGCACACCAAACCCATGCCGATGATACTTGAGGAAGCTCACCACGTAGCCCTTCGGCGGGTTTGGCTCTTGGTGGTCCCTCGGCGGCGCAATCCACTTCGGCCGGTTCGGATCGGTGATGGGGCGGAGAAGTCCTTCCCTCACCAGCTCGATCAGCCTTTGCCGCGTCACAGTCGATGGGAGCCAGGGCTCGGCGGGCTGGAGGACGAGGGCCATAGCGGCAGCGGCAGCACAGATCTGCTCGGTGGGTGCGGCAGCGGCAACAACAGCACGAATCTCCTCGACAGACGGATGACCAGGAAGGTTCCCAATCATGACTTCTCGCTCTAAGTTTTTACCCTCACATGCGCAGGAAAGTAGGAGTTCGGCAGGATGGCAAAAGTAGGGGCGAACAGCGCCTGCCCCCCTCCGTTTTTATACCCGGGAAGAGCAACGGGCAGAGTCCGGCGGCAGGGAAAAGGTAACTTCCCGCAATTAATGCGTTTACCTGACCATTCCCCCTCGATCCTCGACCGGACACAGGCATCACACCTCTGGCAAAGAGCCGTTGCTCAGGCCCACCACGATCTCCACTACCGCATCATTTTAGCTTCCTCCTCAAAAGGCGCATCCAACGGTAAGAAAAACAAGCGTCGCCTACCGACAGATTCTTCCAGGAGAAGGTAAACGGGCTCTGGCCCTGCCTTGAAGTCTCGAGGGAGCGAAGGCCGGTCCTCGAGTGAGGGCTCAACGGCCACCCTTGAGCACCAGATAAATGCGGGCTCTGGCCCTACCTCGAAGCCTCGAGGGAGTGAAGGCCAGTCCTCGAGTGAGGGCTCAACGGCCGCCCTTGAGCACCAAAAAAGAACGGGCTCTGACCCCACCTCAAAGTCTCGAGGGAGCGAAGGCCAATCCTTGAGTGAGGGCTCAACGGCCGCCCTTGAGCACCAAAAAATACGGGCTCTGGCCCTACCTCGAAGTCTCGAGGGAGCGAAGGCTGGTCCTCGAGTGAGAGCTCAACGGCCGCCCTTGAGCACCAAAAAAGAATGGGCTCTGACCCCACCTCAAAGTCTCGAGGGAGTGAAGGCCGGTCCTCGAGTGAGGGCTCAACGGCCACCTTTGAGCGCTAGAAAAATTGGGCTCCGGCCCTCGGCCTTGAGGGAGCAAAGGCTGGCCCCACGATCAGGGTTCAACAGTCGCCCTCGAGCACCTGAGTCAGGGGTGACTAAGGGGGAGCCAACACGAGGCCTCCCTCGAGAACAAACTCTCGAGACCCCTTTGGACGCATCCAAGGCAAAACGCTACGGACTTTATGGAATCCCTCCGAAGGGAGGCATCGAGCCGCCGAGACCTATCGAATGGAATCGGTATCCGTAGGTCCATTGTGTTTCGCTTTAATGAGACCACCTCTGGGCCTCCTGCCGACCTCTATCGAACGAGGAACAGGCTCTCGCTTGGATTTTCCTATTACTAGCTCACTGAGAACTTCGTGGCTCGCGCTATCGAGGGTAGTCCGACGCTTCTCGCCTCACGTCCGATCGAAAGGACTCGTGAGATGAATGCCGAGGCCAGCAACGCCCCAGCCGCATGAGGCTCGGGAGCTCGACTTTGCCTGGCACCCCTCGACGAAAGAGGGTAAAAATACCCTAAAGGCTCCCCTCGGTAAAGCACTGCGACTCCAGTTCAGGCCTGTACCCGACTGGACAAGCACCCTTCAACCAAAAACAAATAAAGCCCTCACAGGAGTCTTTAGACTCCTACGAGGCCTCGGGGGCTACCCCCCCGGGGGTCGCTCACGCGCCCCCCATGAAAAAATCCGAATCACATCCCGTTTCCAAATTCCTGACCCCCTACCCGAGTGTCATCACTCGAGCAGGGGCTCGGGGGCTACTGTCATTACCGAGGAAATGGGTACCCCAAACCCCAGGTTTACCGAACTAAAACCCGCAAAATTAGCAAACCAAACCCTCCAGTGACCTCCCGCGCTAACATACGAAGGCCCGCAGACAAAGACATATTGGGCTGACCCACGAACGGACGACGACGGCCCAAAGCCAAAGCCTCCTCGAGGGGTTACCGAACGGACCAGAAATTTGGGCGACCCCTCGAGGATGGAACTTCGCCCGGCGAACAAGCCTACCCTCGAGGATGTAACTTTGCTCGCCGAACGAGCCTGCCCTCGAAGACGGAACTTCATTCGGGCGAATGGGCGGTCCTCGAGGATAGTGCACCCCTCGGCTATCGACTCTCCCGTACGGATCCGGGCGCATTTAATGCAATCTACCTACCCCCGCCTAACCGTATGGCCACAGTTACGGTAACAGTCGCGGGAGTGGCGGTCAAATCTTGCTTTTACCACCCATGTCCCGGAATCCTACGTATCGTGCTTTGCTGTTGCACCATGCCGAGCACTGTGCCATGTCCAGCACCCCCTCGAGACGTATGAGTCAGTACGTTTCCCGCATTTCCCGGGATTCGGCCTTATCCGGTGAGGCTCGACGCCTTCAACTCGACCACCTCGACCGCCGCCCCTCGACATCAACAAACGAACCCTCGAGCGGGACTCAACAACTCCCGACGTGACGGGAGCAGGACCTCCCATACCGATGTACATCGCTACAGCGGCACCGATGTAATCGGCCTCAACGTCATACGTCATCAACGTCATGCGAACTCAAAATACATGTACCCCTGTGCCCCTCCTTCATCTATAAAAGGAGGCGCCATGGCGTTAGAAAAAGGGACCGGATAGAAACAAGAGGATCTAGAGCATAGAGACGCTAAGGCTTTAGACCATAGAACAACACCGTGAGCTTATGTAAGGTCGAGAGCTAGGCGTCCAAACGCCAAAGCCCCACCTCACGCTCCTCACATCTGCTTGTATTTTCCCCTGTACTAGCACTTCGGTGCAAGATAACATGAATTATCCTCCCCCCGCTGGACGTAGGGCCTTCTTTGCCCGAACCAGGATAAATCGTTGTTTCCTTCTTGCATCACCCACCGGATTAAGGGAGCACGCAATAACAAATATTACTCGTTGGTGTTAACCCCTCGAGGGTCAGAACACCGACAATTTTATTCAAAGATTCATATCTAATTTATCAGGAAGAATCAAAGCTTTTAGTCCATTGTTGAAGCTGAAGGCCGATCAGGAATTCATGTGGGGAGAAGAACGGCAGTTGGTTTAGAAGAAATTAAGAAGTATTTGGTGAATCCTCCAGTGCTAGTTCCACCTCAACACGGAGAACCCTTCAGGTTTTATCTGTCGGATGATGATGAAGTCATTTTGTCAGCTCTAATCCAAGAGTTTGAAGGGAAAGAACGTGTAATCTATTACCTAAGCAGAAGGTTGGTAGATGCTGAGACCAGGTATTCGGCCATTGAAAAGTTATGCTTATGCTTATATTTCTCCTGTGTTAAATTAAGGCATTATCTGTTAACGGCTGAATGCACTGTTATATGCAAAGACGATGTGGTCTAATATATGCTGTCAATGTCAATTCTAAGTGGAAGAATCGGCAAGTGGATTCTAGCATTATCGGAATTTGATCTGTGCTATGAATCAGCTAAAGCAGTCAAAGGGCAAGTGATGGCTGATTTTATTACTCAGCATTGCGGCATGGTAAATTCCTTAGAGATTGCTCCATGGACACTTTTCTTTGATGGTTCTACATGTGGAGAAGGAGCAGGCATTGGTATTGTGTTGATATCACCTCAAGGGAAGAAATATGAATTCTCATTGCCGATTGCTACCACATCGACAAAGAATCAGGCTGAATATCAGGCTGTGTTGAAAGGATTGGAGTTACTCAGGGAAGTCTGTGCCAATGCTATTGAAATCTTTGGTGATTCAATGCTAGTTATTAATCAATTAGCTAGGACATATGAATGTCAAAGTGAAGTTTTAATCTCGTATTATGAAAGATGTCGACAGTTATTGATGGAGTTTAAGGACTTCTGCCTTGAACATATCTCCAGATTGCATAATGAAGAGGCTAATCGGCTAGCACAGCATGCTTCGGGGTACCAGTCGATCTAGAAAGTGCTAACATCGGCAACTAACACCAATGATTAGAGGAAGGAGATTGCCAATTACTTGAAGGATCCATCTAAGAAGGTCGAAAGGCGTATAAGGTTTCAGGCTACTAAGTACATGCTCCTAGATAATGAGTTATATTATCGAACAATGGATGGAGTTTTGCTCAAGTGTCTTGGTGAAGAAGAATCAAAGAGTTTAATGGGCGAAATTCATGAAGGAGTATGCGGGGCACATTAGTCGGCTTTCAAGATGAAGTGGATGATCAGGAGAAACGGATTTTACTGGCTAACAATACTCGAAGATTGTTTCAAGTATTTTAAAGGGTGTCAAGAGTGTTAGAAGTTTAGCAACATCCAAAGGGCACCCGCATCGGCAATGAATCCCATAATTAAGCCATGGTCGTTTCGAGGATGGGCTAATGATTTCATCGGTCAAGTTTATCCACCATCAAGCAAAGGGCATAAATTCATCCTCACTGCCACCAATTACTTTACAAAGTGGGTTGAGGTAGTTCCTTTGAAAAATATGACGTCAGCTAACATGATTGATTTTGTGAAGGAGCATATTGTGTATCGGTTCGGTATTCCTCAGACCATTACGACCGATCAAGGAACAATGTTCACTTCAGGAGAGTTTGATGGATTTGCCGATGAGATGGGAATTAAGGTTTTAAACTCTTCTCCTTATTATGCTCAAGCTAATGGTCAGGCCGAAGCATCTAATAAAGGGATTATTAAACTCATTAAGCGCAAGATTAAGAAAAATCCCAGGAGGTGGCACATGGTTTTGAACGAGGCCTTATGGTCTTATCGAATAGCCTGTCATGGTGCTACTAAGGTGTCGCCTTATCAGTTGGTATATGGACATGACGCGGTTTTGCCTTGGGAAATAAAGACCGGTTTGAGGCGGATATTTCATCAAGATCAACTGTCGGCCGATGATTACAATACACTCATGAAAGATGAGTTGAAAGATTTGGTGGGTCATCGGCTAAAGGCTTTACTCAGCATTGAAGAGAATAAGAAAAGAGTTGCTAGGTGGTATGACAAGAAGGTAAAGGTGAAAAAATTTGTTAATGGCAATCTAGTCTGGAAACTGACTTTACCGATTTGGACTAAGAGCGCAAAGTTTGGCAAGTGGTCTCCTAAATGGGAAGGTCCTTATCAAGTAAATTGGTCCATTCCTGGTAATGCTTATATCCTAGAAACCCTTGAAGGAGAAATATTTCCTAGAGCGTTGAACGGTAAATATCTAAAGAAATATTATCCTAGTATTTGGATGGATGCGTGAAGAAACAGATATAATACTTGTTCAATAAGAACGTATCGACGCTACATTAATATGAAGTTTTACAAGTTGCTGATGCACTACTTTGCTGATGGAAAAGAAGTTTACAAGTTCAGCAGTGAATGAATAGCTGATATCACACGCTGGTGAATCTGGTTGGCTTCCTCTATTGTCCTTACATCTTCATCGGCATTGCCTTCTACTGGCTTGATTTTCTTCTTAAGGGCCAGTGTCTTGAGGGCTTGGTTGTCCCTTTCCTGCTGAAGAATCTTGATAGCGTCAGGCATTTGGGCTTTCTCTTGAGTGACTGTATCCAGGGCTTCTTCAACCTTTTTCAGCTTCGCTAATAAAGCTTCTCTTTTTGCCGATAGTTGGGAAATCTTCTCTTCCAGCTCCATACGGGAGGCTTCTAATTTGCTGATGTCTTTGTGTTTCTCATTGGCAGATTGTTTATACTTCATCATCTCCTCCTGGAGTCGTGCCTGGGTAGCTCTGTCGGCAATGCGTTGAGCAGCTTTTTGATACTAAAGTTGTCGACTCTCTAGATGTGTGGCTTGGAAGAGTGTTTCTTCAACATCGACAGGAAACTGGTCTCGGATTGCCTTGAAAGTTGCCCTGGTAGAGTCGGAATCCTGGATTAACTGAGAAGTTTCCTGTTGCAGTAGGGATAGCAGTGTCTCCAGCCTAGATTTGATTTCGCATGATAAGGCTTTGAAGGTTGGGGCAGAGCTTTCTTCATTCTCTTCATCATCAGGAATATCTCTAATAATAGAGAAGAGAATAGGCTATCAGTGGAATCTTTCTCCTAAAATGGAAGAGTTGTTAGCTAAAGGATATGAGTGTCAAAAATTAACTAAGGAAGTTAACTTACTTGCTTCAAGGCAATTTCTCACCTTTGGCTATATGAAGCAACCTGAGATATGATTGCCGATGGCATTTCCTGCATTGGTACCTCGGTTGGTTGCTACTGTAATGCCAGTGCCGATGAAGATTCTTGTACAGGTACAATTGCCGATTGAAGAATAGTTGCCAATAGGGAAGCCTACGCAGGAGCATCGGGCGATGTTTGGCAAGGCGAGGATGCCGATGATGTGACTGGAGCTGGTGTAAGCCTCGCCCGTTTTGATTGAGACTCATCCTCTAATGAAGCCTTACGCTTGTGCTGTAAAATATCGACATTGGATGGCTGGGGGGCATCGGCAATGGATGGTTGAGATGCCTGCGCACTTGGGGCAGTTGCCGATGCGACTACTTGATGCTGTGAGAGAAGCAGATGAGTAAAAGTGCCGATACGATGGTCAGAGTTTAATTTGAGGGGTACCTCTGGAGAATCGTGAAGGATGATGAAGTGTGGCGATGAAGGTGCAGCAGGTGAAGATGAAGGGTGAGTTGCCGATGAGGATTCAACAAATGTAGAACTTGCACCCTAAAATATGAGATTAGTATATCACGGCAATCGACACACATAGAAGAAAATAAGACAGTTACCTGGGATGTCCGTGCTGAGGGTGCAGCCGTGTCCGATGGAGCAGCCATACTTCTGGTCGATTTTGATTTAGAGGAGCTATTCTTAGAACGACCATGGCACATTAGAGCATCTAATGAGGGAGCTCTATGGCCGATTATGGATATTGGGGATATCGGCCGTAGCCTTAAAACTTTGCCGCTCTTGCTCAATGTTGGGATCGGGTCATCAACCTGTTGAGAAGGAGTTAGTTACCGATAGACTGAAAAAGAGAATTGGAAGAAGTGCAGATGGTCAAACTTACTGCGTTGGCAGGTATGGCATGATCAGGGTCGATGAGATTCCAATAGAAGTGAGGAGATGCGAAGAATAGTTGCTCTTTCCACTCTTGCCACCATAATTTGAAAGATTCAGTGACGAAGGAAGCCGGTGCCCAATTGGTCAGGTCAACATTAGAGGTATCGTCATCAGGAGGAAGAGTGACTATTTTGCACCAATCCATACTGCTAGTGATAGTTTCTCTTGGCTTAATCACATCGGCATAGCAGAGTTTGATGGGAAGTTGCCCGAAAGCTAGTTGTCTTGCTACTGCCGATGGATTGTAGAACTCATATGTAATATTGATGTTCTTCCCACTTCCGAACATATTGACCGAGATGGCACGAGGGGTGATCATCGTGCTGAGGATTTCAGCGTCTTTATTCAGGGCATCATCAGCAAAGTTGAAGAGAAGATAGAACCTTGCTTCTTCATCAATGTAAGGGACCCAGGCCCGGAGCTCAGGAGGGATGCCGATGTAGAGCCTTTGGAAGAAGTTGCCGATTTGGGCTTTTCTTGCCTCTGCCCCTGGAAGTACTACTAACGCTTCTCCAAAATTGAGGGGGGGTGTGTTGCCGATTCATCTTCCCCAAGTTGGTAATCTTCAGGGAGATCTCGAGGGAACTGCTGGGTGAATAAATCAAAGTGAAGGTACTTGTGTATATGTGCATTCAGCCACATGTTGATGAACCACCAAGACCTCCCAGATTGCCGATGGGCTTGTCTTGTAACAGCCTTTGTGAAACTTGGTGGAGGAGATGATAGACTGAACCAAGAAGGTATCGGCCAAGAGGAAGTTTGATGCCATTAGCTAACATCTCTGCTGCAGATAGATGCATATTGGTTGGTCCGACTGTTCTACCACAGAAGATGAACTTTTCTAGCCACATATTTAGGAAGGCTGAATGCTCCCTCTGACTGACTAATCCATATCTCTGATATTATTTAATGTACCCGGTCCAGCCACTGATGTTTCAGGTGGTCAGTCAATATTCGGGCTTCCTCTGGAACAGGGTGTTGTCATCGGTAGTTGATATGTCCAGTCCAGTGAGCATGAACATTGGCAAGAGTGGGAGAAACTATCGGTGTTTGAATATAAAGGCGTTCATGGTGTCAGACCAGAAGTAAGAGGCAGCAATTAACATGGACTCATTCCTCTCCATATCGGCAATGGACAGTCTGATGCATTGATCTAATCTGTGTTCTGCCCAATAGACCTCCATCGGCCTGGCAACCCTCAAGTACCAGTCTTTCCATCCTTTGGTGATCTTTGGCTAGGATCGAAAAGTATCGGTCCAAAGTTCTAAGTTGAAATTTTGAGCTCTGAAGGGGATGCGGTTGGTTTTCGCGTTGATGGTATCGGTCGGATCTGGATTCCCCATTGGGCCTAGGCAAATTATTCGGTCTCGGTGCGTGGGGATGATGAGCTTATTGCAAAGTTCCTAGATTAAAGGTCAAGGAGGAAGATAAAGAGGAGTCCTGGGCTATGCGAAAAAGGAGAGAAGAAATATCAAAAGATGAATAAATAATAAAATTAACCTTGGGGACATCGAAGTTGATAGCCATGGCCGCGGATGAAGCCAAGAAGAGCGAGGAATGCTAATGGAGATTGAAGACTGCCGCTGAGAATGTCACCAGTCAAGTTCACCAGAAGACTGCTTGCTGATGTCGTCGTCGGAGAGAGAAAATGCTAGGGTTGAATCGAGAATGAAGGATGGGCCGCGGCGGAGGAAGTGTTTTATGGGCCCATTGATACAGGGTTTTTACTGTAGCACGTGCAATGTTCGAGGGGACGTTCAGGCGACTTGGCGGTGGGTAATCATGACTTGGAGGAAATTTCGGTGCATAAAGTATTTTATACTCCAAAATTTGGGGGCATGGGTTGACACTATTTTTCGGCATGTGTCAGTAAGAATTGGAAATTGAGCTAATCAGCAAGGGATTGGTTATTATTTTGTCTTCAGCATTGCTTTTGATGTTGCCAATGAGTGGTTGCCGATGAAGGGTGGATTGGTCTGAGTTGTTACCAGTAAGGCTGAAGAGCTATTACTGATGAGACTGGCAGGGAGCTAGAGATTGCTGCCGATGAAGCTAAAGAGCTGTTGCCGATGAGACAGGCCAGAGACTAGAAGATTGTTGCCGATATCAGAGAGTATGCCGATGGAAAGATAACTTCATCATGACGAAAACGGACAGAGGATCGGCATCATGTGAGATTATGATTTTTGTAGTGTAGTCTGAGTCCAGTTCCTATACGAGTTTTATTCCTTTCCTTTAGAGATAGTGTTCGTATAACGACTAATTTTTTTATATTTATATATATTTAAGCTTTTCATATTCGGTTAGGATTCTTCGAATAGCAGAGTATAAATATGTGCCGAAGGGCATTGTAATGAGCATCCAAGCATCAATAAACAAATCTACTTTTTATCGCAATTTACTTTTACCAGTACTTTACTTTTTGACGACTTCATCAAGTATTTTCTCCTTTTCAACGAGTTCTTTCAAGAATCGACGGGCTGCATCAACTTGATCTCCAGCGACCTTGCAAGTTCTGCTTTCCTGAGCAATCCGAGCCTTGACGTCTGGGTGCATCGCTGTTGTCTCGTTTGGTTCTTGTTCAAGTTATCATCCTTGTTGATTAATAGGTCAAATTGACTGGCACGCTTCGGATATCGAATTTGGGTATTAGCCCAGTGTGTTTGCAGATAGATCTTTGCATCAACAAGGTGCTACTTGTGCAACTACTAGCGGGTTCCCTACATGACATTCACGAAACATTGGTATACTTTAGAAAATTTTTGAAAGTTCGTATTTTTGGTGTCTGGATTTCTAGGGATGTTACGGTCCTACCCCCTTATGAGAATCTCATCCTTGAGATTCAAAAGTGTAACTTACTCCTCAAACAGGTAGGGGTAGAGCTTCCTCATTTTTGACTCTTTTTCCCAAGTCGCTTCCTGTTCTGTGTGATTGCTCCACTGAATCTTCAAGTATGGCGTGCTGGTGTTTCTGGTTTCTTTGGTGGCCCTATCCATAATGCGAATGGTGTGTTCTCTGTATTCCAAAGTGTCCTAAATATCAAGTGCCTCTGCAGGTATCAGATGCTCTGGCGGTTGCAAACACTTGCACAGTTGCGACACATGGAACACTAGGCGCACTCCTGCTAGCTACACGGGTAACTCGATTTTGTAGGCAAGCTTGCTAATTCTCTCACAGTTTCTGTACGGTCCCACATACCTTGGTGCTAGCTTTCCCTTCACATGGAATTTGATGGTCCCTCTAAGCGGGGAGACCTTGAGATAGACATAGTCCCCGACTTCAAACTCTAGGTCTCTACGCCTCTTGTCGGCATAGCTCTTCTGATGGCTCTGGGCAATCTTCAGGTTCTCTCGCACTTGGGCGACTCCTTCTTCGGCCTCCTTGATGGTGGCAGGGCCAAAGAATGATCTTTCTCCTGTTTTAGACCACATCTAGGTTGTTCTGCATGGCCTTCCGTACATAGCCTCGAATGGTGACATCTTGAGGCTAGCCTGGTAACTGTTGTTGTAGGAGAACACTGCAAAGGGCAAACTCTTCTCCCAATCAATTCCATATTTCAGAACACAAGCTTAGAGCATATCTTCAAGGATCTAGTTCACTCTTTCTATCTGACCACCTGTTTGAGGGTGGTAAACGATACTATAATCTAGCTTGCTCCCTATTGACTTGTTTAGGGCCTTCCAAAACTTGGACGTATACTATGGCCCATGATTGGATATTATACTCTTAGGGGCTCCATGTAGCTTGAGAATGTTCTCAACATACAGATGTGCTAGCTGGCCAACTCGGGCATATTTTTGATGGCTAGGAAGTGAGCTACCTTAGTCAAGCAATCGACTATCACCCATATAGCATCATGGCCCTTTGAGGTTTGAGGCAAACCCACAATGAAGTCCATAGAAATGCTATCCCATTTCCATTTAGGTATATCAAGTTGTTTCAACAGTCCTGTAGGTCTCTTATGCTTAGCTTTGACACGCTTACAAATGTCACATCTAGCAACATGTTCTGCAATGTTTGACTTCACGTTCTTTCACCAGAATTTCCTTTTCAAATCAGCATACATCTTAGTACTGCCTGGGTGGATACAATACTTAGAGTCATGTCCTTCTGAGAGGATGTCATTGCGGATAGCTGGGTCTACAGGCACACAAATCCTGTCCTTGTACTAATAAGTACCTTGCTCATCTTCACTGAACTCTGGCACTTGCCTTGTGTCAGGAGCTCATGTATCTCCCAAATCTCTAGGCAATGGCACTGGGCTTGACGGATCCTATCCATGAGGGTGTAGTGTACGCGAAGCTCATTCAATAGGCCATCGGGTATCACTTCCATCTGTAACTCATCAATGCCCTCTTGCAACTCTTTGGGCAAGGTAGTGGTGAACAGAGCGTGACAATGGCTTTTGCGGCTAAGAGCGTCAGCGACCACATTGGCCTTCCCCGGGTGATAGAGAATCTCCATGTCATAGTCATTAATCAACTCAAGCCAACGGCGCTGTCTCATGTTCAGGTTTTCCTAGGTGAAAAAGTACTTTAGGCTCTTGTGAGTGCTGTAGATTTCACATTTATTCCCAATCAGTTAGTGCCTCCAAATCTTCAATGCATGGATCATAGCTGCAAGCTCGAGATCATGGGTGGGGTAATGGTGTTCATGCTCCTTAAGCTGGCAGGAAGCATAGGCAATGACTTTCCCATTTTGTATCAGAACACAATTGAGCCCGTGGCGAGATGCATCACAATAGACCACAAAGTCCTAGTGGATATCGGGCAAGGCAAGAAAAGGCGTTGTGGTGAGCTTCTCCTTCAGGGTCTGGAAACTCTGTTCGCATTGGGGCGTCCATTCAAACTCTTTGGTCTTCTTCAGGAGGTTGGTCATGGGGCGAGCTATCTTGGAAAAGTTCTTGATGAATTGGCGATAATAACCAGCCAATCCCAAGAAACATCTCACGTCGGTCACATTCTATGGCTGCTCCCATCCCTTCACTGTCTCAATCTTGGATGGATCAATAGCTACTCCATCAGCATTGAGTACATGGCCTAGGAAAGTGACCTCCTCAAGCTAGAACTCACACTTGTTGAACTTGGCGTAGAGCTGATGCTTTCTCAACTTCTCCAACACTATCCTCAGATGTTGTTCATGTGCCTCGGCAGTGGCGGAATAGACAAGAATGTCATCAATGAAGACCACCACAAACTTATCCAGCTCCTACATGAACACTTTATTCATCATGTTCATAAAATAAGCCGGTGCATTCGTAAGACCGAAGGACACGATAGTGTACTCATACTGCCAATATCTGGTGACAAATGCTGTCTTAGGAATGTCCTCTTCTTGGATCTTCATCTGATGGTAGCCTGATCTGAGGTCGATCTTGGAGAAGTACTTGGCATTACGCAGTTGGTCTAGCAGGTCATCTATCCTCGGTAAGGGGTACTTGTTCTTTATGGTCACGGCATTCAGGTTCCTATAATCAATGCACATCCTTTGCGTACCATCCTTCTTCTTAACAAACAGAACAGGAGATCCCCAGGGCAAGGCACTGGGCCTAATGAACCCTTTCTTGGAGAGCTCCTCAAGCTGTTTCTTAAGCTCCTTAAGCTCATCAACTGCCATACGGTAGGGTCATTTGGAAATTGGACTCGTACCAGGCAACAAGTTGATCATGAACTCAACATCCCTGTCCGGTGGCATCCTTGGTAGCTCTTCAGGAAAGACATTGGGGTACTCATGAACTACAGGCACTTCCTCCAGTGACTTCTATTCAAGGGTGCATAGCATGGAAACATTTGTCCCTTTGTTTGGCTCACATCTGATCTGACGACCACTTGGATGGGTTATATCCACAAATCTATGTGAGCAAGATATCACTCCCTTGTTTTGGGTTAACCAATCCATCCCTAGAATGACGTCTAGGCCTTCAAAGGGTAGCAAGGTAAGATCAGCAAGAAAGGTAAGACCCTCAATTGTGATACTCACTCCCTTACATATTGTGGTACAACAAACGTTGCCCAAAGGTGAACTGGTGTATAAGGCTTCTTTTCATGGAGTGACAGGTATATGGTGCTCTTGTGCAAACTTGGTGGATATATATGAACATGTAGCTCTTGAATCAAACAGCACGAATGCCTTAACTCCATGCACTAAAACATACCGTACACCATGTCGGGGGCAGCCTGGGCAGCCTCTACTGAGATGTGGGTGAGGCGGCCACGGGGTCCTCCAGAGGGCACCTGCTTGTGCGGGGTACCCTGGTTCTGCCTGGCGGGCGATGGTGTAGCCAGTGCAGCCTTGTTCGGGCACTTGGCGGCCTTGTGACCTGGCTGGCCACAAGTGAAGCAAGTGTAGGTCATGCCGCCTGTGGGGGTCGGCATGGCGGACCTCCACGTGTTACCTCCTGGTATGACACGAGTGTACGCTTGGCGGTCCTGAGCAGGGCGGGGGTAGTTGCTAGTGTGGGTACCACCGCCTCGGCTCAAACCGTGAGCAGCTCCCTAGGCGAAGCGAGAGCGCGGAGGCTAAGACGCCTCACCACGCGACCTCCATGGGGTAGGTGCACGGGAGGTGCCCTCAGCACGGCGCTTCTTGGTCTTGCCAAGCACCTCCCTCTCCATGAAAACCTCATCGCGGTCCTTCTCAATCTCCATGCACCTGTCGATCAAGTCACGCAGGGTGTGGCTCTTGGTGCTTCAGAGGGAGAGCCTGATGTGGCTAGACAAGCCCTTGTGGTAGTAGTACATCTTCTCCTTCTTAGAGTTCACCACTAAGATAGGTGCATAGCACAGTAGGTTGGTGAAGCGGGTGGTGTACTCATGCACCTTGTCAGTTCCATGGAGATGTTGCGGAACTCATTCTCCTTCTTCTCCAGTGCACCCTCGCGGATGAAGAACACATGGAACTCATCCACGAACTCATCCTAGGAGATGTTGGCAGGGTCCCGATGGGTTTCACAGAGGCTGTCCCACCAAGATCACCCAGCACCCACAAGCTGGTGAGCTGTCAAGCCCACACACTCCTCGTCAGTGCAGGTGGTCAAGTCTAGCTTCTTCTCAATCTCCCTCAGCCAGTCATCAGCAGCGATGGGGTCGACGTTGGTGACATCGAACGTCGGGGGCCTCAGCTTGAGAAAGAACTCCAGCTTCTTATAGTAGTCATTGTGTGGCTCCCTGTGGTGGGGGTGCAACACGCTCTCAGCTAAGACTCGAAGAAGCTTGGTTTGCTGAGCCATCACATCTGCCAAAAGTGGCACGGGAGGTGGTGGCGGAGCTACATCTCCTCCAGCTACAGGCTCGGGCTTAGGATTAGTAGTAGTCGGTGGCAGTTCTCTAGCCATGCCTCCAGTGGCTGGTTCCGGCTCAACATCCAGTGGCGGTGGTCGGTGTGCAGGCCGTGGGGTGGTAGCGCAGGGTGGCTCCTCAAGGTCGATGGTTATGTGACCAATGCATCCGTGACCACGACTACGACCGCGTCCAGGACCCCTAGCGGGCGCAGGTGAAGGCGAGCGATTGCTCAGGCGGCTGGCACGACGAGTGGACATCCTGCTTAACATAAACCTCTGATTAGGGCACATGCACGCGTGATATAACTTTGATATTAATGATGTAATAATTAAAATGATTTAAAAACATTTAAATCTATCCAACACTCATACAAAGAAGCATGAAGATCCAAAAAGATGCAATAATATCCAAATCATCCATTACATCAAGTGGGTACATGGTGATGTCTCTAGCAGCAATGCTAGGAGACTCGCAAAAAATGTACTATGCGCAGGTAGTTCTAGCAAAAGGGGCGGACAAACTACTCAACGACATGGTGAGTCTGGTCATTTGGCCACACAGGGCCCATCATCTCCCGATCCTTCACTACACTAAACCATCCCTGGGGACTGGTCCAAACTGTAAGCTATGGGAGGAATGCTAATGCCAGAGGCTTGGATCTGCTCGTCAGTCATCTGAAGGCGAGAAATGTAACGACAGGCCTCCTCGAGTTGTGGGGTGGACACTGACTGTCCGCTGAGTCCGGTGGTGGGGCATCCACTCAAGTTGAGGCGAGACTGCCCCAGCTTGAATGTCTCAACTCTAACCCTCTTACGGGCTTGCAAGGGAAGCTCGTCCTACAACTCCTCGTACTCCCTGACTCTCTTGCGATCTGACCTCTTCTAAGCCTCCATGGTGCGTTTGAGCTTGTCCATGAGGTATGTTGTCTTATGGACGTAGTTGATTAGGTGTCCCTGGTTGTAGCTAGCAAGGGTGTATTCCTGTAGCAACTTCTCACGTTGAGCCTTGCACTGCTCATGGAGTTTGTCCCTGTAGGCGGCATCTTGACTCTTTTCCTGGAATCTCTTTGCAATGTCTTCGTTCTTCTTAGCTATAGTGGTCTCAAGCTCCCAGATCTTCCTATTGAGATGGCTGTTGTGGATCTGAAGCTTATCCATTTCGTTCATCAGACTGATGATCTGGCCCTAGTGAGGGTGCCCTTAGCTTGCCAACTCACACTCTATGTCTGCAATCTTTTGCTTCCATGCTGCCTCTTTATCTTCTGACTTGCGGATCCTCTCGTCAACCTCCATCAGGTAGTGACGATCACGGTGTCCCTTTCGCTCTAACTCGACAATGTACATTTCTTGACACTACAGGTACATCACAGAGGTGCGGTGCCAGGGGTTGCGGTCAACTTTGGTATTCTGCTCGGTGTGGATGATCTCCTCCCAAGTACCCTGCTAAACGTTGAGGGCACGAGGAAGCAGATGAAAGAGAGTCTCCTTCAGGTAGTCAGCCACATTGCACAGCACAGTGCGAAGTGTCTGGCGTGAAACAGTCTGAACACACGTGCCGGTGTCATTGTCGAAGGCGAAGTCAGTGAAGGCGGCAACTCCAGGCAGGTTCATGCTTGCAGGCATGTTGATGTGGACTGCCTTGTAGCCCTCGATGCCTCCTCCAAGGGTGGGCTTGCCGTGGCAAAGGTACTCAACGTTCTCCACTGGAACACCAAGCTCGGTGAGAACTCAACAAGTCTAAACGTGAGCATAGCCTCCATACTCCATCCAGTCGAATCTGAACTCAATGCCATCCATCGGTGCCAACGGACCAAGCGGGAAGTTCGGGTCCATCTGCAGGTTGACATAAGAATGGAATTAGAAAAGTTGCAGAGAGAGGTAAGTCATGCATAAAAGCGTATGCAGTGGTCGGTGTATAACCGAGAGATTTCAAGATTCTCCTAATTCTATCGTCCAATCCTATGGGTCTCGTCCTAGGGTCAAGCATGGCTCTGATACCAACTGAAACATCCTCAATTTTCCATGAAGAAAAAATACACAGAATGGCGAATAATACAATAGTTCAAAGCTCAAACCATCCCATTATCCAGCAATAGTTGATACAGAAATCCATACTTTGAACAAAAGAGTACAATTAGAGGAAATTACATAAATAGTTCGCCACCACACTGGCGAGATCATCAGAGTAGCTGCAGCATCTGGATAGCTACGGAAGGCGGAAGTACAATAAATCTCCAAAAGAAGCTTGAGCGTAGGAACGAGACGTCTACTCCTCATCGGTGAAGTCGTAGTCAGGTTCACCTGCCAAATAATTTTTATTACGGTTTGTACTGGCCACATCTCCCACCCTATGCTTTGCTTTAGCTATGTAGTATTTGGTAGGATGCAAAGGATATAATCAAATCAACCTAATATATGGCTATGGTTTCCTATGCAAGTAGTGACCAATATTATATAATATAATTCATCAAGTTTTAACCCATCTCATCCACATATCCATCCCATTCCATCACCATCACACACATCTCACCCTCTCACACTCAGTCAATAGGTCCAACTCCCTCTCGGAGCCTGTCTCAGTAGCTCATAGCCGGAAGGGTAACACCAGGGGGAGAATAGAAGGACTCATCGCACTACTCCCAGGAAGCATGGGTTTTAGGAAAGGGCTATACCAGTGGCTCGCGGACTATATATACAGATTCATAGACTCTGTAGAGCGTGTACTCCCGTAACCACAAGATCACTACCATCGGCGGTGCCCCGCCTAAGCTGATTCTGGCTGCTTTCTAACTGGTGCGATGCCACCCTACCACTCAGTACTGGGACATCCCGGATAGGTACCATCGGCACACTGAGACTGTGAGACATAGTACCAGGCCCCCAAGGTCACTATGCTATCTAAGGAGGGTGTGGGTCTCCATGCTCGTACCTCCTCACACTATCTGCTATCAACCTAGTAGTAGTGGCATCGTCCTAGCTAGTCAGACACCGGTCTCCTGCCCATACAAGAGCAAGTGGTGAGCACGTAAGTCCCAAGGTTCCGGTCCTCAAGAGATATCAGTTCCTAGGGGGGATCAGACAGGATTATCTTCTCTTAGGGACTACAACAGTCTGTGCTACAATAGCACCTCCTACCCGAGGCTTCACTCCATGAAGGTTCTCACCCCCGGGATCACCATATTCCTCACAATGTGCTCGCCACAAGCACATCACACGGGAATGCCCAGAACACATCCTCCAGCAAGACTTGCCCACATGGCTCGTTGTAGAATCCTGTCCAATCGACTCAACCCTCACCACACACCCAAGATGCATGCAGCACTCTCCCCGAGTAAAGTGGCACCACGTGCCTTAACCATATAACCATACTCTCCACCATGCATCACATCACACAGATATAAGCGTAGTAGTAGTAAAGTATCATAAGTAAATAAGCATGCGTCTAGCCTATCAGCAGGTGTGCAGGAGTAAGGTTGCGACAAGGTAAAGGCTCATCAAGCAAATCTACCATGCAACCTATCATCAGGTGATATTCATAAATAAAGCACTAGCAAACTAGATATTATGCCATGCGTAATAGCATCTATGAGGTTGGGTGGGGTGTGGCACCTGCGAAGTCATCACCGAGCTCCTCCTCGCACTCGTAGTCGTCCTCCTCAAACTGCGCCTCCTCTAAAGCGAGACATAATAGCCGCGTTAGCGGCACCTATAAAGTCAACACAAAGAATCAATAAAATTCAATAACTCCAAATACACACATACATAAGCCTATGATGTAGAGCTCATTTTTATAAAAATTTGGACACTTGGTTCATATTTTTTGGAGTTCATATGAATTAGTTATGAATTTTTGAAGTTTATTCTATTTTCTGAAAAAGAAAAAGGGCAGATAAATCAGAGGCTGACACGTGGCATGTTTTGATTGGTCCACGTGGCACGTGGGCACAGTGGAGCTGACGTAGGGCTGACGTCATGCTGACATCATGCTGACGTCGGCACTGACGTGGGGTCTGGCGGCTGGATAATGTCATGCTGACGTCATGCTGACGTCAGCACTGACGGCGGACTCGGTCAGCGGCTGACTGGTGGGACCCATGGGTCTAGTCACTAACAGGTGGGGCTAGGTCAACGGTCAACGCTGATCGGGCCTCGACCGAGACTCGACGGGCCTGGGCAGGGCCAGATTTGGGCTGGGTTGGGCTTGCCCGGCCCAGACACGTGTCGAGCAGGAAGATAGGCCGCGTGGCTTCTTAGGCCGTTAACGGGCTCAGTCTATGGTCGGTCGGTTCATAGACCTGGTCCATGGTGGGCCAAGGGCCCAGTGTTGGCGTGGCTGGCGCGGAGTGGGCCAGCGTGACCATTTGGTGGTGGACGCGGTGCACCGGGGATGGGGAAAATTTCCCCATCTCCTCTGTCTTGCGCGCGCGACCGGCATAGCGACCTTCGCCGACGGCGAGCAGGGGCGCGGCGACTGCAGGTGGCGAGGGCCAGGCGGAGCAGCAGCTAGGGCTGCACAGAGGCATAGTGAAGGCGGTTGCGGGGCACAAGATGGCTCACGGGTCCTTGGCTCACCGGCGCACGTACTCTGGCGGGGGCCAGCGGCAAGTCAATGGCTGCAGGGCACTACAACACGCGGGGCTCGCCATTAGCTAGCACTGCAGGGTCACAAAGTCATGGTGGTCAAGAAAATGGCCTCAATTTGCACCGAGGCCCTCCAATTCAGTCGGCAGCGGTGGCGGGTTAATGGCGACGGTGAGCGGTGGAACGTCATCTTCTCCCCCTACCGATTCGAGTAGCTCAGAGCTTGAAGTCTCTAAGGCGCACCCAGCGGAGGCTTCGGGGACGCGCGTGATGGCAAGCATCGCGGCAGCGTTCTGGCGGCCGAGATGCCGCGGCGACCGAGATCGGCAAAGGTGCCAACGTCTTTGGGGTCGAGCCAAGCTCCCATCTTCTTGCCAAAATGGTGTCCTACTCAACGACGGCCACGGTCATGAGGTCAAAGGCGCTCGACATCCAGTGAATGGCGGGAACGGGGAAGGTGAGCTATCCAGCAGCCATGGTGGTCGGGGCAGCTTACCTGCGCACGGCAAGCTGGTGGCAGCGGGGCTCGGGGAAGGTGTGCATGGGGAAGCAGGGGTGATGTTACGCCGATGTAGTCACTCAGGTGGTCACCAGGGTCCCTCCGGTGCACACGGACGGCGGCGCTCCGAGGTCCAGCTTCGACAGCAGCTTCCTCCCCTCTACCTCTTCCTCCCTCCCGACTCTCTCTTAGCTGGACAGGGCAGAAGGCCTCAATGATAGCGGTGGAACAGTGGGGAAACCCTAGAGGGCCGGGGTGCCCCCTTTTATAGGCAGCCGGCCGGCCATGGAGGTGGCCGACTGCGGCGATGTTGCGAGGTGCATCGGGCGGTTGGCACCGCGTCGAGCTAGGGTTAGGGTTTTGGAGGTGGAGCGCAGCACGGGCAGGCGGAGATGGATGGCATCCGGGGCACGGTGGCAAGTCACGGGCGAGCGGCGGATGGCATCCGCGACCATGGCCATTTCTGGCACGGTGGACGCGACGTGCGGTCGACAGAAAAGGGAAAAGGAGGCAGCTGACAGTGGGGGTCCAGGCGTCAGTGACACAACGGCAGCATGCAGGCGTGCGCGGGCAGCAGCGGCCTTGCTGGGCCGCCTTGATGGGCCAGCGGTGCGAACTCATGGGCGAGCCGGCAGCGCGCGGCCTTGCTGGGCCATTGGCCGAGCGGGCCGCAGCACGGGTGAGCGGGCAGGCAGCGCACATGGGCGGCAGCGCTTGCTGGGCTGGCATTGCATGGGGAGAGGTAGGCCGGCCATCTAGCAGTTTGGGCCGTAGGGCAGGCGACGCCGGCAGGCCGAGCTGGGCTGGTTTGCCATTCGGGCCGTTTCCTCCTTTCCTTTTTCCCTTCTTTTTCCATTTCTTTTTCTATTTCTATTTTCCAAACACTAATCAACTATGCCATTAATCCTTGTTAATTGTGTTAGTGACCATGGTGCACACACTATGGTAGGTCCCCTAGGGTCTCATGGTCGAGGTGGATCCATTTCCGGGGTTAGTCGACATATATTTTCACATGCGATAATAAGTTATTCGATTTTATTGAGCATCACATAAAATCGAATAAGATGCAAATCAAGCTTTGGTAATTTAAATGCAATGCTTATGCTAACATTAGGTGCTACTTGTGCAACTACTAGTGGGTTCCCTACATGACATTCACCAAACATTGGTATACTTTAGAAAATTTTTTGAAAGTTCGTATTTTTGGTGTTTGGATTTCAAGGGATGTTACAGTAACCTCAACCAGCGTGTCACTTGCAATAGGTCATATGAAATCTCTCATTTCGCACACTCTACTTTTGTTGCCAATTTTGAGCCCCAAGATATTGGACATGTTTTATCTAATGCTGATTGGGTTAATGCCATGCATAAGGAGCTTGAGAACTTTGAGAGAAACCAAGTTTGGGTCCTAGTTCCTCCACCTCCACAATGTCATCCCATAGGTACGAAGTGGGTGTTTAAAAACGAGCAGAGTGAGGATGGAGTGATAGTTAGGAACAAGGCTAGGTTGGTTGCTCAGGGGTTTTACCAGAAACAGGGAATAGACTTTGAGGAAACCTTTGTTCCTGTTGCCCGTTTAGAAGCCATTAGGATCCTTTTAGCCTTTGCACTTCGAAAGGGTTTAAGCTGTATCAGATGGATGTCAAGAGTGCTTTTATCAATGTGTACATAGAGGAGCAAGTGTATGTGAGGCAACCCCTGGCTTTGAAAATCCTAAGTATCCAGACCATGTTTACAAACTACAGAAAGCCTTGTATGGTCTCAAACAAGCCCCCAAAGCCTGGTATGCTAAGTTGAAGTCCTTTTTTATTGGGAAGGGTTTTACCATGGGCTCTGTTGATAAAACTTTGTTTCTCCTCAAGAAAGGCAAAGACATTCTCATTGTGCAGATATACATGGATGATATAATCTTTGGTGGCTCTTCACATGCCCTTGTGGCAAAGTTTTCTGATTTGATGAGCAGGGAGTTGAAGATGAGCATGATGGGCAAGTTGACTTTCTTTCTGGGGTTGCAAATCAATCAAACTTGGGAAGGGATGTTTGTGCACCAAGGCAAGTACACCAAGGACCTGCTGAAGAAGTTCGACATGGGCGAGGCCAAGCCTCTTTCAATGCCCATGGCAACTACCATTGCTTTGGATGAAGACCTAGAGGGAGAAGCCATGGATCAGAAGGAGTATCATAGCATGATCGGGTCACTGCTATACCTGACAGCGACGAGACCGCATATCCAGTTCGCGGTCTATCTTTGTGCACGCTTTCAGTCTTCACCGCGCATGTCTTATCATCAAGCCATCAAGCGGATCATGAGGTATCTTCGTTTTACTCCTGAGTTCAGTCTTTGGTACTCGACCGCTTCCACCCTCTCACTTTCTGGCTATTCTGATGCTGATTATGCTGGTTGTCGTGTTGAGAGGAAGTCAACTTCTGGTACTTGTCAGTTCCTTGGTTCATCTCTTATTTCTTGGTCCTCTTGCAAGCAGTCTTCCATAGCCCAATCCACCTGTGAGGCTGAGTATGTTGCTGCTGCTTGTTGTTCTCAGCTACTTTTGATAGTTGCTACTTTGAGAGACTTTGGCTTAGATTTCACTTGAGCACCACTTTACTGTGACAACACCAGTGCCATAAGTGTAGCCAAAAACCCAGTGCTCCATGCTAAGACCAAGCACATTGAGGTGAGGTACCACTTTCTGAGAGACAACCAAGAGAAGTGAACCATAGATTTGAGACACATTCACACTAGCGCCAGCTAGCTGACATTTTCACCAAACCTCTCGACCAAGCCCAGTTTGCACACTTGCGAGGGGAGTTGGGTGTTTTCTTCCCATTTTAGTTGTGGGATGCTTTGTATCTTGTATAGTAGTCTCTCTTCCTTTGTTTCTCTTTGCTTTTGCTTTTGTATCATGTTGCATTGCATCTCATCATGTATCATATATCATGTGCTTGGCTTCACTTGTATAGTTTGTTGTTTAAGATTATGCTTTGGTTGATATGTCTTATGGATACATGATGGCTATAGCAGCTTAGGCTCTTTTTTATCATCTTGATACATGTTATGAGCTAAGCTTGCTTTTTATACGTGAACTTGCTTAATAAATGATGAAATCTGAAAATGTATGCTTTAGTTGCTATGTCTCATGTTTCTTGAATCGTATACTTAGCTCGGATCTTTTGATATCTTTGTGATAAAAACTTGATATCTAAGCTAAGTAATGATGAAAATAATTTGGAGTTGGATCTTTACTGTCCCATGACAATGTCACGAGACTACTTTTCATTCACTCGAGTGAGATGAACTTGGGCATTGTAGTGCTAGTCCACAACCACTCGTGATGAGACGGCTTCCCATTTGCACAAGGGATGAACTCGGCGTGGTTGAAAAACATGATTTTTGGTGGACAGTTTGATGCTCTCACATACACATGTCTAAAATTAACCTTGTTCTATGGTGTGAAACTCCGATCAATGTTGAAACTAAAAGTGTTAAATGCTTCCTTGAGACATGATGTATGATCGTTATATGGGGTAGTTCACTTTTGTATACATGTGCTAGCACTAGTTTGATCTCCTGCTTACATTTGCTATGTGCTATTTTCTTTGGTGAACTCCTTTTATGAGTTATGCTCAAAACTGATCCAAATGCTTATGATTCATATTTTGTTCAATTGGTCAGTTTGTGCATTCGCTTTGCCTTGTGCCTTTTGTAATACATGTGCCATACCAACTTGAGCATGACTTTATTTACTTGCTATACTCCTAAAGCTTTGTATGTTTGCATTGTACATCTTGTGCATTTCATAGCATGCTTTAAGGGGGAGTTCTTATTTTGTCCACTTGATAAGTGCTTTTGTCAACAAGGGGGAGAATGTTTCCACAAATCCAGAGTGTGCATTCATGTGCATTTGTGAGGTTGATGCACTTGTCAAGGGGGAGTTGCACATAAATCCTTGTCAATGGGGAGTTGCACACAAATCTAGAGTGTGCATTCATGTGCATTTGTAAGGTTGATGCACTTGTCAAGGAGGAGTTGCACATTTGCTGTTGCTAGACGTGTTGAGCCATTTGCCTTTATCTAGAGGGTCTAGCCGCTTTTGGCTGTTTTGAGCTTGTTGTTGTTGCTCTTTGCTTTGCTCAGACAAGTGACCGTTTTGAGCTTTTCTTTGGCTTTTTGGTCATTTGTGTGCGGTTTCACTTTGCTCATGGCAAGTTACCATTTCAAGCTTTTCTTTGGCTTTTGATCATTTGAGTGAGTTTTTCTCTGGCTTTGTGTTGGTGTTGACAAT